>OY755235.1:108979355-109635755 GCA_963576725.1 Azorinus chamasolen | reverse complement strand
AAATTAACTATGACAGTATGGGACATGATTCACTAATGCCATTTGCAAACAATGTAGACCCTGGTGAGAGGCTCCTAGAGCAGCCCTCTCATCAGGATCTGCACTGTTTGTCATGTTATACTTTTCTTTAGAAAAATCCCAATATATTCACCATCAGCTCTATGACCAGTGTTTGAATTTTGGAATAGTCCATTTGAAAAGTCAGCATTGTAAGAGTTAAAACCAACATGTTTGAAAAGTCATTCCATAATTTGATTCTTACAAATATTAACACATTCCTCCATAGGCTATTTTCAGATCCAACCTCTTTGAATTCATCTACCAAAAAGGAGCATTTACTAGAGAAAAGGAGCATTTTTAGAAGTTTGTAGTTTTGAAACAATTGTGATAAATAGAGCATTTGCTCCTATGGAGCAAATGCTCTATTTATCACAATGGTTTCATTAAGTGACTTTTACAGAGACGTAGAAAGGTGTATTTATGGAAGAAAGGGTTAATAGTCACCTGGGCAATACAGAGGGACGCTCAAACACAGGGCAACAGTGTAGACCCACTAAGGTACTGTGTTAACCTTATGACTGCTGAATATTCAAAGTTCCATGCATAATATGTAACAGAAGAGTCAATTTGTATGTAAAATGGTTAAATCTATTTGAGAGTTTTGAATAACAAACAGTGCAGACCCTGCATGATCAATGTTCTCCTCTAGAGGTTCTCTGATCTGGGTCTACACTGTTTGCAAATCACATTACATTTGTTTCCAAAGGGTTAATCACCCAGCAGTTGATCAAATTCTAATATACAGTTTCATATTAATCAGTGTCTGATGTGTATAAATTTATATTCATGTATATACAGTAAAACCTCTCTATAATGGCCACTAAATTACATCAAATATTTTGTGTTAAAGGTAGGTGGCTGCTCAAAGCAAGGTGAAAGTAAAACAGAACGCTCCTTTAGGAACTTTCTGTTTTATTTTCACCTTGCTTTAACCCATTCCTGCATATAGACGCCTTTTGACGCTTCTCTAACAGTCACTTTGTGAAACCATTGTAATAAATAGAGCATTTGCTCCACAGGAGCAAATGCTCTATTTATCACAATGGTTTCAAAACTACACAATTCTGGAAAATTCATTTTCTCTAGTAAATGCTCCTTTTTGGTAGATTTAACGAAAGAGGTTGGATCTAAAAATAGCCTATGCGGTAAAAGGTTAAGCAGTCACCTGCCCTAAATACCAACTAATTAACACAATTTAGTGGCCGTTACAGAGAGGCTTTACTGTATACAGACTGTGATTCAAGGCCACTTTCAAACAGTTAATGAGTGAATGGCTTTTTATAGTGACACTGACCACTTTGATAGTACCATAAACACATTTTAGTAAATCTCAAAATGTGCCAGTAAGAAAACAGTGTAATTTAGAGTATAAAGTATACACAGTGATAGTCAGTAAAAGATAACCTGTAAAAGAATGTTGTAAGGAAAGATCAAGAGCAAACTAGCAGAACACTACGATGGTATTAATCTGAGACTTTGGGTCACCCGATTACCTTTTCCCTTTCAAGTTTCCTTGGAGGTAATTTACTTGTAGTAAGATCTATCTGTAAGCAATAAAACCAGCACACATATGACATTTCATCTGTGATTCTAACACTCCTCATGCCTTTTACATAAAAAACATAAACACAAGTTAAAACTCAAAACAGTAAAAAGTATAACTGTGACCACTCTTTAGAATTGACTCAAAGAGAGGATTCTAAAGAGTGGTCACAATATAGGGTTTGGTGGAGAAATGACGTTTTTAGTATTTGAGTACACACCATTATCTGTAGCTCTGTCTGAATGTCAGTTGTTCCTTCATTTCTCTTCAAGAATGCAATCAGTGTAAAACAATCTGGATCCTGATGAAACACTAGGTTGCTCAGCATCTCAACAGCATCCAAAGAGTTTGCACAAAAGTATAAAATAAAAAATTCACAGTTTGCATGCAAAGGGAATGTAAATTTAAGTCTTTTACAGAAAAAAACTAACAAAGCAGGCACCAATTAATGCTGTTAAAATATTATTTAAAGGACATCCATCTGCATAATATAGTAATTAACTAATTATGATTATGAAATTCCATGTGCAACAATTATGACTGACCTATTCCATTTCTCAAACTTTGGTGAGATGGAATCAATAAATAGAGTGTATCTGACAGTGAATTATTTTTAATTTGCTTCACTGAATTTTACCATTAGACCTGCTACAATGTTACATATTTGTGTGACTGAAGAAAAACCAGGTTTCAGCCTACAATTCACAACCTGTAGATTTATATATTTATATATTCAAAACAATACCTCCTCTAAATTCCCCATCTCCCTGCCCCCCCCCCCCCCCCCCAAAAAAAAAAAAAAATAAAAATTAGAGAAATAATAATGAATCAATCAATATACCGGTACTTCAATGGAAGAAATGTATTTAAAACATATCTGTTTACACTGTGCCAAAGCATTCATTGAGCATATACCTGCACCAAGTGTATATACATGTATATAAATTTCAAGTTTCAGCCATGTAAAGTAAACAAAATGTGGCTAAAATTGAGTGAAACTCACCATCACCTTGGTGACTCTCTAAAGAGTGTGCAGTTTTGTACCTTTAGTGTATCTTTAATGTTTTTCATTTCAAAGAAGTTTTGTGCAAACTGCACTTATTTTGCAACCACAATCCCCAAAACTGCATGTGATAAAAATTTGTGAGTTTGTTCTCGCCTCTTCTGTGTCAGAAAAGTATCGTCTTTTCCCTTTCTTCTTCTTTTTCTTATCTTTCTTTGGTTTGGTTTTGGTTTTGACAGGCCCAAAGCCCTCTTCTGGCTCCTAAGATATTTCTTGCATATTAGACCATAGTATATACCATTTCTTCTATTATTATCCTCACACATTACTCTGAAAAGTTTACCTCACTGGATCATTTGACAAAATTTTACCATTAAACTTCAATTACATGCATGACCCTTTGAATGTGGGAATTTAATTAAATGGTGTTCACAATTAGTGTATGCCATGATCAGAGAAGTTCTCTGATAAGTCTGCACTGTGTGCCATTCCAAAATCTTTTCATTAGTTGTTTTACTTTCATACTAAATAGGCACTTACATTAGCAATGATTGGCCATTACACTTTGAAAATTCCACATTCAAAGGGTTAATTAGTAATTAGAAGCAAAATGTATAATGTTACTATTATGTATGTACTATTAGAACATGATGAATAATGTAAATTGTAACACAAAGCAAACTTTATAAGCTTCTATATTTCAAACTTTCCAAAAAGTTTCTTAAAGTAATTTCTCCATTAAAAAAAATTACCTCTTGCTTCGCATTTGGATCTGCACCTTTCTGTATCAAAAGCAAGCACATGTCTTCATTGTCCATGGCTGTTTCACATGCATTGAGAAAAACAGGAATCCCCTCTTTGTTTGTGTTGTTTGGGTCTGCCCCATTCATCACCGCAATCTCAAGGCACTTTGCATGACGCTGGGTAGGAGAAATGCAGTAAAACAGAATACCTGTAATGAAAAGTGTCTAATATTACACACTGCATTAGCATAGCACATAAATCATATTACCAAAAAAGATGACAAGTTAACTTTATAATCTGGACACAAAATAGTTACAGTGGAAATGTCAGGGTGGCTAATTAACCAAATATTTAGTAGCTGTCAGTTTTTTCAGTCAGGGTAGCAAATTTGACCACATCAATCTAGTTATGGCTAAAATTCTATATCATGTAAAACTTCAAAAGATGGGAACAGAGACTAGCATCTGCATTTGTCAGCTTATATATTATCATGAGGGGTCTTGAAAATGTCCTCTTTTATGTAGAAAAGTATTACTGAACAGTTGTCCAGTTTGGACATGTGATGTCACGTGTGTGTATTCACCATTTTCCTTGTCTGGTGTATTGTTTATCAAACTGTCTGTTCAATGACTGTGCTTGTCTGTCAGGGTATGAGTGTTTGATTGAATGAGAGTGACCATAATAACTTTTACTAATAATTGCCCAGCCCTTCTTATCAGCCCACCATAGGCACATGTCATCTAGTATTCCTACGATGAGGACACAAGCAGGTGTCAGATTGGGGAGGTTGTGTAGACGGCGATGCCTCCTTCATGTGGAAATGGATACAACATTTCGCAAGCATGACTGGTAGTATTTTTTCAATACATAAAATATTGCTGAAATGAATAACACATCTGCGCCTGCCAAGTCCAAATCTTATATTTATTCTTGCAAAAGAAGAAAATATACATATTATACCGTGATTTCAACTGCCAGTGTGTCTGGTGAGCGTTTGATATAAATGATTTACTTACTTAGCGTTACTTAGCGTTGTTTTCCAGCTCAGGCCCTTAAGGATCCTCTTTGCTGGACTCTTCTGCGTAATGCCGGTGACTGGTTCCGGTTCCGGTCATTATCCTATACTTTGCTTTATAGTCATATTTAAATTCTTGGTCTTCCCAAAATTTATCTAATTTGTTTTTAAAAGAGTTTACTGAATTGGCTTTTACTATTTGTTCAGGCAAGCTATTCCATGTATTTGCTGTTCTAATGCTGAAGTTGTATTTCCTTATATCTAATCTTGCCCTTTGCGTTAAGATTTGTAGTGTATTTCCCCTATTACTGTGCCTTAACTGGTGTTCATCCCTTAGCTTAATAATTTCTTCTATATTTCTATCATATATATTGTTTAGGATTTTGTATACTTCTATCATATCCCCCCTCAATCTTCTATATGTTAGTGTAGGTATTTTTAGTTTTCTCAATCTTTCTTCATATGGGAGGTCTGATAGGCCTGGAATTTGCCTTGTCGCTCTTCTTTGCACTGCTTCTATTATCTCTATGTGTTTATTTTTGTGTGGAGCCCAGACTGAACTTGCATAATCTAGGTGCGTTCTTACTAGTGTTTTGTATAAGGGACTAAAATTGTTCTCATCCAGATATTGGAAGTTCCTTCGGATAACTGCAAACATGGAATGTGCCTTTTTGACTTTTTCGTGTATATGGCTGTCAAAAGTTAGTTTATTATCAATCGTTACTCCTATATCTTTCTCCTCTGACACCTCTCCTAGGACAGTTCCTGATAGGTTATATTCGTATTCCAGGTTGTTTCTGCCTAATCTCATGTATTTACATTTCTGTGGGTGTAATTTCAATAACCATTTATCTGTCCATGCGATCAGTTTATCCAAATCTTCTTGTAGTTTATGTTTATCGCCTTCATTACTTATGAGTCTAAATATTTTGGTATCATCTGCAAATAAGTATACAGTTGAGTTCACTATCTCTGGTAGGTCGTTTATAAAAATTATGAACATCAGTGGCCCTATGACGCTTCCCTGCGGGATACCAGATGTGACCCTGTGCCACCTTGACGTTTGGCCATTAACTGATACTTGTTGATATCGGTCTGTCAAATAGTTTTCTATCCAGTCCACCATATTTTGCCCTATCCCATATGATTTCAGTTTCTGAATGAGTCTCTTATGTGGTACAGTATCAAAAGCTTTTTGATAGTCCATATAGATGCAATCCACCCCCAGCCCGTTATCTATTGCTTCCGTCCATATATCTAAAACTTTTAAAAGTTGCAACGCTGTGGATCTTCCAGACATGAATCCGTATTGTTTATTCGTAAACAGGTTATTTTGCAGCATATGTTCAGTTATTTGTTTTCTTATTATTTTCTCCATGGATTTACATATTATAGAAGTAAGACTGACAGGTCTATAGTTACTTGCCAAAGACTTGCTCCCTTTCTTATAGATTGCGCTTATTTTCGCCTTTTTCCACTGTTCCGGTACTTTCTTGTCTCTTATTGACTTGACGAATATTAATTTTAAAGGGACTGCTAGTTCTTCATGTAGTTCTGTTAGAAATTGGGGATGCAAATTGTCTGGTCCTGGTGACTTATTTGGTTTTAGGTTTTTTAATATGTTTGAGATTTCATCAGTTTCTATTTCTATGTCGTTCCATTCCATCTGTATTCCTATTGATTCCAAAGTTGGTATTTCTCCATCACCCTCTTTCGTGAAGACACCACTAAAACATTTTGCCAGTATTTCAGCTTTTTCGCCGTCATCTTCTGTTTTAGGAGAGTTTATGTCCCCTGTATCTGTGCACAGGTTGCCAATTCCCTGTTTTATTTTACATTTTGAATTTATGTATTGCCATATTTTCTTAGGGTTCTTTTTTGCTTCTTTGGCGAGATTCATTTCGTATAATTTTCTTGCCCTTCTAACCAACTTGCCTGATCTGTTCCTTGCTCTATTATATTTTTTTCTTACTTCATGATCTTTAGTTCTGGTGAATTTCCTGGCGAGTGCATTCTTCTCTTTTATACTATTCAATATTTCTTTGTCCAGAGGTATCTGATGTTTTTTATCGGTCCGAATATGTGAAGTTGGTACAAACTTTTCTTCAATATTGAGAAGGGCTGCATGGAAATTTGTCCAAACTTGGCTTATATCATTATTCAGTTCAAGGTAATTTTGCCAGTCAATGTTTCTTAGTTCTTTTTTAATTTCTTCATAGTTTGCTTTCTTGTAACAGAAGCGTTTTTTGGTGTGTGGGTTCAGAATTACCCGACATACAAAGTCAAACACAATTACGCAATGGTCACTTTTCCCTAATGGACTCTGATATTCTATATTATTGATGCTTCCCGGATTGTCGGTTATTAACAAGTCCAATATGTTTGGAACGTCTGTTCCTCTCCATCTGGTTGGTTTATCCACCATTTGGAAAAAATAATTATCCATTAAACATTCCATAAATTTTTGTCCTTCTGAGTTTTCGTTCGCGAACATTGTGTTCCAATTTATATTTGGGTAGTTAAAATCTCCCATTAGCAAATAGCTTGAGTATTTATGTGATGCTACTTCATGTATCAACTTCCTTAAATTTTCATTTGTTTGTTGGGTATTGTCAGAAGGAGATCTGTATATCAGTCCTACTAGTAGTTTTTCATTTTTCCCTGTTGCTATCTGTATCATAATGTTTTCTTCAAAGGTAGTTATTAGTGTTACTTCTTCCGCTTTCAGGGATTCATGTATGTATATTATTAGACCTCTCCCTTCATTATTATCAATGTTTTTATGATACATGATGTAATCCTTATTCCATTCCATAGAAAATTCATTTGGGGATATATTAGAGTTTGAGTTTTTTGGTTTAACTTCCGTGATTCCAATGACCAGAGGTCTGGTGTCTCTTATCCTAATTTGGAACTCAGTAAAAAATTTTCTGAACTGGTCTGCGTTTGTATAAAAACAAGGGATATTGTTAACAAAATTCAACTTATCTACAGGTTTATTTACATTTCTTTTGTTCTGGTTTAGTCTTTTTTTACTTTCACTACTTTTCTTGCCCAGGGTGGTCCTCTTACTTTGTATGTGAAGTTCCCGTCCCCCGATTCTGCCATCATCTCCTCGTTTAAATCCTGAGCCTTTTTGAATAGTATTTTTTCCTCCTCTCTTTCCTGTCTGGTTAAATCATTTGCTACTCTTATTTTTTCTAAGCCTTCCAACTCCTTTAAATTTGCTGCACCTTTAAATATAGTTCCTTTCTTGTCTGGATTATCCATTTCTATTAGGAGTGGCCTTTCTGGTTTTTCTTTATTGTATTTTCCCAATCTCGTTGTTCTAGTAATATTGATTTCCTCGACTGTACTGTCGCACGCCTGGGCTACTCTAATTGCTGTTTCCATATCATATTTGTTCCTTTCTTCTCTGTTTGTTGAATTGCACTCCATATATTATAAAATTGTTCTGTCTGGCTTTTCGTGCGTTGATCTCATTTACTAATGTATTTATATCTTGTTGTGGTGCCTTTTCTTGATTTGTTGGGGGAGTTTCTTTACTTTGTTTGGATATTTCTTTCTGTACTATTTTTGTGACCTCTTTTTCCGGCAAATGTTTCTCAAGTTCATTTTTGACTGCCAATGGGAGTTGTTTTTCTAGTTCCGTACGTACTATTGTTTTGGTTTCCTTTTTGTCACACTTCCCTTTTATATCGGTTTCCATTTTGACCATTCTGTTTTCAAAGGCTTCCATCATACTTTTGCAGGTTTCTTCTATTTTTCTGTCAGTAATTATATTTTTTTCTACTTTTTCTTTGCACGATTTCTAATAGTTTAGATTCCTATAGAACCTGCACTAGTGAATCTTAACTCTTTCCCTTTTTGAATATTCATGTAAGAAAATAAAGGCATATTGTGAAAATTTATTAGATGAATTTTTTCAAGGGAATGTTTTGTTATGACAAAAACTGTAGAATCAGATCTTTTATCTCGTCAAAAGCAAACAGAGCAGATCCAAAATGGGTGATTCCTTTGGGTCATTAGGAGCTATCTGATCTGGGTCTTCTCTGTTTGTAAATGTGTGAAAAAAACGTTTATATGAGGGAAAGGGTAAAATAATTTCTTTTTGTGCATGGCTCTTATATAAGGTACTGCCATATGTGTGTGAGAAAATACATAAGCTTGAAACATACTTGTGGAATGAATGCTGCACCGTAAACATTCGCAAAATTCAGTAGTAATTAAAAGAGATAGTGATATTCCCATGGAAAGGCCTGGCTGTTATCTTGTTCAGAAACATTTATCTTAGGCATAATAAAAATAAATTTAGCTTGATTGTGGTTTCCCAACCTTACCTTTTTTTCCAGAGCATAACTTCTTATTAATGTTGAGCTACTTTACAAGATGGAATTCAGACCATGTCAGAGGTGCTGCATTTAATCAGTGTCAACACTGATTGCAAAATTACTTAATGAAATATATATCTCCATATACTGACAATTGTCAAACAGAATAGATGGCGTTATCAAACTGCATTATCTATGACAAGCTGCTTATCTGGATTTATACTGTTTTCAAAATTAAAAAAGGCACTTTTGTTACAGGGCTCATTTTTATACACTTGCAACATTAATTAACTTACCTTTGCCCTCTCTGTCTGTGAGTTTCATGTTTGCCCCCTTTTCTGCAAGTTTTGCCAAGCAGTCCACATGCCCATACTCTGCAGCTCTCATTGCTGCAGACCTGCCTTTAAAATCAAGCACATCAGGGTGAGCACCAAGGCTTAAAAGAAACTCAATCATTTCATCATCATTAGCACATGCTGCCACTGACAGGGCAGTGTGTCCTTCTGAAGCGTCATTATAGTTGATTAGATGTGGTACACCCTGGATAGACATCTTCTCTATCTGCGATTTGTCTTTTTCTCGAACACATTGTAACAGTTTGCAGACCTGCAATGTCTCCAAACGAGTCTGTGCCACTGGCATTTTGACTGTTTGTTAATAAATTATCTGGTATCTAGAGGGAATGTCAAATATCATATGATATCTGTCATAACAAATTAAAGCGTGCGACCATTGTATCTCATCAAATCGTTTACTGAGTGTTCGGATTTTAACATAATCTCACATAGTTGATACACTGACCGGAAGTCAACATTAGACATCCATAACGTCCTAAATTCTTGCTGAATTTATGACAATCCACTCTGCTCTCAAGTTCAATCGGATGTTTTAACAATGTAGTCGATCAAATGTTTTTCAACAACCCGTACTTCCTCCGAGAAAAGTCCGGAAAATTGTAGAAACCTATTTACAAACGTCTTACACAAAATGTGCCTGCCTCAAAACAGTAACCAGGGAAGCCGTATGTTATTGGTCATTCGGATAACTTTGTTGATATCCAAACGTGCACCTGTCGTACTTCCGTTTTCAAGGGAAGTTACTGTTGCGGTTTAGTATAGAGGCCCTAGGTGAGGTTCTTAATCTGAACTAGCACTGTCTACAGATACACGTGTACGATCGGTTTGAATTCAATTGTCAGAATGGATCATTCCAAGTTCGACATTGGGAAAAAGAACAATTAAAGAAGAAGCTATTTAACACATCGACCGTGTGTTTAAAATAAATACAGAAACCATCTGATATGAGAATTGAATCAAATAACAGTATATATAGATATATAGGCCTATATATAAAAAAAATCGAGTTTTCAAAATTTATACAATATCGCTTCGTCAATTACTTCTAGCCCATTCAAATTGTTTCTGAATTCTGAACATTTCGACTATATATACATGCATATTTCAAAAGAAATACCAACATAAGTTAGAACAAAAATCAATAAAACAAAATATCGTATCATTATTAGATATATATTTGTAAAATAATGTATCAATATGTAAATATTCTTTTCAATGCACATCTTAAAAGGTATAACATTGATATGGATGCTTCCAAATTTAACATATTTTTGCTGAAACAGGATAAATGAGCAAACATCCAACACAGTTTCTTTTAAAAGTAAGTAAGTATGCATGCAAATAAGAATATTAGAATGTCTGAAAATCATAACTGGTTTGATTAAAATCACATAATACATTATTCTGAAAATGTTACAAGCTGTTGCTTTCTGGAGAAAAAAACCCTCATTTTTAAGATATAGCTCTTGACATCGTTTGCGTATTAATAACAAATGTGAAAACGAATAGACGCTTTATGTGTCGCTTCAGATTGTATGTTTAATTACAATAAACGCATTACTAGTGCGTGTAAAAAGGCTACAAGACAAATGAACGAAATAAAAATAATTGAAAAAGCATTAAACTGCTTGTTTGGCTAATTGTGTACTTTTCTTTTTTATGAGAATCTTATTTATTACCTGCTAAATTGACAATTTACCAATATCTCCCGCAGCGGTTACCTCCCCTAGCGGTTCTACTACAGTAAAAACCCGCTAATGCGACCACCTAAAAGAGATATAATTCAGGGTGCTAGATGCAGGTGGTAGCTTAATGCAGGACAAAAGTAATGCAGAAAGCTCCCAGAGGAGCTTTCTGCATTACTTTTGTCCTGCGTTAAGCAACCACCTGCTGATAAAGACACTCATGTATCTTCATTAAGTGGTCGCATTAGAGGGGTTCTACTGTATTTGATTTAGAACTATTTATATACCCTGTACGGTCAAATTTCCTGCTTCGAGGTTTACACTTTGCAAGAGGAAAGAATTCAAATATGTCTGTAGATATGTATGCCCTAATGACAGTGAATCTATAATTTTGACCTTGAAGTGTGCCATGCCATGAGGACTCTTAAAACAGGGTCGATGAGTTACTGACCGGAAATCATTCTGTTTACCGACTACGAGATTGACCGATGGACAGCATGTGCAAATTTAAATAATATTTTTAAAAGCGGTGGGTGGGTGTTGGGGGTAGGGGCTCGAAGAAAATGATTGTGGTTTTTTTTGTAAAACGCATCTCCCATGGCAGCCAATCTATACTTTTGACCATTGAAGTTAAAATCTGACGTTGACCTATATATAATCAATAGGATTAATATCTACTCAAATACGAGCACTCTGGGTTAATGGAAACCATTTGGTCGACCGATCGACTTGCATGCGCAAAGCAGTAATCCACCCGTGTGTTTAAAAGAAAGGCAACGGTAACATCTAGTGGGAAAGATCACTGCGTTCCATGTACGATGCACCAGTTCTGATCATGACCATCGATTTGACATATATCTCTTAACCCTTTCCCTCATATAAACGTGTTTTCATGCATCTGCAAAAAGAGTAGACCCAGATCAGACGGCTCTTAGAGGAGCCGTCTGATCAGGGTCTACTCTGTTTGCTAATGGAATTGGATAGCTTTGTTTCTTTACTTTCTAAAATGGCTACAATATTCCACCTTCAGTATTTGATTATAATTAATGTTTCCATGGATATTCAGTAGGTATTGAAATTTGGACTAAATATAGAACAGGGAAATGGTTAAAGTTATAACTCATGTCATATGTTACTCTTTCTTAATGAGCAGAATCCTGTGTACCTTGTAGATATTGTGATATCCAATATACAATAGTTCAATGTGTACATATGGAGCGGTCCAGATCCGTCTAATTAGGGTCTGCTCTGATTGTTTTCTTATGGAACAATATAGACCTGGTTCTACAGTTTCTGCCTTGGTGATAATCCCTTTGGTATGCCCCTAACAATATGGGAGACATATAACCCTTGTCTGCGCGTCCGCGCGTACGTACGTACGTATGTTCCGCAAACATTGTGTGTCTAACTCCTTATACACCATTGGGAGGATTTATTTCAATCTTTCACAGATGAGCAACATTTGTGTGGAGATGTACGTAAAGAAGGAATGCTTGCTGCGACCATCTTACTACAGTTATGGGACTTTGAAATTTTCTTCACATATATATAGTGAAACATTCTTGATTTAGAGACAATATCGGCAGGGGCACCCGTATCATATGGACACACCTTTCTAACTCGCACTGCTATTATGAAGTTTCAGTTAATAAATATTCATATAATCATTATTGCTTACATTAAAGTATATATTCTTCAGGTAAAGGGATAGTCTAAATCTATGGTGCACGGCAAATTAATATCCCACAGATTTCAAGCGTAATTTTAATTGAACACAGTTTGAAATCAGACACTAAACCCTTTCCTCCATGAATACACCTTTCTACGCCTTTGTAATAACCACTTCTTGAAACCATTGTGATAAATAGAGCATTTGCTCCTATAGGAGCAAATGCTCTATTTATCACAATGGTTTCAAACTACAAAATTGTAAAACTTTACTTTTCTCTAGTAAATGCTCCATTTGAGTAGATTCATTCAAAGAGGTTGGGTCTAAAATAGCCTATGAGGGAAAGGGTTAAAGCATTATCCCGCTACCTGCGACCTGACTCGCATTTAGAAACAGACTGGATCCAGATAAAACACCGAATAACTCGATTTCTCATCAAGATCTAAGCTGTTTGAGAGATTTTTCAATAGTTTCTGAAAAGCTTGGCCGAATTTGAAGTTTGTAAAATTGCAAAAGGACCAAATTTGACCAGACATTATTTTTTTCTCAGCGGCTAAGGATTGACGAGACTTTATACCATTCCCATGATGCGCAAGTGCATATCAATCCTTTCCTCATACAAACGCTTTTTGACACATTTGCAAACTGAGTAGACCCAGATCAGACGGCTCCTATAGGAGCCGTCTGATCAGGGTCTGCTCTGTTTGCTTTTAAATGTTTATGATGTCAATATTTCTTACAAGAATATTGAACAGGGAAAGGGGATTAAAGCCAGCATTTATGTGACACGTTCGGTTTCAAACCTCTCTAACACGACCACATTATAAAGAGATATGAACATACTGTACATCAATGTAATTGGATGTCGGGGACTACTTAATGCAGAAAGAAAGTTGTAGAGAAAACTCACATGGAAGTTTTATATTTCGTCCTACGGTAAGCTATCATCTGCATTAGATTCTAGAGTTGGACTTCATTTGATTGTTATGCCCCCACATAGTGGTGGCATATAGGGTTGCCCTTGTCCGTACGTCCGTCCGTCCAAAAAGTATTTGTCCAATCCACACCATACTTTACACAAATGTTTGTGTTCATTATATCTTGGTCAAATTCGATAGCCATGTAAATTGCCTCATTCGGTTAGGAGTTGCAGCCCTTTATTTGCAAACATGACTTTAAACAGTATTGTCCGGACTCTCTCTTGGAAAGTATTTATGTTTGTAGCCATTATATCTTAGTCAAATTTGATAGCCATGTAAATCGTTCCAGTCGTTTAGGAGTTGCAGCCCCGTAATTGCAAAATGACTTTAAAATATATTGTCCGGACTCTTTCTTGGAAAGTATTTGTCCAACCCACTACAAACTTTACACACATGTTTGTGGCTATCATATCTTGGTCAAGTTCGATAGCCATGTAAATCGCCCAGTCGTTTAGGAGTTGCAGCCCTGTAATTGCAAACATGACTTTAAAATATCTTGCCCGAACTTTTTCTCGGAACATATTTGTCCAATCCACTGCAAACTTTACACACATGTGTGTGGCCATTATATCTTGGTCAAGTTGGATAGCCATGCAAATCGATTCAGTGGTATAGGAGTTGCAGCCCTGTATTTGCAAAAATGACTTTAAAATCCTCTTGTCCGGACGCTTTCTTGGAAAGTGTTTGTCCAATCCGCACCAAACTTTACACACATGTTTGTGGCCATTTTAGCTTGGTCAAGTTCGACAGCCATGTAAATTGTTTCAGTTGTTTAAGAGTTGTGACCCTTTATTTGCAAAAAATGACTTTAAAAATATCTTGTCCGAACCCTTATTTTCTGTGACAAAAAATCTGAAATGGGGACATCAGTGCCCTATGAACACATTTCTAATTTACAGTAGGGAGGTTGTACTATGACACTAACCGAATGAAAACGCAAAATTATTACACATTACTGTGTTATATCGAGACACTCTTCCCAAGCTGTATAAGCATACGCGGTCTTCGTATTTGCAAGGCTAACAAGGTATCTGTAAGACTAACAATGTGTACACATGAATATGTAAGGCTAACAGGGTATATGTAAGAGTAACAAGGTATATGTATGGCTAACAAAGTGTATGTATATGTTAGGCTAGCAAGGTATATGTAAGGCTAACAAAGTACATGTATATGTTAGGCTAACAAGGTATAATGCAAGGCTAACAAGGTATATGTAAGGCTAACACGGTATATGTAAGGCTAAAAGGTACATGTAAGGCTAACAAAGTATATGTATATGTTAGACTAACAAGGTATCCATTTTGTATGTAAGGCTAACGAAATATATGTATGGCTAGCAAGGTATATGTAAGGCTAACAAAGTATATGTATATGTTGGGCTAATAATGTATTATGTAAGGCTAAAAATGTATATGTAAAGATAACAAGGTATATGTAAGGCTAAACAATGTATATGTAAGGCTAGAAGGGTATATGTAAGGCTAACAAAGTATATGTATATGTTAGGCTAACAAGGTATATGTAAGGCTAACAATATATATGTATGGATAACAAGGTATATGCAAGGCTAATACAGTATATGTATATGTTAGGCTAACAAGGTATTATGCAAGGCTAACAAGGTATATGTAAGGCTAACAAGATACAAGTAAGGCTAACAGGGTACATGTTTATGTCAGACTAAGAAGCTATACATAAGGCTAGCAAGGTATATGTAAGCTAACAATGTGTGTGTAAGGCTAACAAGGTATATGTAAACCTAACAAGGTATATGTAAGGCTAACAATGTATATATAAGGTTAACAAGGTACATTTATATGTAAGACTAACAAGGTATATGTAAGGGTAAGAAGGTATATGTAAGACCAACAAGATAATATGTAAGGCTAACACGGTACAGTCTAATCTGCTTCAGCGGTCACTTTGTATCAGCGGGCACACTGTTGTATAATTTCTGCTTTGTGCGTAGAAGGTCGGACTCGACACCTGTATCTACTCTGTTTGCAAAGGCGTGAAAAGGTGTATCTATGGAATAAAGGTTTTTAATAATACCAATAGCTCTAAATGGAAAGAGAACATGCGGCATAATGAAGTTAGTTGTAGAAATATGAGCGTGATAACTGTGGCATTGTTTAAATTCTATTGTGCGTCAAGACAAGGGCACTTAGAACATCAAGAAAGAATATTACAGATATTACAGAACCCCACATATGGGACATCCATTACAGAACCCCATCTATGGGATATCCATTACAGAACCCCATCTATGGGACATCTATCACAGAACCCAGCTATGGGCCATCCATTTCATAGCCCCACCTATGGAACACCCATTACAGAATCCCAGCTAGGGGCATCCATTACAGAACCCCAGCTATGGGGCATCCATTACAGAACCCCAGCTATTGGGCATCCATTACAGAATCCCAGCTATGGGGCATCCATTACAGAACCCCAGCTATGGGGCATCCATTACAGAATCCCAGCTATGGGGCATCCATTACAGAACCCCAGTAATGGGGCTTCCATTACAGAATCCCAGCTAGGGGCATCCATTACAGAACCCCAGATATGGGGCATCCATTACAGAACCCCAGCTATGGGGCATCCATTTATCAATTATGGAGGAGTGATGGTAGTAGATCCCACCTATGCGACATCCGTTTACTAATTATGGAGGAGTCGGGGTGGTAAACCAAGCAAATTTTGACACCCCTGTCGTTTTAATAACGTTTTCTATCAAACTAACTCTATATAGTAGAACCTGTCTTAAGTGACAATGAAAGTCTAATTACGGGGTTGTAAGACAGGTGGTTGCTTAATGCAAGTCAAAAGTAATACAGAAAGCTCATATAGGTTCAATAAATGAATTACCGCTTATGACAGATTCTAATGTGCAATTGTCACGTATAATTAATGCTACAGTTACTACAGTAGATCCTTAAGCCTTTTGATATCAACTTTCAGTAATTTGTCGAGAGATTAAGCTACTACGAATAGTTAAACAGTCTTTGTAGTACAATATTCTTAATCCGCTTTTCTATAGACGAATGGACAATTGGGTGTTCAAAAATCATACATGACACACTTTCTTCATAAAATGAATATCTATAAAAAAAAAATCAGCGAATATCAAAAGCACAAAGCGCCTTTTTGCGCCTCTGTAATAGTCACCTTTAGAAACCATTTTGATGAATGGAGCATTTGCTCCTATATAGGAGCAAATGCTCTATTTACCACAATGGTTTCATAACTAAATTTTCCCGCGGTAGCATGCCCCTGGGCCCCTGTAACCACGGTACGCACATTACATTTGGATTCAGCTACGCTCCTAAGCTTTAGTTAAAGTATGACCGGGAAAATGTTTGAGAACGAAATCATACTCAGGCTCTATAGGTTTTATACGCTCCAGACTGAAGTTTTATGAAATCACAGTCTGTACGAGTCATTCGCCGATTCCAATATAGACATGGCATTGGTCTAATGCAGTTTTGTATTTAACAATGTACAATGGCCTTATTATCTCACATTCACTCTCAAATCAATGGTTCAACCCTTAACTCCATAAATATTCAGACAAGAAATTATTGCCTACTTAAAAATTAATTGCATTAATTGTTACAATAGCATATAGGCACAGGTATTTTTGTCCTGGTAGAAACTGTAGTCATATCTGTATTATATCAACAGCAAAAAGAACAGGCCCTGGTCAGATGGCTCCTATAGAAACCGTCTGATCTGGTTCTACTCTGTTTGCAAGGACATAGAAGGGCGTATAGTGGAGGAAAGAGTTAATATCAATTCTCGTGAATAGAGGATACACGTGAATAAACTATCTGCTAAACTATGCATCTAGTTTTACGTTACATGTATTTTACTAAAATGTCCGTGCATCTAGATACAGTTGCAAGTGTTTCACTTAATATGTTCATCTCTATACCGGTACATTTAAATTACTCTATCTTGAAATATTTAACTTTGGTGTACATGTACTGAATATGAGAATATAGAACGTATTGAAATGACATGTTTGTATGAAGCTTTATTGACCAGTCCTCACTCTGTGATTATACAGTAGAACATGTCCTACGCAACAATTCATTTATTGAAAACACGAGTCTTAAAAAGCAGGTGGTTGCTTAATGCAGGGCAAAAGTTATACAGAAAGCTCCTATAGGAGCTTTCTGCATTACTTTTGACCTGCATTAAGCTACCACCTGTCTGACAGACGCATAATTAAATATTTTTTTGATGGCTGATTAAGACAGATTCTACTGTATACTAATACAAGCTAATACAAGCTGCAACTACGGGGCATTTGTTCTTAATCAAGTCGATACTGTCGGTTAAGCAGCAATAATGGCGGCTGTGAAAGGACCTATCAAACTACAGAGTTTTTTCGACTTCTGTTGCAAGAATCTTCGAGGGGAGACAATTAAGTTCAGTGCTTTCAAAGGAAAAGTTGTCTTGGTAGAAAACGTTGCATCCTTGTGAGGCACGACCACACGGGATTATACCCAGATGAACGAACTGGCCGCCAAATTTGGTAACAGACTAGTCATCATGGGATTCCCGTGCAACCAATTTGGGTACCAGGTAACCTACATACATCCATGTATATTTTATTCGACATTAACCCTTTCACCGCCGCAGTCGCATAAATGCACCACGACAAATAGTGCAGTCCCAGATCAGACGCCGCCTTTTCAAGGCGGCGTCTGATCAGGGACTTCACTATTTGTCTCAATCTCTATTTATATATATGTGCTTTATTCCTTTGAAATTTGCATTTATTTATCTCATTTCATTATTGTACCGAATGATTTTACAAAATTTGGATTGCAGACGACAATTAGAAATTTGGCGCCGAAAGGGTTAAGCGTACATGTTCATCTGCAGTCTACATTCAATAAACAGAGTGTTGAAGTACATGTACATCGTAATGAAAAACTCTCATCGGTGAACAGAGAAGTTCCTGCATATGAAGATTTACAATACATGTAGTAACAATTGAGAGTGGGTCCATTATTTATACTAATTATTCAACACATATTATTAAACACAGATATCTTATTAAACGAAGATTGTCAAATGTAACTATATGGATATGGGTTTACCATCTCCGTTTGTTTCTGTGTTTGTTTGTGTTGATTAACGTCCATTTCTGTCAATTATAGGCTAATTGGACGCCCTAGAGACTAGAGGGGCGGATATGGAGAAGCCTGGGCGCAAACCCATACTCTTATTATTTATAGTTTCTCTGGTTCTTTTAGATGTCTAGTGTAAAACACTGGTACATCGGACCTTGGTTTATAAAGTCTCATCCGGAGGGCTTGGTCCGGCGGGGGATATAGCGACTGTCTGATCTGGTTCCACTCTGTTGGCAAATGCGTGAAAATGCGTTTATATCAAGGGAAGGGTTAAACGCGTTAATCTCATCTGAAGAACTTAAACCAACGGGTGCTTCTGTCTTGCATAATCTGGTTCTTATTTGAACTAAAATATACAATTTTTCTGCTTTTCGTAAATTGTCACCACTCAGGTTATGAATTCTGTGCTAGTAAGATAGAGTGGTGTACGCATATACTTCTGTAGAATAGTGTATAATATACCCGATTCAACATAATAACAGAATGTTGCAACATGCATGCATTTGCATTTAACACTTGCAACAGTCCAATGGATGAAATCATTGTTTACAATTACAATGTAATATAACAAATATTTGTTTCGTTGTATTAAGAAGCACAAGTGTCTGGACCGCTCCATTAGGGTCTATATGTACTGTATATAGTACATATAGACCCCGTGAAGCAGTCCAGACCCCTGTGTAAAGAAGGAAATCGAACCAGTCCCGGAGTTACTGACACTGAAAATATGGCCGATCAGATACCTTCATATTAACTCTAACATGAAATTTTGTTACCCCGGGACTTGGGTCCATGCTTTTAAAACGTTTAGTTGAGTCTGAGTTCGTTCTCAAGTTTTTGATTGGTCAGATTTGAGCCTCTGGCTCAAATCTGACCAATCCAAAGCTTGAGAACTCAAATCTGACCAATTAAAAGCTTGAAAACGAAACTCAGACTCAACTAAAAGCTTTATAAACATGGACCCAGGCAATCTGTAAGTATATACCAGGCAATAAATCTGTACCTAATCTCAATATTCCAGGAGAATGGAAACGGGGAAGAGATCTACACTTCTTTGAAGTACATTCGACCAGGAAACCAGTTTGAACCTCATTTTCATTTGATGGAGAAATGTGAGGTTAATGGCAAAAATGCACATCCGGTTTTTGAGTTCCTGCGCTACAGGTTAAATACGCCAATGGACGATGGCGTGTCTTTAATTGCCGACCCCAAACTTATTACATGGGACCCTGTGACAAGAACAGATATTGCCTGGAACTTTGAAAAATTCTTGATTTCACCAGATGGAAAACCGTTTAAACGATACAGTAGGAACTATATGACAGTAAATATTAAAAAGGATATACAAAATTTGATAGAAAAATTCAATGTTTTATAAAGCAAAGTATGTCTGTGTCTGATCTGAGAGAGTATAGAAAGAGGTTGGGAGAGAGAGAGAGATAGAGAGAGAGAAAGAGTCAGAGAGCGAGAGAGAGAGAAAGAGGCTAAAGCTGGGAGATACAGATTTTAATGCTACTGATTGGGATCAATTATATATCTAGACACGCCTTTCCTTTTGACGAAAATTCGCGAGCGCTTGATTGTGCTGCTATAATCTTTTTTAAGTTGGCATCACAAGAGGTTATATCGCAGGCTTATTGTCAAAATAAAATGCTGTATAGATGATTTAGTTGAATAAATCATTCGGATACCTCAGGTTTCTGGTTTATAGTTTTGTAATATTGGACCAAAACGGCAAACACTGGCAAAGGAGCAAAAACAAAATATGTACATGCAATGCATGCCTGTACGAAGTTCTCTTGTTCCCGATCCATTTCATAGGACCCAAACAAGTGGACTAACATCACTGTGGCGGTAATTTAAGGTATATAGACCAGCCACTCCCCAAACTAATCAGATATTTACAGTGACAAGTTGAGGCGTTTGTTCGTCTGAAACAATAACCCTCTACCTAATGAATATCCATGTACGAAATTATCACTGAATGAATTCCAATCAATCCTTTCCCAGGTCTGTATTTATTACAAATTTCAATCCCTACTGCGTATTAATGGGCAAAATAGTTATTATGAAATACGAAAGGTGGAACACATTAGCCATTTAGAAACTGAAGAAACATATCTATCAAATTACATTAGCAAACAGAGCAGACCCTGATCAGACAGCTCCTACAGGAACTGTCTGATCTGGGTCTACTCTGTTTGCAAATTTATGCGTGCAAATGCGTTTATATGGAGGAAAGGGTTAACTGGATAATGGCAGTATGAACAAAATAAATATTAACCATGGCGCAAAATGCAGAATCAAATCTAAATTATTTCACAAGCAATCAGATCTGACCCACATGAACCGTCTGATCTGGATCTACTCTGTTTGCATAGGCGTCATTTTGATGTACCTATCAGATAAAGGGTCTCCTCCTGTTCCAATTAATTTTCTCCTTTTTAATTACAACGTAGCAACAATATTAACCCATTTCCTCATATGCTATTTTCAGATCCTACCTCCTTTATTAAATCTGCCGAAAAGGAGCATTTACTAGAGAAAAGGAACATTTTAGAAATTTGTAGTTTTGAAACCAATGTGATAAATAGAGCATTTGCTCCTATGGAGCAAATGCTCTATTTATCACAATGGTTTCAAGAAGTTACTTCTACAGAGGCGTAGAAAGGCGTATTTGTGGAGGAAAGGGTTAAACTACATGTATTATGTTTGTGGTTCTATATATGATATAAGTACAGTTGGGCTTCGATATCTCGCACACGGATAACTCGAATTTCGTGATAACTCGAAGTAAAAAGTTCGGTCCTTCCAAAGTTTACAAAACAGAATTGTTTTAAAAGGTATCACTAGGCCTTCCTAGAAACACATGTGACAGCTTAATGCAGGTCGAAAGTAATGTTGCAAGCTCCTATAGGAGCTTTCAGCATTGCTTTAGACCTGCGTTAGGCTGTGAACTTGAGAAATTTTGGATGACTCGAATTTCAGTCATCTCGAACTAATTTGTATGTTCCATTGAAGTTGGAGATCTCGAAGTTCAACTGTACATACAAGTCTACATCATTAGTCATTGCCCTTGATACTACATTCGACGCGTGTGCATTTAAGTTACCGTGCATTCAATAGTCGGTATGTCCTAGTCTCATGACTAACTATATGTTAATAGTAACAGCTGGGAGAGTATTGAACTGAAACTGCAAACATATATGCCGTGTATAGTATTAATCGTTTGTTTATTGCTGTTTTTTTTTTTCAAAAACTAAGGAATACAAAATAGTTAAATTTCTGTCATATGTGACTGCCTCAAAATACGAATATACATGTAGCCTATGTCCCTAATCATATAAATACTAAAACCTCTCTAAACCGAACATTCAAAACAGGTATCAGTGTCGGTGTTTGAGACAAGTTGCAGCTTAAAGAAAAATGAAAATCATGGAGAAAGCTCCCAAAGGACTTCCAGCCTTTAATTAGCAGCCACCTGCTGCCTCAAACGATCCCAGTTATACTCTTCAATCCATTTCCTCACTCGTGCCTTTACAAACGGAATAGGGCCAGTTCAGGACAACTCCTGTAGGAGCCGTTTAATCAGGGTCTGTCCTGTTTGCTTATGAAATTATAATAATACTAACTCTATAATTTCTACCGGTACCAAAACTTTCAGAACATTCAGCAAATAAATAATTATATTTATGGTATCATTATTTTACGCACACATTCAACAAGGAAATGCTAAAAATAGTTTGGTTCAGAGAGATTTTGCTGCAATTTTGGAAGAAAATCTATGTGACATCCTCAAGTAAAGACCAAGGTAAGTCAAAGATCCAGATAAGATGCGTAAATTAAATATTTTAAAAATAGCCCCTTTTTTTAGCTACCAATCCCTATACTGTGACCACTCTTAGAATCGTCTCTTCGAGACGATTCTAAAGAGTGGTCATAGTATAGGTGTTGGTGGAGAAATGACGATTTTAGTATTTGGGTACGCATCTTTATCTGTAGCTCCGGTAAGCATTCGTAAATAGCACGGCTCTTTTGAGCCTCAAATTTCTCACAAATGCACTCTTTTCATCGTGCGAGAAACGCGCGCGCAATATTCTCATCGTGCGAAAAACGCGCGCGCAAAACGGGTGCACATTTTTCTCATTTTTTCTGCTTGGAAAAATGCGTTCGCGTATTCGCCTGGGGATGTAGGTACGAACGCATTTTTCTCATGTGAATATGTGGGTAAGATAATTTGTTTGATTGTTATTTTCTTTTAATATGCTTTTAATACGACCCCAGATCTTTATTATTCAAAGGTGTCTTAATGTTTTCCTTAGTGGCTTTGATTAGCAACACTTATGATATAAACAACAGATCAATAAAACGCATTTGAACACAATTAAATGCACAATACATGTACATGCATATCAAAGAAAAAAGTTTAGCAACCGCAGAAACCCCAACTCACTCTAATGCGCACAAAATGCACACATACATATAACTTGCGTTGTAACATGACTGACTTGTCCGTCTTGCATTGAAACAATAAGTTTAAGCTTCAAAATCACATCATACAATTGCTGTTAGACCAACAACAAACAAAACGACATTTGAATAGCATAATTGACATTGTCCAACCGGTATCATATATATTGAACAAAATTACACGTACGTTCGGCTTCATAAGTCCTATTAGTTCAGACGTAAACGCGGTTTGAAAACTACCGACTTCATCGGGGATACAATGGCTAAATGATACTTGTATCACACT
The DNA here is from genome assembly GCA_963576725.1 of Azorinus chamasolen. Classification (NCBI taxonomy): domain Eukaryota; kingdom Metazoa; phylum Mollusca; class Bivalvia; order Cardiida; family Solecurtidae; genus Azorinus; species Azorinus chamasolen. The sequence goes on along the minus strand of OY755235.1, from coordinate 109,612,460 downwards.
GGAATAGTGGCCGTTGAGTATCAGTTTCGTTGCCTGTGATGACACAATATCACAGTGTGGTCTAGGAGAGGTAAATATTTGTGCATCGATGAATGTACATTTGCGTTTGTATTCCTCTCATCAAGTCAACGATGCGACAAAATGACACAAAACAAAAAAGCTTTATTATCAACAAGTTATCAGATTTTAATTTCATATCAAATATACAAGGGAAGGTGGCGGGTTGGAGGTTGGAATAAGGAACTAAATGTTATATGGTTTACTGATCAATGAATTGTTACAACCTACTTTGCAATAACTAACCGTTGTGCAAAAACATAACTAAGTTCAATATTCTATTACAAAAGAGTGTTTATTGCAAAACGGAGAGGTTCGGTCAACCCACTTTGCAAGGCATTTTACTAAAGTTTCTGTGCTAAAATGCGACAAAAATCACAAACAAAATGTGAAAACTCATTACAATCTTGTGTTTAAGACTGATTTTGATAATTTTTATGGTTTTTCATTGTTCAAGCCCACGCGAAATTTTCTTTTTCACTATAAGGAGAAAATGAGTTTGATATAGTAAGAAACTTGCGTTCCGATGCTAGCTCCCACCATGTGGTTCGAATGCAATCTTCTCACTTTTGTGAGAATAATGCGCGTGCGTTTTTCGCACGGTGAGAAGAATGCGTTCGTATGAAATTTCAGGCTCAACACGGCTCTCCTTCCTGCGACTAACGGTACATGACGGTCGAGTTCGAGTAGCCAGCATAGAACAATTGGGTTACAAAATGTCCCTTTCTTCTATTGCAGTGTTCAAGTGGGCTTACAACAGGCGGTTAAAGAATATAGCGAGTAGAAGCAACACTTTTGAACATGATTTGAACATGATAGGCGAAGATACTCATCATCTCAGAACGATACAAAGAGCCATCTTTTCTTTCTTTCTTTTTTTCCTTATTTTTTTTATTATTTGTTTATTATTTTTTTGAAATGGTTCAAGCAGTTTTTGCAGACGACAAGTAAGATTGAACGATGAAGCTGAAAACAGTCTGGTTTGTAAAGCGTGAGACACACTGGATGTACATTAACAGTACGGGAACATAGCTGATCCAAGCCATACTTGAAAGGTGTCTTATAATTATGTAACCGTCATTAATTAACTCTTCGCTTGCTGTTCACGTCAATATACCTACCTGTAAATAGTGAAGACCCAGATGAGACAGCTCCTGCAGGAGCTGTCTCATCAGGGTCTGCACTATTTACAAGTTGATTGTGCAACCAATGCACTCCACAACAGTGATTGCACAGCGAAATACTTGTACACAGTGAAGATTATAATCAACAGGGCATGGGTAAAGAAGGAGAATGTATTTTAAAATTCAGCAAGACAAGGGTTAAGGATAATCATCAATTGCATGGTTTAATTTCATTTTGAAATCGATATATCAATCGTACTGGAAATATCCGAATATGTTCAAATTTATTGATCGTCTTCAATCAGAAAACGAAACAGAGTTAAGAAACTTATCTACGTATGTATATAAATGCTTCAAGTTAAGAAGCGACACTTTCTTTATTAATAATTAATGTACATGTACAATATTGTAGTGGTTTTTGTGTTGAGCGACCACTGGGGGAAGTAGTGCGGAGATCACTGGGTACAGTTTGTTGCTGGTATGGGACGAAAACGATACAGAGAGCTCATAAAGGAGATTTCTGCATTGTTTTGCCCTACACTAAGCACCCGCTTGAATTTGGAGTACAAACAGCTCCGTTAATGGGCGGTCGCTTAATAAACGATTGGATGAAGAACTAAGAACAAACAACCATATATTTGCTTAACTGTGTACAATGATAAATATGACTATCATTTTCCCCTCATAAAGATGGGTGTTTCTTTTTATCAATGCTGGTATTACGAATAATTTCTAGTATTTAGATCTAGCATAATATAATATACTACATGCCGTTGACCATATGTATTGTATATTTGTGTGCTTGTGTACTGTTGGGCCTATGGCCTTATGTATGAATAAACTATCTATATCGCTTTTTAAGATCGAAATATCATTTTGTTTAATCAGCTCATTCCACCCACCTGTAAGACTTAACTCTTTCAATACATAGTAAATTTCGTTTACAAAACATGTCGCCTGTTTGAATTCGCACAATACAGTTTTCTTGAATCTTTACTCTTTTAACTCTTTTGGCGCCAAATAAATTATTTAAAAGTGTCGTCTGCACTGATAATTTCATATTAAATATAATTATAAACTAAATAATAAAGGTATATTGTAGTAGAGCGTTTAGGATAATAACGGCACCATAACTTCTGTTGTGAACTTTATTTCTCAAACCTAGAGATATGCGAAACTGGCAGCATCTCCCCCGACTTCTTAACCCCAGACTCAAGCCAGACTCCTGTCATTCTGTCTCTAGCCAGTTTCTAGCCAGTCCTCAGCCGGTCTCTCCTCGGTCTACCTATGGCTAGCATTTAGTTCTATATTTATACAGTTAGTGAACCAGGAAATGTTAACCAAAGTGTATAATCGACCTTTAGCTTGTATATCAATCGATAAACTTCAATGGTCATTTCCTCTCCCACCGTGTACTCTTAACGTGCTGCCAATCTCCATATTTACATGACAATATTATGTATACAAATATTAGTAAAACATTTGTTTATAAAAACCTGTATGCTTGAGCTAAAATAATACAGAAAACAGTGAAGTCCCAGGTCAGATGCCGCCTTAAAAAGGCGGCATCTGACCTGGGACTGCACTGTTTTCAATGGTACCAACAGGCGACACTGGTGCCGAAAGAGCTAAGCAGTGTCAGAATATCAAACTAGTTGGATCTTTGTGAGACGACGAGTTACTCGGTGTCTCATCTGGATCCAAGCTGTTTGCAAAAGTAGTAACCCTTTCGCTGCCAAACTCTGTCGTCTGCTAACTTTGTCGTCTGCTACAAATTTTCATTCTTTTGATTTTCTTCATTTTTGTTTCAAAAACAAAGTAACAGTAACAAACAGTTTGGATCCTGATGAGACGCCGAGTTACTCGGCGTCTCATCTGGATCCAAACTGTTTGCATAGGTAATCACAGATCCGGCATTGGCAGCGAAAGAGTTACTAAAAATTCCCATGATAATGGAATGCCCTAACTCTTTCCTCTGTGAATATGCATGTAAAATATAATGACGTCATGAATATTAATTGAATTAATTTGCTATAATAGCCCATGGGACACAGGACATTTTGGCCATGACAGAAACTGTAGAATCATATCTATAATTATATCATATCATAAGCAAACAGAGCAGACCCTGATCAGACCGGTCCTATAGAATCCGTCTCATCTGGGTCTACTCTGTTTAAAAAGGCATAGAAAGGCGTATTCATGGAGAAAAGCGTTAATATTATTTTATGTACTAGAACAATGCACGGTTACTCAAGCATTGCACATATGCACTCCCATACTGATATCTATATGTATTGATCTTAACTCGAGCACAAAACGGTTAGTAGTGGTTGAAAGGCTATCAGTGTATACATACAATCTGGAGTTTACAAGTTATCTGTAGGATCAGTCAAACCTTTAATTATTTTATGACTAGCGGGCCTTGGATTGCACGCATAGAGGTTCGTTCTTCTATGGGCAACAGCAATACTGTCACGGACAAATCCGATTCACACCAAACAAGTGGTGCAAACATGGCAGCCAAGAGTCCTGTTCGAGTTCAGAGTATGTTCGAGTTTTCGGCGAAAACGCTGGAAGGAAAGGAGCTATCACTGCAGGGGTTTAAAGGCAAGGTGCTCCTAATTGTGAACGTTGCCTCCATGTGAGACTTGACCCACGTGGAAGCCAAGGAGTTGAACGAGCTCTGTACCAAGTTTGGTCAGAAGCTTGTCCTCCTTGGTTTTCCATGCAACCAATTTGGACACCAGGTGAGTTTGTTAACCTTTACTTTCATGCATACTTATGTATCAAATGCTAACAATATGAATATTTATTATAATTTTTTTTATAATGGCATAATAAACAAAGGATTGCACCATAACACAACCTGTAGAATCAGATCTACAGAAAAACCTCTCTATAACGGCCACAACATTACATCAAGTACTTTGTGTTTAAAGCGGGTGGCTGCTTAAAGCAATGTGAAAGTAAAACAGAACGCTCAGCGTTCTGTTTTACTTTTACCTTGCTTTAAGCAGCCACCTGTCCTAAATATCAACTAATTTAGTGACCGTTATAGGGAGGTTTTACTGTTTAGCATTTCTTTCGTAAACTTAGTAGACTCTGTTCAGACGGCTCCTACAGTAGACGTCTTATCTTGATCTACTCTGTGTCCATGGTAATGAAAAGGTGTATCTATTAGGTAAAGGGTAATTTTTTTTAAATTCAGTATCATGATAATATAGGTCAAGGTTTTACAGCACTAACGCTTTCCCTGTCCAATAGTCATGTACGAAATAATGGCATCATGTTTATTTATTAGCTGAAATTGTATAATGTAAACTTTTCAAGGGAATATGTTTTGCTTTGAAAAAAACCTGTAGAATCAGACTTACATCATGTCACAAGCAAACAGGGCAGTTCATGATCAGACGGTTCCTACAGGAGCCGTCTGATCATGTTCTACCCTGTTTGCAAATGCGTAAAAAAGGCGTTAATGAGGGAAAAGGTTCGAACAAAAAGAACGCTTTTTTATTTGTGTAGATGTGGAACAACATTCTACAGACTAATATGGGATAGCAAATGCAAACAGTTTGAATCTAGAATAAACGCTGAGTAACACGATGATCATATTTTATACGAAACAACAGGTAAAATATAAAACAGCAGAACCTTCCTAAAGCGACCTCCAAAATAATGCTGGGTTTTACTGGAAGGTGGAAGCTTAATGCAGTGCAGAGGGTGTGCAAATTGCTCCCTTTCTGTGTCACCAACGTCCCGCATTAAGCAACCACAAGCTTTAAAATATGCTCATTTTAATTATTAAGTGGTCGCTAAGGATGAGTTCTGTTGTACGGCGAATATTTACATCATACTTCAGGTTAAAGAATTCTGTTCGGACCAAACTAGAGACTATTCAATGTGTCTCCATGGACCATTCATACACGCACGAGCGGCACCTGAACCCATTCCCTCCTACTGGCGCCTTTTGACGCATCTGTAAAAGTCATTTTTGAAACTAAGTTTGTGATAAATAGAGCATTTGCTCCATTCAAAGAGGTTTTGTCTGAAAAAGTAGTCTAGGAGGGAATGTGTTATAAGGCAGGATAGAAGTCATACAGGAGCTTTCTGTATGACGCTCACCATGATGGAACATTTTACTTCATAAATACGCATTTCTACGCCTTTGCAAACAAATAGGCCCAGATCAGGGTCTGCTGTGTTTGCTTTTGATATAATATAGATCTGATTCTACAATTTCTGTTGCAATAAAAAATTAGTTTATTCATTGTACCATTATAAAAAATGCAGCGAAACATCCCCGATGTCATTATTTCTTGCCTAAATATTCAGAGAGTATTTAACCCTTTCCCTGTTCTATGTTTATTTCAAATTTCAATACCTATTGAATATTCAGGAATAAAGTAGTTATAATGAAATATGGAAGGTGGAACTTTTTGGCCATTTTAGAAAGTAAATACACAGATATTTCAAATTCCATCAGCAAACAGAGCAGACCCTGATCAGACGACTCCTCTAGGAGCCGTCTGATCTGGGACTACTCTGTTTGCAAATGCGTGAAAACACGTCTATATGAGGGAAAGGGGTTAAAGAGTAAATATTTCCCTTCATCTTAACACATTTTCACGCATTTGCAAACAATATAGACCCAGATCAGGCGGATCCTATAGAAGCCGTCTGATCAGGGTCTGCTCTGTTTGCTTTTTACAGGATATAGGTCTGATTCTACGGTTTATGCCAAAGCAAAAATATTTCCTTGAAAGTTTTACATTTTAAAAACACAGCTTATGAATATTCATGGTGTCATCATTTCTTACATGAATATTGAACAGGTAAAGAGTTAAGCAGCCATTAGCCTGACAATCTCAGTTCTTCTTTATTAATACATGTAGCAAGGTTTAACTCTTTCGCTGCCAAACATTATCGTCTGCAAACTATGTCGTCTGGTAGAATATTCCCTTTTTTTTAATTATTTTTCTACATTTTTGTTTTAAAAATCATGGTCACAAAATCAAACAGTTTGGATCCTGATGAGACGCCGAGTTACTCGGCGTCTCATCTGGATTCAAACTGTTTGCATAGGTAATCACGGACGTTGGCAGCGAAGGAGTTAACAGTATTTCGCTGCAATGCATTGTCGTCTTCAAATTTTGTCGTCTGCTGCAATTTTGTCGTCTGTTGCAATTTGTATTGTTTCAGTAAAAATACACGAGAGTAATACAAGTTTTATTATGATGACACACCAAATTACTCGGCGTCTCATCTGGATCCGAACTGTTTTCAAAGTAACAAACATTCCATACTTCAAATGACCGCGACTTTATCAACAAGAACTAATTAAATACATGTATGGCAGATGTCGCACATGGATTTTGTTCAGACCACTAGCGTTATGTATGAATGTCACTAAGTTACAGTAGATTCTGTCTCAACCCTTCGCTTGCTGTTCACGTCATTATACCTACCTGTAAATAGTGAAGACCCAGATGAGACAGCTCCTGCAGGAGCTGTCTCATCAGGGTCTGCACTATTTACAAGTTGATTGTGCAACCAGTGCACTCCACAGCAGTGATTGCACAGCGAAATACTTGTACACAGTGAATATATATGTAATTATACAACAGGACATGGGTAAAGAAGGAGAAATATATTTTAAAATTCAGCAAGAGAAGGGTTAAAGGGCCATCAAAAGAGGTCTAATGATGGATCTGTAAGGAAGGCTGTAGCTTAATGCAGGTCAAAAAAGTAATGCAGAAATCTCCTACAGGAGTCAAGCATCCACCTGCTTTTTAACACCCCTATGTTGAATAAATGAATGGGTACTGAGGAGAGTTTCTACTGTATGTATATTACATATTCAGCGTGATATGTGATAACTCTATAACTGCCAATTTTAGCCGTCTGCAAACTTTGAATTTTTTGTCGAATTTTCTTCGTATAATTAAATATATTTCTAAGCTGAATATCATCAAACAATTTGAATTCTGATGAGACGCCGAGTTACACGACATTTTATCTAGATCCAGAGCTCCAGATAAGGTACGTAAATTAAAACATTTTCAAGAATAACTTCTTTATTTTCTCCACAAAATCCTATGTTGTGACCACTCTTTAGAATCGTTTCGAAGAGACGGTTCTAAAGAGTGGTCATAACATAGTGGTTGGTGGGATACCCCGGGAAGATATGCAACTCACGTAATCTAATGTGCATTACATCAAGCTTAACTCTTTCGCTACTGTCGTCTGCAAACTACGCGTATATGTCGTCTGCTACCATTACTATTTTTTTTTATTTTCTTCATTTTTGTTTCACAGTAACAAACAAGTTTGAACCCTGATGAGACGCCGAGTTACTCGGCGTCTCATCTGGATCCAAACTGTTGCATAGGTAATCACAGATGTAACAATGGCAGAGAAAGAGTTAAACTACCGTTAGTAAAAATGTAAAGAAATAGATCTTTTTTAAGTCACACCCGGTGTGTAAAAAATGTTTGGTTCCTGTTGAGATCTATTTGGCGTCTTATCTGGATCCAAACTGTTTACAAAGTCCACCAAACATTCGCCCAAAGCATGTTAATGGTTGTGGGGTGGGTGATATTAATATGAAACAGCAAGGGCGATATAAATATCAAAATAAGAGAAATAAATGAATAACTTAACCTTTTACTTCATAGATACACATTTGTAAACAGAGTAGACCCAGTGATCAGACGGCTTCTGTAGGAGCCGTCTGATCAGGGTTTGCTTTGTTTGCTAATGGAATAATATATATTTGTTTCCAGAGTTTCTGTCATGGCCAAATGTTCGTGTGTCCATGCGCCATTATAAACTTCAGCCAATTAGTATTCATGATCAATGGTTAAGGTATGAAAAGTCATTTATTATGGGGTGTCCCTGAGAGGGATCAGTTAGAATACAAACCATACAAACTGTCTGAATTTAAATTGAGCTGAAAGGTAGAGTAGAAATATGCAAAGTAGGCCTACATTCTGTTAACCTGCGTACAAATATGCATTTATAAATGTACGATAAAACATCTCTAAACCGAAATTTGAGTGAAGAAGTATTGAGAATTTTTGAGACAGGTGACTGACTAATGCAAGGTGAAAGTCCCACAGAAAGCTCCCAGAGGACTTTAGCTCTGCATTAAGCTGCAACATGGCTTAAATATTGATATTGATACTTATATGAATACTCGGATTGCGATGTTTGACTGTAATTCATAGCTATACAGTAAAACCCATCTAAATCGAAATTCTAGTAGAGAAGATTTTGGATACTTTTGAGCAGGTGGCTGCATCATGCAGGGTGAAAGTTATGCAGAAAGCTCCTCTAGGAGCTTTCTGCATGACTTTCACCCTGCATTAAGCTGCCACCTGTCTCCAAGAGCGATATTTATACTAAATTGAATGTCTTATTTAGTGAGGTTTTACTGTACTTATCAAAGAATATTCCAAATATAATAGATGAGATATTTAACTCTATCCGCTCTACATACAACATCCGTAATACATGTAACCCTTGGTAGCAGTCTGGAGGCAAATGAAGCGTCAAGTTACGCGGCGTTTCACGCGGACACAAACTGTTTTTTGTTTGAAAGAAATGGGAGAAAATTGTAGCAGACGACACCTTTTGCAGACGACAATATTTGGCAGCGAAAGAGTAAATGTCATCTGCTGAAATGTTAAGTTATTATCAGTGGAAAATTTATTCAAGAAGAATATAAGAAACTGATAATCAGTTCAACGACGTCAGGTCGCTTTGAGATTAACAACCCGAGAGTGCAATCAATATTTGGATTGCACATCTGTCATCTAATATTATTTGTTCGTGTGCTCTTATTGCATGGTGATACGAATAAAGTGCACTTTACCCTGGCGAGCATTCATGTAAATGAATGGGTCTAAATTGTTGCAAATGTTGAAAGATTTAACCATTAACCTGGCATCGACAACTTTTGACGTTTTTGCAAACAGGGTAGACCAAGGTTAGACGACTCCTTTAGGATTGACCAGGGTCTGCCCTGTTTGCTTATGGAATTACACAGATTTGATTGACATGAAATAGAATACAGTAAAACCTCTCTCTAACGACCACTAAATTACACCAAGTATTTTGTGTAAAAGACAGGTGGCTGCTTAAAGCAAGGGGAAAGTAAAACAGAACGCTCCTATAGGAACGTTCTGTTTTACTTTCCCCTTGCTTTAAGCAACCACCTCCCCTAAATACCAACCAATAAACATAATTTAGTGGCCGTTAAAGAGAGGGTTTACTGTGTAGAAATTCAGAAAATAAACATTCGTGATATCATTATTTCTTGAATGACTACCCATCAAGTTAAAGGTTGAGTAAAGGTTTCAGGATCCGGGTTCATTCAAGAACATATCGATGAGACCTGTACTTTTGTTACATTAACTGACCCTACATGCATGACAATTTATTTGGTAAACATTAATTACATTATTCATAATATTCAACCTTTACTTTATGAGTATTAATGTAAGAAATAATTATAGCAATCAAATCAGTTAGATATACAGTAAAACCCATCTAAACCGGAATTCTAGTTGAAAGGAATTTAGATACGTTTAGGCAGGTGGCTGCTTAATACAGGGTGAAAGGAATGCAGAAAGCTCCTCTAGGAGCTTTCTACATGACTTTCACCCTACATTAAGCTGCCACCTGTCTCCAAGACCGGTGTATATACTAAATTGACAGTCTGACTTAGAAGAGGTTTTTCATTGTATAAGAAACAACGGTCGTTCCAAAATCAGACTGGCTACGGAATATCCTGTAAAGCAATACAGTAAAACCCCGCTAATGCGACCACCAAAAAGGGGCATAATTCTGCGTGGCAGAGACAGGTGGTAGCTTAATGCAGGACGAAAGTTATGCAGAAAGCTCCTATAGGAGCTTTCTGCATAACTTTCATCCTGCATTAAGCAACCACCTGCTTAAAACGACACCAGTGGCTGTTTATTAAGTGGTCGCATTAGCGGGGTTTCACTGTATACATGTACGTATTAGTATTTAAGCAAACTAGGCTAACCCTGATAAAACAGTTCCTACTGTAGCCGTCGGGTGTGGGTTCTACTCTGTTTGCAAAGCGTCTTTATCAGGTAATTGGTTAAGCTTAATGTAACTGGATGGACATGTCCCAATAGTCGATGGATTACATGCAAGCCCACTTGGTATGCAATGATAAGTGGCATGAATGTTTCCTAACATTTCCATATCAAGATAGCGAGAATCGATTTTGATGGATTTGTAAACACTAGTATTGATTAGCATATATGTATAGTATAACTTGTCTTAACCCTTTCCTTCATTTAAACGCCGTTGCGCTCATTTTGCAAACAGAGTAGACACTGATCAGACAGCTCCTATAAGGGCCACCTGAGCAGGGTCTGCTGTGTTTGCTTTTGACATGATATAGAGCTGATTCTATATGTTTTTGTCAAAGCAAAGAAATCCCTTGGACAGTTTACATTATTAAAATTCAGCTAATAAATATTCATGATGTTATTTTTTTTAAATGAATATTGAACATGGAAAGGGTTAAGCGATCATTATTACAACTCTAACCATGGGTCATTTATGCATATACAGTAAAACCTCTCTATAACGGCCACTAAATTGTGTTAATTAGTTGGTACTTAGGCAGATAAAGAAAGGTGAAAGTAAAACAGAACGCTCCTATCGGAGCGTTCTGTTTTACTTTCATCTTGCTTTAAGCAGTCACCTGCCTTTTACACAAAATATTTGATGTAATTTAGTGGCCGTTATAGAGAGGCTTTACTGTACATGTAGTGGCTTAATGCAGGACAGGAGTAATGCAGAAAGGTACCTAAGGAGCTTTCTGCATTACGTTTGCACCGTATTAAGCAACTGTTTACTTATTAGAACTTCTGTGTCAATCGATAAAATCAGTTAAATCAATTGAAACCCATGTTCACTGTATTTCAGTAGAACCTTGTTGTTGCATTGCATAGGTAGCCTTTGCCAATTAAAAAAGGGCAGATAAACATAAAGCACCTTGTTACCGTCTACCGTATAAGTCGTCACATGAAAAGGGTAACCAGTCAATGAAAATAACAAACACACAGCGTAAACCAAGATCAGTGCTGTAAGATGACTTCTGATTAGGGCACAATATTACACGATGCTTTCCAGAAAAAACTTTGATACTGTTTTACCCTAATCTCTGTGGTTTGTAAAGCTGAATAACCCAGTTTGACTATAAATTAGACTGCCATAGAATCATAATTATAGTGAATATCCTGGTCATACTGTTCAATTTGATCTGGGTCTGCACCATTTACTAATTTACATGTACTAAATACCAGGTTAACCCTGTCCTCCATAAATACGCATTTCTATGCCTTTGCAAACAGTAGCCCCAGATCAGACGGTTCCTATATCAGGGACTGCTGCTTGTCTATGAAATAATATAGATACGATTGTATAATTTCTGCCATGGCCAAACTTTCCTGTGTTCATGTGAAATTATAGAACATAATCTAATCAATATTCATGATTCCATTATTTTCTTACATAAATATTCATGGGGTAAGGGGTTAAGTAAGGTACAGCTACAGTAGAACCTGTCTTATGTGGTCATTCATTTATTGAGCATAGTAGTAATAAAAGCAGGTGGTTGCTTAATGCAGGGTAAGAGTGATGCAGAAAGCTCCTATAGAAACTTTCTGCATTACGTTTAACCTGCATTAAGCTACCACCTGTTTTACATACCCATAATTAGACCTCTTTTTGATGACCACTTAAGACATACTTTACTGTAAATACCAGATAATTGATAGCTATGTGCAATAAATTTGTATTAAACATTCACCTGATAGAGGCACACATTTATGCCTTTGTACACAAGAGTAGACCCAGACCAGAGGGCTTCTGTATGAACCGTCCGATCAAGGTATTCTCTATTGGCTTATGACATAATATACGAGCATAGATGTGATCCTCGAGTTTCTAAAGTTGCCAAATGTTCTCTAGTTTAAGTAGCATTATAAAAATGCAGCAGATGGTTCTATCTAATCAGGGTCTGCTTTGTTTGCTGATGACATAATATGATTTGATACAGGTATAATTCTATAGTTTCGGCCAGGGCCAAAAGTACATGTGTCCATGTGCTCTTCTAATTAATATTCATGACGTCATTATTTCTTACATGAATATTCATGGAGTAAACGGTTAAACAACCAACCTAACAATTGTTGTTTCAATGTATCAAATAACTGACGTGATCTTTGAAAATATAAGGAACGTATATTTTATGTCACTTTGAATATATTACTTGACTTTTAGTCCAAACAAGGACATATTTATGGTATGTTACTGTACATTTCAGGAAATTGCTAATGGACAAGAAATAAGGAACTCTTATAAATATGTGAGGCCCGGCAATGGCTATGAACCAAAGTTCACTCTCATGGACAAGGTCGCTGTCAATGGAAAAGATACTCATCAAATTTACAAATTTCTCCGCGATCGCCTTCCATTTCCGTTTGACGATATGGTTTCCTTCATGAGTGTTCCAGCAAAGATCATTTGGGAACCAGTGACGAGAACTGACGTGGCTTGGAATTTTGAGAAGTTCTTGATAAAGCCGGACGGAACACCTTTCAGACGCTACAGCCATCGTTACAGATCGCACAACCTGAAGAAAGATATTCAAGATCTGATTGACGAATTTAAAGTATAGATTTCACCGCGGACCATCCATACCATTGGCAAAGTTTGCCAGTACTAAGAAACCTCTGCAGCGACTCTTTATATATTTTAATCATAAAACGTACGGACAAAACGTGTAGATTCAGATCGTAGGGCTCCAGTAGGAGCCCTCTAATCAGGGTACTATTTGTTTGCAAAGATTTCCCTTCAGCCGAGAAAAAGATTGGCTCATAATATATATTTCGACGATTAACCCTTTCACCGCCACAGTCGAGTAAATGCACCACGACAAATAGTGCAGTCCCAGATCAGACGCCGCCTGATCAGGGACTCAACTATTTGTCTCAATCTCTATTTCTATATATGTGCTTTATTCCTTTGAAATTTGCATTTATTTATCTCATTTCCTTATTTTACTGAATGATTGAACAAACTTGGATTGCAGACGACAATTAGAAATTTGGCGCCGAAAGGGTTAAAATAAGAAATACATGTAAAATATATCCATTAGTAATATGTAAAGCAAATCGTTAAATATGTCAATAAGTGCCCATTGTCTCTTAATATGGTATAAAACAGTGCAGATCCAGATCAGAGGGCACCTGAAAAATCTTATACCAGCAAATAGTTCGTTTGATGTGCTCCCTCAACTTGAACTATGGATAAGTTCCAAAATACCGGTAAAATCTAGACGGAATTTCCTTATCCATATATAAACGCTTTTTCATTTGCAAAAATAGTAGACCCAGACCAGACGACTCCTATAGGAGACGTCTGATCAGAGTCTGTTCTGTTTGCTAATAGAATTTGATAGATTTGTTTCATTATAATTATTTTGTTCATGGTTATTCAGTAGGCATTAAAATTTAGAATAAACATAGAACAGGGAAAGGGCTAAATAATATGGGGGAAATGTGTTAAAAGAAATCAGTTAATGTTCACGATTCAAAGCAGAACAATATCATGAAGTGCTATATACATGTATTGGTTTTAGACTATATGTTGCTTGCCATAGAGAACGCGTGTAAAACTAATGCAGCAATCATATTGTGCCATTATTATTCCAGTTTAGATTTTAATGTCTTAACCCTTTACTCCATAAATGCGTCTTTCTACGCCTTTGCAAACAGAGTAGACCCTGATCAGACTGCTCCTATTGGAGCCGCCTGCTCAGGATTTGCTCTGTTTGCTTGTGATACAATATAGATTCTGCCGTGGCTAGAAATTCCCGGTGTCCGTGTGTCATTACAACAATTAATCTAATTAATATCCACGACATCATTTTTTGTTGCATGAATATTCATGGAGTAAAGGGTTAAGATTCAAAACAACTCCTTGGAACTGCAGACAGCTTTGAATTCTCCTAATTAGAAACAGACTACCGAGGCAGTTTTGATGTAGATACAGTAAAATATCAATTATTACGTATCATTATCGATCTTTAAGACAGGGGGCAGCTTAATGCATGGTGAAAGTCATACAGAAAGCTCCCAGGGGAGCTTTCTGTATGACTTTCACCATGCATTAAGCAACAACCTGCCTTAAAAGTGTCTAAATTCTTCTATACAAAAAATTCGAATTATCGAGATTTTATTGTATGTATTTCGTATATGTTGTCGCACAAATCTTTTATTTGACTCGTCCGTGTCTTTGGAAATGTCTCATGGCCACTGAAATGATACTGCTTGGACGAGTTTATGAGGATTTCCCCGAATAACTTATATCCTAAACTGAATGAACACGTATGCATGCTTTTAATCACTTCACGAATATCCATTAACTACTTCAAGACTTAATAAACAGTTATTCCAATACTTCGTCATTGCCGCTAATTAAACATATAATAGCCATATGTGTATTAGCATATTACCTTAAACTTTATGCTATGTCTGGATGGATGGTCATAGTTGCCTTACTGTTTTACATTAAGCTTTATTGGAATGGTAATATTTGCATTACTCTATTACATTTACACCTTATCGGAATGGTTTCATTTGCCTTACTTTATTTACATTTACACCTCATCGGAATGGTTACATTTGCCTTACTTTATTACATCAATGCCTTATAAGAATGATTATGTTCTTTATATTACATTTATGCTTTATCGGGATGTTTATATTTGCTGTAGTTCATTACATTTACACTTTAATCGGGATGGTTATATTTGCTGTAGTTCATTACATTTACGCTTTATCGGGATGGTTATATTTGCTGTAGTTCATTACACTTACGCTTTATCGGGATGGCCATATTTGCCGTTACCGCAATATAATCTGCCATATTTATATTGACTATATACGTACATGCCGTATACTGTGTATCTATATATTATATATGTTATGTACACTGCTTTCGGGATCTGGGTTATTAGAGGTTTTGCTCTGGCCACTCTAGCGCGAGTATGACTGTGTTACCGTAAACCTGGATACAGTGGGTAATACACGATGGCAGTGGTTTTGACCAGACCAGAACTGAACGGAACCAGTCCAGAATGTCTTGAATAAACTGTGTAATATATACACCATTACAAGTGTTCGTATGTTGAATTATGCCCATATCAAGTTTATTCATATATAACTCTAATTGCTGTAAATATGTGGACACCAAATCTCACCACTCTACCGGTTTGTAAAGCTGAGCACCATTGTGATAACTTTAACCCTTTCCATTAATATAAACACCTTTTCACACATTTGCAAACACAATTGAGAATGATCTAAGAAGTTAACGAAACTTTGGCGAATGTGAGATGACCATCGGGTAAAGTTATCATGGTAGATGATCGTGGGCCATATCTTTATCTGATATATGCATTACCAAAGAAATGCGAGACGATTTTCTTACCACAGTACCTGTTTTCCTCCTTAAAATTCCGTGTATCTATGCGTTCTCCTCCTGCGATCCATACTGAACGATTGGACTCGGAGTATAAGTTTTTACACGCCGAAAATTAATCGAGGCTCAGGTCAAATTGGAAGGATAATAACTGAGTGGCAAGAAACTATTTATTCAGGCTATACGAACGGTGTTGGTCCAGATCGGTCGCCACATCAATATGGTGACATCTAGTCAGAGTCTACACGGTTCGCCACACATTATTTGCTATTTATGTCATGCAATGTTTATCAGACACAGTGATATAGCCATTGAGTAAAACACTGGTTGCCAAGACACGTTTTCCCGGGATTCTGCTCAGTTAACCTTTCACCTGCAGGAGCGTAGCTGATTCCAAATGTAATGTACGCATCGTGGCTATAGGGGTGCGGGGCATGCTCATCCAGGATAATTTAGAATTGTTTAGTTTTGAAACCATTGTGATAAATAGAGCATTTGCTCCTATATGAGCAAATGCTGTATTTATCACAATGGCTTCAAAAGATGACTTTTACCGAGGCGTCAAAAGGCATCAATATGAGGGAGTGGGTTAAAGCTTACATAAAAAGACAGAACGTTTATCAAAGTCTACCCTCTTAACATTAGATCTTTGTTCCATTTTGGCCATAATAATGTTGTCACCTTTGATATTGATGTTACGCACGTGCGTAAGTGCGTATCGCTAGCTACGCCCCTGACCTCATGAATCTTTATGCAAGAAATAATGACATCGTAAGTATTATCTGATATTTTATAACGACACTATGAACTATGAATCGTTTTAATCATGAGAAAACCCATTAGAATCAGATCTGGGTGTACTCTGTTTGCATAGGCGTTTAAAGGCATATCTGTGGAGTAAAGGGTTAATTTTCCGGTAGAAAATTATTATCGGTAGCATTTGCAGACCTATATCATTTCATAAGCAAACAGAGGAGACCCTGATCAGATGACTCCTACAAGGGCCGTCTGATCTGGGTCTATGCTGTTTGCAAAGACGTGAAATACGTATCTGATGTCGTGTAAATGGCTGACCACTAGCACCCCACACTATAACCATAGCAAACAGTTGTTCATAATACCGCCATGGAAGTGCAGCTATTTAGTAGTGTTTGTTCTTTTTCGTTCATGAATATTCGTCAGGCAATGGGTAAGCGCCATAGGCGCTCAGTATAAGCGCGGTAGAGACGCAGTGCCATCTCGGACAACGCAATGCAAGCGCCACTGACAACCAGCGCGTTCGCATTGCGGCCTTTGTGCGCGCCCACGGCGCTCATGTGGCGTTGTAGAAGACCTCACTGCGCTGCTACGGCGACCTCACGGCGATCCAAATGCGCTCTTCTCAGAACGCCGAGTGACGGCGTTTGTTTTCAAAGTGCGCGCCGTCGCTCGGCGTTCTATGCGATCCCACCACGTTTACTGGCGATACAACTGCGTTGTCGTGGCGATGCTTGCGATTCCATCTTTATAAACATTAGAACCTCAATTTTCACCATAGAGTTCCTTCCAGTTCTTTTCCAAAGCACAATCGGAGTGTTGATTATCCGGATGAGACACCATGTGCCTCAACATTTCAACTGTATCCAGTCTGCTGTTGTAGAACATAAACTCGTCCATAGACTGTACCTACACTATACAGTAGAACCTATCTTAAGCGGTCATTCAATTATTGAAATTAAGTCTTGAAAAGAGGGCCATGATGGCCCTGATATCGCTCACCAGACAATCGGAGAAGATTTTCAAAGCTGCCACTATATGTTTCTATTGAAAATTGGTCATCACTGGAGCGGGGTCAATTTTGACCCAGGGACATAATTTATATAATTTTTGTAGAGAACATGAACATGATGCTATGTGCCGAATATGAAAGTCGAGAACTTTCCAGTTTTCAGAGGAGAAGATTTTCAAAGTTTGCACTAAAATTTTATGTTCTATTGAAAACTGGCCACTCCTGGGGCAGGGCCAATTTTGACCACAGGGGCCTAATCTATATAACTTTTGTAGAGGACCTGAACATGATGCTATGTGCTAAATATGAAAGCTGAGAACCTTCCAGTTTCAGAGGAGAAGATTTTCAAAGTTTTACTATATGTTTCTATAGAAAACAAGGCACCCCTAGGGCGGGGCCAATTTTGACCCATGGGCATAATTTATATAACTTTTGTGCCAATGATCAAAGCTGAGAACCCTGTAGATTCAGAGGAGAAGATTTTTAAAGATTCAAATTGTTGACGACGGACATCAGGTGATCACAATAGCTCACCCTGAGCACTTTGTGCTCTGGTGAGCTAAAAAGTAGGGGGTAGCTAATGCAGGGTAAATGTTAATTCGGAAAGCTCCTATAGGGTCTTACTGCATTACCTTTGACCTGCATTAAGCTACCACCTGCCTTACAGACCCACAATTAGACCTCTTTTTGATGGCCGCTTAGGAAAAGTTTTACTATATTGTACACTCGGGGAAACGGAAGACTGCAGGCATGACAACACAATTATATGAAAATAAGACTTTATTTACAGATAAATGCCTGGTTTAAACATATAAACATATCATGGAGAAAATAAGGGCAGTGTTTAGAGGAAGGTAGTGTGAGATTGCAACAAGCCTGTGTGCTTACAATGGTATGTATGTGAGACAAAACAGCATCACAGTCAGGGTGCATCATCAAGCGTGTTTTCATAGTGATGCTGGAAAAGTGTGTACATGTGCCTATTTAACCCTTTCCCTGTTCTGTATTTAGGCCAAATTTCAATACCTACTGAATATTCATTAACGAAATAGTTATAAAGAAATATGGAAGGTAGAGCATTGTAGACATTTTAGAAAGCAAAGAAACAGATCTATCAAATTCTATTAGCAAACAGAGCAGACCCTGATCAGACGGCTCCTCTAGGAGCCGTCTGATCTGGGTCTACTCTGTTTGCAAATGCGTGAAAACACGTTTATATGAGGGAAAGGGTTAACCCATTCCCTCATGAATAGTTATACAAGAATTCATGGCATCATGAATATTCATTAACTACTATGGCATAAATTGAAGATTCTGATATATATTAGCCCATAGGCGGACAGAGCAGACACATATAAGACATCCCCTACAGGAGCCGTCTGACCTGGGTTTACTCTGTAAAGTTGTGAAAAGGCGTTTATATGAGGAAAAGGGTTAGATAGTCGGCTGAGCCAATTATTATCAACTGAACTATTTCATCCTAAACATTTGGCATGCTCTGAAAACTCATGCCATCTGAAAACTCATGCCATTTGAAGGAATTGCTAAAAACGTTAAAAACGTTGCCATGGTGATGTTTTGGCTTTAAAGATCTGACAATACTGGATGTTTGCTCAGGAACTTGAGCAGACAAAAGTGATCAATAATTGTAGACTACTAAATACACACAGGGTTCTCTAAATCAATGACATTTCAAAAAATCTTAAGAGATTCTAAAACATAGTCTGCAATAATACTGAAGAGCACTTAAACCCTTTTCCTCATATAAACACATTTTCACACATTTGCAAACAGAGTAGACCCAGATCAGACGGCTCCAGTAGGGGATGTCTGATCATTGTCTGCCTATAGGCTAATATAATTCAGATTCTTATACATGTATTCCCATAGGAGCCTTCTGACCAGGGTCTGTTCTGTTTGCCTTTCACATGATAAAGATCTGATTCTACAGTTTTGCCAAAAACATCCCTTGAAAAGTTTATACTATAAAAATTCAATTAATAAATATTCATGATGTCATTATTCCTTATATGAATATTTAACAGGGAAAGGGTAAACACCTGACAACATCTGCATACACAAAGAATAAATCCTTTACTCCATGTATATGCCTTTTCATACGTTAGCAAACAGAGTAAACCCAGATCAGATGGATCCTAAAAGAGCCGTCTGATCAGAGTCTGCTCTGTTTGCTTATGAAATAATATAGATTTGATTCTAGTTTCTACCATGGCCAAATTTCCTGTGCTTATATGCCATTCTAAAATTCATGGAATTATCATTTATGATGTTGTCATTTCTTACATAAATATCTATGAAGTAAAGGGTTAACCCTTTCCTCCATAAATATGCCTTTCTACGATCTGTAAAAGTCACCTGTTGAAACCACTCTGATAAATAGAGCATTTGCTCCTATAGGAGCAAATGCTCTATTTATAACAATGGTTTCAAACTACAAAATTCTAAAATTTATCTTTTCTCTAGTTAAATGTTCCTTTTCGGTAGATTTATTCAAAGTGGTTGAAACTAAAAATAGCCTATGAGGTAATGGGTTAACCATCTCTTTAGTTAGCTATAATGATCCAGTTGCAAAAGGCAATGAATTAAAAAATTGTCATTTATCATTAACATACTAGAAAACAAGAAATAAAATGTTAGTTTTTTACATATTAAACATTTGGAGTGAGTTGATACATCATAAATGGCTTAATTTTACAAGGAAAAACACGAGTAAACAGAAAGTAAACATGGAAACAGTAACACACTTTGAGACAATCTTCAAGATTACTTACATCAGGGAAAATCCACAAATAGTAGTTCAGTTGTACAGAAAAATTGTCTGATAACACACATTTTACAGTGGTAATAATTCCTTCCCTTCTCAAAGGTCTTATCTGACCTACTTATTAACATAGTGTAGACCCTGATCAAACAGTTCCTTCAGGAGCAGTCTGAACAGGGTGTGCACTATTTGCCTAGGTTTGTGTGTCTTAATTGTTAGGGTGTGCGTGTGTTTAACCCTTTCCCTATTCAATATTCATGAAAGAAATAATGATGTCATGAATATGCAATAGGTCAGTTTTTTATAGTAGTGCATGTACACTGAAATTTTTGGTATTTTTAGGAACTGTAGTCAGATCTATTACAATTTCAAAAGCATGCAGAGCAGACCCTGATCAGATGGCTCCTATAGGAGCTGTCTGATCTGGGTCTACCCTGTTTGCAAAGATTGCTCTGTTTGCTTTAATATGGAATATATCAATCTGATTCTGAAGTTTCTGTCATGGCCAAAAGATTTTCTTGTTAAATTTTAATTGTAAAATTTCAGTCCATGAATATTCATACAGCAAATAAATTCTTCAGCGAATATTAATGGCAGAAAGGGTTAAAGATACAGTAAAACCTCTCTATAATGGCCTCTAAATTACATCAAATGTTTAATGTTAAAGGCAGGTGGCTGCTTAAAGCAAGGTGAAAGTAAAACAGAATGCTCCTATAGGAGCATTCTGTTTTACTTTCGCCTTGCTTTAAGCAGCCACCTGCCCTAAATACCAACTAATCAACATAATTTAGTGGTCGTTATAGAGAGGTTTACTGTACCCACAATGCATAACCTATACAAACATACAGAGAAGTGTATAACTGAATTTATACCATGGATTCAATATCTGACTGAATAGCAACTACATGACCAACAGTGGAACTGAATAGCTACTGAACGAAATTATAAGCTATATTACTCCACTTCATGACTAATAGAGGAGCCTTATTCGTAAAACTACTACAAGAATTATTACTGGACATAACAGCAACTGAAAATTCCAGGCTAGGACTAAATCACTACAGTCAGATTTATTGAAGGACTAAATACTTACGAAGCCCCCAAGTTTTGCTAAATGTCTACTATACTGGGATCCACTATTGGCCTGAGCTATTAGTAGCTACATAGTGTCATGTTATGGTTCAAAGTACATGTAGTAACAACGAGCAACACAATACATGTTAGATGATAAATTACTTCCAGAGGTGATGCTATTAACCCTTTACTCCATGAATACTCATGTAAGAAATAATGTATGTATTTCAGCCGTATCACAATTTCCAGCTATTAATTACAGGTTGAGGAAGACCCTAAATGTTTTTCTATGCACGGAGCAAATTGCATTGTTTCATGCACAGAAGAACACCTAAGTAGAACTACTGACCTACCACAAGCCAGCTTGAAGGCTTCCTCACATGAAAAATCCCAAAGTCAAGGCTGGGATTCAAACTACAGGGGTGAGTGATTGTGAGCCAAGGACCATAACCACTTGACCATGGAGGCCCCCTTATGGCATAAAAATTATGAACCAGAGAAGTTTTGGCCCTGACAGAAACTATAGAATCATATCTACATAATTCCACAGGCATTCAGAGCAGACCTTGATCAGATGGTTCCTACAGGAGCTGTCTATAATCTTGGTCTACTCTGTTTGCAAAGGCGTTAAAAGGTTATCTATGGAGTAAAGGGTTAAAAGCAATTTCTTAACATTAAACCCAGACCTCAGATGTACAAGGAAAACACCTACACACCACCACAACAAAGAACATGGTTCCTGTCTGTAAGTAGAATGGACGGCTGATACTATCACAATAGCTGGTATGATGACATTACTGTCCTAAGAATGGGACATCTATGAAACAATATACAGTAGAACGTCTCTATAGCCACCACTTCATAGATAACAATAGTCATCTTCAAAACAGGTGGTTGCTAAAAGCAGGATGAAAGCCATGCATAAAAGCTCGGATAGGAACTTTTTCTTACTTTCATCCTGCATTAAGCTTCCACTTGTCTTAACCCTTTCCTCCATAAATATGCCTTTCTACGCCTCTGTAAAAATCACTTATTGAAACCATTGTGATATAGTATTTGCTCCATAGGAGCAAATGCTGTATTTATCACAATGGTTTCAAAACTACACAAATCTAAAATCTTCCTTTTCACCAGTAAATGTTCCTTTTCGGTAGATTTATTTAAAGAGGTTGGATCTAAAAATAGCCTATGGAGGAAAGGGTTAAACATTAGGCATGAAGTAGCTTCCTTTCAATAACATATTCAAACAAATACACTGCCATTACTGTAGCTCATACTTGGTCCATGGTCAAGAATTTGTATGCACACTCATTCATTTTGCTAACAGCAGTTTACAGCTGCTTGTAAGCTGTTCAATTCATAACAAACATTTCGGGGTACAACTAAATGAATACTCATTACTTCAGGAAGAACAAAATCTACAATGAACACTTGTCATAAGTCTAGTCCAAATCTGAATGTAAGTGCCTTTAAATGTCTTCCTAAAGTGTCAGACTCCAAACTAGTAAGTCTTTTATTAGATTCCTCAACACCCGTACCCAACTTTCTTAGAGAGTTTTTCATTCATTATTGCCAATAATTTTAAGATACTAAGGCCATTTAGCACATATTTCTTCTAATAATGGTGTCATTGGTGTATATATAGCCAACATTATTTCTGATAAGTGGTTTTGCCTATAAATAAATCTACTTCTGAATTGTACTGAGGACTTTGTAACACATTATTTACCCTATACCTCAGGAGTACTCAATAAGAATGACATTGTGAATATTAATTAGCTATATTTTTATAATTGCACTTTGAACAGCAGAATTTTTTAGGATGGCAGAAACTGCAGATTAGGATCTTTCATAAGCAAATAAAGCAGACCATGATCTAATGGCTCCCGTAGCATCCACCTGAGCTGGGTCTACTCTGTTTGCAAAGGTTTCTCCATCAGGTAAAGGGTTAATCCATATCACAGTAACATATTTGGCTTGAGTGACGATTATCCCTCATGACTTAAATACCATATGTTATTACTTTAGACCACTGGGCTTTAACACTGAACTATAAGGATTACCATGAGCCTATTAATCTGGATTAACAACTAAACCTATATTTCTGGTCACTGTATTGGTTCCTGGCCGAGTGACAAAACAGGAGCCAGCCCTCTGATCAGGTCAGCACTGTTTGTTAGTCAAATTCCTCTAGCGAATTTAAGACTTTCATACTGAATAAACAGTGTAGGTGAACACTGTCATTCCTCTTTGAATATTCAGCAGTCAGCAGAGCCTACCTATATTTTACCCTTTCCCTCATATAAATGCCTTCTAACACATTGGCAAACAGAGTAGACACAGCGCAGACGACTCCTATAGGAGCTGTCTGATCAGGGTCTGCTTCGTTTGCTTTTGACCTGAAAAAGATCTGATTTTACAGCTTTTGCACAGTAATAAAATTTCTTGAAGGCCGACGCATATTTTAGCTTGCTATTTTTGAGAAAGGAATTCCAAGGCACTGGATAATTTTAGTCCTTGGTGTACGCCTAATGGTCTCTAATGGCATTTGAACACAGGAATATCAGGCCATGAAAGAAATTGCAGAATTAGATCATTTCATGAGCAAACTGAGTAGACCCTGATCAGCCGGCCCTTGTAGGAGCCACCTGATATGGGCCTACTCTGTTTGCAAAGGTACTAAAAGGCACATATATGAGGTAAAGGGTTCACAAAAATGTTGTCTAAACTTGAAAATGAAACAAAAACTACTCTAGCATTTTCCAAAGTAAACAATAACTGAAAAATACTATTAATACTGAATCAGCACTGGGAAACACATATATGCATCACAGAAATATTTGATGGTGAAATATCAGTTATATGCAGTGAACCCTCATTATACCGGCATTCGTTACAATGGCACCCTCGTTATACCGGCATTCGTTACCAGCATTCGTTACAATGGCACCCTCGTTATACCAGCAGTATGCATTGAAACAAAATTACCGTTAATTCTTTGAAACAACCATTGACTAAATAGGTTCAATGCCAATAAGACAGGTGATCGCCTAAAGCAGAACACAAGAAGTGCAAAAAGCTCCCAAAGGGAGCTTTTGGCACTTCTTGTGTTCTGCATTAAGCGTTCACCTGTTTGTACTAGTTTAAAACTGGCCATATGATTCCTTTCATATTTAAACTGGTTATAACGGCAACCTCGTTATAACAGCAAAATGTCTGGAAACAAACACCTCCGTTGTAACGAGGGTTCACTGTACAAGTAGTGACCTCAATCAAAGTGAAGTGAAAGACGACAGATGAAATCAACTAAAACCTTGGTTTCCATATACTCCCTCTAAATCATCTACTTTAAAGCCTGTTGTAACCCTTGACCTCATAAAATATTTATATATGAATATTGAACAGGGAAAAGTTAACCCTTTCCCTGGTTTATGTTTATTCCAATTTTTAATACCTATAGCATAATCATGGGCAAAATAGTAAAACTGTAGCCATTTTAGAAAGTAAAAAAACTCCAGAAGTACCAAATTCCATAAGCAGAGCAGAACCTGATCAGACGGCTCTAACAGGAGCTGTCTGATCTGGGTCTACTCTGTTTGCAAATGCTTGAAAACACTTTTATATGAAGGAAAGGGTTAAAACATTATTTACAGCAATTCTACACCAAAATATGAAGTAATTGAATAATGACCATAATAAATACCAGAGGATTCCTGGTGGATCTCTCTAAGCATGGTCAGTATTAGACATTTCAAATCCTTCATGGTTTTTTTTTCTTTTTTCTGACAAGTTATCCTAGTAGTTTTCCCCAGCTGCTCTCCTCCTAAACTTACTAATTAACAGTCAGTTGGATAGAGGAAATTATAACAAACACACAAAATGCTATCGGGCTTTTGATCATAGAGTTGTTCTACTTGACAATTACATCTACAGTAAAACCTCTCTGTAACGGCCACTTAATTATATCAAGTATTTTGTATTAAAGGCAGGTGGCTGCTTAAAGCAAGGTGAAAGTAAAACAAAACGCTCCTATAAGGAGCGTTTTGTTTTACATTCACCTTGCTTTAAGCTGTCACCTGCCCTAAATACCAACTACATGTAATTAACAGATTTTAGTGGCCGTTATAGAGAGGTTTTACTGTGTTTCTCCTTTGTACAGAAAATTCTCTACAATGAATGTAAAGAAAGCTACTTAATTCTACAGCTACGCTATTACTCAAAACTAGATTCATACACACTAAATATTTATCATCTCGCCCTTCCACAAATTTGAAACTACAATTCACATGTGTAAAAAAGGGTGTGCCAAAACTGACACAAAATACACCCATGCAGGGCACAACTGAAAAGAATTTCACTCATAGCACATGGAGAGTTAACCCTTTCCCTCATATAAATGCATTTTCATGCATTTGCAAACAGACAAGACCCAGATTGGACAGGTAATATAGATTTGATTCTACAGTGTCTGCCATGGTTAAACCGTTCCTTGTTCAGGACACCATTACAAAAATCATCCAATTAACATTTATACATTCATTACATGTATTTGTTACACGAATATGAATGAGGGAAAGGGTTAACCCATTCCCTCATACTGACAGATTTTTAACACCTCTGTAAAAGTCACTTTTTAAAACCATTGTGATAAGTAGAGGATTTGCTCCATAGGAGCAAATGCTCTACTTATCAAAATGATTTCAAAACTACACAATTCTAAACGTTTCCTTTTCTCTAGTAAATGCTCCTTTTCGGTAGATTTCTTCAAAGAGGTTGGGTCTAAATATAGCCTATGAGGGAATGGATTAAATATTTGGAATGAATACAGTAGAGCTGTAGATACGAGGAGTAATTAGGAATTCTAAGTAACAAAGTTTCTATATTTCTTCACCAAACCCTTTATGATGGTACTCAGCTGAATTGCCTTGAACAACTAATTCTATCTGAACCACTCAGGATTTGAGTGTCAAGTACAAAATTTGTAAAGATCATTACATCTCTTTGTCCTTTTTAACCCTTTCCCTGTTCAATATTCACAGAATCAAATACTGACTATTTATTGGCTTAATTTTTATAATAGCATATTCTTTATGTACATTTTGGTATAGAAAGAAACAGTAGAGCCAAATCATTAATAATTTCATAAGCAAACACAGCAGACCCTGATCCGACGACTACTATAGGAGCTATCTGATCTGGGTCTTCACTGTTTGCAAATGCATGAAAAGCGTAATTCATATACAGACCTAATCAGACCCTGATCAGACGACTCCCGTTGGAGCTGTCTGATCTGGGCCTATTCTGTTTGCAAATGCATGAAAAGGCATCATATGAAGGAAAAGGTTAAGCTTTTTGTATATTGAGTTGACTCAGATCAGACAGGATCAGGGTCTACTCAGTTTGCTGAAATGATGTTTAAATTATAGATAAAATTCTATATTATAATTTCTTTTATCATGTATAATTCCATTAAAGAATACAGTCAAACCTCTCTATAATGGCCACTAAATTACATCAAATATTTTGTGTTAAAGGCAGGTGACTGCTTAAAGCAAGGTGAAAGTAAAACAGAACGCTCCTAAAGGAGCGTTCTGTTTTACTGTCACCTTGCTTTAAACAGCCACCTGCCCTAAATACCAACTAATTAACACAATTTAGTGGCCATTATAGAGAGGTTGTACTGTATTCTTGAGGCCATAATTTCTTGCAGTTCATATTCATGAAGTACAAAGTATTATCTACAGCTCTGATAAGGGTGGCTGTGCAATGACATATTGCAACTGGTATTGCAGCACAAAGTTGAGTAACGGGGTAATCCAATGTTTTTACATACATGTATATCACAAACAAATCCAGAGTTAACATATCACAACAATGTTAGACTAAAGAAACAACAGAACATGTATGTCAGTCCTTCCTTCAAATCTCCACTTCTTCTGTGGTTTCTGGGACTAGATATTCTCTGTTTTCATATGTCCAGAAATCATTCAAGTCTATCAGAATACTGCATACAGTGTCACCTTTGCCGCTGAAAAAAACCCACAACATTTATTTACAAGATGTCAATATTAACCCTTTAACTGATGCATATTCATGTTAGCATTAATGGCATCATGACTGGGTTACCATGGCAATAAACACTTTTGAAACACCTGTCATTAAGTTTCAGCAAAAACAAATAATAATCTAAATTGTGACTAATCAGAAGCCACCACATTGTTACCATCGCAAATAAATGTTTCGAGTCACCTACGATGGAGTTTGGGGTAAACAAATACAACTGCATACCCATTTTCAGCAAAATTGAAAAATATTTAAATTTCAACCAATCAGAGCCTACTTTTTGGTTACCATGGCAACCAAAACTTTGAAACACCTACCAATAAATTCGGAGTATTGAAATGTCCTGACATACCAATTTTCAGCAATATCAAATAATATCTAAATTTTGACTATTCAGAGGCCAAAATTAGGTTACTATAGCAATATTTAAACAAGAGCACAGCATGCGGGTGCAATTGTTTGTCTGTTCAATTGTAACCCTTCTGACAGTGAACATGTCTGTGAAGTATCATAAGATTTGCATGAACAGTCAAGAAGTAATAGCCGAAGTTAAAGTTTCTGGAGAACAATGACAACGCAGACAACACAATACCAGAGTTAGGACAACAGTTTGAAGTTTTTTCTTTGAGCTAAAAATCTGGAATCTAGTTTTTATATTTTTATAATGGACCAGTGGGGTCAAAATATTAGAGAAATAAAAATACTCTGTCTTGTTTTCCAATAACATACCAGTTGACTAAGTCTTCCAGGGTGATTTTCAGCGGGTCAGCTGGTTTGACCATGTCAAATATCTCGTCTTTGACATCCTGGAAGGAGACTGGGTCCTGACCATGGAGTCTCATCTGTTCCTGTATTGCCTACAAAGAAGCACAAAATTTATGTAATACAGTATAAATCAACACTTTTGTAGTTCATAATCCCCTCTATCTATAAACCCTTTCCTCCATAAATACGCCTTTCTACGCCTCTGTAAAAGTCACTTTATGAAACCATTGTGATAAACACAGCATTTGCTCCTATAGGAGCAAATGCTCTATTTATCACAATGGTTTCAAACTACAAAATTCTAAAAAATTCCTTTTCTCTAGTTAATGCTCCTTTTCGGTAGATTTATTTAAAGTGGTTTGATCTAAAAATAGCCTATGGAGGAAAGGGTTAACAAAACAGAATTAAACCAGATCACACACTTCCAGTATTGCCTGCAGAGAAGCACAATATCAACCCTTCAGTTCATAATGCCCTCTATCTACTTGCAAACAGAATCGAACCATATCAGACGGTTCTTACAGGGGCTGACAGAACAAGTTCTGTTCTGTTAGCTTCTGGGTTACATCTCTGATTCTCTACTGTTTGCCATGAATGAGCTTTCCTATTTTTATATCTTTAACCCTTTCCTTGTTCAGTATTCATGTAAGAAATAATGACATCATGAATATTTATTAGCTGAATTTTTATAATGGTATCTTTTCAAGGGAATTATTTGCTTTGATAAAAACTGTACAATCAAATCTATATCATGTCAAACGCAAACAGAGCAGACCCTGATCAGATGGCTCCTATAGGAGCCATCTGATCAGGGTCTACTCTGTTTGCAAATGCGTGAAAAGGTGTTTATATGAGGGAAAGGGTTAGAACAAGAACTTAAACTGATTATTAATTGTAATGGACATGGTCTCGTTTGCATATTCATCAAGTAAAGAGTGTGTAATTTGCATATTGTTACAGATATGGCACATTTGGATAATAAAAACACCACTTTATCATTTCTTTGCATGCTTGCACCAACATTTTCTATTACCTATGCAATCATCAGGATTCAAACTGTTTTACACTTTCCCTGTTCTGTATTTAGGCCACATATCAATACCTAGTACTGAATATTCATTAACAAAATAGTTATAAAGAAATCTGGAAGGTGGAGCATTGTAGACATTTCAGAAAGTTAAGAAACAGATCGATCAAATTCTATCAGCAAACAGAGCAGACCCTGATCAGATGGCTCCTCTAGGAGCCATCTGATCTGGGTCTACTCTGTTTGCAAATGTGTGAAAAACATGTTTATATGAGGGAAAGGTTTTAACACTTTGACTGTAAATTTTTACAGATAAAAGAACTATTAATGTTCATAATTGCAGAGCAATTTTTGCAGATGACAACTAGAATTATCACTGAAGGTGATGAATAATCCCACACAGCAGCCTTGATTGCAAATCCAACAGCTGACAAAAAACCCCTCAAAGTTCAAGGGGAGATAATTCTGCAATGCTTGGTGATCATGAAGATTGTGCCTTGCACATCTAATATCTGTGTTTACATGTATATTGTATGCCAAATATAAAGTCAATAACTTTCAAATTGGAGGAGTTTGTGATACCATCTACCCATGTTTCATGACAAAATGACAAAAAGACAAGGTTCAGGGGAGATAATTCTGCAATGACAGGCACTAAACACATGCAACCATTACATGGTTATTATGTATGCCAAATATATATTCAATAACTTTCAGATTGAAAGAGGGGTTTGCAAAACCAACCACCCATGTTTAAATACATACAGACTGACTGTCCCTACTGACCCAGTGGCCACCAGAGTGATTCCAGTATACCCCCTTAAGTTTTGCAAGGGTATAATTACTTGGCATGTAGAGATTTGTATGTTTTTTACTTCAAGATCAGTCACACATCATGACAAAAGCATGCTGACAATTCCCATGCTGAAAAGTTTGTTACTGTCAATGGACACAACCTCTCAACACACAAAACTACCATACTGGCCACAGACAAATTAGTTCAATCAAATAAAAATCAATCAATAATACATATACAGTGGTATAAAGCACACTATTTTTAGTACAAAAAATGTCTTGGTTCAGACCTACTATACTGCAAAAATGTATGTGAGAATTTGTTAACCCTTCGCTTGCTATTCATATCAATATACCGACCTGTTAATAGTGAAGACCCTGATGAGACAGCTCCTACAGGAGCTGTCTCATCAGGGTCTGCACTATTTACAAGTTGATTGTGCAACCAGTGCACTCTACAGCAGTGATTGCACAGCGATATACTAGTACACAGTGAAGATATATGTAATTATACAACAGGGCATGGGTAAAGAAGGGGAAATGTATTTTAAAAGTCAGCAAGAGAAGGGTTCAGATGTCTGTAATCAGTCTGGATTCAGATGATATTCTGATCTAAAATGGGATCTACAGGTTATTCTCCAAAGAATGTACCACCCCTTATAAACACCCACACCTTTCCTTCCACAAAAAAAATTAACCCTTTACTCCAAGAATATTCATAAAAGAAATGATGACATGATGAATATTGATTTTTTAAAATAGGCATATTCAGACATGAAATTTTTGCCCAAAGCAGAAACTGTATAGTCCAGACAAATTCACCTGAAGTTGACCTTTATGCACGAATAAATCAATGTGAGATGACACAGTATAAATCAATAACCGCCAGCGACGGGTGACAAAATAAAATGCACAGGTGACATAATCTTCTCACTATCTTCTTACCACATCCCATCCCATGGCACATCGTACGACTTTGAAGTGTCTCAAAGCTATATTTAGAAATGTAGTGACGTGTGAAATTATGCTAATAGAGGTCACTAACGTCAAGTGAATTTGTCTGGACTATACAATCAATTTACATTATTCCATATGCAAACATGGTTAACCCTATACCCAATGAATACATGTACATATAGTATACAAGAATTAATGACTTCATGAATATTCATTGACCAAACATCTATAATGGCTAGTGTACTAGGGAATTGGTTTTGCCTTTTCAGAAACTAGAATCAATATCTTTATACCCTGATCTGACTGTTCCCATCTAGAGGAGAAGCCTGATCTACTCTGTTTGCAAAGGCATTAAAAGGTGTATCTACGAGGTAGAGTGTTAATGGAATCTAAGAAATACATATACCGACCAGAGTCTGTCTTCTTTATTAATTCAAAAAGACTTTGCAGTATGAAAAAGTCTGGGGTCAAAGAAAAGTTTACTATCATGCTATTAGGCATTTCGGAAAAGGTTGAAAGAAGGCAGATCTAGAATATATAAAAATGAATTATTACTATTTCTACAGTACTGTGCAGTGGAGGAAAATAAATGATGTAAAAGTATTTATAAACATGAGATACCAGTAACTACCATTGTAAACCATAAAGACAATTACAACATACCAAGTTATGATTCTTGCATAATTCACTTTCTCTCACATTGCACTTTCCATTTTTGGTGGGTGAAAATTTAAAAGAGATAAAAGTCCTTAGCTGTGAATTATAGCAGCGTAAATTTAAACATTTTCAAGACTAGCTCCTTTATTTCTCCACCAAATCCTAAACTGTGACCACTCTTTAAAATCGTCTCAAAGAGACGATTCTAAAGAGTGGTCACAGTATAGGGTTTAGTGGAGAAATGATGATTTTAGAATTTAGGTATGCACCTTTATCTGTAGCTCTGAATTAGAGTCATCATTCTTATGTACAGTGATGTCTCGTTAATCCGGAATTCGTTAATCCGGAAAACTCGCGATCCGGACGAAAGTCGAGGGGAACGGATTTTTTGTGCAGTAAATTGACTCGTTACATCCGGAAATTCGCGTTCCGGAACCGGACATAGATTTCCGGTAACCAATCTATGTATTTACCTGTATTTGTGACTCGTTAATCCGGCCGGGTCCGTAGCCCCGGGGCTTAATTGCCCACCCCTGACAATAGAGCATCGCGGAGGTGCGAATTCTTGTGTTTACAATCACGGGCATGGGTAAAACAACTCCCGACTGTGTGCAAACTGTTTAATTGGTTTGATATTCTTTACTGTTCTTTAATGTTCCTTATTGAGATGAACACTTGCCCAATTAACTTGTTACGTTAAAACCGCGCCGCCATCGTTAAACTGTTAATCACCTTAAATGATTTGCTAATTCAGAAATTACAAGGCTTTATTAATTGGGGATTCCCGCTAGGAATTCCCCAAGATTCTAACTCACGTGTGAGCTGGCTGGTTCCCGACTTCCGCCTTACAAGTACATGTACACGGATGGAATATTCGGGAAACCAATCATGTCAAAATGGAGACCAACGTCGATTTTACAAAGTTTGTCCGCAGGCAAATTCGATAATCCACATTGCATTACTCAAATGAGAGAACTGACACTTATGGATATGGTGCAAAAAGCATTTAGAACGACAAACAAGGCAATTAATTTAATATGAATTTCGATTATTACGGGCATATGACATATGCACACATGAACGTTACACGAAAACTTCTTGATGCGAAAGTAATGTTTATGATTGAGTTGATACTTTGCAGCATACAACGGCGATTCGTTTATCCGGAAAATTCGTTAATCCGGAAATTTCGCCGGGAACGAACGTTTCCGGATTAACGAGACATCACTGTAATTAACTTTCACTTCATAGTCCAATTTTCAATGTAAATCTTCATTGAATTATATGAATAATCTCTCAAGTTCAGAGTGGAAAAAAGGAATTAACTCTTTTCTCTATGAATATTAAAGTAAGAAATAATGACATCATGAATATAAGTTATTTCTGTTTTTATAACGGCACATGAATAAAGAAAATTTTGGCTAAGTCAGTATTTGGCATTTTTAAGAGTTGCCCATCTATTTATGACCCAAGTCTAGTCAATATATAGAAGCGGTACATAATAATTTATAACGGGTTTTACATCAGTTTAAAACAGACTAAAAAGCACAGAGAAATAACTGAAAGACAGAAACACTATGTGATTCCTATGTGTGTCCTTGCTTTGCAAGAAAGCAAACCAATAAAGATTGGTTGTAACATACATTTGCATAGCCATTCAGTTGATTGACGATTGCAGGGACCAAGTAACAAAAGGATCAAGGTCAGGAAGTTAAAATGATATAAGAAATGTTCTTTGTTCAGCTGTGCCATGTTTTAAGATGTAATAAATGTACACATATTATAATTTATTACAACAAAATATTCCCTTGAATAACTTACATTATTGCAAATAAATATTCATAATGCCATTATTTCTTACATGAATATTAAACAGGTAAAGGGTTAAGTATCCATTTACCTGAGAGATCTGAAATTGTTCCCTACCCCTTCATAAAACCCATCTATTTGTTTCCTAAATACAAAGAGTTAAACATATAAAAACACATTGATCACCAAGAAACCCCCTTTAACCATCTAACCTTGTACTCCACAGATTGCCTTTTAACATCTTTCCAAACACAGTAGACCCTGATCAGATGGCTCCTGTAGGAGCCCTCTGATCAAGGTCTGCTCTGTTTGCTTATGAACTTCTACAGTCTCGGCCATGATCAATAGCTTTCTTGTTCATAAGTTATTATCATAATTAAGCTGATTAATATTCATATAAATACATTATTTCTTACTTGAATATTCATGGAGTAAAGGGTTTAAAAAGACCTACCTGACCACTAGCCTGTTTGTTTAATAAATTTAACAATTTGATTTATTACTAAAAAAATCTATTTTATCAAACATGTATTATCCAATAGAAAAACATGCAACATTATAGAATGATTTCGTATGTGAACAGTCTTTCTTTCTATCATCTGTCATCTTGCTCTTTATCTACTTGTAGCTATATTTATCTGTCTGTTACTCGTAACTGTCTGCCTCTCCTTCTCTCCCATGCTAATTATATATTCTTCTATATCATTTGTCTAAACTTCTGATTTACAGTTAATTTGTATCAACAGAATTCTTGCAATTCAGCTTCCAATCAGCATAAATATATGCTTAAATGTATTATATAAATGCAAATACATGTACAATACTAATACAAGCAGTAATATTTGCTACAACTGGGCCCTATTACAAACAGTGAAGCTGTATGAACTAACTTTTGAGCTTTGAAGAGATTATTGTGCTATTATTCTTCCATGGTACAAGCCTTTCTTCTAAGCTTTTCATTCTGGCATACTTATGTTACAAAGCCTAAAGAACACAAACCAATTTCTTGTCAGTAAAGGTAAGCATTCCAAGGGCATTACCCATGAAATAAAATTTTGTTAACACATTCCCTCATATTTACGCCTTTTGACAACTCTGCAAAAGTCACTTTGTGACACCATTGTGATAAATAGAGCATATGCTCCTATAGGAGCAAATGCTCTAATTATCACAATGGTTTCAAACCACAAAATTCTAAAATTTTCCTTTTCTCTAGTTAATGCTCCTTTTCGGTAGATTTATTCAAAGAGGTTGTATCTAAAAATAGCCTATGAGGTAATTGGTTAATGACTGACAAATGAGTATGAGAATGAGCTGAGTCATCAGAAATGGTACTATTGATTCTTTGCAAATATTGTACATGTAGGTCCTGACTAGAAGTCAAGTCTCCTACAACAGGGCCTACAGTTCAACCCTTTCTTTCAAACAAATGTTTTCTTCATGCCTTTGCAAACAGTGTAAACCAAGATACGATGACTTCTGTTCAATCATCACATTTAAATAGTCTGGACTGAAACTGGTTTCATTCACCTACATGTACTTAAAAGTACCTTTTCTAATGACGTTGCTTGAATGATTTTGTTAAAAATTATAATGATTTGTGAAATCTACTTCTAGTAAATATATCAAAAAGGAAAACTTGTAGAAAAAAATATGCTAAAATTTGCACTATTTTAAGCTGAAGCTATCACACTAATAATGCATGGATTTAAAAGTTACAGCTTTACAAAAACTTTACAAATGCTGTACCCATTATGAAACACGAACAAATTTGGGGCTAATTTGCTTGCATACTAGGAAAAGCAATTACTGACACTGGGATTCTGGTCTATTGACCCTTTCCTCCATGAATACGCCTTTCTACGCCTTTGTAAAAATCACATAATGAAACCATTGTGATAAATAGAGCATTTGCTCCTATAGGAGCAAATACTCTATTTATCACAATGGTTTCAAACTACAAAATTCTAAAATTTCACTTTTCTCTAGTAAATGCTCCTTTTGGGCAGATTCATTCAAAGAGGTTGTATCTAAAAAAAGCCTATAGAGGAAAGGGTTAAGCCGTTACCTCATATATACCCATAATAATGCCATTTTAACACATTTGCAAACAAAGAAGACCAAGATCAGATGGTTCCTGTAGGAGCTGTCTAATCAGAGTCTGCTCTGTTTGTTTATGAAACAATAAAGACATAATTCTACCATTTCTGCCATGGCCAAAAACTCTGTTGTACCTATGCCTTTGTAAAAATTCAGCTATTTAACCCTTAACTCTATAAATACGCCTTTTTACGCCTTTGCAAACAGAATAGACCAAGATATGAAGGCTCCTGTATGAGCTGTCAGATCAGGGTCTGCTGTTTGCTTATGAAATAATATAGATATGATTTTACAGTTTTGCCATGGCCAGAAATTCCTGCATTCATGTTTCATTATAAAAATTAGTTTAATAAATATTCATGATATCATTATTTCTGACATGAACATTCTGACATTATTTCTTACATGGATATCCTACTGATTTAGTCCCTCATCGCAGATAACGCAGATAACAGTATTTAGTCCACTACCACAAAAATCAAAGTAGACCCTACTCAGACCTTGTATTTCTCTACAACATTTTGGAAAGTTGAAACACGCATGTTCTCATAGCAAGGTTCATATCTTATGCAGATTTGATCTTAATGTAACATACACATCATGAGTGACAGATAGATGTACAGGGAATTCTATATTAACCCATTACCTCGTAGACTATTTTTAGATACAACCTATTTGAACAAATCTACTGAAAAGGATCATTAACTAGAGAAATGGATTTTTTTTTTTATAATTTTGTACGTTGAAACCATTGTGATAAGTAGAGCATTTGCTCTATTTATCACAATCGTTTCACAAAGTGACTTTTACAGAGTCGTCAAAGTCATCAATATGAGGGAATGGGTTAACCTTGATTTGTACAATTTAACAATTATTTTGTAAACATTACAAGCAAACAGTCAAAAAATGTAGTAATAAATCCAAAGCCTATGCAAATTATGCTAAATTTGCTAAATTAAACCTTTCCTTCACATAAAACCCCTTTCATGCATTTGCAAAACAAGAGTAGACCCATATCAGACAGCTCTGAAAGGATCAGGGTCTGCTCTGTTTGCTTGTGACATGATATAATCTGATTCTACTGTTTTTGTCAAAGCAAAAAAGTCCCTAGAAAAGATTACATTATAAATACATGTATTGAGCTATTAAATATTCAGGTAGTCATTATTTCTAACATGACTACTGAACAGGCATTACTATGAAATAAAGAGTTCATTTAAATAAACAGCCAAGGAGACTGGATCGTGATGGGAAACCACATAAATCATTCAAAACTCAAACTTTAAAATATTACCAGATTGTGCAGAAAAAAGCATCGTCATTGTAACATTATCTAGTGGTAAACCCTTTCAAAACAGCAGGTCATTTGCAAAAAAAACACCTCATCTGCTTCAATTATTAATGCATTTTCCCCCCTTTTTTTTAGACATTCTCAGAGTGTCATATACCTCAGATTCAACTGAGATGACAAGTAATATGGCCGATCAAATCTGTTTGCAAAGTTTATCATAAATTTGCTCTTTAACCCTTTCCCTGTTCTGCATTTATTCCGAACTTCAATACCTACTGAATATTCATGCGGAAAATAGTTACAACCAAATATGGAAGGTAGAACATTATAGCCATTTTAGAAAGAAAAGAAACATATCTTTCAAATTCCACTAGCAAACAGAACAGACTCTGATCCTAGAGGAGCCGTCTGATATGGGTCTACTCTGTTTGCAGATGTGTGAAAACAGGTTTATATGAAGGAAAGGGTTAAATATAGTTGTAACAGTTTTTCATTATTAACCCTTTACCTGATGAATATTCATGTAAGACATAATGTAAATCGAGGGCTTGGTGCAAAACTATTCTAACTCCTTCACAAAGTGAAGGAGTTAGAATAGTTTTGCACCAAACCCTCGAAATGACATCATCTTTCTTTCAACCTGCATTAAACTGCCACCTGTCTGAAAGACCAGTATTTATACTAATTTTAACGTTCGGTTTAGAGGGATTTTACTACACACCTAAACTTTACAGTTACAATTTTGCATGGAATTGATATCTTAGACCAAGTATGGTAGTTTCGACCTGTTGTAGAGGTTATGTGATATCTTAGATCAAGTATGGTAGTTTCAGTCTGTTGTAGAGGTTATGTGATATCTTAGACCAAGTATGGGAACTTCAACCTGTTTTAGAGGTTATGTGATATCTTAGACCAAGTATGGTACATGTAGCTTCAGTCTGTTGTAGAACTTATGTAATATCTTAGATCAAATATGGTAGTTTCAGTCTGTTGTAGAGGTTATGTGATATCTTAGATCAAGTATGGGAACTTCAACCTGTTGTAGAGGTTATATGATATCTTAGATCAATTATGGTAGCTTCAGTCTGTTGTAGAGGTTATGTGATATCTTAGATCAAGTATGGTAGCTTCAGCCTGTTGTAGAGGTTATACTTACTGGTATCTCAGAGGCGTATTTTTTCATGACACCCTGACAAGTTCATAACAGAACATGCTTGTCAACATTCTCTGACTCACTACAGCTTCATATTACATAATAATAAAAAATATTTCTTCAAAGTAATGTTTTCTGATTCCCTCCTAACCCATCCCATTCCAAATAAAGAAACTGAATTAACCCATTCCCTCATAGGTTATTTTTAGACCCAATCTCTTTGAATAAATCTTCTGAAATTGAGCATTTACTAGAAAAGTGGAAAATTTTAGAATTGTGTAGTTTTGAAACTGTTGTGATAAATAGAGTATTAGCTCCTATAAAGCAAATGCTCTATTTATCACAAGTTTTGAAAAGTGATTTTTACAGAGGCGCCAAGATGCAAGAATGGGTAAAGTAAGTACTGAGTTGATCAGTCAAACTCATACTTTTATATTTATACAAATTATTTTATTATTTTATCAAGTGTTTCTTCATAAATATAACTCTACTCTTTCTTATATTGGCTACATTGGTATAAGTTCATACATGTATAAATTAACACACTACCGTGTCACATAGGAGATACCTAGATATTCAACACTACCCTTTACCCTACGTATTCTGAAACCCAATCTTCCACATTGGTGTAAGTTCAAACACAGAGCGACAGACAAATGTGCATACTCAAATACTAAAATCGTCATTTCTTAACCAAACCTTATGTTTTGACAATTCTTTATAATCGTCTGGAAGAGACAATTCTAAAGAGTGGTCACAACACAGGGTTTGATGGAGAAATAAAGGAGTTATTATTGAAAATATTTTAATTGACACATCTTATCTGGACCTCAGCCTACATGTATGAAGTAACACACTACCAAGTTACATAGAAGATGGCCAGATATTCACCATTATTCTAATTACTCTAAGTATTCTGACCCCTAACCCCTAATGTCCCCTCTCCAATGGTTAATAAAGATGAATAATTCAATATGTCACTGTTTTGATAACATTAAATTATACTGAACAGGCGCGGATTTAGAGGGGGGCGGGAGCCGGTGTATGCCCCCCCCCCCGCCCCCTAAAAATTGTCAAAGCAATTTTTTTAGTAATATTTTAGATCTATAAACAGTAAAACCTCTCTATAACGACCACTAAATTGTGCTAATTAGTTGGTATTTAGAGCAGGTGGCTGCTTAAAGCAAGGTGAAAGTAAAACAGAACGCTCCCATAGGAGTGTTCCGTTTTACTTTCACCTTGCTTTAAGCAGCTACCTGCCTTTAACACAACTCTTTTTCAACATGTATTACAAATACACTATTTATTTATGTCATCAAACATAAAAATCTCCCCACCCCACCAAAAAAACTTCTAAACCCCCCCCCCCCCCCCCCCTTCCCCCAATCTGAAATCCTGGATCTGCACCTGCTGAAATAGTGGCAAAAAATGTAGACCCTGATCAAACATCTCGTTCAGGGTATGCATTACATGCCTATGCTTTTCTGTTTGAATACTTAGGAGTAATTAGGGTATATGTACCAGATGTTGTAATGTTATTTTGATTTGATTTCCCCAATTCATTATTCCTGTTTTTAAAGAAATAATGCTATCATGAATATTTATTAGCTTAATTTTTAAAATGGCATATGTGCAATTGAGTTTTTGGTATTGGTAGAAATTGTAGAATCAGATCTATATAGTGCCATAAGCAATCAGAGCATACCCTGATTAGGTGGCTCCCATAGCAGCCATCTGATATGAGTCTACTTTGTTTGCAAAGGCATTTGTGTGAAGGAAAGGGTTAACCCTTTACTCAATACATATGCCTTACTATGCCTTTGCAAACAGAGTAGACCCCGATCAGATGTCTCCTATGTGAGCCTTCTGATCAGGATCTGCTCTGTATGCTTGTGAAATAAAATAGATATGATTCAATATACTCTGGCATGGTGAAAACACACTGTGTTCATGTGTTCTTATCAACATTAACCCTTTCCCTCGTATAAACGTGTTTTCATGTATTTGCAAACAGAGTAGACCCAAATCAGATGGCTCCTATTGGAGCCGTCTGATTAGGGTCTACACTGTTTGCTTATGGAATTGTATAGATCTGATTCTACACTCTCTTTCACAGTAAAAAACTTCCTTTGTTGATAATGCTTTAAAATAAGTTTGGCTCATAAATATTCATGAAGATATCATTTCTTTCATAAATATTAAACAGGGAAAGGGTTAATCTAATTAAAATTCATGATGTGATTATTTCTTACACACTTATTCATGGCGTAAGGGGATAAACTGTATTATTTACCTTACATTATCATAACCCATTCCCTCATATGCTATTTTTAGATCAAACCTCTTTGAATAAATCTACCCAAAAGGAGCATTAACTATAGAAAAGGTGATTTTTAGAATTGTGTAGTTTTGAAACCATTGTGGTAAAGAGAGCATTTGCTCCATTTATCACAACGGTTTCAAGAAGTGACTATTACAGAGGCGTAGAAAGGCGTATTTATGGAGTAAAAGGTTAAATAACAGATATCTGTTCACATTCTATTTGATATTCTATTTGATACTCTATTTGACAGTTATCACTCTCTACATTTACCCTATTACCTCATTGGCTATTTTTAGCCCATTACCTCATAGGCTATTTTAGACCCAACCTCTTTGAATAAATCTACCAAAGAAGGAATATTTACTAGAAGAAAGGAAGATTTTAGAATTGTATAGTTTTGAAATCATTGTAATGAATAGAGAATTTTCTGTTATGGAGTAAATGCTCTATTTATCACAATGGTTTCAAAAAGTGACTTTTACAGAGGCATCAATATGAAGGAATGGTTTAGTTGTCAAGACTTGACAAAAGAGCACATGTGATTGATCACATGCAATATTGTCACTGTGGCAGATGATCTGAGTCAACACGGTTTTCAAAATTCAGATGGTACTTTACTTAACCCTTTCCCTCATACAAACACCTTTTCGCATTGCTGCAAACAGAGTAGACCCAGATCAGACACCTCCTGTAGGAGTCGTCTGACCAGGGTCTGCTTTGTTTGCTTATGAAACTATTATAAAGCGGACTATACAATTCTACAAATTCAAGAAATCCTATGTAAATATGCCACAATAAAAATTCAGCTGATAAATATTCATAATGTCATTATTTCTAATATGAATATTCAACCGCGAAAGGTTTAAGGTGAGACTAATCTTACAATTTTCTTCAATATTTAGAAATTCAGTAAAAGTGTCGAATACCCAGCAATCACATTTGGATGACAAATGCTGTCGGACCAGGTCAAACATACTTACAGAAACATTTTGTGACTAAGAAAAAATATTGTAAATAAATACATTTCTTTTTAAAGCTATTTGTCTGATAGTTAAAATACTTACCCTGAAGAAATAATTAAGTGAGAATACATTTAGGTGGCCTTTCTGCTGAACATCTAGAATTCGGAACAGATACCGCAAGGCTTCAGGCTCCTTCCTGTTTTCTAGTGCCAGTACAAAATCTAGGTAGGTTTTGTAGTCCTGATTAAAAAACAACAACACATATCCGTGTTAAGTGTAGACCCAGAATAGTCATTGCATTAGATACAGCATCTAATAAATACAATAAAACTCTTCTGATGCGACCACTATATATTAAACATTGATATAACTCAAATAAAAAAATTCTGCCCCTTCCATATTAAACTTGCAATACAGAATTGTGTCTATCAAAACTTGTGATAGCCTGATGCAGGTCACAAGTAATGTTGAAAGCTTCTGAAGAGCTTTAAGCATTACTTTCAACCTGCATTAAGCTGCAACCTCATGAATCTTTCCAAGTTCTATTTCTTGGGGTAATTCTTACAACATTGTAGTTATTTCAAAACACCATGTTTTATGATAATTAGCTGCTTCGGCCTCGCAAATTGAATTCAATGCAATAATTAACATAATCACAACACATGTAAGGCATCATGTTACACAGACATGTTCTATAAACTTCTTACAGTTCAGTCAAAACGCCATATAGTACAGAAAATCATTATTTACGCAGATATTTAGCATGGGACCGAAGACTGTTGACTGTCGAAAGTTCTGCTCTTAAATAGATTTTAAGACCTGGAAATTCCCATAAAACAAAAGTACTGATGTACTGATATTTATCACCTCATGGTAATGGTTGCTGAGCAATATTACCAGTTTGTCGAAACCACTATTAAACTTTCAAACTTTTACTATCATTTTGCTATCAATTTAATACAACATTTGATAATAAAGCCCTTTTTGACGAACAGGAAGTTTGCCGAAACCACCATAATTCACAGGCAATGCTATAGGAAATAAAGAAGACAGGTTGTTTAGTATATTAGAGTAGTGTTATTAATAGTATTAATTACTATCCCCGACCACAGCACCGAGGCTCTGGTTGTTGGCTCTCTTTGATATAAAGCTACTTTCTGAAGGCTATTGCTACGGCTCTATCACATGGGGCTTGGGCTCATAGACGTAGGTTGAAGTTGCTAACTTTATATTGTTTTAAAAATACATGTAGATTCAGTTAATGATGTCATTAATGATGATGCACACAAGTCGATTAAAGCGTTGATCTAGGCTAAATAAATACCGTTCTTTAAGTAATTACAGACTCTGCACAAACAAAAACTTTATGCTTTAAAGTGTATTCAATTTGCTATCTTCATATCAATCCAAATATATGCGCTTTCATGTACATTTTATAATAGGTAAAATATAGAACTAACTTGAGATAGTTTTAAAACATTACTTTGACATTGTACATTTTAAAAGTGATTTCCTATAAAAGCAACTTGAAATATTTCAATAACTGCTTCTTCTACTCCAAGTCATTTTCATTGCATGCTTCTCTGCTAGTATAATAACAAGCAACTCTTCATAGATCTAGTTCTCTGTACTAGTAGAATCTCCAAACATTGAAATAAATATGGCAGAGAT
Organism: Azorinus chamasolen; assembly: GCA_963576725.1. Lineage (NCBI taxonomy): Eukaryota > Metazoa > Mollusca > Bivalvia > Cardiida > Solecurtidae > Azorinus > Azorinus chamasolen. The sequence continues at coordinate 109,569,550 of OY755235.1, read as the reverse complement.
TCAATATTATTATTGTTTTGTACATTATGTCAATATTTGAATGCCGCGGAATATCTTTTTTAAAAGATATTTCTTGTTATTTCTTCCACAGTGTTTTCATCACCTATAGCCTTTCACTCCATTTAATTCATTCATTTACGAGACAAAAATAATCGGCTGTTGAAAATACTGAGTCCCAGTCTGTGCAGTCAGCAAGCAACGAGCACTTGCTACAGGAAATCAAGCGTTCAGCTGACCATGAAGTTCAAATGTCAATTGTAAATGAGAACTGTTTTAAACGTGAGTTTGGTCAGAATTTCAGCTCCAAATAAATTAATTTCTCCTCCAAAAAGCTACTCGTCCTGTCGGACATGTACTTCCAAATTTTTACTCGTCCTACACCACTTTCCACTCGTAATTACGAGTAGACAAGTGATATTTTCGAGGCCTGGCTTTGTATCCCCTAAAAGGGGTAAAGAAAGGCAAACTGTAGACATATCATGGTCTGTGTTGTTGGTTTTTTGTCTACAAATTATTTTTCAAACATTCATTTTCGCAACTGAATTCTTGCAGAAATATCTCTTCAAATGCAACTTGTACAGTTAACCTTGTTTACTCCAATCAGTAGTAAAGAAGAATTTATAAATTTTCAGACAGGTGGTTGCTTAAAGCAGATTGGAAGCCATGCAGAAAGCTTTCTGCATGACTTTCAATCTACATTAACCTGCCACCTGTCTTAAGTAATAATACTTGTTTTGGAGTTCGAGTTATCCAGATTTTATTGTACTGTACAAAATATTTGTCAAACTTAGGCTTAAATCATTAAAATTGGTAAATATATGAATACCAGAGTAGACATTCAACAAGGTCTTACCATTTCTCCTTCATATGTGAGACACTCCTGGAACACTCTATCAAGAAACACATCAGTAAGGGTACCAGTGCCATACCTGAAATTAAACAAGAAACACATTAGTAAGGGTACCAGTGCCATACCTGAAATTAAACAAGAAACATATTAGTAAGGGTACCAGTGCCATACCTGAAATTAAACAAGAAACATATTAGTAAGGGTACCAGTGCCAAACCGGAAATTAAACAAGAAATATATTAGTAAGGGTACCAGTGCCTTATCTGAAGTTAAGAAACAGATCAGTAAGGGTACCAGTACCAAAACTGAAGCTGAATTTGGAAAGAGACATTTCTATTAATACATTCTGTTCTAATCTTTGAAAACAGTTTAACCCTTTCCCTCATATAAACGTGTTTTCACGTATCTGCAAACATAGTAGAGCCAGATCAGACAACTCCTATAGGAGCCGTCTGATCAGGTTCAGCTCTGTCTGCTAATGGAATTTGATAGATCTGTTTCTTTACTTTCTAAAATGGCTAAAATATTCTAGCTTCCATATTTCATTATAATTATCTTGTCCATGAATATTCATTAGGTATTGAAATTTGTAATAAACATAGAACAGGGAAAGGGTTAAATCAAGATAAGATACTTGAAAACAGTTTAGATCAAGATAAGATACAGAGTAAATGTTCATGATGTCAGTATGTTTTACATGAATATTCATGAAATAAAGGGTAACTTAGTACGGTCATTTATGCAGACAACAATTATTCAGCATGCAATAAAATATGAAATGGATCTGTGAGGCAGGTGATAGCTTAATGAAGGTCAAAAGTAATGCTCTTAACCTTTCCCTGTTCTATGTTTATTACAAGTTTCAATACCTATTGAATATTCATGGACAAAAAGGTTTTAATGATACATGGAAGGTGGAGCATTGTAGCCATTTTAGAATCTAAAGAAACAGATCTATCAAATTCCATTAGCAAACAGAGCAGACCCTGATCAGACGGCTCCTACAGGAGTCGTCTGATCTGGGTCTACTCTGTTTGCAGATGCGTGAAAACACGTTTCTATGAGGGAAGGGGTTAAAGGAGCTGTCTGCATTATTTTTGCCCTCTATTAAGCAACCACCTGCTTTTTAAGATTGCTATGTTCAATAAACGAATGTCTGCTTAACCCTTTCCCTCATAAATATAAACGTGTTTTCACGCACTTGCAAACAGAGTAGTCCCAGATAGGAGCCGTCTGATCAGGGTCTGCTCTGTTTGCTAATAGAATTTGAAAGATCAGTTTCTTTGCTTTCTAAAATGCCTACAACGTTCCACCTTTAATATTTATTTATAACTATTTTGTTAATGAATATTCAGTAGGTATTGAAATTTGGGCTAAATATAGAACAGGGAAAGGGTTAAGACAGGTTCTACCGTAAACAATATCAAATGGTAATGGACACGCAGGCTTTTGCACACTCTAATGGTACCTAACACGCACTTACCTGGCCAGCTCATCTTTACTCAGCATGCCGTTATGGTCTTTGTCTAAATTCAGATACTGTCCATACACCCTGAGCGCTGAGGGAGCTGAAAACCAGTTTGTCTCCTGCATCTCTTTTGACAAATCTTCATCCCTGAGCTATTAAAAAACAAAAATCATAGGTTCATGAAAGCATGATTGCAGTTTTAACAAGAGCACCGCAAGCGGGTGCAACGCTCGCCTGTCGTCATTGTCAAGATGAACATGCATACCAAAAATGAAGGTTGTAAATGAAAAATGAAGAAGTTATGGTCAATGTTAAGATTTCGGACGACGACAACAACGATGCGGACGCCGGGGTTACAATAGCTCGTGATTTCTTCGAAACAGACGAGCTAAAAAGGGCTAATAATATGGCATTTGCAAAATATTTCACAAAATTATGTAATTTCATTTCTTAACCAATCTTATAGATTTAACTCTCACCTCTTTGAGTAGTCATAATTATAAGTGTAGTGGTGGTGTAGTTAAGAAACTCACTCAAGCTTTTATTCATGACAATTCTTACAGCAAATTTGAGATAAATTAGTCAGGAAATGAAAGTACTAGATAAGCAACACTGTTTTATGATACATTTTGTTGCAATTTCGCTGCGCGGGTATAACATTTGTAGCTGAAACCAGAGCTACAGATAACGGTGCGTACTAAATACTAAAATCGTCATTTCTCCACCAAAACCTATGTTGTGACCACTCTTTAGAATCGTCTCGAAGAGACCATTCTAAAGAGTGGTCACAACATAGGTTTTGGTGGAGAAATAAAGCTATACTTGAAAATATATCAATTTACGCATCTTATCTGGAGCTCTGTGAAACACTCCCCTTATCAGGAGATTTACTTAACCCTTTCCCAATTCAATATTCAAATAAGAAACAATGATAATTGTTATCATGAATATTCATTAGCTAAATCTTTATGATGTAAACTTTTCAAGGGAATTTTTTGCTGCGACAAAAACTGTAGAATAAGATCTATATCATGTCAAAAGCAATAAGACCAGACCATCTGATCTGGGTCTACTCTGTTTGCAAATGAGTGAAAAGGTGTTTATATGAGAGAAAGGGTTTACCAGCCTAGGTTTGTTTTAAATATGTGAAAATATGTCGAGTTGAAAATGAAGGCACTAAAAAAAATTAACTCAAGTAATTTAAATAAAGCTTACCTCTAATAAATCATCTAAGAAGCTACAAGCTAGAATGTCCTGAATTTTTATCTTTCCTTTCCTCATTGGGTCTAGGAAAAAGAAGAATTTTCTGACTGCCGTGCACACATAGAATGAATAGAATGACTTCTCCAGCCCATTCAACTGAAAGAGAAAAAGAAGTTTATTCAGTAAATATGAAAAAAACATCTTACTGGGTTGTGCCAGGATAAAAGTTAGGTAATTTACTTTGATAACAGTGTAGATCCATACCACTAATGTCTGACAAGATATCAAGGTAATCACTGTCTAACACATGTTAACAGTTTCAAACTTAAAGGCAGGCATCAGAGGTCCAAATAAGATGCGTAACTTAAAACATTTCCAAGAATAACTTCTTCATTTCTCCACCAAACCCTAATGTTGTGATCACTCATCTCGGAACTTAGAGTTTGGTGGAGAAATAATGATATCAGTATTTGAGTACGCTCCTTTATCTGTTCCTTTGAGACATTGCATTTTGATTTTGCAAACTTGATGAATTACATTCACCAAAAATCGTAAAATTTAAGATAGTATTAACCTATTTTAAGGCATTTTTCCATAGGCTATTTTTATATCCAACCTCTTAAAGGAGCATTAACTAGAGAAAAGGATTTTTTCAGAATTTGTAGTTTGAAACCATTGTGATAAATAGAGCATTTGCTCCTATAGGAGCAAATGCTCTATCTATCACAATGGTTTCAACAGGTGATTTTTACAGAGGCGTAGAAAGGCGTATTTATGGAGGAAAGGATTAACTGATTAATTTTTGGCCAAACGAGAATGAAAATCCATGATAACCTCTGCAAACAATTTAGATCTAGATGAGATACCACGTAACTTGGTGTCTCATAACAATCCAAACTGAGCTTTATTATATCAGCCTCTGATCTGTATAGAACCCTTTCCTCCATGAATAGTCATGTAAGAAATGACAATTTCATGAACATTAATGAGATTTGTTTGTTACAACAGCTCATGGACACAGGAATTTTAAGCCATGGCAGAAAGTGTAGAATCAGATCTATATTTATATCATAAGCAAACAGAGCAGACCCTGATCAGACGGCTCCAACAGGAGCCGTCTGATCTGGGTCTACTCTGTTTGCAAAGGTGTAGAAAGGCGTATTAATGGAGTAAAGGGTTAAAATGAAAGCCAGGTTGCTGATAACTAGGTTGAGTGTGAACAATATGCTACAATTTGTGAAGTACAAGTTTCAATAAATTTACATGTATAATATTCAAATTGGAAATTCGTGGCCAAACAGGATTTGCAGGACATATGGATGGACATACAGACATAATTATGGGGATGGACAGACGGAGCAGGAGGGGCATAAAATTGTAATGAAATATCAGCATAGACATAATAAAAAACTATAGAAACGGAGACCAATAACCAACAGACAGAGTAAAATGTAAACTGGATGTTTCTCTTTGCACACATAAACCCCAGTCCCATCAAGTTAAACATAATAGCAGCTATTATAAGTATTTATTCCTTTACTTTCAGCATTCTCTGTAGCAGTTTTCTCGAGCAATCATCTAACGTGGAATTATTCATAAATGCAAAGGACTGAAGCACACTGATCTACAATCAACATGCTGGCAACAAGACTGATGGAGTATACCAAGACTGACCTTTGGAGTAAACCCTTTGAATGTGGGAAACAAAGTGTATGTGCATTTACAAAATAGTATAGACCCAGATTGAAGGACTAGAGAGATCTCTGACCTTGGCCTGCACTATGTCATTAAAAATCCTCTAGCAAATGTAAGCGTTTCATACTGAATGGAGTCTACCATTAAACCTTTACTTCAAAGATGCCTTTCTACCCCTTTGCAAATAGAGCAGACCCAGATCAGACGGCTCCTATAGGAGCCGTCTGATCAGGGTATGCTCTATTTGCTTGTGATATAATATTGATATGATTCTACAGTTTCTTCCAAGGCTAAAGATTCCTGTGTCCATGTGCTATCATAACAATTAATCTAATCAATATTCATGATGCCAGGTTTTTTCCTTGCATGGATATTCATGGAGTAAAGGGTTAAATACTGGTGGGTCATTGCACTTTGAATATTTAGCACTCCAATGGTTAGTATGGATATTTATTTTTGTATGAAGAATTTTTATATGCTAAATGCAAACATGCTGAAAGAGAAGTTTTGTAAAGAGTTTTCATGTTTCTTTCATAAACATTAACTAGCATCATGAATATTCATTTAAGAATAATCTCATGAATATTAATTACTGATTGTTGGCCCTGGTAGAAACTGTAGAATCAGATCTACACCTTTCCTTAAGCAAACAGAGCAGACCCTGATTAGACATTGTCTACATGAGAGCAGACCCTGATGAGATATCTCCTACAAGAGAGCTTTCTCAGTTGGACCGTTTTGTTTACATGCAATGGCATTAATGGTATATATTGTAAACTGAATTTTCATTACGTATGAAAAGTGAAATTCTTGCTATGGCAAACTCAGCAGAATCTTAAGCAGAACCTAATTTAAGCAATCAGATCAGAAAATTAGGGAAAGGGTTAAAACTTGCAAATTGTGTCCCCCCCCCCCCCCCCCCCCCCCATGTGGCATTGTCCTTAAACAAGAACTTTGACTATAATGTTATGTAGTGAAGTACATTTTCAAAAATCTACAACTAAGGTAAAGTCAGAGTGAAAATTCCCTTCTTTACATGCATCTTCGCATCAACATTGTTCATCTGTGAAATGTCTACAGTAAATCCTCAGATTCGTGTATGAGGAGTAAGACACATAAGAGTTTTCACTCAAATGTTTTACAGTGAATATAATTTCAGTCCCATAACTCTGTTAAAAATAATCACAGCCCAAATTCCCTTCTTTGCATACATCTTCACATCGACATTGTTCATCTGGGAAAAGATTGAAGTAAAACCTCCAATTGGTGTATTAGGTGTTGGACACACATTTCAAAATAGGACTTTTGTCATATAGATTGCAGCCATGCCAATTATTATAATGCTAAGTTTTATCATTTGAAAAAAAAGCATTTTAATTAGACAGTCCATACAGCTAGAACAGGCATACACATAGTAGGTCAAGAGCAGAAACTGAATTCTGAATGTGCTATCAAAAAATTACCAGTTGTATAAAAATGATACACAAAAAAAAGAAAGAATGTAACATGCACAATACTGAATTGCATTCCTCTTTCCCTTTTTTCACCATTACAGTACATAAAGTTAAAACTGTGATTTTGTGAATAACGGCATTCCTAGCATTTGATCAATGAAACAAGAAAATGCATCTCAAGCTATAAATGAGCAATGCCATACAAAAAGGTGCATTGGAAACAGTGCAGACCTAGATCAGTCATCATCTCTGAGACTTCGCTCACGTACCTCTCTGTCAAAGACAGATAATCTGATCAACGTCTACTCTATCAACTTGGAAATTACCGGGGTAACTCTTCGCATGCTAAAAAGGATAGACTAAAACATCTTCAAGAATAACTCCTTTACTTCTATACCAAACCCTATTTTGTTACAATGTTATTAACTCTTTACTCCATGCATACGCCTTTGCAAACAGAGTAGACCCAGATCAGACAGCTCCTATAGGAGCTGTCTGATCAGGGTCTGCTCTGTTTGCTTATGATATAACATAGATATGATTCTACAGTTTCTGCCATGGCCAAAAATTTGTCTCCTTGTGCTATTATAAGAAATTAATCTAATTAAATATCTTGACGTCATTATTTCTTTCATGAATATTCATGGCGGAAAGGGTTAAGAATAATCTCTTTGAGGCAATTCTCTTGCATGTTAGTAGTAAATCTGAGATAACCGATGCAATCAAGTTTGGATCCGCTTGAGACATTAAGGGTCTCCAAGCTAGTTGGGCATTTGACTACTTTGTGGAATAGACATGAAGGGAAATTGAACCCTTTCCCTCATATGAATGGGTTTTCACGTATTTGCAAAAAGAGTAGACCGAGATCAGACGGCTCCTATAGGAGTGTCTGATCTGGGTCTGCTCTGTTTGCTATTAATGGAATTTGACTTTCTAAAAAGTTCCTTCTTCCATATTTCATTATAACTTTTTTTCCATGAATATCAGTAGGTATTGAAATTTGGAATAAACATAGAACAGGGAAAGGGTTAAGTTTTATAATTGCAAGGAAAACAATTTTTGCAGACTTCAATTACTTGGCATGCAAAGAAGTAGATATTACAAACACTGTTGAGTTTTAATCTGCAAAGAAACTGGCTTGGAGCCTTGTCACTCATACAGCATTTGGTTTTGGTCTACAATGTTTGTGAAGTTTAAAGGGTAGCTTTTGCTATGGGCACTGCTCAAATTATGATTTTAGAGAGGCAGCCAATTCATTGAGACAGCTTTTTCTTCTCAGGCACATGCTTACATCGTAGTTTGTGACAAACTCACCTGCAGATATAGCTGTTTGAAACAATTGAAATTGCAGCTTAAATATTATTGTCTTGTGGGACTTGTTAAAAAGGGCTTGGCATGTACCTGTTCATCTCAATAAAAGGTCAGAAAAGAAAAATATCAATTTTGCTTATTTAGTAGTAAATCATGTTTACAGGAAAACGTATCCTTCGACAACAGAACCATTGAAACTGATGCCAATAGTTTTTGTTAACCCTCTTATTTAGCAGCATTTTCACATCTTTGCACACAGAATAGATCTAGATCAGATGGCTCATGTTGGAGACATACAATCAGGGTCTGCTCTGTTTGCTTAAGAAATAATAGAGATCTCACCCTACCGCTTTTGTCTAAGCCAAAAATATTCCCTTGAAAATTTAACTTAATAAAAAATATGTTAATAAATATTCATGAAGTGAACAATTCATGCATAAATGTTCAATATGGAAAGGGTTAAAAACGGAATTTTCAAAAGATCACAATTTGAATTATGTCAAATGTACAAAAGAGTTAAGTCCTTGTTCATGTGTTGGTGAATATGTGTATAAAACTTGATAGGGCTCTTTCCACAGTCAAGTTATGGTACAGACTAAATCTGATGCCAACACCTAGTCTATGACAACACACGTCAGAGCTGCAAGGAGAATAAACTGATCATCATTCATCTTAACCCTTTCCTCCATAAATATGCCTTTCAAAACAGAGTAGACCCAGATCAGACGGCTCCTTTAGGCGCCGTCTGATCAGGGTCTGTTCTGTTTGCTGATTCTTTAGTTTCTACTTTCCCAAAAAATCGTGTTAATATACCATATCAAAAATTGTAATTAATATTCACGATGTCATAATTTCTTACATGAATATTCAAGGAGTAAAGGGTTAAATATAGACTTTTCAGACACTTCCCCTGATATAGACTCCTTTCCATGCCTTTTGCAAACAGAGTAGAATCAAATCAGACAGCTCCTGAAGGAATTGTCTGGTCAGGGTCTACTCTGTATGCACAGGAAATACAGTCAAAACTCATTATGAGAAATCTGTAAGGTGGGCTCCATTTGCTTATGGATTAATATAGGTCTAAATGGCCAAAAACTTCCTTTGCTCATTGGCTATAATAAAATTTCATTTAACCCTTTCCTCCATAAATATGCCTTTCTGCGCCTCTGTAAAAATCACCTGTTGAAACCATTGTGATAAATAGAGCATTTGCTCCTATAGGAGCAAATGCTCTATTTATCACAATGGTTTCAAACTACAAATTCTGAAAATGTTCCTTTTCTCTAGTAAATGCTCCTTTTCGGTAGATTTATAGGAAAAGGGTTAATGAATATTCATGTATTAATATTCATGAGACAAAGGGTTAAAAAAAAATAATCTTACAAAGTCATAATATATATCTTGGTTCGGTGTGGCCACGCAGTTATAATACAGTTATATGCAGCAAAGTATGGACTTACCTGTGGAAGAGTTGGAATGAGCTCTAATATGTAATTCTCTAAATCCTGAAATACAAATAAAATGTGTTAGCTCTACATTCACCTTTATGTTAGGTACATATTCTGTTAATATGGGCATGGAAGTTTTCATGATTCTGTAGAAGTCCTTAACCCTTTCGCTGTTCAAAATAGTGGTCAAAATAGTTATAATTAAATATGGAAGGTTGGACATTTAAGAAGCTAAAGAATCAAACACTATCAAATTCTATTAGCAAACAGAGCAGACCCTGATCAGACAGCTCTATTTGCAAATGCATGAAAAGACGTTTATATAAAGGAAAGAGTTAACCCGTTGACTCCACAGTCTTTTCACTCCTTTGCATACAGGGTAGACTAAGATCAGATGGCTGCTGTATCAACTGTATGACCAGGGTCTGCACTGTTTGCTTATATTGAGGTAAAATATTCTGATTCTAAAGTTTCTGTCATGATAAAAAGTCCATTGTTGCAAATGCAATTATAAACAAGAAGGCCATGATGGCCCTGATATTGCTCACCAGACAATCAGAGGAGAAGATTTTCAAAGTTTTCACTATGTTTCTATAGAAAACTTACCACCCCTGGGGCAGGGCTTCATTTGAACCCAGGGGCATAATTCATATATTTTTGTAGAGGACCTCAAGATGATGCTATGTGCCAAATATGAAAGTTGAGAAACTTCCAGTTTAAGAGGTGATTTCTAATTAGCACGCAGTTTGGATTCTGATCTGATGCATATGTGAACTTCATATGTGGTTTGTACAAGAGTCAATTGTAAGATTGATATGCATTAACCCTTTCTTCCATAAATGCACCTTTCTATGCCTCTGTAATAGTCAATTTATGAAACCATTGTGATAAATAGAGCATTTGCCCCATAGGAGCAAATGCTGTATTTATCACAATGGTTTCAAATCTACACAATTCTGAAATTTTCCTTTTCTCTAATTAATGCTCATTTTTGGTAGATTTATTCAAGAGGTAGGATCTAAAAATAGCCTATGAGGGAATGGGTTAAAAACAGTGTGAACAGAAATAATTCTGAAGCAGACAACATAACAGTGAACAGGAACTGACCTCTCCAATAATTGCATTTATAACACTAACACAGGCTATCTGGAGTCCAAGATAAAGGGAAACCCTTAGACTGTAGAAGTCTATTATAAAGTATAACCCCCAGGACAGGGCATGGCCAAATTTAACCTCAGAACTATGATATTTACACAATTTATAAAGATATACTGAGTAAATCTATACACCAAATATCTAAGCTCTGGGACTTGTAGTTTTTGACAAGCAGATTTTTAAAGCTTTCCCTATGCCTATAACTAGTGAACCCAGCACTCTGCTAAAGAAAACTTAAACAACAGTCTGCTTAAAAAAACTGGCAACCCCTGGAGCGGGGCCAATTTTGACCCCAGGGGTATAATTCATATAACTTTTGTAGAAGATGTGAATATGATGCTATGTGCCAAATATTAAAGTTGAGAACCTTCCAGTTTCAGAGGAGAATATTTTCAAAGTTTTCACTATGTTTCTATTGAAAACTTGACACCCCAGGGTGGGGCCAATTTTGACACCAGGGTCATTATTTATATAACTTTTGTAGAGGACCTATAGGTGATGCTATGTGCCAAAAATGAAAGCTGAGAACCCTGTAAATTCAGATGAGAAGATTTTTAAAGGTTCAAATTGTTGACGACGCATGACTAACGCCGACGGACGACAGACATCAGGTGATCACTCAGGGCTCACCCTGAGCACTTTGTGCTCTGGTGAGCTAAAAATAAGATTATTAATATTCATGATGCCATCATTTCTAGAATGAATTTTCATTGAGTAAATATAGGTGGAAAATGGAAAAGTTGACCCTGCAATTTCAAGCATATAAGAACTTTCTGTTTTAAGAATTACAGTAACACCTCTCTATAACGGCCTCTAAATTACATCAAGTATTCAGTGTTAAAGGCAGGTGGCTGCTTAAAGCAAGGTGAAAGTAAAACAGAACGCTCCAAACAGGTGCCTTTAAAAATGGTAAAGTTTAACCCTTTCCTTAATATAAACATCTTTTCATGTATTTGCAAACAGATTATACCCAGATCAAAGGGCTTCTGAAGGAGACTTCGAATCAGGGTCTACACTTTTTGCTGAACCAGTTCATGTTTGTGGTTTATACCAGTAAATGATTTGTTACCTGTTAATCCATTTGCTATTTTTAGACCAAACCTCTTTGAATAAATCTATTGAAAAGGAGCATTTACTTGGAAAAAGGAAAAGTTTAGAATTGTATTATTTTGAAACCATTTTGATAATATAGCATTTGCTCCATGAGTCTGCAGTGTATCAAAATGGTTTCAAAAAGTGACTTTTACAGAGGGAATCAGAGGTCCAGATAAGATGTGTAAATCTAAACATAAACAAGAATATCTCCCTTATTTCTCCACCAAACCCTATACTGTGACCACCCTTTAGAATCGTCTCTTCGAGACGATTCTAAAGAGTGGTCACAGTATAGAACTTGGTGGAGAAATGACGATTTTAATATTTGGGTACGCAACTTTATCTGTAGCTCTGGGAATAGGTTAACAGTGTCCCACCAACACGTTTATAGTAAATAATATGGAAGCAAATGAGTTAAACGCCTTTTCACAACTTTGCAAACTGAAAAGACCCAGATAAGGCGATTCCTACAGAAGCCATCTGATAGGGTCTGCTCTGTTTAAATATGGAATAATATAAATCTGATTCTACAGTTTCTATCAATACCAAAAGATCATGCTACAGGGCTCAAGCAGGAGCTCTCCATCAGGGAGAACATTAGTGGGATTCAGGGAGAAGTTATGGTTCTGATTTTGTATCTCCCTATATATTCTATATATTTAACCCTTTCCCTGTTCTATGTTTATTCCAAATTTCAATACCTATTGAATATTCATTAACAAAATACTTATAAAGAAATATGGAAGGTGGAACATTGTAGACATTTTAGAAAGCAAAAAAACATCTTTTAAATTCTAATATCAAACAGAGCAGACCCTGATCAGAAGCTCCTCTAGGAGCCGTTTGATCTGGGTCTACTCTGCAAATGCGTGAAAACACGTTTATATGAGGGAAAGGGTTAAACTTCTCTCTCTGACAGCTCAAAACAGGGAGAAGTCAGCAGGTTTAGGGAGACTTTTTTTCCTAAATGGCCCTCTAGCTTGAGCCCTGCAAGTGCTAAATCAGGTGATACAATAAAGGACTTTATGTTTACTTACAGACTCTTTAAGGTACCCCTGGCCTGCTACATCATACAGGGACAAACCAATACGAGTCTGGTGTAACCACACCTTCCGCATGACATAGTTGAAAAATTGCATTATAGAAATACGCCCATATGGGTCCGTCTGTAACAGCTTGCTGAACACATTGGATTTGAAAAACTGCCTACAAAACACAGAATGGCAACTGTTCATTAAATTAATAACAATGACAGAGAATACATGTGACAGTGCTGAACAAGCAAATCAAACTACAAGAAAGTTTCTGAAACAACATCGTAATTTTAGTGGTAAATAGCTTCATCTTCTGCTAGCACTTGACTGCTGTCTTTAGAATTCCAAAACATTGTCAACCTTAAATCTGCTGAATAATTAAAAACAACAACTGGCACCTCCCTTTCTGAATATTAATTATAATAATTAATTAGTTAAACAAAAAGATGCATCAAAATTTATCAATGACGAATAAATGACTTCTATGATAAGGGCTGTTCCATCTAAATGTGTATCGGGGCAGGAAGGCATGGGTGGGTTTCGCTGCAAAAATGGTACTATTTGGTAACAGGTTTGTGCATTAGTAAAAAACCTCTATGGGTGGGTGGCCGAATTTGAAAGTTAATTGTATTACTTTTACAGTAGAACCCCTCTAATGCGACCACTTAAAGAATAAACATGGACATCTTTGTAAGCAGGTGGTTGCTTAATGCAGGGCAAAAGTAATGCACAGGGGTGTAAAATTCCACTCGCCCACTCGCCAATGCGAGTAGGTTTTGGAGTCGGTCGAGTGCTTTAAAACATATGCTCGCTCCAAAGGGCGAGTGGATTTTTGGATCTGACATTTTCCCAATTGATATCCTTGAGTAAAATACCTTAAATTGCAAATTAAACCACCCGAAAAGTCTTTGTAAATGTCAGATTGATGACAGAATTTCCACTCTGTCTCACACTTAATAATACCTACAAAGAATTTAGAGGCATTCCGATTTAAGCGCACCTGTTACATAGCGAGACATATTCGGCCCAAGTAGAAATGTTTCGCCCAAAGGAAGTTTATTTGTGTTAAATATTTCAAGTGGTCGTTCAAATACTTAATCGCGTTATGAAATTAAAATATACATAACAGCTTTATGTCGTTTTTCAGTACAATAATCCGTTAAACTGTGAAAAATTCTTGATTTAAACCTTCGACGCTTTCGTACCTAATTAAAACAAGTAAAAATTTTAGAGGCCGAAAAAAACGGAAGCACCTTAAGAGTTACCTGCAATATGTCAAAATGTCTAAACAAACAAGTTTTCATTCGTTCTCCGGTGGGGAAGCATGGGTTGGAGATGATGACAAAAAGGAAAAAGAAAGAGAAAAGACAGAAAGAACCATAGAAATAGTATGATAAAGTACGAGATCAGGAAAAATGGTTCAATGAGTTTGAATGGGCTAAAGGGAGTATGGTGGTTTCGTCAAACTACCGGTTCGTCAAACTGGACTTTATGAAAAAAATGCTTTCGTCAAACTGGCAAAATTTGTATAGTATTATAGGCTAGCGTAGGGTGTGCTAATTACAGTAATTAGGTTCATACCTGAAAGCCATTGATGTGTTTATGCCACGTTTTGATGACTGTTTGATTGAAAATAGTTTGGAATCCAACCATTTGCTGAACATTTCACTGATTTAATAGATCATACAAAGTTGCACTGATCCTGCATGACTTAGTGATTTGAAGTTTAAACAGGCTTATTTTTTGCAATAAAAATATTTACTTTCAATTTTTATCTCCGTTCATAATCAACTTCATATGATAAAGATCACACCGTTTTTTAAAGAGTACATATGTATGAAAAATCAAGGGCGAGCGAAAGTTGCATAAGGGCGAGTGGATTTCAGTGGTCACTAGTCCTGCAGGGCGAGTAGCTTTTGAATTTTTTTTACACCCCTGATGCAGAAAGCTTTCTGCATTATATTTGTCCTGCATTAAGCTACCACCTGCATCTAGCATCCTTAATTATACCTCTTTTAGGTGGTCGCATTAGCGGGGTTTTACTGTATAATGGCATCATGAACGCAGATTTTTTTTACCATGGCATATCTATATTACTTCAGATGCATACATATCAGACTTCTCTAGTTTCAGGAGCCATCTGATCTGGGTCTACCTTATTTGCATAAGAATGAAAGGGCATTTACATGAAGCAAGGACTTAAACCTTAGATTCTATGAGCTGATTGCAAAATAAGATAATTGGTCAAACTGGCATTTGGGACCAGCCTGGGAGCAGTGTAGAATTATGTACATATATATAGTACATTTTGTATTTCATAAGCAAACAGAGCTGACCCTGATCAGATGGTTCCTACAGAAGTCGTCTGATATTGGTCTACTGTGTTTGCAAACTCATATAAGGGTATATTTATGGAGTAAAGGGTTAAAGATTGGGTTCTATGAGATAATTGCAAAATAAGATAATTAGTCATACTGGCATTTGGGACCAGCCTCGGAGGCCACCTTCTCAAAGTCTTCATAGTTGATCATCTGATCTTCTCCCACTAGTGGTGGAGTGTGGTACTGGTCCAGGAGAAACCAAAGACGCTGAAGATCACAAATCAAAAGATACAATAGTGATGTGCAGCCAGAAAAGGAACAATTACAGTAAAACCCTACGAATGCGACCACCTAAAAAAAGAAGTATTATTATGGGTGCTAGATGTAGGTGGTAGCTTAATGCAGGACAAAAGTAATGCAGAAAGCTCCTAGAGGAGCTTTCTGCATTACTTTTGTCCTGCATTAAGCAACCACCTGCTTATGAAGGCAGCTATGGTTAATTTTTAAGTGGTCGCATTAGAGGGGTTCTACTGTATTTGCAAATACATGTAGTATAATTATACAAAGAACCTCATGAGGGTTACACTGCTACGTCTGCTTGTCAGGCTGGATTATAATGTATAACGGATATTAATGAGAATCAAGCACCGTAGGTCACCTACAACTGACTCATCATTTGATCTGATATGGGTCTACCCTGCAATGTGTGAATAGGGGTTTATACAGAGGAAAGGGTTAAAGTACAGTTAAACCTCTCTATAACGACCACTAAATTACATTAATTATTTTGTGTTAAAGGCAGGTGGATGCTTAAAGCAAGGTGAAAGTAAAGCAGAATGCTCCTATAGGAGCATTCTGTTTTACTTTCACCTTGCTTTAAGCAACCACCTGCCCAACATACCAAATAATTAACACAATTTAGTGGTCGTTATAAAGAGGTTTTACTGTATGTACAATTGTACATGTAGTATTGCAGACCTGAATGAAAAACGGGTACCCATTATGATACACATCAGACACCATGATTCCAAAACAGCATCTGATCAAGGTCTACACAATTTGTTCAATAGTGAACTACACATATCATAGGTTGATTGCAAGACAGATAGATAGATAGATATTCTTTAGATAGATCTTTTAAACTAATAGTGTTCCAGTAATATTGTCCAAGCTGGTTATTCTTTCATTTTAATTGAAAAACACCATCAAAGTATCAAACAGATTGGATCTTGATGAGATGCTGATTTATTCCATGTCTCATCTGGATCCAAACTGTTTGCAAATGTCATCACGAGTTCACCCTTATATATTGTAGTTATGATACTTTTGTGATCAACCCTTGATATATTTACAGTAAAACCTCTCTATAATGGCCACTTAATTGTGTTAATTAGTTGGTATTTAGGGCAGGTGGCTGCTTAAAGCAAAGTGAAAGTAAAACAGAACGCTCCTATAGCTTAAAGCAAAGTGAAAGTTAACAGAACGTTCCTATAGGAGCCTTCTGTTTAACTTTCACCTTGCTTTAAGCAGCCACTTGCTTTTAACACAAAATACTTGATGTAATTTAGTGGCTGTTATAGAGAGGTTTTACTGTATGTGAAATTGAAAGCAATGTTTCAACAATATCATCTGCCATGAGAAAAATAAGAATATGTAATGAAAACCTTGACTGTTATCTGTGATTATATAGCCCTTAACTCTTTCCTTAATAGAACTTCCTTTTCACTCCATTGCAAAGACCTAGATCAGACAGCTCCTGTATGAGCGATCTGATCAGGGTCTGTTCTGTTTCTTTACAGAATAATATATATCTGTCTTGACAGTTTCTACCAACACCCAAAAATCATGCTATTATAAAAATTCAGCTAATGAATATTCATGATGTCATTATTTTTTACATGGATATTCAACAGGAAAAGGGTTAACCCTTTACTTCAAATGAATGCCTTTTCATGCCTTTGCCAACAGAGTCGCCAAGACCAGACAGCCCCTGTAGCAGCTGTCTGATCAGGGTATGCTCTGTTTAAGGAATGCTTAAGGAATCATATAGATCTAGCTTAGTTTTTGTCTACATCAAAATTTCCTAAAATTTATATTATAAAGATTATGTTAACGAATATTCATGAAATGATCAATTCATGCATATATATGTTCCTTAGAGGTAATATTAAGGATAAATATTTACAGTATGTAAGATGAGGGCTATCTGAACTTGGTCTTCCTTGATTACAAAGGCATAAAAGGGTCGGATTATCAAATAAAAGACGGACAAGCTAAACAAATTGACTAATGTGATTTAAATATCAATACTGCTTTGACTCTCTCGATTTAATTGTTACAGAGAGATAACCAATACCTGCAGTTCATCATTGTCCAATAGTTCCCTACTTCTTCGCTGAAGAAATACAGCCCTGGACTCCTCTCTCAGCTTCAGAAGAAGTGGTTCTTCTTCTGATGGAAGCTGCAAGATTAGTAGAATATGCTTTAGTCAAGACCTGAAGGTTACAAACATGTTGAGGAAATATAATAGTGCTAAATGAATTCTGTATCTCTCTGCCAATCTGCATCTTATAACATTGGTTCTCATTAGAATCACCTCATAGAGGCTGTCCTAATGAGTCTCAACAATATAAAGTTTGGCAGAGCAAAACAATACAGAAGCATAGCTGAAACCAAATGCAATGTACGCACCCTGGCTACAGGGGTGTGCTCCCAGGGAAAATTTAGAATTGTGTAGTTTTGAAACCATTGAAACAAATAGAACATTCGCTCCTTTAAGATTAGGAACAAATGTTCTATTTACATTTTATCACAATGGTTCCAAAAGGTGACTTTTACAGCGCCTCAAAAGACATCAATATGAGGGAATAGGTTAAAGCGCTTACAGGACAAGACAAAATGCTTACCAAAGTTAGCCTCCTTAGCAGCATAGCCTTTTATTTTTGTGCAATTTTGGCCATAATAATATGTTAAGCTTTCAGATTGATGTTATGCACATACATAAGTGCATATCCCTAGCTACACACCTGCAGTAAAAATGAGACAAGATACTGGGTAGAAGGATAAATGTGTGTGTACATACCTTATCATAAATCCTTGGTAATACCATGTGATGGTTTTTATCTATACCTTTCCATTCATGATAAAGCTCGGTGAACAGCTGCATCTCATCTTTGCCTTGTTTATCATTTATCTTTTCTGAGGAAAGTGAATGAAACAGATTCAAATCAATGCACTTTTATGTCAAGTTTTGCATGCTTGATATCCCTGTAATAAAAAAGTTTGGGGAAAATAGCAATTATTATATATCCAGAAAAGCAGCCAAGAAATATATGCTTGTATAAACTCAAAATATATGTCTAAAATTGATAAACATGTAACGATGTTTATAATACATGTATTTTAAACATACATTTAGTGCAATTTTCTTACTAGCCATACTCAGTACTTTCTGTCTGTCATTAATGTAAGTCATCATCATGCATGTATCTTCATTCCTGCAAATATTTGAGTATACTGTTTGAAATAATTGTAACTGACAAATAAATTGTTGATAATCACACTTCACATAGGCAAGTTTTGAAAATCTGGCAGGGTTGAGCAGGCAAGGAACAGTTCTGTGAGAGTGTGTGGAATGGGAGAGGGGGGTAGAGAGGGGGGGGGGGGGGGGGGGGGGCATATCATTTGTGCTTCTGGTGTTGCTGTGGACTTTTGTGACAGTGGCATCTCCTGTCTGACTTCTGCTCTATTTTAAGTTTTTAACCCTCTTTGCAAACATCTAGTAAACGCTGCGGGTGTTGTCTGGTCTGTTTGCTATTATAACAAGTCTGTTACAAAAGTTCTTTACTGAGCTTATGTTAGTTGTTGTACTGTTTTGCCCATTCAAAATAAAACTTA
This sequence comes from Azorinus chamasolen, assembly GCA_963576725.1. Lineage (NCBI taxonomy): Eukaryota > Metazoa > Mollusca > Bivalvia > Cardiida > Solecurtidae > Azorinus > Azorinus chamasolen. The sequence goes on along the minus strand of OY755235.1, from coordinate 109,550,619 downwards.
TCTTATCTTAATCCTTTCCCTGTTCAATATGTAACATGGTGAAAAAGTTGTGACTCGACTGGGATTCGAACCCTGGGCCTCTGGCTTACCATGCCAACACTCTACCGACTGGGCTATCAAACCACACAGTTAAGCCTATCAACTTATTTCACCACAATTATCTTCACATAAATCATCCTGTGGGTTATTTAAGTTGGGCGCCAAATGTAACATGGTGAAAAAGATGTGACTCGACTGGGACTCAGGCCTATGCTATAGGCCTTTGGCTTACCATGCCAACACTCTACCGACTGAGCTACCAAACCAGTTAATCCTATCAACTTAAGTCTTCACAATCTCTACCCTGCTACAAATATTCATGTAAGAAATAATGACACCATGAATACTTTAAAAGTTATTAGCTGAATTTTCATGTAATTTTCCAAGTGATATTTTTGCACAGAGTGACAGACTGTATAATCAAGTCTTTGTCATATCATAAGTAAACAGAGCAGACCCTGATCATATGACACCTGTATGAGCCTTCTGATCTGGGTCTTCTCTGATTGCAAATACGTAAAAATGTGTTTGTATGAAGGAAAGGGTTAACAACAAAACATTTATGGGCTATATTTTACTATTGGTCCGTCACATAAAATATTGTATTTTGTCTCATCAGTCCTTTATGTTGTGTGTTGTGATATTATTTTGATATGCCCACAAGTCTTAATTGTATGACGTTTTTTCTTACTATTTGTCCGCTCAACAAATTTATTGAGTGTCGTTTTCCACTCCTACTATTGGTCCGTCACATAAAATATTGTATTTTGTCTCATCAGTCCTTTATGTTGTGTGTTGTGATATTAACCTCAGGATTTAAGCACCACAAAAAAATACGTCAGTCTAGTGCGGTCTTGTTCTAGTGTAGGACCAACAGTGCTCTTAGACGGGAAAAATTCAATTAAAATGTCAGATTTTGTTGTTTTTGCAACGTCAAACAAGCACAAAGGACCAGTCAGTAATACTATCAATGAACAAGAGATGAAATTAGAACCTACTGAAAGCAATCTTTAAGGGGAGAAATAACGGTGTTGTAGAAAAATATTCGATATCCGAGTTCTTATTTTGATATGCCCACAAGTTTTAATTGTATGACGTTTTTTCTTACTATTTTTCCGCTCAACAAATTTATTGAGTGTCGTTTTCCACTCCATCGTCAATTTTCTCCCCTTTTTCGTTTCTGTCAGCGTCATACTTGGAGTTTTTGCTCAAATAAACAACGCATTTTCATCTTCAAAAAAGCGAATCATGTTTCGATTTGTTTTTGTCGTCCATCTTTGATTTTTCCCACCGTTTTGTAACAGCGAATTTGATTGGCCGAGAGTCCACAAGGTTGACAAATGAAGCAACCAGCGGGATAACTGTTGCTATTTACGGGTCGGTTTTAACAGAGCGTGTCCAGACACGGTTCAAACTGAACCTGTTAAACGTACCAAAACAATATGATAATTCATATCATTGTCTTTATTTAAAATAAGATTCCGCCAATTGTTCTTTTAGTAGATCTACCCTTAACAGAGTGGTATCTGTAAAATATGTATTTTCTTCCTATTTCGATAAGGACAGATAGAGATCTATAATATCTAGGCTTAGCCTACTCTAGTAGGCCTACATTCTGGTCATACCGGTAGTAACTAAGAGGGTCTAAATCGTTCCCTGTCATTATTTCAAATTCATATCTATTTCGATTAGATGGTTGACACTTAACTTTGTGAGTATTCAATGCCATCATGAATATTTTATCACGATGAACACATGATGTTTTTGCTTCGGCAGAAATTGATCAAGAATCAGATCTATCTGATCTCACAAACAAACCCACGAGCAAACAGAATATAGCCTGGTCAGATGGCTCCTCAGACCTACTGACCTGGGTCATATTCAATGTTTGCAAATGCATGAAAACACTTCTCTGTATATTTTACCCTCTACCTCATACAAACGCCTTTCACACGTTTGAAAACTGAGTAGATCCAGATGAGACGGCTCCTATGGGAACCGTCTGATCAGGGTCTGCTCTGTTTGTTTTTGACATGCTTTAATATATATAAATCCATAGTTTTTGTCAAAGCAACAACAGAAGCCCTTGAAAGTTTACATTATAAAAGTTCAGCTAATAAATATAGTTCTATTAGAACATAGTTCCATTAGAATATAGTTCTATTAGTTCTATATAGTTCTATAGTTAAATATAGTTCTACAAGTCATCATTTCTTGCATAGATATTGAGCAGGGAAAAGAGTGCAAGGTTAAATCAGCCAGAATTATGTGTTCATATGACCATGCATAGGCCTACTGAAAATAATGAAAGGTGTCTTTTGGGACAAAAAAAACTATACAAACCATAAAATGTATTTATCCATCGACCAATCACCAAACATCTCATCACTATATCCATAGATCCATCCATCCGCCCGTCCATCCGCGCTAACAATTCCTGTTATAAATTTATGTGACTATACGAGAACAAAATATATTTTCGTTTTATGTGGCTAATCTTCATTTTATGTGGCTATTTTTTTTAAAAAAAAAGAAAAAAAGAATAGCCACATACACTCAATCCGTATTCTTTAACGTCCGTCCGTCCACCTGTCCGTCCGTCGATCCGTTCTTACGATTGAATGTATGTGCCTATTCTTTTAATTGTTCAGAACAGCAACATAAAATGAAAATTAGCCACATTAACGAAAAAGACAAAATACAGTTTGATCTCATAGACACATAAACAGGAATTGCTAATGCGTCTGTCTGTCTGTCTTGTCTGTCCATCCATCCATCCGTCCATCCATCCATCCATCCATCCATCCAATGGCTCTTTTTGCTGTGACCCGGCGCATAAACCATTCGATATGCAAATTGAGTACTACTTCCGGGCCACAGCGAATGACCACCTCCGTTCAAAAGGAAAGTAGGAGAAAGAAAAATGGCGCCTCGTAGCAGACTGGAAATAGCCAGTGTTGTTTTAATTGCCATGAAAAATCAGTTTAATGTTTTTCAATAGTGTTTCAGCATAATTCGTGTTTTTGTTGAAAAGTTAAACGAATACATCCCCCTATATATATATATATATATATATACGTCTATGCACCCTCGCCAGAGTCACATCGTTTCGCGGTAGCGTTTTTTCCATGTTCGTGGTCTTGCATCGACAAGAGTGAGCACTATTTAAGGAAGTCATTCATTATGCCGATTAGTATATGTAATTTGATTTGGAACCAATCAAGACCTAAATGATTGAAATCGGTGTTGAATTGACTTTGCTGTAAGACTTTGAAAAACATGACTGTTGTATTTTCCGCCGCTGACCTGACCTAGTTAGCTACCTTTCAATACATATAGGCCTATAGACCCGATAGTATTTTTTTTCCTTTTTCCGGGTCGTGTTTTTCATACAATTTCAGATAAAAGATATTCATATGTCACCTACAGTATTCATGATGTAAAGGGTTAGTATTACGTGAACAAACCATTAGGCCTACCAGCATGGCCCTAGATTAAACGAGTCGTAACTAGTTATGTGATCTGTATCCACACTGTTAGTTACATAATCTATATTTTAAAAATGTTTGAGTAAAATTCGGTGCACACCAAGACAAACAAGACAGAACGGTATGCTAATAAATGTAAGACTGGTTTGTGACTCGGTGTAAGGAGATATCGGTAAGCAACAATAGTCTACATCACACGAGCTAAAATGGCGAACAAAACACCGCAGGAAGATTTAAGCACGACTATCCACGGAGGTTCCGAGGAAACGTTCGATTATTTCTGTCAGCCATGTAGCACCGAAAACCTTCACATGGAGGCCATCGGCTACTGTCAGGATTGCTGTGAGTATTTATGTGATACGTGTTGCAAAACTAATCGTAAACTTGCTGCAACGAAACATCATAAAATGTTGGATAAATCGGCCATGTCGAAATCGAAACTACGATCCAAGCACCAACAGGCTAGAGACGTACTGACGGAAACATGCCCAAAACATGAAGAAAAGATTCTTGAATATTTCTGCAATGACCATGGTCAGCTGTGCTGCGGAGTTTGTGTAAACATGCAGCACATATCCTGTCTAGACATGTCTTACGTGCCTGAAGTATCAAATGGCATTGCTAACAGCCAAGAGTACACACGCCTAATGACAGATGGCGCTTGCAAACTGCTTGAAAATTACCTTAGTGGCCGCAGGCAGAGAGTTAGAATCGGGCAAAGCCACAGTACATGGCGTGAAACTGAAAAAGGGGTCCCCCAGGGGTCTATTCTTGGGCCAACAATTTTTAACATATTCTTAAATGATATCTTCTATTTTATCAAAAAATCTAAGTTATATAATTATGCTGATGACAATACTTTATCATATAACCATCAGGATCCCTCAATCCTTACCACTGTATTGGAATCTGAAAGTGAGAGTCTAATAGAGTGGTTCAGGATTAATCAGATGCAGGCCAACCCTGAAAAGTTTCAGGCCATTGCTGTGGGCAAAAAATCAAAAAGCATTGTACAAAGTCTAAATATATGTAATAACGCTATAGATTGTGAGGAACATGTTAAACTTCTTGGGGTGGAACTTGATTACATGTTGAACTTTAACACCAATATAGCCACTACTTGTAACAAGAGCACCGCTGTGCAGCAAAATACGCCCGTCGGCAAAGTCAGTGATAAGCCAATTTAATAGGAAATTGAATCTGTTACAATGTGAAACTATCATTGGCAACTGCCTAGTAGAGCTATATATATAATATAGACCTGTTGTAACCAAATTAAATACTTAGCTTCATCACCATACAGGGAAGACAGCTATTGATTTTGTGACAAGTCCAATGACTTTTCCTGCAGTAACCCCCCTTTTCATACATAGATTTTTAAAAGAAAATAGAAAATACACTGAACGTTTCCAGGTGTATCGAACTTGACCAAGTCATTTTGACTATATACATGCTGACTAAGTTTGATGAGGATTGGATTTTATTTGTTTGAGTTAGAGAGCGGACAAAAAACGAATTTTGTTTAAAATTTGTTAAAAAGTTAATAAAAAAGGGGAGATAATTCAGAAGTGTGCAGGGCGATGATGCTGATTATCGAACTTAGCCGAGTCATTTTGGCCATATACATGCTGACCAAGTTTGAAAAGGATCCGATTCAATTTGTTCGAGTTAGAGAGCGGACAAGAGAATTTTGTTAAAAATTTATTAAAAAAGGGGAGATAATTCAGAAGTGTGCAGGGCGATGTTGCTGATTATCGAACTTAGCCGAGTCATTTTGGCCATATACATGCTGACCAAGTTTGAAAAGGATCCGATTCAATTTGTTCGAGTTAGAGAGCGGACAAACAAAAGTTCACGGACGGACGGACGGACGGACAGACAGACAGACAGACAGACGGACGGACGGACGGACGGACAACGCCACGACATAATACGTCCCGTCTGAAGACGGGCGTATAAAAAGGTAGCCAAACAACTTAATGTTCTGTTCAGACTTAGTAAATTCCTGGATTTGAAGAATAGAACACTGGTGTATAAATCTTTTATCAGGTCTAATTTCAATTTCTGTCCCCTTGTATGGCACTTCTGCAGTCAATCAGATACAGAGAAATTGGAGAAGCTCCAACACAGGGCCCTGAAAATAACTTTTAATGACTTTTCCTCAGACTATGAGCAACTCTTGACCAGGGCTGGTATGCCAACCTTACACCTGAGTAGGATTAGAGGAATAGCTCTAGAAACCTTCAAATGTTTACATAAAATATCCCCACCTTACCTACATGATCTTGCCAAATTTAGAAACACAGACTATTCTTTCAGGTATAGCCACACAGTTGTAATCCCAACAGTGAGTACCTCAACTTATGGCAAAAGGTCTTTCAGGTTTGGGGCTGCCCAGCTGTGGAATGGCCTTCCAAATGACATAAGGCAAGTTGAGAACTATAAAGAGTTCAAAAAGCTGATCCACACCTGGGTGGGCCCATCCTGCAAATGCTCCTTTTGTGTTGCCTGATCCATTGTAGTTTGCTAGTTTTATGTACTCCTGTGTTTTTCACATTTTATTTAAAAATGCTTTTATATCCATGTCTTTTGCCTGGGCTGTACTTGTTTAGTTTGTAAACTTGCTAGATGCATGCTCCTTTTGGTTGCATTTTTTCTGTATTCTGCTTGCTTTTTGTTTAGTTAGAACGTTTTATTTTTCGCCAGCATGCTATTCAGTATTGTCTGAATGTATTTGTAAATCCCATGCATGTTTGCTTTTTCAGCTATGGTACATGTACAGTGTAAATGCATGTATGTGTGCATGTGAAGAAGTTGTATGTATGTATGTATGTATGTATGTATGTATGTATGTGCGGTCATGCGTATAGGTGTTATATGTGTGTGTATATGTATGAATATATGTATTTTACCGATATCTCTGGTGCAGGAGACTGAATATCATCAACTTCTCTAGGACTTACATTGCAGACCAGGCTGGGATAGCTCTAGCACGAGCCATCTTAACTCAGTCTACCCTGGAAGTTGTTTTTAGGGATCTGAGACTGTTATGTATTTCTCCTCTTTGTATGAAATTTTGATTTTCATCGAAACTAATAATCTCTTTGTCTTAACTAGCAGAATAGCATCTTGTGATAGCAAATATGTGATACATTTTTAGTAATACTTGTACTTTTGTAAATCTTATTCCGTATTACATACTCTAGATATGACTTTTTAACAACATCTTAGGTATTTTACCAATACTTAATCTCTCTGATTCTAATTTTATAATATGTATTACTCATGCTTTGAAAACATATCTTTTATTCCACAGGTTGTTATGTTAAACTGTTATAATCTTTGTTATATAGTCGGTAAATAGCTTATTGTAGCTAATGTTATCTGTTGTACAACCGACTCAAAATAAAGATTCTTGTATCTTGTATCTTGTATCTTGTATCTTGCAAGAGTCAAGACAATAAGAAACGCCATTCTAAAGCTTTAGCCGACATTAAAAGTTTTAGAAAACAAATAAATGAACTGCTCGATAAACTTGAATACGAAGCTACTGAGAAAATATCAAATTTGAAACACGGCAATTCAGAGAACATTAAAATTGAATCGGATACATGTCAGTCAATAGTCACAGACGTGGAATCTATGATAGCAAGTCTAGAAGAAAAGGTGATATCTGGCAAAGACAGTCAGCTCTATATAGAAATTAAAATGGCACAGGCACGTCTTCCTGAAATAGAAAGTGAGTCTAAAGCTGTCGACGACAAACTTAAGTAATATTCATTTTACCAGGATGAGAAAATTCAGGAAATGATGTCTACACTGTCCGCCATATGGTCACTGTTCGTGAGACAGGGTGACACGCCTACTACGGCCGGATTCATTCGAGAAGTTAGCATTAAGTCAGAGAACGATACAGATAATTGTTATATCAGTGGTATAGCTGTACTGGCTGGGGAGCGTATGGTAGTTACCGACTTTGACAAGCAGTGCGTTGAACTGATCGATATGAAGGAATTTAGGCGAACAAACCTACGTCTCGTCTTTCTTTGTCATCAAAGCAGTACGATATTACGGAAGTAGCCCAAAACCAGTTTGCTATTGCATTAGGAAATGAAAAATTAGAGATTATCACCATGTCAGATGTCCTGACCAGCAGTCGTACCATTGATACACCAGGTACTTTAGTTGCAGGGCTATGCTATGATGGAACAAATTACATTGCTGCATGTGTTCACCCAGGCAGTGTTAACATCATAGATATGACAGGTAAAAGTTTGAAAACATTCACCACTGACAACAATGGAAAGCAGCTTTTTTTTCTACGCCTAAATATATTGCTATAAGCCGTGACAAGGGCTTGTTCTACGTAACTGACATTGATGCCAACACTGTGACGAGTATGACAACCGGTGGTCACGTCATCTCTGTATACAAAAACGACATGTTACAGTGTCCGCTATATGGAGTAGCTGTAGACAAGGACGGCTCGGTGTACGTGTGTAGCAGCGACAACGACACTGTTCACCAACTCTCCCCTACTGGAGACTTTCTGCGGATTTTATTGAGGCAGGATAATGCAATCGTACAATACCCCTGTGTGATTTGTTACGTCGACGAGGACGACCGCCTCTGCATTAGCAGTAGTACGAATGCATCTAACTACATTAGACAGTATCAGCTGGACTAAATATTATAATATAGATACAGAAAGGTAATCCGTAGAAATGCATGTACTCGTTTTCGATAGTCAAGACTGGTGTCTTTAAACCCGAACCCGATCAATGTTCACGTAATAAAAATACATGTATCAGAAATAGTCAATAACTGGTTATTTTTATAATGGCACATGGACACCATGTAATTCCATAAACATACTTGAACTCCCGATCTAGGTATACGCTTTTTTCAAACTATCAGGCAACAAAGTACAACTACACGATAACATGAGCGATTGTTTCTTGACTTAGTTTCGCCGAATCGGTTTAGAACAAATTCTAGGTGTTGTATTCTGTACTCCATAAATACGTGTTTGCAAGCAGTGTAGACCCTAATCAGTTTGAACCTGTAGAAGCTGTGTGATCAGGGTCTCCTCTGTTTGCTTATGGACTGATAGAGATCTGATTCTATAGTTTGTGCCAAAAAGTATGTGTTCATATACCTTTATAAAAAATAGAATTGTCTCGAAGTGACGATTCTAAAGAGTGGTCACAGCATAGGGCTTGGCGGAGAAATGACGATTTTAGTACTTGAGGACGCATTTTTATCTGTTGCTCTGAATATACAGTATAACCATGTCGTAAGCGGGCATCCATCAATTTCTGCATTACTGTTGACATGCATAAGCTACCACCTGCCTTACAGACCCTTAATTAGATCTCTTTTTGCTGACCGCTTAAGACATATTCTACTGTAATTTAATTTACAAATGTTGAATTCAATGATATCAGAAGCTATTTCGGCAGCGACACACAAATGGCATACAATTTGGATCCTGATGAGACCCCATACCACGTGACTAATCATCTGGATCAGCTGTTTGCGAAGCTAAATTACAGTTTTATGTATAAATTATAAAGGTTTACATAACCTCTCGTAATTTCTTGCTCTAGAACACCTCGGGGAATCAACTGGAACACTACTGAGTAGGCTAGTTCCGATTAATACCGAACTACTAATTGCACATGAATTTTGCTAAAATTCGGGCGAATAGCATCGGTCATGTCGATACTTTAACACCAAACATTCACAATTTTGAAAGATTATATTAGTAAGATATTTTCACACTCTACTACTTTTCGATTTTATTCCATTTTAACTCACCTGGCACGAAGTGGTCCGTCGTGCGTCGTTCGTCGAGCACACTTTTTTTTTTCAAATGGCTTCTCCTCCTGAACCACTGGGAGGATTTCAACTAAATTTCACAGAAATGTACCTTGGGTGGTCCTGTATCAAATCATGACCACCGGGCCAAAACTGACCCAGCCCCGTGGCTTATCAGTTGTTTTTGTAAAACTCTTTAAAAATCTTCTCCTCTGAAACTACAAATCCTTGAGCTTTGATATTTGGTATGTAGCATTATCTAATGGTCCTCTACCAAGGCTGTTCAAATTATGACCCCGGGCGTAAAAATTGCCCTGCCCCGGGGCTCATCAGCTTTACTTAGACTTACATATAGGAAAACCTTTAAAAATCTTCTTCTCTGAAACCACATACCCTAGAGCTAAGATATTTGGTATGAAGTATCACCTAATAGACCTCTACTAAGTTTGTTCAAATTATGACACCCAGGCTAAAAATGGTCCCACCAGGGGCTTATCAGGTTTTTTTTTAAATCTTTAAATAATCTTCTTCGTTGAAACCACAAACCATAGAGCTTTGATAGTTCGTATGTAGCATTGTCTAATGGTCCTCTACAAAGTCTGTTAAAATCATGACCCCTGGCCAAAACTTGTCCCGCCCGGTGCTTAACTGTTGTACATAGACTTATATGGGAAAACTTTTAAAAATATACTTCTCTTAAACCACACACCCTAGAGCTTAGCTATTTGGTATGAAGCATCATCCAATAGACCTCTACCACATTTGTTAAAATTATTGTTCACAGAGTTTGATTCCATGCAGAACTCTGGTTGCCATGGCAACCAATGTCCAAAAGGAAATTAAAACTTTAAAGATCTTCTTGTCAAAAACTGTAATGCTTATGGCTACCAAATTTGGTATGTAGAATCGTCTAGTGGACCTCTACATAGATTGTTCAAATTTAGTCCCTGGCGTCAAAATTGGCCTAACCCCGGGGCACAAGTTTTACCTTGGGTTATATAGTAAAAACTTTAAAACCCTTCTTGTCTGAAACAGAAAAGCTTACAGCTGTAATATTTGGTATGTAGCATCATTTGGCGAACCTTTACTAATATTGTTCAATTTATGCTCCGTGGTTCAAAGACAGACACGCCCTGGGGTCACATGTTTTACATAGGAATATATAGTAATTTTTAAAAAAATCTTGTTTCAAACCGAAAGGCTTAGAGCTGTGATATTTGGTATGAAGCATCATCTGGCAGACCTTTACCAAGATTTTTCAAATTTTGCCCCTGGGGCCAAAATCCCCCCTCTTAGGATCACAAGTTTTACATGGAATTATATAGTAAAAACCAATAAGCTTAGAGCTGTGATATTTGGTATGTAGCATAATCTGGTGAACCTTTACTAAGATTGTTCAAATTATGTCCCTGGGATCGAACGCGGCCACGCCCTGGGGTCACATTTTTTGCATAGGATTATGTAGTAAAAAACTTTATAATATCTCTTGTCCGAAACAGATCCATTTTATTTTAAGAGCAAACAGAACACACCCTGGTCAGAAGGCTCACACAGGAACCGTCTGATCTGGATCTAATCTGTTCGCACCAGTGTCAAAAGTTGTTTACACGAGGGAATGGTTAAGCACTTATTTCGTCTACATGACTATGAGACTATGTTACTATTATATGTTGTAAATTGTATAAGTTTATGTATATCTTATACTTTTAGAGATGTCTATAATAAATAATACAGCAAACCCCACTTTAACCCTTTACCTGATTAATAAATACTGACTGTGAATATTAATTCACTGAATATTTATATTGTCATTATGAACAAGGGATATTTTACCGTGACATAAATTGTATACTGAGATCTATATTATGTTTTAATAAAGCGTTATCCTGATCAGACGATTCCTACAGGAACCGTCTGACCTAGGTCTGCTCTGTTTGCAAAGGTGTTCAAAAGGCGCCTATATCAGGCAAAAGGTGACAGCTTAATGAATAAACATAAGAATAATAATAGGAGGTACAATAATGCAGGGCAAAAATAATACAAGGAGCTCAGTTGGGAGCGCTGGACATTCATTTCGTCCTATATTAACCCCATTACATCGTAGGCTAATTTTACTGAAAACTACTGAAAATCTACTGAAAAAGAGCATTTACCAGATAAAAAGAAACTTTTAGATTAGTGTAGTTTTGAAATCATTGTGATAAATAGAGCATTTGCTTCTATGGAGCAAATGCTCTGTTTGTTACAATGGTTGTAAAAAGTGGTTTTATATAGCCGTCAATATGAGCGAATGGGTTAAGATATCATCAGGGCCTACGATAAAATTTCTTTTGAGCGGTCTCTAAAGAGGGAATTACTATAGCATTTTTTGTATATCACAAGGAGGTAGCTACTATATAAGATTTAAATGTATATTGTTAACCATTTACCTCATGAATATTTGTAAGAAAAATTACTGTATGGATATTAATTAACCCGTTTTTATAATGACAGGAAGGGAATTTTTACAATGGCAGAAACTGTAGAATCAGATACATATATATCATGTCGTAAGCAAACAGAACAGACTATGGTCATGCTGCTCCTACAGGAACCCCGTTACACGTATCTGGGTCTACTCTATTTGTAAAGACATGAAAATGCGTCTATATGAGGTAAAAGGTAATTTATCGCAAGCACAAACGTTTCTCTCTCTCTTACTCTGTGGTTTTCATCGCACGTGGCTGCTACTTTTATGTTTCTTTTCTGGCGCTTGAGTTAACGTGTTATAAGATGAACTTGGCTTTCTCCTCACTCAGATTTCATTTTTAACACTAATTTGTAATACGTTGATATTTAGCCTGCTGAGAAAATGAGGTCAGTCCAAACTCAGATCTGCAACAAGTTTTTCTTACTTTCAATTCGTTACAAACGTTTGGGAAACAAATGACTGGTGTCAAATAACTTAGATCCTAGTGAAACGTCGAGTCAGTGTGCGTCTCATTTGGATCCAAACTGTTTGCACATATCAGCCTATTCGCGCTTAGCAGCCAAAAGATTAATGCAACTTAGGTTAATAAATTTAGATAAGGCATATGAAGATATTGATTCCATGTGTTATAGTAAAAGCGCCAACAATGAAAAATTAAATTAAATATTCTAAGGAGGGCATGTGCCAACATTATTGTAACCATGCTCTATACAACTTATTATTGTCTCTCATATCCGTACAATACAACGACCTGATTTAAAACAGTTTTAGTTCCTGATGAGACACCTAGGTAAATATACTCTGCATCTAAGTAGGATCCAGTCTGTTTGTAAAAGCTTGTAATGTAGCACAAAGAGAAGTTACAATAGTTTGTACCTAGTCCTCTGACATTATCATTATCAGTGTGTAATAATAAGAAAAATAAACGCCTGGAAAAGGTTAATTTACTTGTCGTTTTATTTTTTATGTGTTTGCCGTTGTCTTGTTTATAAAAAATATGTTAGATTAAGCAAAGTGTTGTGTAGACTGACAACGGTGTATTTGGACAATGTGTACATCGGTATATGCCCGTCCGCCGATACGCCCAGGTGTAAGTACATAATTACAATTTAGAATTAGAAAAGGAAACACGTGTTTAGGCCATGCTTTACTTCTAGTACTCATGCTATATTCTTCAATACTTTTAAGTTTCAACTTGTTGTGGGTTATCACTGTTATACGTTACGATTTGGAATCCCAGGATAATTAATTAATTTTATAAACAAATACTATCGGTTTTCATTCTACTACTCCTCATCATACAGTAAACCTCTCTACAACGTGTTTGCCGTTGTCTTGTTTATAAAAAATATGTTAGATTAAGCAAAGTGTTGTGTAGACTGACAACGGTGTATTTGGACAATGTGTACATCTATGGCGTACGAAACGGTTCATAACTTTCCAAAAGCGCATCATGCGGTTTAGAAAGCGCATGATGCGGTTTGTAAAGCGCATGATGCGGTTTATAAACCGCATGATGCGCTTTCTAAACCGCATGATGCGCTTTCTAAACCGCATGATGCGGTTTAATAGTTTTGGACCTTTCGTACGCGATAGTCACAGCATTTCAAAGCGCATCTTGCGGTTCAGCTCACCGGTTCTGGCACTTTATTGATCACGGTTCGGGCTATATTATGATTTCTCTCAGCCAATCAGAACAGTTGTTACAAATTGTATTATCTAGATATGGGCTAATTAAATTACCTGGCGGTAGGGGCCTATTACAGAACAGATACTTTGACCAAAAATTATTTAACTTTAAATGAAAACATTATGGACGTTTTTGTTCAATGAAAATGTAATTCTATGTGGATCAATTCTATAAGAAATATTTTAGATCTCTACAACCAAAAAAAGACCCCGTTACATGTACATATATTTTAAAAGTACATGTACTGGGTCGGCAGTGTACATGTGTAAATATCGGCGGGCGGACGATCGAGGCAACGCTTCGAAAAGTAAAGATGCTGTATTTTTTGCTATAGTATTTTATTTATATTAATTTATATGTGAATTAATTGTAAAATTATTGTTTTGCATCTGTACTAAATGAAATTTATCCTGTTACGTAAACGTAGTGTTTTCTGCTGTTTATGTTTGGTATGCTGGTAAGCTGTAAAACAGACGACTTGTCGGTGTAACGAAGTAAAGTGACCCCATCTGATATGGATCTACACTGTTTGCAAAGGCGTAGAAAGGCATAGTTATGGGAATAAAGGGAACTAAAGTGTATACCCAGATCTGATGGTGCAAACATGAACTGTCTGATCAGGGTCTGCTCTGTTTGCGTTTGGTATGATAAAGATACCAAACAGTTTTTATCAAGGCAAAATAAAATCGCTTGAAAAGTTTACAATATAAAAATTGTGTTGATAAATATGTATGCGGTCATTCTCTCTTGCATGAATACTAAATAGGAAAAGGGTTAAAGATAAATTCTCAAAATCTATGGATTTATATGCCTAAAACATTTCACGCAGTTTTTACTTCGAGTTGTGTTTACAGGCATTAACTTGTACTCACAGACAAAATATTAGTAAGAAAGATGACCGTCGTTCGACTTTTTAACAAATCACCTATGGCCATGTATTGCGAATCAGTTATATTTAACCCTGTGTGACAATCAAATCAGTTTAAAAAATGTCTACGGAAAAGCTACTGCTTTTCTTTCTCGAGACTGAAGATATGCCTCTATCTTCAAAGATGTCCAATCAAAAATGACCATAAGTCACCTCCCTAATGGTTTATTGGTCAATCAGTCAGTGGACTGTAACTGACACATCTAGACAATACCATATATCACGGCGGTAAGTCCCCAGATAAGAAAACAGCGGGACAGCGGTCTGGGATTAATCTCAACAGGAAGCCATTTACAATAATGTATTGACCCTTATCAGCGCGATCAGACTCGTATTTGCAAATTGTTTGGATTTCGATGAGACACCGAATTTACTCGATATCTCACCAGGTTTCTCAGCTGTTCGACACTCAGGCACCAATGTCAAACGCTACAAATGCAACTTTTGAGAATGTGGGCAGTATTTTTCAGCACGATAAGGGTTAGGATATGATTATTTACCTGAAACAAATTCGCATGAAATCCAGCCCCGACCCTCTATGTTGTCTATCTGTCTTTGTCTCTCTCGCTCCCCTCCAACCAGCAATCTCCTCCTTCACCCCATCCTCTGCCTGCCTGTCCGTCCGTCCGCCCTCCTCTCTCTCTCTCTCTCTCTCTCTCTCACGGTCACCATCTCCTCCTCTCCTCCCTCACACCCCATCCTCTGCCTGCCTGCCTGTCTGTCTGTCTGTCCGTCCGCCCTCTCTCTCCCCTCCCTCTCTCTCTCTCTCTCTCTCTCTCTCTCTCTCTCTCTCTCTCTCTCACACACCCTCTCCTCCCTCACATCCCCTCCTCCCTCACACCCTCTCTCTTTCTCTTACCCCCTCTCTCTATTTCTATATCTCTCTCTCTCTCACACACACAAACATGGACAGAGAGACGTGGACAGAGAGACGATTATAGTACTATGGCCGGGGTCATAGTACTATATAGTATATTGACCCCCGGTCGATCTACTACGGGGTCACTTTGTTATATGAGGGGTCAGAATTTTATATGTAAACCATATCTGTCTTTATAAGCAGGCGGTTGCTTAATGCAGGACGATAGTTATGCTGAAAGCTCCTATAGCTACCACCTGCCTCTTCCAGACAGAATTATGCCCATTTTTTGTGTTTGCATTAGAAGGGTTTTACTGTAATTATATTCTAGATAAGTAGAACCGAATTATCGTGAGCACATATAAAAGTCTGGCAAATTTGCAGTTTGTGAAGACCTAAATTATATGTGAATCAAAGCTTATATATAACATCCGGAGCCATTTTGCAAGTCGCCATTTGAATAACGACCTAGTTCACAGTTCAACCTCCGAATAACGAAACGGTAAGAATAAGTTGTAAATGCGCAGTGATGATATTTTAGGTACTGTAGACCCAAATTAGTGTGTATTCAAAGCTGATATATAAAATCTGTGGCAATTTCGCAATTCGAATAACGAAATTTTTCTCAAGTTGTTAGTCGAATAACGACCGGAATCGCAGTTCAACCTTCGAATAACGAAAGGGTGAAAATAAGTTTTAAAAGAGCACAGACAGTATATACATTGTAGACCCGAATCAGTGTGGATTCAAAGTTTATATGAAATATTTGGAGCAATTTCGCAGTTTGTTATTCGAATAACGAAACATTTTGAGTTCAACCTCCGAATAACGAAAGGGCCAAAATAAGTTAGAAATGCGTAATGATGATTTTATAGACACACTAGACCCCAGTCATAGTGGAATTAATAGATACTAGTATATAGATAGATTTATTTCGGTAAAAAGTGTACATAGCGTGGCAAACCATAATAAAGACAACATATGAAAGCCATGCAATACGCACTAGACACCAAATAAGTTATAAACACGCAATGATGATATTTTAGACACACTAGACCCAAGTCATATTGGAATCATTGATAATATATTAATTCCGGAGCCATTTCGCAGTTCGTTATTCGAATAACGAAATATTTCGCAGTTCAACCTCCGAATAACGAAATGGCTGAAATAAGTTATAAATGCGCAAGATTGATATTTTAGACACACTTGACCCAAGTCATATTGGAATCATTGATTTATATATAAAATCCGGCGCCATTTCGCAGTTCGTTATTCGAATAACGGAAATATTTTGCAGTTCAACCTCGGAATAACGAAATGGCCAAAATAATGTATAAATGCGCAATGGTGATATTTTAGACACACTAGACCCAAGTCATTTTGGAATCAATGATTAGATATAATATACATTGTATATTAAATCCGGAGCCATTTCGCAGTTCGTTATTCGAATAACGAAATATTTCGCAGTTCAACCTCCGAATAATGAAATGACCAACATAAGTTATGAATGCGCAATGGTGATATTTTAGACACACTAGACCCAAGTCATTTTGGAATCAATGATTAGATATAATATATATTAAATCCGGAGCCATTTCGCAGTTCGTTATTCGAATAACGAAATATTTCGCAGTTCAACCTCGGAATAACGAAATGACCAACATAAGTTATGAATGCGCAATGGTGATATTTTAGACACACTAGACCCAAGTCATATTGGAATCAATGATTAGATATAATATATATTAAATCCGGAGCCATTTCGCAGTTTGTTATTCGAATAACGAAATGGCCAAAATAAGTTATAAATGCGCAATATTGATATTTTAGAGACACTAGACCCCAGTCATAGTGGATTCAAAGAGTTATACATGTATATTAATTCGGGGGCCATTTCGAAGTTTGCTATTCGAATAACGAAATATTTTGCATTTCAACCTCCGAATAACGAAGTGTTCAAAATATGTAATAAGTGTTCATTTATGATATTTCAGACAGTGTAGACCCCAGTCATAGTGGATTCAAAGATTTATATATTAATGCTGGACCCATTTCGCAGTTCGTTATTCTAATAACGAACTATTTCGCAGTTCAAACTCCGGAAAACGACATAGTCAAGATAAGTTATAAATGCGCAATGATGATATTTTAGTCACACTTAACCTATCTCATAGTTGAATCAATGCTTTATATATATTAATTATAGAGCCATTTCGCAGTTTATTATTTGAATAACTATATACATCGCAGTTCTGCGTCCGTATAACGAAATGGGCCAAATATGTTACACATACGAGTATACCAGCGGGCATAGGCTTCGAGCGTGCCTAAATGCTCTGAAGGTGCCGGTCAATCGAGTGGCAAATATACTGTTAACCATTTCCTTCATATACGAGTTCGTACACGCCTTTTCACACATTTGCAAACAGAATAGACCCAGATCAGACGGCTACTATAACCAGGGTCTGCTCCGTTTGATTTTGACAGGATATAGACATGGCACTATAGTTTTTATTACAGAAAAGCTTCTTTCTTTTTTAATTGTTTTTCAGAAAATGAATATTCATGATGCCATTATTTCTTACATGAATATTGAATAGCGAAAGCAGTCAATAGCGAAATTGACTGCCAGTGTCGGCAACCGAAATTGCTTTTGTGAAAATGGAAATATAGTGCACACAAACACATACTCGAAGAGATCTTCCTGCCTTATGTCGAATTTTCCGGAGTCACAAGTGCCGGTATGCTGGGGTGGGTTTTATTTAACTGTATTTCCATTTCTTTTACATTTTCTGTAAAATAGCATTATACTATCAAGTGATTTTATCTAAATATAAAAAATATGGTCAAAATATTACTACATTGCAAATTAGGCGTATAAGATTTGCATTTGCAAATGGGCATGACCTTACAAATCTACTGTGACAACAATTAAGTTCCTAGTCCGCAATCTTTGGTTTACATTATTCACAGAAACCGTCGTCTGTCTGTCTGTCTGTCCGCCCGTCACACTTTTTTTTTGGCTGTCATTTCTAAACTAATCATTATAGAGCTTTCATATTTTACATGTGTCTTCCTCTCATCAAGGACCATTGATGTAATTGAGGTCCATCACTCTGCATACAATACGTTTTGAGTTCTTCCCCTTTGTTCTGATTTTCGCACTCTACCATATTAGCAGTTTTTGTGTCAGTTGCGAGCAGGTGACACATGTGTTCCTCCGAACACTCTTGTTAATCAAATGGCGAACTGCGAAATATTTCGTCATTCGATTGTCGAACTGCGAAAGGACCCAAAGTTTTATATAGAAGCTTTGAATCCATACTGATTTGGGTCTACAGTGTCTAGAAAAGCATCATCACTACGCGTTTATAACTTATTGTACACACCTTTTCACACATTTTCAAACAGAATAGACCCAGATCAGACGGCTACTATGACCAGGGTCTGGTCTGTTTGATTTTGACAGGATATAGACATGGCACTATAGTTTTTATCACAGAAAAGCTTTTTTTTCTAAAGTTCAGCAAATTAATATTCATGTGTTCTTACATGAATATTGAATAGCGAAAGGGTTAAACAAGTTTGCCGAAATTGACAGCCGGTGTCGGCAACCGAAATTGCTTTTGTGAAAATGGAAATATAGTGCAAACAAACATACTCGAAGAGATCTTCCTGCCTTATGTCGAATTTTCCGGAGTCACAAGTGCCGGTATGCTGGGGTGGGTTTTGTATCATTTATTTAACTGTATTTCCATTTATTTTACATTTTAACACTGATGGTTCGCAGTCCCATTTTCTGTAATATAGCATTATACTCCTACTTACAATTATCAAGTGTTTTTATCTAAATATAAAAAATATGGTCAAAATATTACTACATTGCAAATTAGGCGTATACATAAGATTTGCATTTGCAAACGGGCATGACATTACTAATTTACTGTGACAACAATTAAGTTCCTAGTCCGCAATCTTTGGTTTACATCATTCACAGAAACCGTGGTTGCAAAGTTCAGAATCGCATGGATCATTATTCATTAACCCTTTACCTTATATGGATACCAATGACGCCTTTGCAAATAATGGTAGACGTACATGAGGCGGTTCTTGTATAGTAGCCGTCTGATCAGGATCTGTTGTCTTTGCTAATGAGTAATATCGATTCGGTTCTACAGTTTCTGCCCATAGCCAACTTTGGTATATGTATACGTCAGAAATAAATATCTTCTAACTACTATTCACGATTTCAAACATTATTTCATGAATATCCGCCAGATAAAGCCTTAATTTGGTACATGTACTAGTAGTTAAAACTTCATTTGATGACTACTGGCGTTAATTTGAAACTGTCGTTTTTCTACAAAATTGAGAAACAATGAAAGAAATCTGCTGACGGTCAGGTGTGACGTGCTGGTCACGTACTTACACTTTGTGCATCCGTTGGAGTGACGTGCGTTGACTACTCTATGACTGGGGTCTAGTGTGTCTAAAATACCATTATTGCGCATGTATAACTTATTTTGGCCATTTCGTTATCCGAATGTTGAACTGCGAAATGTTTCGTTATTCGAATAAATAACTGCGAAATGACACCGGATTTTATATAGAAATCTTTGAATTCACTATGGCTGGGGGTCTACACCATCATTGAACATTAATGACTTATTTTGACCTTTTCGTTATTCGGAGGTTGAACTGCGAACTATTTCGTTATTCGAATGTGGAACTGGATAATGGCAACATATTTTATATGCAAGCTTTACGTCCACATTGGTTTGGGTCTACAGTGTTGAGAACATCATTGCGCGTTTTTAACTTATTTTGACCATTGCGTTATTCGTAGTTTGAAATGCGAACTAGTTTTTGTGTCACCTGCCGAGAGGCAGTGTATCACTTAGGGATCACTTGTCTGTCTGTCTGTCTGTCTGTCTGTCTGTCTGTCTGTCTGTCTGTCTGTCTGTCTGTCTGTCTGTCTGTCTGTCTGTCTGTCTGTCTGTCTGTCTGTCTGTCTGTCTGTCTGTCTGTATGTCCGTCCGTCCGTCCGTCCGTCCGTCTGACTGGTCCTGTCTGTCTGGTCCTGTCTGTCTGTCTGTCTGTCTGTCTGTCTGTCTGTCTGTCTGACTGTCTGTCCGTCACACTTTCTTTTTTTGGCTGTCATTTCTAAACTAATCATTATAGAGCTTTCATATTTCACATGTGTCTTCCTCTCATCGAGGACCATTGATGTAACTAAAGTCCATCACTCTGCATGCAATACTTTTTGAGTTATTCCCCTTTGTTCTGAATTTCGCACTCTAGCATATTAGCAGTTTTTTGGGTCTACAATGTCTAGAATAGCATCATCACTACGCGTTTATAACTTATTGTGACTGTTTCGTTAGTAGCTGGTTGAACTGCGAAATAGTTCCTTATTCAAATGACGACTTGCAAAATGGCTCCGGATTTTATATACAGTCACACCCCTCTAACGCAACTACCTAAAAGAGGTAAAATTCTATGTTAGAGGCAGGTGATAGCTTAATGAGAGGACAATTGTAGTCCAGAAAGCTCCTAGGGTAGCTTTCTGCATTACCTTCGTCCTGCATTTAGCAACCACCTGCTTATAAAAGACACCCATGTTTATTCATTAAGGGGTCGCACTAGAAGGGTTCTACTGTATAAGATTTGATCAAACTATGATGTGTATTTACAGTGTCTTAAATATATTGTGGCATTGAAGTGCGAACTATTTCGTTGCTCGAATGACAGACAAACTGCAAAATTACAATGTCTACAATACACATAATAATTACTGCTAATTATAGCTTTTAATGACCATTTCGTTATTCGTAAGTCCAATTGCAAACTATTTCGTTATTCGCATGCGAATAACGAACTGCGTAATACTTCGCTGTTCGTTTTTTGAATAACGAACTGCGAGTGACAGCCAACTTAACGCTGCCATTTGAGATCCTGACGTAAATCATTATATCTACAACATTTAAAGAAAGCATGGTGCTCATCTTCGACCAAGATTGTCTTGGTACTACTTTACAGAGCATACACACAAGTTCTGTACTCTCTGTCGCTGCCTAGATGTCTCCCAGTTTCAACGTTTAGTTTATGACTTGAATACCTAGAACGGGCTAAACTCTTTTAGCTCACCAGAGCACAAAGTGCTCAGGGTGAGCTTTTGTGATCGCCCGATGTCCGTTGTCCGTCGGCGTGCGTCGTCAACAATTTGAACGTTTAAACTCCTATCATCTGAATCTACAGGGTTCTCAGCTTTCATCTTGGGCACATAGATTCATGTTCAGGTCCTCTACAAAACTTATATAAATTATGCCCCTTGGGTCAAAATTGGCCCGCCCCTGGGGTTCCTTGTTTTCTATTGAAACATATAGTAAAACTTTTCTCCTCTAAAAATCTTCTCCTCTGAAACTGGAAGATTCTCAGCTTTCATATTCGGCACATAGCATCATGTTCAGCTCCTCTATAAAAGTTGTATAAATTGTTCCATTTGAAACATAGTGAAAACTTTAAAAACCTTCTCCTCTGATTGTCTGGTGAGCGATGCCAGGGCCATTCTGACCTGACCCTCTTGTTTAATTTGAAATGTATGTTCAAGCACAGATATGTTTCAGGATTTAAAATGGATTTGATCATTATGCCAGTTTTGTGTTATACAGTCTTCTAACCTTCTTCTAAATTGTAACACACACAAGTTAACATCACCAATTTGTTGCGACAGCCAGGCAAAACCAAAACCATATCTAAACAAAAGTTCTTTTACCTTAGTCGCCAAGTTTACTCTACCTAAGTCATCTTGAGCCTTAAGCATTTTATAGGAGTTTTTGGATATCTATGACTTGGCATATTTAAGAGTTCACACCAATATTTGATGCACTTTGTATGATAAATAACACACTTTGAAAGTCTACCACATTCTCCAAGAGTCGTGCTAGTGTTAATCGTATAGTTTACACCAAGAAACTGTTTACATACCTGATTTTGCACCTGCTCAATGGTTGCTGAGTACTGAAATCCCCGTATTTCGGATTCAAAAGTCAATATAGGTCTCTCATAATTCTTCAATGAATAAATTGTCTTTTTAGCTTGTGCAGAAAATTTCTTTTCTCTGCTGTCCATGAAAGTTTAGGAGTAAAAAGAAAACCCGTGTATTTATGGACAGATGTTGTATGGATGATTGTATTGTTAAATTTCAAATGTTCATAATATCGTAGCTGTCCGCTATTTCTAAATACAATGATGTCTGTTTAAATTGACTTCCATTCCCGTATCAGTACAGGAATCTGAGATAGCATCAATTTGTGAATTGTATCAGCACAGTTTGCAACGTCATCGGCAAAAAGTATACATTGGATATCAGGTATTTCACTAGTTATATAAAGATGCCAGTGTTGCATTTTTCACGTATATATGAACAAAGGTCATTGCTAATGAAATTAAAAAAATGTTAGACTACTTATGTCCCCTTGTCGCGTCCCCATATTGCACATGAACGACTGTTACACAGTTATCGACCGATAGATGAGGGAGATATAACGAGAGAGAAGAAATAAAAAATGAAAAAAGGGAGAGGCCGAGAGTTAGCGAGAGAGAGACACACACACACGCACACAACGATGTAGAAAGAGATAGGAAAGAGCGAGAGAAAAACAGAACGGATAACAGAAAAGAGAGAAAATGGCTTGATTTATGACTTAGATTAAGAAGCTTTACGATGTTGATCTAGATCCAGCCTCAAAATAACCGGAGTACCTAAAACAGAGTAGCGTTAGGTAACGGAGACAGAGAGAGACAGAGAGACAGAGACAGACAGAGAGACAGAGAGCTAATCAGCCAGTCAGCCAGTCAGACAGACAAACACACACACAGACATGGACACACAGACATACACACAGACAAACAGGCAGGCGGGGGCATAAGCAAACACGGCAGACCCTGTTCAGACGTCTGATCTTGGTCTGCTCTGTTTGTATAGGCGAGAAAATACGTTTATGTGAAGAAAGGGTTAAGCAATATTGACTTTATGAATATCGATTAGTTGAAAGTTTATAATGGCATATTAACAGTGGTATTTGTGGTTATTACAAAAACTGTAGAGCCATATCTATATTGAGTCATCAGCTAACAGACCCTGATCAGACAGCTCCTACAGGGCTTGTCTGACATCGGTTTAGTCTGCAAACGCGTGAAAATGCTCCTAGAGTTTGGCAAACAAAAAGGTAATAAATAAACATATATACTTCTTTTAAAATCCAGAACGAAAGAACAGGAAGCACCTACGTAAGACTCTAGCATAACCCAGTTCTGAATTAGGGCTACTTTTGCCACAACCATTTGCTACATACGTATGGCTTTTAACGCAATTACAAACACGATAGACTGGGGACTTACAAGAATCGTCTTATCAAAATCTGCTCCGTTTACTTATGGAATATTATACACTAAACTCCGTCTAAGGCGACCACATAAATCTTCTTTAAATGCAGATGGTTGCTTATGCCAGAAAAAACAGGAATACAGAAAGGTCCTGCAGAAACTTTCTGCCTACCTCTCGTCTTGCTTTAGTCCAAAATTACATTCGTTTTGGTGGTAACTTTAGAGGGAAATCACTGTATATTTGATTCAATACACACAGAAACAGATCGACACAGACAGGGAGACACAGAGAGGACAGCGGAAGAGAGAACTGGAGAGTAAGAGAGGAGAAAGAGAGAGAAAAAGTGAGAGAGGAGATAATTGACAATGGTTTGATAGATTGATGGGAAGGTTGGTCGAGGATATAGAGAGGATGGCCGGGATAGAAAGAAAGAGGAGATAAAGAAAGAGAGGTAGTCTGATTGATAGACGGATGGAATGGTGGTAAGTACATGTAGGTTGGGGATAGTGTGATAGAGAGAGATGGGAGAAAGAAAGAGGAAAGAGAGAGAGAGGGGGCGAGAAAGATAGTGACAGAAAAGAGAGAGAGTGAAGGGTAACTTAGAAACATAGGGTGAATGGCGAGTAAGTGGGCCAGGGACAAAGAGACATAGTGAGATAGACGGACAGAGAAAGATCGAGATAGAGGGGAGAGAGACAGAGTGTGAGCCTTGCTTTAATCCCAAATTACACCATTATTAGTAGTCGCTTAAGAGGAGATTTACTGTAGACCTGATTCAATAGTTACTACCATGGCATGAATTTCAGTGTTGATAATTATGTCATAATAAAAATCATGTAATTAATATTCATGGCATAAATACATATCCAAAAACAGGTCTCCCGGTTAAAAAAAGTAAAGTACCTAGTTATAGTCTACTTTCAGTCCGAATGACTGCTCAGCCGACTGTACATTTACTCCCCTGGTCATTGAGTCATTGGCCTACGGATGATCAAGATCAAAACAATTTGACACACTAGTTTTTCAATTTGTGTTAATTTAGGAGTAATCTAGTACTTTGAAGAAAAAATTATATTAAGCAAAATATTTTTTAGCAAACAAACTGTGGAAAGGAAACAGTGCTTTGCTGGACATTCTTGAATGGAGTGATTACTTTTGTATATCGTATCAAATGCTGAAACATTCATACAATGTTTATATTTATTAGAGTATAGAAATCTTTAAGTATCAGTACTGGTATTTCAGACAGGTATGCTTAATACAGGTTGAAAGTCATGCAGAAAGCTTCTTTGGCAGATTTCACCCTGTATTAAGTAGACACCTTCCTAAATAGACCTAAATTATTTATTATTAAAGTTCCGGTTTACGGGGGGGGGGGGGCACAAAAGGTATTTTGTTCTCAGTGTCACATAACTATCAATCCGCGTGAGCGGACGGACGGACATACAGTCTGTGTTCCTTCTACCTATTCCTTCTGGTCACAAGCTACATACAGAAGTACCAGGTGTCATTTAACACCTTTTTCGAGGGTTAATGCGTTGTTTGTCACAGTTTCTTTCAATTTTCTACATTACAAACTGTTTGCCACAAAGTTGTGAAGGTTTTAATTGATCCCCTTTGTAAGTGAAATGCCTTAGAACTGATGGGCTTGAAATCAGGTTAGCCATAAAGCTGGCAGAGTGTGTAAAAAGCAGTTTGTGCTCCATTCTATTTGGAATATGACACTCTCACACAAAGGTAATTTATGATTTACATTATCTTCATTTATTTTCCAGCCCCATGTTTGGATCAAACATTTCAGTATTTGCTTCAATGTGCTATAAAAATCATGCTTCAATATTTCGAGGAATGACCAAACTTTGTAATGACAGAACTACATAAATAGAATAAAGTAGTTGTCGCCTCTTTATTCATATTCGTTGAGAACTATCTAGTTAATGACGTGGCAAAAATGAATTAAAACAAACCACTATTCCGTTCTATGTAAAGGCGATGTAAATGCTGGCCGCTTCGATAGTCCACAAAAAGTTGCATTTTCCAGTAATAAAATTTATTTAAACCAAGAAGTTGCGCTGCAATAGCCGGAAAGTCGTTCTTAAAAATGTACAGCTAACCGGATAGTTTAGTCAAAATAAACAGCAAAAACACTAAATATGCGCACGAAGTATTTACTCCGTGATATGCGTAACAAAATATAACTATCGGCTGTACAGTCGGCTGAGCGGTCCTTCGGACTGAAAGTAGACTATAACTAGGTGCTTTACTTTATTTTAATTTGATGCAGATGTAAAACAGTATTGCTTGAATTGATTCATATGAAATAAATATAAATAAAGAACTATAGAAATAAATGGAGCATCTTTTCTGTTCGGTGCGTTGCCTCGATCTTCCGCACCCCGATATTTACATGACTTTACTTTTGGATTGGGAGCCTCGATGGACCGAAGGTCGACTTACCAATCAAAAACAACAAAAACAATAAAATATAAGCAATAAACTCCAATTTTATGTTACTAACATGTGATATTGTACCACAGAATAAATCCCACGAAATACCTACAGATTACATGCTCTAGATAAAAAGATACAACATCTTTACTTAAACGTTACCTAACGCTACTCTGTATTAGATACTCCGGTTATTTTGAGGCTGGATCTAGATCAATATCGTAAAACTTCTAAATCTAAGTCATAAATCAGTATCAGAACAATTATAGTTCCGTTGTTTGAGGTTCATAATTAATATTACAAATACATAAAGCGAGAAAGATATTCTCAAAGTCGACGCAATGCACAGCGAATGCGCGGTTGCTTATACCTTACCTTTTTATGTAAGGGTAATTCTGATTGGTTAAAGGGTCGCGGTTCGGCGTCGCGGTTCGGCACATAGCGTACGAAAGGCTCATAACTCTCCAAAAGCGCATCATGCGGTTTGTAAAGCGCATGATGTGGTTTATAAACCGCATGATGCGGTTTGTAAAGCGCATGATGCGGTTTAGAAAGCGCATGATGCGCTTTTGGAGAGTTATGTATGGCGTACGAAACGGTTCATAACTTTCCAAAAGCGCATCATGCGGTTTAGAAAGCGCATGATGCGGTTTGTAAAGCGCATGATGCGGTTTATAAACCGCATGATGCGCTTTCTAAACCGCATGATGCGGTTTAATAGTTTTGGACCTTTCGTACGCGATAGTCACAGCATTTGAAAGCGCATCTTGCGGTTCAGCTCACCGGTTCTGGCACTTTATTGATCACGGTTCGGGCTATATTATGATTTCTCTCAGCCAATCAGAACAGTTGTTACAAATTGTATTATCTAGAGATGGGCTAACTAAATTACCTGGCGGTCGGGGCCTATTACAGAACAGGTACTTTGATCAAAATTTATTTAACTTTAAATGAAAGCATTATGGAGGTTTTTGTTCAATGAAAATGTAATTCTATGTGGATCAATTCTATAAGAAATATTTTAGATCTCTACAACCAAAAAAAGATCCCGTTACATGTACATATATTTTAAAAGTACTGGGTCGGCAGTGTAAATATCGGCGGGCGGACGATCGAGGCAACGCTTCGAAAAGTAAAGATGCTGTATTTTTTGTTATAGTATTTTATTTATATTAATTTATATGTTAATTAATTGAAAATTATTGTTTTGCATCTGTACTAAATAAAAATTATTCTGTTACGTAAACGTAGTGTTTTCTGCTGTTTATGTTTGGTATGTTGGTAAGCTGTAAAACAGACGACTTGCCGGTGTAACGAAGTAAAGTGACCCCGTCTGATATGGATCTACACTGTTTGCAAATGCGTAGAAAGGCATAGTTATGGGAATAAAGGGAATTAAAGTGTATACCCAGATCAGATGGTGCAAACATGAACTGTCTGATCAGAGTCTGCTCTGTTTGCGTTTGGTATGATATAGATCTGATTCTACAGTTTTTATCAAGGCAAAATAAAATCGCTTGAAAAGTTTACGATATAAAAATTGTGTTGATAAATATTTATGCGGTCATTCTCTCTTACATGAATACTAAATAGGAAAAGGGTTAAAGATAAATTTATTACATTCTCTAAATCTATGGATTTATATGCCTAAAACATTACAAGCAGTTTTTACTTCGAGTTGTGTTTACAGGCATTAACTTGTACTCACAGACAAAATATTAGTAAGGAAGATTTTTAACAAATTACCCATGGCCATGTATTGCGAATCAGTTATATTTAACCCTGTGTGACAATCAAATCAGTTTAAAAATGTCTACGGAAAAGCTACTGCTTTTCTTTCTCGAGACTGAAGATATGCCTCTATCTTCAAAGATGTCCAATCAAAAATGACCATAAGTCAGGTCACCTCCCTAATGGTTTAATTGGTCATCAGTCAGTGGACTGTAACTGACACAGCTAAACAATACCATATATCACGGCGGTAAGTCACCAGATAAGAAAACAGCGGGCCACCGGTCTTAATCTCAACAGGAAGTCATTTACAATAATGTATTGACCCTTATCAGCGCGACCAGACTCGTATTTGCAAACTGTTTGGATTTCGATGAGACACCGAATTTACTCGATATCTCACCAGGTTTCTCAGCTGTTCGACACTCAGGCACCAATGTCAAACGCTTGTAAGAATCAGAAGTAAGCTACAAATGCAACTTTTCAGAATGTGGGCAGTATTTTTCAGCACGATAAGGGTTAGGATATGATTATTTTCCTGAAACAAATTCGCATGAAATCAAGCCCTGACCTCTGTATGTTGGTTATCTGTCTTTGTCTCTCTCGCTCCCGTCCAACCCCCATTCTCCTCCTTCACCCCATCCGCTGCCTGTCTGTCTGTCTGTCCGTCCGTCTGTTCCCCCTCTCTCTCTCGCGCGCCCTCTCTCTCTCTATCACCCTCTCCTCCCTCACCTCCTCTCCTCCCTCACCCATCTCTCTCTTTCTCTTACCCCTCTCTCTCTCTCTCTCTCTCTCTCTATTTACATCTCACACACAAACATGGACAGAGAGACATGGATAGAGAGGTAGAGGGAGAGATACAGAGAGAAATACACACAGAGACAGACAATGATATACAGAGAGGAAAGAGGAAGAGAGTAAGAGAAAAGAGAGAGAGAGGGGGGGGGGATAGGGCAACAGCGAGATAGATAGAGAGAAGGAAAGCGGGAGAATCGAGAGTAAAAAGAGATAGAGATTGGTCGATATCGAGAGAGGTGTACGGGGATTCTGAGAAAGAGAGAGGAGAAAGAAAGGGGATCGGTGTGTTATAAAGTACTATGACCCCATGCCATTTTACTATAAAATATAGCGATTCCCTTGCAAAAATACACCCACCAGGGGGTCGATATATTATATAGTACTATGAGCCCCGTGCCATTTTACTATAAAATATAGCGACTCCCTCGGAAATATACATCCACGTGTGTGGGTGGGTGTGGGTGTGTGTGGGTGGGGGTCGATATATTATATAGTACTATGACCCCCAGGTCATCTTACTAGAAAATATAGTGACTCCCTTGTCTAAATACCTCCACCAAGGGGGGTCGATAAATTATATAGTACTATGACACCCCCCCCCCTTTGTCATTTCACTTTAAAATAATGAATCCCTTGCAAAATACATCCACAATTCTTAATAAATCTAATATGACCAGTAATGCCACAATATTATTGGATTAATACTTCTTTTCTTGTTAGGCTAGCAGCTTCATTACAGTTGAAAAGAATATTTTCTCACTTTGACAGTTTCAGTTTAAGCTGTACTTCACACATCTTTGTAATATGATTTCTATCTAATCAAGGAAAGTAACTTCACGGAGACAAATAAATTCTAACATGCACAGACAACATGCACATGAACATCTGCAGTTTTCAGTACATGTATTTGATTTGTTTTCATTGCTTTCAAAGGATCTCCATTTTCTCAGATTTTATAAATTAATTGTACTTGTCACTTTGAGGTATATAACACATTTTGAGCAGGTTAAACAAATATATAATTATCAGGGGCAAAAACCTTTTTTTAGGAAATCAATGGACACAAGTCACACAACTAAAACTATCATTATTTTACCTGACATGGTGTGAAGCAATCACTTAAATATAGATGACTCCTGCTTAAGCTGTGAAAAAGATACATAATGGCTTATATTTGCTACGATCTACGTCTTAAGAGAATCAAGGTAAGCAACACTAATATTTTTTTAATGTCATCATTATTTATCAATCTCTAAACATGTTCCTTGACGTTTTCAAAGGAAGTTTTCATTTATGTAACTAATGACACAAACACATTATTGAATTGACACAACTGAACAAGGTACAAATCATCAGATGTTTAACTATTTTAACGCATATTTTAACTAATCAAGAGCATTACCTTCAAAATAACAAGAGAGTGGGAACTGAAATCACAAAGGTTCACAACAATTCATGCTGGGCAACAGTTCTGTGAAGTTTCAAGACTCTAGCTACATTAGTTTCAAAGTTATGAGTGCTGCAAAGTTTGTCATTAATGTAAAATTCCAACTATTCAGGGACAATAACTCCAAAATTATCCGGGGAAGAAACTGAAACTATAAAGGTGCACATCAGCTCATGCTATGCAATATTCCTGTGAAGTTTCTAGACTCTGGCCACATTAAATTCGGATATATGTGTGGCTCAAAGCTCGTAAGAGGTACTATAACCGGGGTCATAGTACTATATAATAAATCGACCCCTCGGTAGATCTCCTACGGGGGTCAGTTTGTTATATGAGGGGTCAGAATTTTATATATATGTGGGGTCATAGTACTACAACTCCCCCGATTATAGTACTATGGCCGGGGGTCATAGTACTATATAGTAAATTGACCTCCGGTCGATCTACTACGGGGGTAACTTTGTTATATGAGGAGTCAGAATTTTATATGTAAACCATAGCTGTCTTTATAAGCAGGTGGTTGCTTAATGCATGACGAAAGTTATGCAGAAAGCTCCTATAGCTACCACCTGTCAGACAGAATAATGCCCCTTTATGGTGTTCGCAATAGAAGGGTTTTACTGTAATTATATTCTAGACACAGTAGAACCGAATTATCGCGAGTACATATAAAAGTCGGACACTTTTGCAGTTTGTATAGACCTAAATTATATGTGAATCAAATCTTATATATAAAATCCGGAGCCATTTTGCAAGTCGCCATTTGAATAACGACCTAGTTCACAGTTCAACCTCCGAATAACGAAACGGTAAGAATAAGTTGTAAATGCACAGTGATGATATTCTAGATACTGTAGATCCAAATTAGTGTGGATTCAAATCTGGTATATAAAATCTGTGGCAATTTCGCATTTCGACATTCGAATAACGAAATGTTTCTCAAGTCGTTAGTTGAATAACGACCGGAATCGCAGTTCAACCTTCGAATAACGAAAGAGTGAAAATAAGTTATAAACGAGCACAGACATTCTATACATTGTAGACCCGAATCAGTGTGGATTCAAAGTTTATATAAAATATTCGGAGCAATTACGCAGTTTTTTATTCGAATAACGAAACATTTTGCAGTTCAACCTCCGAATAACGAAATGGCTAAAATAAGTTAGAAATGCGTAATGATGATATTATAGACACACTAGACCCAAGTCATATTGGAATTGATAGATACTAGTATATAGATATATTTATTTCGGTAAAAAGTGTACATAGCGTGGCAAACCATAATAAAGACAACATATAAAAGCCATGCAATACGCGCTAGACACCAAATAAGTTATAAATACGCAATGATGATATTTTAGACACACTAGACCCAAGTCATATTGGAATCGATGATAATATATTAATTCCGGAGCCATTTCACAGTTCGTTATTCGAATAACGAAATATTTCGCAGTTCAACATCCGAATAACGAAATGGCCGAAATAAGTTATAAATGCGTAATATTTATATTTTAGACACACTTGACCCAAGTCATATTGAAATCTATGATTTATATATAAAATCCGGCGCCATTTCGCAGTTCGTTATTCGAACAACGAAATATTTCGCAGTTCAACCTCCGAATAACGAAATGGCCAAAATAAAGTATAAATGCGTAATGGTGATATTTTAGACACACTTGACCCACGTCATATTGTAATCAATGATTAGATATAATATATATTAAATCCGGAGCCATTTCGCAGTTCGCTATTCGAATAACGAAATATTTCGCAGTTCAACCTCGGAATAACGAAATGACCAACATAAGTTATGAATGCGCAATGGTGATAGTTTAGACACACTAGACCCAAGTCATATTGGAATCAATGATTAGATATAATATATATTAAATCCGGAGCCATTTCGCAGTTGGTTATTCGAATAACGAAAAGGTCAAAATAAGTTACAAATGCGCAATATTGATATTTTAGACACACTAGACCCCAGGCATAGTGGATTCAAAGAGTTATACATGTATATTAATTCGGGGGCCATTTCGAAGTTTGCTATTAGAATAACGAAATAGTTTGCATTTCAATCTCCGAATAACGAAATGTTCAAACTATGTAATAAGTGTGCAATTATGATATTTCAGACACTGTAGACCCCAGTCATAATGGATTCAAAGATTTATATATTAATTCTGGACCCATTTCGCAGTTCGTTATTCTAATAACGAACTATTTCGCAGTTCAAACTCCGAAAAACGACATAGTCAAAATAAGTTATAAATGCGCAATGATGATATTTTATTCACACTTGACCTATCTCATAGTTGAATCAATTTATATATATTAAATCTAGAGCTATTTCGCAGTTTATTATTCGAATAACTATATGCATCGCAGTTCAGCGACAGAATAACGAAATGGGCCAAATATGTTACATATACGAGTATACCAGCGGGCATAGGCTTCGAGCGTGCCTACATGCTCTGAATGTGCCGGTCAATCGAGTGGCAAATATACTGTTAACCCTTTCCTTCATATACGAGTTCGTACACGCCTTTGCAAAACAGAATAGACCCAGATCAGACGGCTACTATGACCAGGGTCTGCTCTGTTTGATTTTGACAGGATATAGACATGGCACTATAGTTTTTATTACAGAAAAGCTTTTTTTTTAAAGTTCAGCAAATGAATATTCATGATGTCATTATTTCTTACATGAATATTGAATAGCGAAAGGGTTAAACAAGTTTGCCGAAATTGATTGCCGGTGTCGGCAACCGAAATTGATTTTGTGAAAATGGAAATATAGTGCAAACAAACACATACTCGAAGAGATCTTCCTGCCTTATGTCGAATTTTCCGGAGTCACAAGTGCCGGTATGCTGGGATGGGGTTTGTATCATTTATTTAACTGTATTTCCATTTATTTTACATTTTAACACTGATGGTTCGCAGTCCCATTTTCTGTAAAATAGTATTATACTCCTACTTACAACTATCAAGTGTTTTTATCTAAATATAAAAAATATGGTCAAACTATTACTACATTGCAAATTAGGCGTATAAGATTTGCATTTGCAAACGGGCATGACATTACTAATTTACTGTGACAACAATTAAGCTCCTAGTCCGCAATCTTTGGTTTACATTATTCACAGAAACCGTGGTTGCAAAGTTCAGAATCGCATGGATCATTATTTATTAACCCTTTACCTGATATGAATACCAATGACGCCTTTGCAAATAATGGTAGACGTACATGAGGTGGTTCTTGTATAGTAGCCGTCTGATCAGGATCTGTTGTCTTTGCTAATGAGTAATATCGATTCAGTTCTACAGTTTCTGCCCATAGCCAACTTTGGTATATGTATAGGCCAGAAATAAATATCTTCTAACTAATATCACGATTTCAAACATTATTTCATGAATATCCGCCAGATAAAGCCTTAATTTTGGTACATGTAGTTAAAACTTCATTTGATGACTACTGGCGTTAATTTGAAACTGTCGTTTTTTCTACAAAATTGAGAAACAATGAAAGAAATCTGCTGACGGTCAGGTGTGACGTGCTGGTCACGTACTTACACTTTGCGCATCCGTTGGAGTGACGTGCGTTGACGTACCCCCTCCTTGCTCTTGCCACTTCCTCTCCACGTTTACAGAAAAACGCGGCGGTCGTGGAAACCACAAAAAACGTACGGACTAAAAACACGCACGGTGTGATGTGACCGGGCCTTTAGCCCCCCTCCCCCCCCCCCCCCCCCGAGATTCATATTTTTCATTTTCATGTGGCATATTTAAACTGACGTCTGTTAAAAAAATACTTAACACGCAGTGTTCTTTGATTACTTTTTATGCCCCTCTACTTCATTATATTCGCAATAGTTCGTTATTCGAATAACGAACTGCGAAATGGCACGGGTTATATATATAAAACATTGAATCCTCTATGACTGGGGTCTAGTGTGTCTAAAATACCATTATTGCGCATTTATAACTTGTTTTGGCCATGTCGTTATCCGAATGTTGAACTGCGAAATGTTTCGTTATTCGAATAACGAACTGCGAAATGACGCCGGATTTTATACAGAAATCTTTGAATACACTATGACTGGGGTCTACACCATCATTGAACATTAATGACTTATTTTGACCTTTTCGTTATTCTGAGGTTGAACTGCGAAATATTTCGTTATTCGAATGTGGAACTGGATAATGGCAACATATTTTATATGCAAGCTTTGCGCCCACATTAGTTTGGGTCTACAGTGTTGAGAATATCACCATTGCACGTTTGTAACTTATTTTGACCATTGCATTATTCGTAGTTTGAAATGCGAACTAGTTTTTGTGTCACCTGCCGAGAGGCAGTGTGTCACTTATGGATCACTTTTCCGTCGTCTGTCTGTCTTTCTGTCTGTCCGTTATATTTTCCTTTTTTTGGCTGTCATTTCAAAACGAATCATAATAGAGCTTTCATATTTCACATGTGTCTTCCTCTTATCGAATACCATTGATGTAACTTAGGTCCATCACTCTGCATTCAGTACTTCTTGAGTTATTCCCCTTTGTTCTGATTTTTGCACTCAAGCATATTAGCAGTTTTTGTGTCAGTTGCGAGCAGGTGACACATGTATTCCTCCGAACACTCTTGTTATACAAATGGCGAATTGCGAAATATTTCGTTATTCGATTGTCAAACTGCGAAATGACCAAAGATTTTATATAGAAGCTTTGAATCCATACTGATTTGGGTCTACAGTGTCTAGAATAGCATCATCACTACGCATTTATAAAGTATTGTGACAGTTTCGTTATTAGCTGGTTGAATTGCGAAATAGTTTGTTATTCAAATGACGACTTAAAAAATGGCTCCGGATTTTATATACAGTCACACCCATCTAATGCAACCACCTAAAAGAGGTATAATTCTAGATGTTAGAGGCAGGTGATAGCTTAATGTAGGACAAATGTAATGCAGAAAGCTCCTAGAGTAGCTTTCTGCATTACCTTCGTCCTGCATTTAGCAACCACCTGCTTATAAAAGACACCCATGTTTATTCATTAAGTGATCGCACTAGAAGGGTTCTACTGTATAAGATTTGATCAAACTATGATGTGTGTCTACAGTGTCTTAAATATATTGTGGTATTGAAGTGCGAACTATTTCGCTGCTCGAATGACAGACAAACCGCAAAATTACAATGTCTACAATACACATAATAATTACTGCTAATTATAGCTTTTAATGACCATTTCGTTATTCGTAAGTCCAATTGCAAACTATTTCGTTATTCGCATGCGAATAACGAACTGCGTAATATTTCGCTGTTCGTTTTTTGAATAACGAACTGCGAGCTGACAGCCAACTTAACGCTGCCATATTACCGTCTAAACAACAGCTCTTGGCGTAAATCATTATATCTACAACATTTAAAGAAAGCATGGTGCTCATCTACGACCAAGATTGCCTTGGCACTACTTTACAGAGCATACACACAAGTTCTGTACTCTCTGTCGATGCCTAGATGTCTCCCAGTTTCAATGTTTAGTTTATGACTTGAATACCTAAAACGGGCTAAACTCTTTTAGCTCACCAGAGCACAAAGTGCTCAGGGTGAGCTTTTGTGATCACCCGGTGTCCGTTGTCCGTCGGCGTGCGTCGTTCGTCGTCAAAAACTTGAACATTTAAACTCCTATCATCTGAATCTACAAGGTTCTCAGCTTTCATCTTGGGCACATAGCTTCATGTTCAGGTCCTCTACAAAAGTTATATAAATTATGCCCCTGTGGTCAAAATCCCCCCCCCCCCCCCCCCCAGGGTTCCTTGTTTTCTATTGAAACATATAGTAAAACTTTTCTCCTCTAAAATTCCTCTCCTCTGAAACTGGAAGATTCTCAGCTTTCATATTCGGCACATAGCATCATGTTCAGCTCCTCTATAAAGGTGGATAAATTGTGCCCCTGGGGTCAAAATTGGCCCTGCCCCAGGAGGACCGGCTAGTTTTCTATAGAAACATATAGTGAAAACTTTGAAAATTTTCTCCTCTGATTGTCTGGTGAGCGATGCCAGGGCCATTCTGACCCTCTTTTTTAATTTGAAATGTATGTTCAAGCACAGATATTTTTCAGGATTTAAAATGGATTTGATATTTTTATACATATCGCGCCTAGAGGAATTATTTACATCATTATGCCAGTTTTGTGTTATACAGTCTTCTAACCTTCTTCTAAATTGTAACACAAACAAGTTAACATCACCAATTTGTTGCGACAGCCAGGCAAAACCAAAACCATATCTAAACAAAAGTTCTTTTACCTTAGTCGCCAAGTTTACTCTACCTAAGTCATCTTGAGTCTTAAGCATTTTATAGCAGTTTTTGGATATCTATGACTTGGCATATTTAAGAGTTCACACCAATATTTGATGCACTTTGTATGATAAATAACACACATTGAAAGTCTACCACATTCTCCAAGAGTCGTGCTAGTGTTAATCGTATAGTTTACACCAAGAAACTGTTTGCATACCTGATTTTGCACCTGCTCAATGGTTGCTGAGTACTCAAATCCCCGTATTTCGGATCCAAAAGTTAATATAGGTCTCTCATAATTCTTCAATGAATAAATTGCCTTTTTAGCTTGTGCAGAAAATTTCTTTTCTCTGCTGTCCATGAAAGTTTAGGAGTAAAAAGAAAACCCGTATATTTATAGACAGATGTTGTATGGATTATTGTATTATTAAATTTCCAATTTTCATAATATCGTAGCGGTCCGCTGTTTCTAAATACTATGATGTCTGTTTAAATTGACTTCCATTCCCGTATCAGTGCAGGAATCTGAGATAGCATCAATGTGTTGTATCAGCACAGTTTGCAACGTCATCGGCAAAAGGTATACATTGGATATCAGGTATTTCACTAGTTATAAAGATGCCAGTGTTGCATTTTTCACGTATTTATGAACAAAGGTCATTGGTAAAGAGATTTAAAAACAAATGTCAGACTACTTATGTCCCCTTGACGCGTCCCCATATTGCACATGAACGACTGTTACACAGTTATCGACCGATACGCACACGAACACAACGATGTAGAAAGAGAAAGGAAAGAGCGAGAGAAAAACAGAACGAATAACAGAAAAGAGAGAAAGATGGCTTGCTGTGTAAGTGGGCCAGGGATAGAGAGATAGAGGGATGGAGAAGTGAGGGAGGGTGAAGTGAGAGATAGAGAGAGAGGGGGGCAGAGATGAGAGAGACAGAGAGAGACAGCGAGAGATAGAGAGAGAGACAGAGAGATATACAGAGAGGGAGAGACAGAGGGAAACAGAGAGAGACAGAGACAGAACAGGGACACAGAGAGAGGGCGGCGAGAGACAGAGAGAGAGAGAGACAGAGACAGAGAGATAAAGAGACAAAGACAGAGACAGACAGCTAATCAGCCAGCCAGACAGACAAACACACAGATACACAGGCAGGCAGAGGCATCAGCAAACAGAGCAGACCCTGTTCAGACGTCTGATCTTGGTCTGCTCTGTTTGTATAGGCGTGAAAATACGTTTATGTGAAGAAAGGTTTAAGCAATATTGACTTTATGAATATCGATTAGTTGAAAGTATTAACAGTGGTATTTGTGGTTATTACAAAAACTGTAGAGCCATATCTATATTGAGTCATCAGCTAACAAAACAGGCCCTGATCAGACAGCTCCTACAGGGCTTGTCTGTCATCGGTTTAGTCTGTTTGTAAATGCGTGAAAATGCTCCTAGAGTTGTCAAGCAAAAAGGTAATAAATAAACATATATACTTCTTTACAATAGACATAACAATCCTCAAATACAAAAATGCACTTAAAATGCCTATAGGAATATAAAACACTAGACTTACTTAAATCTCCATACCATTTCTAACGCAATTACAAACATGTTAGACTGGGGACTTACAAGAATCGTCTTATCAAAATCTGCTCCGTTTACTTATGGAATATTATACACTAAACTCCGTCTAAGGCGACCACATAAATCTTCTTTAAATGCAGATGGGTGCTTATGCCAGAAAAAACAGGAATACAGAAAGGTCCTGCAGAAACTTTCTGTTTACCTCTCGTCTTGCTTTAGTCCAAACTTACATCCGTTTTGGTGGTAACTTTAGAGGGAAATCACTGTAGATTTGATTCAATACACACAGAAACAGATAGACACAGACAGGGAGACACAGAGAGGAAAGCGGAAGAGAGTGCTGGAGAGTAAGAGAGGAGAAAGAGAGAGAGAGAGAGAAAAAAGTGAGAGAGGGGATAAAAAGACAATGGTTTGATAGATTGATGGGAAGGTTGGTCGAGGATATAGAGAGGATGGTCGGGATAGAAAGAAAGAGGAGATAGAGAAAGACAGATAGGCTGATGGATAGATGGATGGAATGGTGGCAAGTAGGTTGGGGATAGTGCGATAGAGAGAGATGGGAGAGATAAAGAGGGAAGGAAAGAGAGAGAGAGAGGGGAGAGAAAGATAGTGACAGAAAAGAGAGAGTGAAGGGTAACTTAGAAACATAGGGTGAATGGCGAGTAAGTGGGCCAGGGACAGAGAGACATAGAGAGATAGACGGACATAGAAAGATCGAGATAGATGGGAGAGAGACAGAGTGTGAGCCTTGCTTTAATCCCAAATTACACCATTTTTGGTGGTCGCTTAAGAGGGGATTTACTGTAGACCTGATTCAATATTTACTATCATGGCATGAATTTCAATGTTGATATGTCATAATAAAAATCATGTAATTAATATTCATGGCATAAATACATATCCAAAAACAGGTATCCCGGTTAAAAAAAAGTAAAGTACCTAGTTATAGTCTACTTTCAGTCCGAATGACTGCTTATCCGTTGAGTACTTCAACGGATGATCAAGATCAAAACAATTTGACACACTAGAGTTTCAATTTGTGTTAATTTAGGAGTAATCTAGCACTTTGAAGAAAAAAAGATTATATTCAGCAAAATATTTTTTTAGCAAACAAACTGTGGAACGAAACAGTGCTTTGCTGGACATTCTTGAATGAAGTGATTACTTTTGTATATCGTATCACATGCTGAAACATTCATACACTGTATTTATTTATTGGAGTATAGAAATCTTTAAGTATCAGTACTGGTATTTCAGACAGGTATGCTTAATACAGGTTGAAAGTCATGCAGAAAGCTTCTTTGGCAGATTTCACCCTGTATTGAGTAGACACCTTCCTAAATAGACCTAAATTATTCATTATCAAATTTCCGATTTCCGGTTTACGGAGGGTGGGGGTGGGTCAAACACCAAATATACAGTAGAACATGCCTGAAGCGGCCATTCATTTATTGTACATAAGAGTGTTAAAACGCAAGTGTTTGCCTAATGCAGGGCAAAAATAATACAGAAATCCAATCAATTATACCTCTTTTTGACGGCTGCTTAAGACAGGCCCTACTGTAACTGGAAACAAAACTGGATCCAAATAGTCAGTGGTGTGACATATTAAACATATGATGGGTTAATAAGGTTTGAATAAGAGTGCAAACAACTAAAATCTGCCACGAATTATATGTCATTTTGCAACAGTGAGCATTAAACATGTGTTAATGCCATTTATAAAGAGATGTGGGTGTCTCACCAGTATTAACCCGAAGAAAATAGGTGGTTAATGCGGAGGGGCGGGCATACGTACGTTTGAACAGACGGACGTACGAACGGACGGATGTTCTCACGGAATGAATCTTACATGTATATGATTATTCTGTTGTTCAAAATAGGCACAAAAAGTGAAAATGTAGTCACATAAAAAGAAAAACACAAAAGGTATTTTGTTCTCAGTGTCACATAACTATCAATCCGTGTGAGCGGACGGACGGACATACAGTGTGTTTTCCTTCTACCTATTCCTTCTGGTCACAAGCTACATACAGAAGTACCTGGTGTCATTTATCACCTTTTTCGAGGGTTAATACGTTGTTTGTTTGTCACAGTTTCTTTCAATTTTCTACATTACAAACTGTTTGCCACAAACTTGTGAAGTTTTTAATTGATCCCCTTTGTAAGTGAAATGCCTTAGAACAGGTGGACTTGAAATCAGGTTACCCATAAAGCTGGCAGAGTGAGTAAAAAGCAGTGTGTGCTCCATTCTATTTGGAATATGACACTCTCACACAAAGGTAATTCATGATTTACATTATCTTCATTTATTTTCCAGCCCCATGTTTGGATCGAACATTTCAGTATTCGCTTCAATGTGTTATAAAAATTATGCTTCAATATTTCGAGGAATGAACTACATAAATAGAATAAAGTAGTTGTCACCTCTTTATTCATATTCGTTGAGAACTGTCTAGTCAATGACGTAGCAAAATTAATTAAAACAAACCACTATTCCGTTCTATGTAAAGGCGATGTAAATGCTGGCCGCTTCGATAGTCAACAACAAGTTGCATATTCCAGTAATAAAATATGTTTAAACCAAGAAGTTGCGTTGCAATAGCCGGAAAGCCGTTCTTAAAAATTGTACAGCTAACCGGATAGCTTAGTCAACATAAACAGCAAAAACACTACATGTATATGCGTAACAAAATATAACTATCGGCTGTACAGTCGGCTGAGCGGTCCTTCGGACTGAAAGTAGACTATAACTAGGTGCTTTACTTTATTTTAATTTGATACAGATGTAAAACAGTATTGCTTGAATTAATTCATATAAAAATAAATATAAATAAAGAACTATAGAAATAAATGCAGCATCTTTTCTGTTCGGTGCGTTGCCTCGATCTTCCGCACCCCGATATTTACATGACTTTTGTTTTGGATTGGGAGCCTCGATGGACCGAAGGCCGACTTACCAATCAAAACAACAAAAACAATAAAATATAAGCAGTAAACTCCAATTTTATGTTACTAACATGTGATATTGTACCACAGAATAAATCCCACGAAATATTTACAGATTACATTCTCTAGATAAAAAAGATACAGCATCTTTACTTATACGTTACCTAACGCTACCCTGTTTTAGGTACTCCGGTTATTTTGAGGCTGGATCTAGATCAATATCGTAAAACTTCTAAATCTAAGTCATAAAGCAATATTAGAACAATTATAGTTCCGTTGCTTGAGGTTCATAATAATACAAATACATACAGAGAGAAAGATATTCTCAAAATCGACGCAATGCACAACTAATGCGCGGTTGCTCATTTATTATACCTTACCTTTTTATGTAAGGGTAATTCAGAGGCCTGTTCAGGAGTGTGGGCGCTCGATGTCACTTCGAGCGCTTGGACTCTGAACGAGGGCGCCCGCCTAGTGCTAGCAAGGCGCAAGCTAGCCTACTCGCGAGGTGTATCGCTTTGACATTCGCTTGTGTTTCCAAGATGGCTACCAACACGGTAACAGAAACAACCGACTGGAAGAAAACAACCGTAATTAACAAACTGATGCTCTAGAACCAGACCGCAGACTAAACTTGTACTCAGTATGTAACAGACGTGTTGCAAAGACAATATCATGGTGGTAAGTACACTTTTTGAGCTAAATTTAGTAAAATTTGCTTACGCTTGGGGCTTATAACTGTCATTTCATGTTGTTTGTTACTGGCATAAACTGTATAATGCCAGTACATAAGTCATTGTATGGAGGCGCGTGTCCTATTAAAATTAAATGTTTGTTTATTAACCCTTTCCTTCATATAAACGTGTTTTCACGCATTTGCAAACAGAATAGACCCAGATCTATAGGAGCCGTCTGATCAGGGTCTGCTCTGTTTGCTCATGGAATTTGATAGATCAGTTTGTTTACTTTCTAAAATGGCTACAATGTTCCACCTTCCATATTTAATTTTAACTATTTTGCCCATGAATATTCAATAGGTACTGAAATTTGGAATAACTATAGAACAGGGAAAGGGTTAACAAGTAATATTGGTTAAATATGGTCATGTGGCGTATAATCAGAGACATGTAGATTCTACATACGTATGTATATGTCTCTGGTATAATGCAGATCTATCATATGTTGAGCCGAGGATCTCGCCAAACCGAAAGTAGATTGCTATATATCATGTATTCGTGTAGCCTTAGCATATCTAGGTGAAACCGTTACGCTGGCAAATGATTTCATGTCGTGCATAATGTCTATATACATGTATGTGAAAATAGATAAATTTTATTCATATTAAAATATACATGACATGCTATTTTTGACATTGGCAATTGACATTAAATTGACATTTGGGCAGATCTACAATGTAGATCTGTTACTATATGTTCAACTGTATAGAATTGATATCCACTTATTATGGTCACATTAGTTTTAATTATCACTATTTCGAGTAGCCTTAGTCCACAAATTATTGACATATGTGTACTAGGTCTTGGATATAATTCAGGTATCTAAGCCTAGTTTTTTCTAGGTGAAAATGTTATGTTTGCAAATGATTTTATGTCACACTATATTGTATTATCTATTCCATATGTGAGATTAGA
This sequence comes from Azorinus chamasolen, assembly GCA_963576725.1. NCBI lineage: Eukaryota > Metazoa > Mollusca > Bivalvia > Cardiida > Solecurtidae > Azorinus > Azorinus chamasolen. The sequence goes on along the minus strand of OY755235.1, from coordinate 109,508,012 downwards.
TACATTTTATTGGTATTAAAATGTACATGACATATTTTTGACATTAACAATTGACAATAAATTGACATTAGGGTACAAGGTATGTCACTTTGTGTTCATCTGTATACAACTGATATCCACTTATTGCATATGTTTCTAGCTATCTCTAAGAATGGTTTGATTATTTTTAATATTTCAGCATTTACATAGAGGATAATTATGTTTTTGTGTGTGACAGGAAATTCAAATATCATCCACTGGACAGTAAGGACTGGTTTGTCAAGAGTGTCAAAGCAAATGAATATGACTGCATCATGGTGGGTTTGATTCATCAGAGGAACAAGAGAGGCCAGAGTCTATGGTTTAAAAGGAGGAAATGCGGTCACAAATGAGTTTTCTGTTGTCACATTGTGTACCTAATGGTGTTCTATTGTCAGTGTCAGTCTGTATATTTGATCAGATTGACCTGTCAATTCATAATGTGATATCAGATGTGTTTCTACTTACTGTTATCAAGCTGTATCACCAAGGGCTAATCAAGCATGGATGAGGAGAAATGTATATCCAGAATTAAAGGTAAATTTATATAATTCACAGAAATAAGTCTATACTTCATGGTTAATTGCTAAATTAAAAATATTCCAGATTCAACTGGTGTGATTTCTGCATGATGTTCAACAATATTGTTTCAATGTTTACCACACTATTGGTACATCCAAACAGAAAACACTTAGTAATTTGTTTATGTTTAACATGATCTTTTTTATAAGTATGACGGCTTAATCCTTTCCCTGTTGAGTATTCATGTAGGAAATAATGGCATGAATATTTATTATCTGAATTTAATAATGACATAAGTACTCAGGACCTTTTTGCTATTTTGTAGAAACTAGATTCCATTCTACATACATGAATTATAGTTTCATAACAGAATAAACCATGATAAGATGCTTTCTTCAGGAACCATCCGACTTGGGTCTACTTTGTTTGCAAAGGTCAAACATGGTGCCTGTATAAGATAAAGGGTTAAATACTTGCACAAATTATTATTAATGAAGCTGATGCAAGTGTCAATAAAATAAAAGATAAGTCAATATATAAAATGTAACAAGAATTCTTACAGCAGTGCCATAGCATCAAAGCACACAATGGTTGAAGGAATGTTTTTAATGAATTTGAATTACTTTTTTTCTACTTTCAAAGGCTAATGACATTATAAATAAATTCATATTGACATAAAAATATTTGAGTCATGATATAATGTTTCATTTATTGTTCCATGAAGGAGTGTCAGGTGAGATATAGTGTATATCATTTATGTGCTTTACCTATTGGTACATGCCTACAATAATGATTGGTGCTTGTTAACTGTTGTAGTCTTTTACCTTTCTGTTGTACATGTACTAATTAGAATTCCTGCTGAATTATATAGATATGAGGCTGATTAAGGTATTTGTGAATTGTAGCATCACAAATTTACACCAGTGCTTTGGATCACATCAAAACAATAATTCTTGAAGATATAATTTAGGCAGCTCAAGGTTAATAGTCTTGGAATATCAGGGCATTGTATGAGAATTCATTTAACCCACAGTCCTATCTCTCTTCAGTTTTTGTGGCAGAACTCCTAATTCACTTGCTACAGATTACACTGTAAGAAGATATACATATATAAGAACTGAGCCTCCAAACTCAATTTTTACAATTGGGTCTCCCTCTATGCTTTATCACTGATCTAAAGTATGTGCATTGGTGTAAGGATCTGCTCCAAATACATGTTATTGCACAAGTTAGACTGTAATTTCCCTAATAAATGCCCCTGACTTCTGATGGGAAACCAATGATGAATTACATTAAAAATCTATATAATAACCATTAAATAAACAAATATAGGTTTTTCAAAATACAGGCAGTAGCTTAATTCAGACTGAAAGAAATGCAGAAAGTGCTGAAGAAGCTTTATGCATTGCTTTCATTCTGCAATCAGTAACTACATGTGTACAAAAGTGTGACAAGCTCCTTTTAAAACATGTAGGTCCCCTGGGAGCATTTTTAGTGATAATACAGACAGTGTGCAAATCTATAGTCACCCTCCAGTGGTCAGTGGGAGACTAATAAGTACAAAATATCATTCTGAAGTTGCATGTTTCAGAAATTAATCTGTTTGGTCTGCAAATAAAATATAAATAGCCTTGAACTTGAATAATGTTAGGATCACTTGGCTAACATAATAGTTCACAACAAAACACAAATACATGTATAATGTTTGCATATTGTTTATTTATAACAGTAACAGATGCTCTCAATTAATTATGTTGAGCACAGTATGAATTCTGATATGTATTGAAGGTGCATGTATATAAAAACAAACTGGGAATAGTAAACATACTCAGAGGTACTTTGAGGTCATGGAATTGATGTTTGCTGAAGAGCCAGCAGCTCTACCCACAACTGCAGTGCCTTCTATGACTTGAACAACTCCCCAAACATTGACCAGTCCCTTACCTACTTGATGTCCCTGAGGAGACTTATTAAGTATCAACACCACAACCTCAAAAGCAAATGCATGCCGATAAAATGGAACGTTTTCATCAGTACTAGATGCAACAGCAGAAATGGAATTGGAGTGAATGGCACCAGAAATAAGAGGGCCATGGTGGCCATATATTGCTCACCTGAGAATTGTAGCACTAGATAAAGATGAACTAGTCACAACAATCTCCAGAAAATGAGAATAACAGGGTCATAATTTATTTATTCAAATGAAGATTATTCAGTTTGTTCAAATTATGCATGGCAGTCTTAATTCATTCTCAATATGGTTACCAGAGGATTATTCCTATCAAATGCCATTTGAATTGGACAACCAGTTTTGGAGATGATTTTTAAGTTTTCCCAAAATAATCATATAAGGAAATTAGCCCTGCCCCTAGTGGCCATACTTTTTAAGATATCAAGATGATTTAGAGGTTTGGTAGAGGATCACAAGCAGACAGTTCCTATCAAATATCATTCAATTCTGATCACTGGTTTTGGAGATGTTTTATGATTGCCATGGCAACCAGAGGTCTACATGGATCCAGATTATTTTAACAATTTTGATATAGCATGATTCAAAGATTATTTATCTAAAGTTTGGTACATTCTGTCATGCAGTTCCAGGATAAGTTAGTACATGTATGTAAAACAATTGTTACAGACGTACAGACAGCAGGAGGGCAATCATAAAAACTCACCTGAGCATACTCAGGTCAGGTGAGCTAAAAAGGAGGGTTGAGGCACTGGAAAGTTTATTCAATCTTCTAAAAACATAATCTGTAAAATAACAGTGTATGATATAACAGTTCAAGTAAAAGTGTCATATATTCTAAAAGAAAAACATGATGACTTTTTTTTTTGGACCTCAACAAATTGCCCAATCATTTTCAAGATGGATACAAAACGCTACTTTTCCAGCTGTGAGTTCGTTGAAATTTGTTAACACGTGATCCATAAAAAGGCCTTTCCAACACCTTTGAAAACAGTATAAACCCAGATCAAATGTATCCTGTAAGAGTTGTCTTGTTAGGGTCTGCTATGTTTAATAAACAATTCCTGTGTCCATGTGCCATTATAAAAATGATTTAATTAAGATTCATGGTGTCATTATTTCTGACATGAATATTCATGGAATAAAAGGTTAACCCTTTTCCTATTGCATATTCATGTTAGAAATAACGATAGCATGCATGTTTATTAGCTGATTTTTTTATAAGGCATACGGTATGTACATCAGAGTTTTTGTTTTGGTATTGGTAGAAACTGTTGAGTCTGGTCTATTCTATCATAATTTCACTAGTAAACAGTGTAGACCCTATAGGAACCATCTGGCCTAGGTTTTCTGTGTGTTCAAAGGCTTGGGGAAAGATTTTATTTGAGAGAAAAGATTAATTTGCATGTTATATTCTAACAACTTTATTTTTGCCATGACAGTAAATTAATGCCGTCTTGTCGTTTTTTGATGAATAAAGCAGATCCTCTTCTTGGTGTTCTGTCACCTGTATTTGTTGTTTCATGTATTTGCACAGGCACTTCTTCCAAAACATTTTGAAATTCTGGTTCAAAGTTGATTCCTGTTTAGTATGAAATTGTGTAGTGAACAACATGTCACAATAATGTTTGGCACAAGGGAAACTTGATTTCACATCCAGACATTTCAATTTCCTAAAATTCCCTTTCAAAAGGCTGAAACTTTGCTCAATGTCAACTCTTATATAACTATGTGTTTGAGTTTAATCTTTTTTGTTCATTTGTGAGATGGCCATTGTCCCTGAATGCACTAGTATTTTTTTAAATTACAAGCAGAATCCCCATAAAAGTGAGTCATATTTAATTTTTTAAAGAAAAAGCTGGATTCATGTACAGAACCAGAGAAAGCAGAGTACACATCTACAAATCTTAAACTGCTATCATAAACTCATTTAAGATGAAAAGCAGGAAAGTATTTCCTATGTATGTACGAATATAGTCTTGGAAGTGGGGTGTTTGTACCATCAATGGCTCCTACAACACTTGGGAAATCCAGCCAGAGAGACTGAATTTCTATGCAACCCCTGAATACCCCATCTCATTAGTCCAGAATATTAAGGTTTGCAATATCTGGCCTCCACTCATTAGCCTGCAGAATTCCCAAGGTAGTAATGAAGAGACCCCTTACTCAATCCGAAACAAGCTGCAACACTTTAGAAGGTCTCTTGGTTGCTGTCATGAATATCACATGCACACTAGGTTCCTCTGCTCCATGCTGATAATCCAGACATCTAAGGATGGTTCCATAAGCTTCAAAAGTGACTGAAAGAGAGCGTGAACTGTAAGATATACGGTATGTGTTCACTTTTACCCGAACAGGCTTAACCTCAATCAGACAGGTCCAATAGGAAGAGTCTGCTCAAGATCTGCTCATTTTGTTTATATGCCATAGGGTAGATCTATTTGATTTCTAAATATGCCACCTCTATCATTATGAACCAAAGTTGTCATATTCTGCCATAAGAATTATGTCAATGAATATTCCTAAGATTGGGAAATATTGAATGTATATTCATGAGAAAATGTTAACGAAAATTACTTTCTGGCTAAGCCTGCAATCAATTTGCAAAATAACTTAGGAATCTGAAAGCACAATCAGTAAACTATGTCATAGATCTTTAAGATCCTCTGTAATTATTCGTTTAACTCTTCCCTTCATATAATGTATGCTTTTCAGGCCTTCGCAAACGGAGTAGACCCAGATCAAATAGCTAAGTTGCTTAATGAAGTTAAAATAAAACTGTACAGTATCTATCAACACCAAAACATCATGTGTCCATGTGCCATTATAAAAATTCAGCTAATACATATTTATGATAATTATTACATGACTATTAAAATGGAAAAGGGTTAATCCTTTACACCATAAATTCACCTTTCTATGCCTTTGCAGAGTAGACCCAGAACAGACAGCTCCTACAAAAACTGTCTGATCAGGGTCTCTTCTGGATGCTTTTAAAATACTATTATACAGAGAATCTGAGATAATGCTACAGTTTGTATATTATTTTCAAATTTCCCTGTGTCCGTGTGTCATTAAATGATTATTAAAACTAAAAATCTAATTAACAGTTATGTTTTCAATTTGTCTACATGAATGTTATTGAACTAAAGGTTTAACCCTTTCCCTGTTCTGTATTTAGGCCAAATTTAATTACCTACTGAATATTCATTAACAAAATAGGTATAAAGAAATATGGATAGTGAAACATTAGACATTTTAGAAAGCAAAGAAACAGATCTATCAAATTCTATTAGAAAACAGAGTAGACCCTGATCAGACGGCTCCTCTAGGAGCCGTCTGATCTGGGTCTACTCTGTTTGCAGGTGCGTGAAAACACGTTTCTACATAAATATGAGGGAAAGGGTTAAATAAATATGACCACATTTTCACAAGGATTAATTAAACGCATTTTCATGCCTTTGAAATCAGAATAGACCCAGATCAGACGGCTATAGGAATCATCTGATCAGGGTCTAGTCTGGTTGCTCATGAAATTATAATAGATTTGACTCTACAGTTTCTACCAATACCAAAACCTGTGCATATGCATTAAAAACTACATTGTATTAGCTCTATTATAGTCTATATATAATGTATGTCTCTGGTGCAGTGGTATCTAATTATCCTCAAGGTCTAATTATAAACTGAGCTCGAAATTTCTTCATCTAATAAACTATCATAGAAGTAGCCTAGATATTTCTGATAATTTAACTGTTATGTACCTGAAATGACGATTTTTCATCTGGAAATAAGCTCTGAACAGAGGATCGCTGTAAGTTATTTCGTTATTTCGCAATATTTCTTCGGATTTTCTTCCACGTAGCTCTCTATCCTCTGTGTGTGCTCTATGTTGAATAGCACAGCCTCCTAAAATTGTAAGGCTCCTCAAAATATATGCCTTCCGATAGCTTAGTGATTCCATTATAGCTTCTAGTCCTATTTGAAGAAGAACAACTTGTATATCTTCTGAAATGGCGGTCATCTTGGTTTCAGTTACGGAACGCTTGATTTTTAGAAAGGGTGCTCGATCTCGTTCAGCAGTGATAATTTTGCTCGGGCAAGCGCTCAATCAAGCGCCCGCGCTCCTGAACAGGCCTCAGATTGGTTAAAGGGCCGCGGTTCGGCGTCGCGGTTCGGCACTTAGCGTACGAACGGCTCAAAACTCTCAAAAAGCGCATGATGCGGTTTCTAAACCGCATGATGCGGTTTAGAAAGCGCATGATGCGGTTTAGAAAGCGCATGATGCGGTTTATAAACCGCATGATGCGCTTTCTAAACCGCATGATGCGCTTTCTAAACCGCATGATGCGCTTTTGGAAAGTTATGAACCGTTTCGTACGCCATAGTTATGAACCACTTCGTACGCCATATACATCGGTATATGCCCGTCCGCCGATACGCCCCGAGGCCTGTTCAGGAGCGCGGGCGCTTGATTGAGCGCTTGCCCGAGCAAAGTATCACTGCTGAACGCGATCGAGCGCCCTTTCTAAAATCAAGTACATTTTTGTTCTGCGGTCGGGTTCTAGAGCATCAGTTTGTTAATTACGATTGTTTTCTTCCAGTCGGCTGCTTCTGTTACCGTGTTGGTAGTCATCACGGAAACACAAGCGAATGTCAAAGCGATACACCTCACGAGTAGGCTAGCTTGCGCTACCTAGCACTAGGCGGGCGCCCTCGTTCAGAGTCCAAGCGCTCGAAGTGACATCGAGCGCCTACACTCCTGAACAGGCCTCAGGTGTAAGTACATAATTACAATTTAGAATTAGAAAAGGAAACACGTGTTTAGGCCATGCTTTACTTCTAGTACTCTTCAAATACTTTTAAGTTTCAACTTGTTGTGGGTTATCACTGTTATACGTTACGATTTGGAATCCCAGGATAATTAATTAATTTTATAAACAAATACTATCGGTTTTCATTCTACTACTCCTCATCATACAGTAAACCTCTCTATAACGGCCACTAAATTACATCATGCATTTTGTGTAAAGGCAGGTGGCTGCTTAAAGCAATGTGAAAGTAAAACAGAACGCTACTAAAGGAGCCACCTGCCCTAAATACCAACTAATTAACACAATTTAGTGGTCGTTATAGAGAGGTTTTACTGTACAGCCATTCTATAAACGTTCTAGTACAGTTTCAACAATGTACGTTCTTCAACACTTGCCATGACTGAGTGTGTTATGCGTCCTTCACATGCACCTAAAGTCAAAGGTCACACACAAATACATATTAATCCTTTCCCTGTTCTATATTTAGTCAAAACTTCAATAACTGCTGAATATTCATGGACAACATATTTATAATGAAATATGGAAAATGGAACATTGCAGCCAATTTAAGTAAACGACCAAGACCTATTTGTTAATTTGTGCGATTCCAAGCAGTTACGTGTATTCTAATAATTCTATTTTGGGTTGTATAGACCCGTGCACCATTGTATAGACCCGTGCACCATTTGGTTTAGTTGCGTGCGACTAAAGACATTTAGTTTTATTCATGTTAAACGCAACCAGACTGTCGTTTGCAAATTTATAGCTTGGATCGAGATGTGACGCCGGATAACACGGCGTCTCATCTGGATCCAAACTACTTGACACTCAGTCTAAATGCTTTAACGAATCAAATGGAAGTAAAAACTGTAATAGACGAGAGTTTTAGCAGGCACTATTTTTCAGCATGAAAAGAGTTAACCCTTATTATTCTGTAGAAATTGATGTCTGCTTACAAACACGCGTATCTACTTCAAATTTTACTTACTTCCGTTTTGCTTAACCCTTTGTTCTATGATTATTCATGTAAGAAATAATGACAGCATGAATATCAATGAACTGAATTTTAATAATGACACTCTGGTCAAGGAATCGTTTATCAAGACAGAAGCAGTAGAATCAGACATGTTATGCCATAAGCAAATATAAAGCAGACCCTGGTCAGACGCCTCTTTTTTTTCGGACGGCTCCAAAATGAGCCGTTTGATCAGGGTCTATTCTGTTTGCAAATGCATAGAAAGAAGTATTTACGGTAAAGGGTTAAACAACAGACCCTGATTAGAAGGCTTCTACAGGAGCCGTCTGGTCATGCATGGTCTACTATGTTTGCAAAGGCGTAGAAAGGAAGATTTACGGAGTAAAGGGTTAAACTTTCGATAAACGGATTTCGACTTTTACATGACCTGTAATCTTGTCAGACATCAAATTGCTCGGCGACTGATCTTGATCAAGCCTGTTTACAAATATCAATCAGGATGAGGGTAATCGCACTATGGAAGAATGTGTTAACCCCGTTTCCTTCATATGATCGTATTTTCACGCATTTACAAACAGAGTAGACCCAGATCAGACGGCTCTTACAGGAGCCGTCTGATCAGGGTCTGCTCTGTTTGCTTATGAAATTAGATACATTAGATCTGTTTCTTTACTTTCTGAAATGGTTACAAAGTTCCACCATACATATTTCATTATACCTATTTTGTCGATGAGTATCCAATACGTATTAAATTTTGGAATAAACATAATAGAGGGAAAGGGTTACTAACTATCTATCATTTTCATTTTCTTGGATGTAAACGCCTACTGTTTCTGTCATGTCAAATTAATACTGTGTTTATTATATACCATTACAAAATTTCAGAGAATAGATATTCAGATGTCAACTACAGTATTCATGATGTAAAAGGTTTTAAGTATTACGTGAACAAACCATTACTAGCATGACCCTAGATTAAACGAGTCGTAACTCGTCGTGTGATCTGTATCCACACTGTTAGTTACTGAATCTATATTTTAAAAATATTTGATTAAACTTCGGTACACGCCAAGACAAACAATGCAGAACGGTATGCTAATAAATGTAAGCACTCAACTGTAACTCCGTGTAAGGAGATAACGATAAGCGACAATACCGACCATGAAGTCCACAACTCACGAGTTAAAATGGCTACCAAAATATCACAGGAAGATTTAAGCGCGACCATCCTCGGGGGTTCAGAGGAAATGTTTGATTTTTTCTGTCAGCCATGTAGCACTGAAAACATTCACGTTGAAGCCATCGGCTACTGTCAGGATTGCTGTGAGTATTTATGTGATACGTGTTGCAAAACTCATCGTAAACTTGCTGCAACGAAGCATCATAAAATGTTGGATAAAGAGGCCATGTCGAAAACGAAACTACGATCAAAGCTCTCCAAGGTCAGAGACGTACTAACGGTAACATGCCCAAAACATGAAGAAAAGATTCTTGAATATTTCTGCAATGACCATGGTCACCTGTGTTGCGGCGTTTGTGTAAACATGCAGCACAGGTCCTGTCTAGACATGTCTTACGTGCCTGAAGTATCAACTGGCATTGCTAACAGTCAAGAGTACACACGTCTAATGACAGATTTGGACCGACTTCTCTCAAAAATAACTATCCAACAAAGAAGGAACAATAGCAAGAGTCAAGACAATAAGAAACGCCATTCTAAAGTTCTAGCCGATATCAAAGGTTTTAGACAACGGATTAATGATCTGCTCGATAAACTTGAATACGAAGCTACTAAGAAAATATCAAATTTGAACCACGACAATTCAGAGAAAATTAAAATTGAATCGGATAAATGCCAGTCAATTGTCACAGACGTGAAAACCATAATAGCAAGTCTAGAAGAAAAGGTGATATCTGGCAAAGACAGTCAGCTCTATATAGAAATTAAAATGGCACAGGCACGTCTTCCTGAAATAGAAAGTGTGACAAAATCTGTCGACGGCAAACTTCAGCAATATTCATTTCACCAGGACGAGAAAATTCAGGAAATTATGTCTACACTGTCCGCCGTATGGTCACTGTCCATGAGAGAGGGTGACACGCCCACTACGGCACAATTCGTTCGAGAACTTAACGTTAAGTCAGGGAACGATGCAGATAATTGTCATATCAGTGGTATAACTGTACTGGCTGGGGAGCGTATGGTAGTTACCGACTATAACAACCAGTGCGTTAAACTGATCGATATGAAGGCGAACAAACCTACGTCTTGTCTAACTTTGTCATCAAAGCCGTACGATATTACGGAAGTAGCCCAAAACAAGTTTGCTGTTTCACTAGGAAATGAAAAATTAGAGATTATCACCATGTCAGATGTCCTGACCAGCAGTCATACCATTGATACACCAGGTGCTTTAGTTACAGGGCTATGCTATGATGGAACAAATTACATTGCTGCATGTGTGCATCCAGGCAGTGTTAACATCATCGATATGACAGGTAAAAGTTTGAAAACATTCACAACTGTCAACAATGGAAAGCAGCTTTTTCGTACGCCTAAATATATTGCTATAGGCCGCGACAAGGGCTTGTTCTACGTAACTGACATGGATGCCAACACTGTGACGAGTATGACAACCGGTGGTCACGTCATCTCTGTATACAAACACGACATGTTACAGTGTCCGAATGGAGTAGCTGTGGGCAAGGACGGCTCGGTGTACGTGTGTAGCATGGACAACGACACTGTTCACCAACTCTCCCCTACTGGAGACTTTCTGCGGATTTTATTGAGGCAGGATAATAAAATGGTACAGTACCCCTGTGCCATGTGTTACGTCGACGAGGACGACCGCCTCTGCATTGGCAGTAGTACGAATGCATCTAACTACATTAGACAGTATCAGCTGGACTGAATATTATAATATAGATACAGATACAGAAAGGTAATCTGTAGAAATGCATGTACTCGTTTTGGATAGTTAAGACTGGTACCACGTGACTAATCATCTGGACCCAAGCTGTTTGCGAAGATAAATTTCAGTTTTATGTAACAATGATAAAGGTTTACATAACCTTTCGCAATTTCTTGCTCTAGAACACCTCGGGGAATCAAATGGAACACCACTGAGTAGGCTAGTTCCGATTAATACCGAACTTTTAATTGCACATGAATTTTGCTAAAATTCGGACGAATAGCATCGGCGGCGTTCGATACTTTAACACCAAACATTCACAATTTTGAAAGATTATATTAGTAAGATATTTTCACACCATACTACTTTTCGATTTTATTCCATTTTAGCTCACCTGGCACGAAGTGCCAAGGTGGGCTATTGTGATCGCCCTGTGCTTGGCGTCCGTCGTAGTCCGTGGTGCGTCGTTCGTCCTCCACATTTTTTTCAAATGGCTTCTCCTCCTGAACCACTGGGAGGATTTCAACTAAATTTCACAAAAATGTACCTTGGGTGGTCCTGTATCAAATCATGACCACCGGGCCAAAAATGGCACCGCCCTGTGGCTTATCAGTTGTTTTTGTAAAATCTATAAAGATCTTCTCTGAAACCTTAAATCCTAGAGCTTAGGTATTTGATATGTAGCATCATCTAATGGTCCTCTACCAAGGTTGTTCAAATTATGACACCCGGGCCAAAAATGTCACTGCCCCGGGGCTTATCAGTTTTACATAGACTTATACAGGATAACCATTAAACTCTTCTTTTCTGAAAGCACATACCCTTGAGCTAAGATACTTGGTATGAAGTATCACCTAATATACCTCTACCAAGTTTGTTCAAATCATGACCCCCGGGCCAAAACTGACCCAGTCCCGTGGCTTATTAGTTATTTTTGTAAAACTCTTTAAAAATCTTCTTCTCTGAAACCACAAATCCTTGAGCTTAGATATTTGGTATGTAGCATTATCTAATGGTCCTGTGCCAAGGCTGTTCAAATTATGACCCCGGGCTAAAAATTTCCCTGCCCCGGGGCTCATCAGCTTTACTTAGACTTACATAGGAAAACCTTTTAAAATCTTCTTCTCTGAAACCACATACCCTAGAGCTAAGATATTTGGTATGAAGCATCACCTAATAGACCTCTACCAAGTTTGTTCAAATTATGACACCCAGGCTAAAATGGCCCCACCAGGGGCTTATCTGGTTTTTTTTAAATCTTTAAAAATCTTCTTCGTTGAAACCACAAACCATAGAGCTTTGATATTTCGTATGTAGCATTGTCTAATGGTCCTCTACAAAGTCTGTTAAAATCATGACCCCTGGCCAAAACTTGTCCCGTCCCGGGGCTTATCAGTTGTAGATAGACTTATATGGGAAAACCTTTAAAAATATACTTCTCTGAAACCACACACCCTATAGCTTAGCTATTTGGTATGAAGCATCACTCAATAGACCTCTACCACGTTTTTGTTCACAGAATTTGATTCCATGCAGAACTCTGGTTGCCATGGCAACCAATGTCCAAAAGGAAATTAAAACTTTAAAGATCTTCTTGTCAAACACTGTAATGCCTATGGCTACCAATTTTGGTATGTAGAATCATCTAGTGGACCTCTACATAGATTGTTCAAATTTAGTCCCTGGCGTCAAAATTGGCCCAACCCGGGGCACAAGTTTTACCTTGGGATATATAGTAAAAACTTTAAAATTCTTCTTGTCTGAAACAGAAAAGCTTAGAGCTGTAATATTTGGTATGTAGCATCATTTGGCGAACCTTTACTAATATTGTTCAAATTATGCCCCTTGGTTCAAAGACAGCCACGCCCTGGGGGTCACATGTTTTACATAGGAATATATAGTATTTTAAAAAAAATCTTCTTGTTTCAAACCGAAAGGCTTAGAGCTGTGATATTTGGTATGAAGCATCATATAGCAGACCTTTACCAAGATTTTTCAAATTTTGCCCCTAGGGCCAAAATTGACCCCACCCTGGGGATTACAAGTTTTACATGGGATTATATAGTAAAAACCAATAAACTTAGAGCTGTGATATTTGGTATATAGCACCATCTGGCGAACCTTTACTAAGATTGTTCAAATTATGTCCCTGGGGTCGAACGCGACCACGCCCTGTGGGTCACATGTTTTGCATAGGATTATGTAGTAAAAAACTTTATAATATTTCTTGTCCGTAACAGATCCATTTTATTTTAAGAGGAAACAGAACACACCCTTGTCAGAAGGCTCATACAGGAACCGTCTGATCTGGATCTACTCTGTTCGCACCAGTGTCAAAAGTTGTTTACACGAGGGAATGGTAAAGCACTTATTTCGTCTGCATGACTATGAGACAGAGTCAGTTACCATTATATGTTGTAAATAGTATAAGTTTATGTATATTTTATATATACTTTTAGAGATGTCTATAAAAATAATGCAGTAAACCCCACTTTTACCCTTTACCTGATTACTAAATACTGACTGTGAATATTAATTAACTGAATATTTATATTGTCATTATGAACAAGGGACATTTTACCGTGACATAAATTGTATACTGAGATATATATTATGTTTTAATAAAGCGGAGCAGACCCTGATCAGACGGTTCCTACAGGAACCGTCTGACCTAGGTCTGCTCTGTTTGCAAAGGTATTCAAAAGGCGCATATATCAGGTAAAGGGCGACAGCTTAATGAATAAACGTAAGAATAATAATAGGAGGTACAATAATGCAGGGCAAAAATAATACAAGGAGCTCAGTTGGGAGCACTGGACATTCCTTTCGTCCTATATTAACCCCATTACATCGTAGGCTAATTTTACTGAAAACTACTGAAAATCTACTGAAAAAGAGCATTTACCAGATAAAAAGAAACTCTTAGATGAGTGTAGTTTTCAAATGTGATAATTAGAGCATTTGCTCCTATGGAGCAAATGCTCCGTTTGTTACAATGGTTTCAAAAAGTGGTTTTATATAGCCGTCAATATGAGGGAATGGGTTAAGATATCATCTGGCCTACGATAAGGTTTCTTTTGAGCGGTCTCTAAAGAGGGAATCACTATAACATTTTTTTTATATCACAAAGAGGTAGATACTATATAAGATTTAAATGTATATTGTTAACCTTTTACCTGATGAATATTTGTAAGAAACGTTACTGTATGACTATTAATTAACCTGTTTTTATAATGACAGGAAGGACATTTTTACAATGGCAGAAACTGTAGAATCAGATCTATATCATTTCGTAAGCAAACAGAGCAGACTATGGTCATGTTGCTCCTACAGGAACCCCGTTACACGTATCTGGGTCTACACTATTTGTAAAGACATGAAAATGCGTCTTTATGATGTAAAAGTTACTCTGTGGTTTTCATCGCACGTGGCTACTACTTTTATGTTTCTTTTCTGGCGCTTGAGTTAACGTGTTATAAGATGAACTTGGCTTTCTCCTCACTCAGATTTCATTTGTAACACTAACTTGTAATACGTTGATATTTAGCCTGCTGAAAAAAATGAGGTCAGTCCAAAATCTGCAACAAATTTTTCTTACTTTCAATTCTTTAAATCGTTTGGGAAACGAATGACTGGTGTCAAATAACTTAGATCCTAGTGAAACGTCGAGTTAGTTTGCGTCTCATTTGGATCCAAACTGTTTGCACATATCAGCCAATTCGCGCTTAGCAGCCAAAAGATTAATGCAACTTAGGTTAATAAATTTGGACAAAGCATATGAAGATAAGCGCCAACAATGAAAAATAAATTAAATAATCTAAGGAGGGCACGCGCCAACATTATTGTAACTATGTTCAATACAACTTATTCATGTTATTATCAGCTTCAATTTTTGTCTGTCGTATCCGTACACTACAACAACCTGATTTCAAACAGTTTTTAGTTTCAGATGAGACACCAAGGTACAATATACTCTGCATCTCAGTAGGATCCAGTCTGTTTGTAAAGGCTTGTAATATAGCACAAAGAGAAGTTACAATAGTTTGTACTTAGCCCTCACTGACATTATCATTATCAGTGTGTAATAATAAAAAAAATAAATAAACGCCTGGAAAAGGTTTATTTACTTGTCATTTTATTTCTTCCTGTTTGCCGTTGTCTAGTTTATAGGAAATATTTGACGCCCAGTCTAAAAGTTTGATCGAATCAGATGGAAGTAAAAACTGTAATAGACGAGAGTTTTAGTGGCCATTATTTGTTTCAACGAGAAAAGAGTTAAAATTCTGTATAAATTGATGTCTGCTTACAAACTCGTATCTGCTTCAAATTTTACTTACTTCTGTTTTTCTTAACCCATTACTTTATGAATATTCATGTAAGAAATAATGAAATCGTGAATATTGATGAACTGATTTTTAATAGTACTATGGTCAAGATTTTTTTATCAAGACAGAAACAGTAGAATAAGACATATGTTATGCCATAAGCAACAGAGCAGACCCTGGTCAGACGGCTCCTGCAGAAGCACCCTGTAAAGGCATAGAAAGGCGTTTTTACGGAATAATAAAAGTTTATACTTTCGAGACACGGTTTACGACTTTTAACGCTTCTCTTGCTGAATTTTAAAATACATTTCTCCTTCTTTACCCATGCCCTGTTGTATAATTACATATATCTTCACTGTGTACACGTGTTTCGCTGTGCAATCACTGCTGTGGAGTGCACTGGTTGCACAATCAAATTGTAAATAGTGCAGACCATGATGAGACAGCTCCTGAAGGAGCTGTCTCATTTGGGTCTTCACTATTTAAAGGTAGGTATATTGACGTGAATAGCAAGCGAAGGGTTAAGTGGCCTGACATCTTGTCAGACATCAAAATGCTCTGCAACTGATCTTCATCAAGCCTTTTTAATAATATCAATCAGGATGATGGTAATCGCACCATGTTAATACAACCACATGGGTAAGACACGGTTGAGCCAGTATGTGTATATATATAGAAAGAAGGCGTTCTATATATATATACACATACACAAATGTATATACATGTATACATAACTATACTGACTCAAACGTGTCTTATGCCTGTGAATACAACCAGAGAGCATGGTAAATACACTAGGGGTTTGTATCGTAAATAAATGATAGTCTGTACATATTAATGCGTTGTTCCTGTATAATTCTTTCCTTCCTTTTGACGCATTTGCAAACAGAGTAGATCAAGACCAGATGGTTCCGTACTAGCCGTCCGATTAGGGTCTACTTTTTATTGTAAAATATATTTTTATAGATCTAATTGTACAGTTTCCGCCATAGCCAAAACACATGAGTTAGTAAAACATCTCTATAACGGCCACTAAATTACATCAAGTATTTTGTGTTAAAGGCTGGTGGGTGCTTAAAGCAAGGTGAAAGTAAAACAGAACGCTCCTATGGGAGCGTTCTGTTTTACTTTCACCTTGATTTAAGCAGCTATATGCCCTAAATACCAACTAATTAACTCAATTTAGTGGCCGTTATAGAGAGGTCTAACTGTAAGTCATTATAAAAGAAAGTTCAGCTCATAAATATTCATGATACCTTTTATTTCTTTCACGAATGTCTATAATGTAATGGGTAAACTCACGTTGACAGTTATATTTTTAGTTTCTACACTGTTAATTATTCGAAAGTACGAACGAATCACAACAGGCTCTAATGAACATGGGTCGTTCATTCTTGTCGAAAGGAAAACTAACCCAGTTGACTCTCATTTACTTGGACGTTTAGTTTTGTTGGAAAAGAAAACTGTAAACTGGATCCTATGGGGCAGAATAGATTAAAAGAAGAAGCATTTAACTTTGCTGTGATAAGGTAAGATGAAAAGAGACACATGAGAACCACGTTTGACACTTTATGGTTAAGATGATGGGAGTTAACCCATGCAGTAGAATGGTTTGGTTATCATTGGTTATTTCCCTTGTTTACCAGACTAAATTCTTTACTTTTTAATGAAACTCTATCGATAATAAGAGTAGGACAGCGCGCCCGGGGTTCTCTGTACCCGCGTCCAATCAGCCCATAGTTGGTAGAAATGGACGTTCATCAACACAAATCCATATCGTTGAAGATTGTCTCTTCTTACTGGTAGACATTGTCTTGCCCTCCCATTTTCACACTTCTAAATCACTCACCTGTGTGGATTCCTGCAAATGCAATTAGTAGCTATCTAGTGAAATGAGCCAATGTGCCGTCTCTAAGTGAGTGGGGGAAACACTTGTAAAACTCTTACATGCCGTGTTTATTTCACGCTTCGTTGTAGATTTCATCCGGGCGGTCTTGCACGTGACAAGTGATGGTGTGATTGCTGGCAAACTTGCACAGGTTCCTGTAATCGGCAGAATAAAACTGTCTGCTTTAACTCTTTCCTACATAACTACGATTTTTTACGCCTTTGCACACAGACAGGGGAGCACGTAGGAGCCTGGTGATCAGGGTTTGCTCTGTTTGCTTATGAAATAATATAGATTGTACATGTAGATACGAATGTACAGTTCCTGCCATTAACCCTTTCGGCGCCAAATTTCTAATTGTCGTCTGCAAACCAAATTTGTTAAATTATTCGGTACAATTAGGGGATGGGATAAATAAATGCAAATTTCAAAGGAACAAAGAACAGGTATAGATATAGAATTTGAGACAAAAAGTGAAGTCCCTGATCAGACGCCGCCTTGAAAAATATATCTTGCGAATGGTTCCTGCAAATAAATTAAAGCTAGTGAAAACCTGTTAAACTGGCTGGCCATGCAAACA
Source organism: Azorinus chamasolen (assembly GCA_963576725.1). Lineage (NCBI taxonomy): Eukaryota > Metazoa > Mollusca > Bivalvia > Cardiida > Solecurtidae > Azorinus > Azorinus chamasolen. The sequence goes on along the minus strand of OY755235.1, from coordinate 109,490,005 downwards.
GTGGAAACCCTGATTAGAGGGTTCCGAATGTCTACACTGTGTGTCCATCTCCCATTATGCGTATGGAACCGTAGGTGTTTATGGGTTATAGTATTTGATAAGAGCCGATACGAAATAATCTCAAAATTGGCAATAGCTGTGAAATAGCTGTTCAGTAAAATACATGCAAACTAGCGCATGACAAAGAAACTTAACATTTTACTCTGTGATAATGCACGTAAGAAATAATGTGTGAAATGTTCGTTTGTATGAATATTTATTAGTTCGTTTCAAAATTGCATATATACACAAGAAATGTTTGGACATTTCAGAAAATGTGGAATCAGATCGAGTCTTCTGATCTGGGTCTGCTCTGATTGCAAGGGGTTTAAAATGCGTATATATGGGGTAAAGGTGTTTAATACGTTATTTTTAATATTTTCAATGTGTTCCATAGACATTGGAAGTAAGGTATTATTATAATTGCGCAATGCAATGAGGAAGGAAACTTCTTTGTTAATTGACCTGTCCATAGCAGTGTGTTTAGGTTAGCTGTATGAAATACTTAACTCATTCCCTCAAAGGCTATTTTAGATCCAACCTCTTTGAATAAATCTACCGAAAAAGAGCATAAACTGGAGAAAGGGATTGTTTTTAGAATTTTATAGTTCTGAAACCATTGTTATAAATAGAGCATTTGCTCCTCAGGAGCAAATGCTCTATTTATCACAATGGTTTCAAAAAGTGACTTTTACAGAGGCGTAGAAAGGTGTTTTTATGGAGGAAAATGGTTAAGGTGCGTTTGAAAATAATTATTTGCGAATTACTTGAAATGGTGAAGATGCGCTTGAAACGTAAATATTTGTGAAATATTGACGGTGCTTTTGAAACATATATTTGTGAAATACTGGAGATATTGAAGGATGCGCTTGAAACAAAAACGATTTGTGAAATATTGAAGAAGCGCTTAACTGAAGCATTACTATTTGTAAAATATTGACGGCATGCTTGCTTGGAAGATAAATTTTTTTTGAATTAAAAATATTGAATACTTGAAAATTAACTATTTGAGAAATATTGGCGGTGCGTTTGAAACAAAACTATTCTACAAACACAAGAACATTTCAGCCGCAATTCCATGCGTGGGTTGTGTTTATGATTGTTTTCCTTTCAGTGCACGATTTACTAGATTAGTAAAAATGGGTAGGTTTGTGCTTATTTTTCATTGACAAAACTCCCAATGCAACCTGTTAATACCTGTTCCAGTAGTTGATAAGAGTGAAGAAATAGACACCATCCATCACAGATAACCTTTATCCTGATCGAATATGCTTTACCTTACTGGTATTTACTAACAGTTTTGATACAGATCGGACGCCAAGAAATTCAGTGTTTGGGCAGAATACAAGCTGTTTGACACTCATCAAATAGTTTCTGGGAAGCTTGAAGGAATCGAAATAAGAAAACAATTGCAGCAAGTACGTGTTCGAGCAGACCTCGTATTTTATAGTAGGAAACGTGATAATGCAAAGCGATGGTCCAAGCCAAATCCACGTACAAATATATTAGCTAATCTGGAGATAATCTCCCAGACACTGAATTTCACAGTGTTAAGTCAGACAGAATTTGAATCTATCAGTATACAAGGTTTTTACTGTCGACGGTAAAGTGCCAGATTGATTGAGATCTTGGGGTTTAAGTTTGATTGTTCCAAGCGTTCTTCACCTTGCACTGAAACTCGATTCGTTTTGATTACCAACATGCAGCTGTTAAATGGCATACAACTGACAGCAAGCCTATATTATAGACATAATGTTATCAACCCGTTTAACCTACCCCCCTCCCAATCCCAAGGTGACCATCCCTCACCATGTTGCACCCTTTACTATCACCGTACTCTCCACCACGCTAAGTCCCGCTTCAAGTTCGCCCCTTTCGCACTTCCCTTCCTTTCCGACTGCCTCCTGTCCTGTCATACACCATCGACATGCCGCGTGTCATCCAGCCACACTGGGGCGCAACATCTCGTCCCAATTCGTCCCGACCCCATTCGGCACTATTCTACACCTCCACTCCTTGCCATGTCTTAAATTATACACCCTAATGTGTCCTGTGCTGCCCAACAACTTAGCATCCCGCCACGTCCCGTCATAATTTTTTTCGACAGGATCGCGTTCAAAGGTTGACATATATTATGTTGTCCCTTTCCGTCAAGCCTCGCCCCCTCCCACATCTCTGTGCCTCGGACCATCCTACATCATCTCACCCACGGCCATTACCTCTGTCCTCATTCTGTCCCTGTCTCATATTCTCTCGTCGTCCTGTCCCTTCCTCTCCGTCCTGGGCCAATTTATGACACGTCCCGTTTTAATATACATGTACTTCCGCACTTATGGAACCCGCACAGGCTCCGTACGGGTCCCGCACGGGCACCGTACGATTGCCTTATCCAAGCGGAGACAGCACGATGACTGCACGGAGATCGCACGATCTCCGTACAATCGTCGCTCAGTCATCGTACGGATAAGCCCCGATCAGTATACACAAATAATCGTACGATGATCGTAGACAATGTAGACAAAAACATCGCACATCGTAGACGTCTACGATGCCAAACAAAATCGCAGGAAAATCGCAGAGAAAGAAATCGTACGGCCTCCGTGGCAAATGTAAACTAGGCATTACTAATCCCCCACCCTGATATATATTTAAGTGAGCTGTGCAACAATGACTGTCGGTCTGTCAATGGTTACTCTTTATTTTAAACCTTTGGTTTAATATCGTATAAAAACGAAAACAAGTGATTGCATTGTTTTACTTTGAACTGCTAGAGATACACACCTTCACAATGTGTAACACATGTTCTTTGTGATAATTCAGGCGTGCTTTGGAAGACGTCCATGACTGAGGAAATTACCAATGCGTACGCTGACAGTCCTGAGATGTCTCACTGGTTTAATCATGTGTCCCATTTGTTCCCATTTTATTCAAAACTCTTTCCTTGTTCATTATTCATGGAAGGAATAATGACATAATGAATATCTATTGTTTGAATTTCTATAATAGCATATGTACACAGGAAGTTGGGTTTTTTTTAAAAAAAAAAATATGTAGAGTCAGTCCTATCATAATTCCATTAGCAAACAGAGCAGACACTGGTCAGACGGCTCCTATATGAGTCTACTCTGTTTGCAAATACACGAAAAGGCGTTTATATGAGGAAAAAGGTTAACCCTTTCTTCCATGAATACGCCTTTCTATGCCTCTGTAATATCCACTATTTGAAACCATTGTGATAAATAGAGCATTTACTCATATAGGAGCAAATGCTATATTTATCACAATGGTTTCAAACTACAAAATTCTAAAATTTTACTTTTCTTTAGTAAATGCTCCTTTTGGGTAGATTCATTCTAAGAGATTGGGTCTAAATATAGTCTATGGGGGAAAGGGTTAAGAAAAAACCGTCTAAATCTTTTGAACGCACATATCCTGTATGAAAAGAGCGCTATATAAATGTGGTATAATAATAATAATAATAATAATAATAAATCTTATTTTGGAATCCATCCATTGCTTTCATGTTGAAACAATATATTGCATAGACATCGACGGGATCATCAAACAGTGCAGAATCTGATCAGAGGCTTCTTTAGGGGCCCTCTGATCTGGATCTAAAACGTTTCCTTATGTCTATTTTTTTAAAAAAAAATAGGACATCGTGCATAATAGATCGTACGATCAAGACAATCATAATTTATCAAGATTGCTACTATTCACAAAGCCGACATTATCGCACAAGTAGATTTAATTAATACAGCGATTGGGGGACAATGGTGAATATTCATTACCGTAGAACCTCTCTAAATAGTCCATCAAATAACGTTATACACATGTATTTAGGGCAGGCGGCGGCATAATGCAAGATAACAGTTATACAGGAAGTTCCCCTAAGAACGTTCTGCATTAGTGTTATTCTGCATTAAGCAGCCACCTGCTGTTTTAGATCGCCATGTAACTTCGTTAATCCATCGCCACACAGGCTAATTTTAGATCCAACATCTATGAATAAATGTACTGAAAAGGAGCATAATTTTACTAGAGAAAATATATTTTTGAGAATTGTGTAGTTTTGTAAACAGTGTGATAAATAGAGCATTTGCCCCATAAAAGCAAATGCTCTATTTGTCACAATGGTTTCAAATAGTGACTTTTACAGAGGCGTCAAAAGACGTCAATATGAGGGAATGGGTTAAGTGGTTACTACAAAGAGTATTCATTCGCCTGAAACGCACGGTGATCGGTTACTGTCTCAAGCAGGGGTGCAATAGTGCTGTTAGCATTTGTTTTCCCTATCACACGTTATGGTTTTACCAGACAATAAAGGTAGGTAACTAATCTGTATCATCCTAAACAGAAGCTTAATTGGCCCCCTACCCACAGAGCCACGAGGTGTGTATGTTTCTTTTATGGACGATTTGCTGACCATTACCACGCGGCAGGGGACACGCCGCTGTGGGTACCGCCTCAATAGCGCCCTGTCGGTACTGATGATTTATACAGATCCCGGATGTAGCCTCATCCCAGCTGGAAGTGGTTGTCCGCTAGGAGGTGCTGACAGCATCGTCGATCATGCGCACCAACAGCAAAGACCTGTTCGTCAGGCGCTAATGAACCTGACGAAATGTGAATATTCTTTTGTAGCTTCGGTAACGTTTTCTTTAAACAGAGCGACCCTGTTCAACATTTAATATTCAATGAACTAGCTCCAAAACATTTACCTACAGTTTGGTCAAATATGAGAGTCTTATGACCATAAACGCTCGATAAATAGAAAGAAAAGAAGACACACATGCGTTAGATTTGAATGGATTTGTCATTTGCACAACGAATTAAAGCTTAATATTGAGATAATTACTGTCACAGAAACAGATCGCCGATAAAACAGATCGCCAATGTGATCAGGCAAACTTCTGTTTCATTTCTTTTAAAAAACCTGATCAGAGTGTCGGGCATTTAGGATCCTGATAAGACGGCGAATTACACAGTGTCCAATCAGGATTCGCACGGTATACAATGCCTATCACAGATATGCACACAACATGCTAAAGGTTAAACACTCATATGCTGATCACGTGACTGTTTAGGGAACTCTTTTGAACTGACAGGTGAATGTTAAATCCATAAAACAATTGAAGAAACAAAAACAAGTTTAAACTTTTTTCCACATGGCGCTTTCGATTAACTTTTTCTTACATGTATACCTCGTCTCTTTTTGCAGATCTATATGGCAAAGAATTAACATTTTCCCTGTTCTATGATTGTTCCAAATTCTAATACCTACTGAATATTCATAGATAAGCTATAATACAATATGGAAGGCGGAACATTTTAGAAGGTCGAGAAACAGTTATATCATATATTCCGTTAGCAAACAGAGCAGACCCTAATCAGACGGCTCATACAGGAACCGTCTGGTCTGGATCTACTCTGTCTGCAAATGCATGAAAATGCGTTTATATGACTGAAAGGGTTAAACGCATGTTGCAAGTCATGCTCATCATATTCGTAAACTATACACGTCATAATGAGCAAATAGTTTCCAAACTTCGAAACATTCTCCTTTGATTCATTTCACGCTAAACTTCACAATATCTTGACACCGAGCCCATCAGTCATACCGACTGAAATGAATTGTTGTTTCACTCTTTGCTCCGTGAATAGTCCTGTAAGAAATAATGCATGCATGGTCATTAATTATCTTAATATCAAAATTGCATATACATGTAATGGGCATTAACTCATTCCCTCCTAGACTATTTTAGACTCAACCTCTTTTGAATAAATCTACCGAAAAGGAGCCATAACTATAGGAAAGGAAACTTTTAGAATTGTGTAGTTTTGAAACCATTGTGATAAATAGAGCATTTGCTCCTATGGAGCAAATGCTTTATTTTTCACAATTGTTTCAATCTGTGACTTTTACAGAGGCGCAAACATGCGTCACTATGAAGGAATGGGTTAATGGCATACGAAGAGCAGAAACTGTAGGCTCTGTTAAAACCTGTATAATAAGACCAATATAAGTCCATAAGCAAACAGAACAGAAACTGATCATCGACTCCTTCATGAGGCTCTCATCTGGGTCTACTCTGTTTGCAAAGACGTTCAAAAGGCATTTTTAAAGAGTAGACGGGAACAACTTGTTATCTGCAGATACGTGTATTTATAAGAAATAAAATGCATATACATACATGTATACATTTTCAATTTGATTGTGGGTATTTTACATGCACATAAACTTTAATATAGTAAGTAAACCGTATCATGTGACAAAACAAATCTGCAACAAATTTAATACGGGGAATACCTAAACATGGTGAATTGAAATACTTGAAACTTTTTCATACAGTAATTTATAACTTAATGAATATCCATTAACCATTTCCCTTATGTATAAGCCCATTTCGACGCATCTGCAAACAGAGCAGACCCAGATCAGACGGCTCCTATAGGAGCCGTCTAATCAGGGTCTGTTCTGTTTGCTTATGGTGAAATATAGATCTGATTATACAGCTTCTGCCTGATCCGAAATGTCCTGTGGTCATATGCCATTATAAAACATAATCGTATTAATATTCATGAAGTCACTATTTCCTACATGAATATTCATCAGGGAAAGGGTTAAGTGTTATTCTGATAATAGCAATGAGCAAGGGACTGTCTCTTATAGGATATTCTGTTAAAGGTCTGCTCTGTTTGCTTATGTAATTATATAGATCTGAGTCAAAGCTCATGTGTGCATTTACCATTCTCAGAAATAACCAGATAATTAATGTTCATGATGTCATTATTTCCTACATGAATATTCATGAGGTAAAGGATTAATTATATACAGCGCAATGCTCTGGTCGCCTTGCACATTGCGCAACGTTATGAGTGCTAACATGCTGCTTTCTGACTACAAAGACCCGGAAAACAGGCATGAAGTCCCGGTGCCTTTTCTGACATTGAAGCATAGTACTGTAGAAGCTGTTCAAAGCGGCCATTCATTTGTCGAACACATGCGTCTTAAAATAATCTTGTTGTTTAAAGCAGGGCAAAAAATAATGCAGAAAGCTCCTATAGGGATTTATGCAATACGTTTTACCTGCATTAAGCTACCACATGTCCTACAGACACGCAGTTAGATGGTCGCCTAGGACAGGTTCTACTGTAGCCATGAAGTTCCGGTCCAATTTTGACTTTGAGGCATATATCATTCAGCTCTTAGCAATTCGTGGTACTAGCCATTGGAAACAGTTTGGGTTGAGATCAGACGTAGAGTAAGTTGTTGTCTCATTAGGATTCAATCAGTTTATCACGTTTTGAAAGAAATACAAACACGTTATATCGTTAACCCATTACCTCATAAGCTATTTTTAGACCCAAACTCTTCGGGTAAATCTACCGAAAAGGAGTATTTACTAGAGAAAAGGAAACATTTAGAATTGTGTATTTTTGAAACCATTGTGATAAATAGATTTATCACCATTTATCACAATGGTTTTATAAAGCAACTATTACAGTCTTCAAAGGGCGTCATTATTAGGGAATATGTTAACTCTTTCATTGGCAGAGACGCGGGTTTAAGTCTTTGAAAACAGAGTACATGTATTCCCAGACCAGACGGCTCCTGTAGGAGAAATCTGATCAGGGTTCTGCTCTGTTTTCTGACTGAATTACATGCATGTAGGTCTGATTCTAAATATTCAGCTAATTGATATTCATGATGCCGATATTTATACATAAATCGTCATCAAATTAAGGGTTAGCTGATCACAAGACTTGGTGCATTTGGACTAATCTCTGTGATTGTCTTTGCGGACAGTTGAGATCCAGAAGAAGCGCCGAGTAACTCGGTGTCTCATCAGGATCCAAACTGTTAGACACACCACTTACTTTTTAGAAAAGAAATTGAAGGAAAGTCCACTTTGAAACTTAAAACAGACGACATTATTTGCAGGTGAAAATTATTTGGCGCCAACAACAATGATAACCCTTTTCTCCATAAATACGCTTTTCCTCGCCTTTGCAAACCAGGCATATAGGAGCCGCCTGATCATGGTCTGCTCTATGTAGGCCTACATACGCTGTTATAAAAATGAATCCTTTTGATATTCGTGACATAGTTATTTCTTCCATGAACATTCACGGAGTAAAGGGTAAATATGGTTGCAGACGACATGAACATTCATGGAGCACAGGGTAAATATGGTTGCAGACGACATTTACTTAACCCTTTGCCTGTTCTATGTTTATAGTCCAAATTTTCATACCCACTGGATATTCATGGATAAAACAGTTATATAATGAATTACGGAAGTTGGAACATAGTAGCCGTTTTAGAAAGTAAGGAAACAGATATATCAAATTCCATAAGCAAACAGAGCAGACCCTGATCAGACGGCTCCTACAGGAGCCGTCTGATCTGGGTCTACTCTGTTTGCAAATACGTTAAAACATGGTTATATGAAGTAAAAGGTTATAAACACAAAGAGTTGAACAGGAAGTCATGGGTTAGACCATACGCCTGTTACATCAATGGACACGGCGTGCCTCTACTAAGAGTTCGATGTTTCCGCCGGAAGAGATAAATTTTCAGATCTGATAGATGAGCACGATTGATAATATGCCTTAACCAGAATCCCGCTAGCCGAGACCAGACTCGCATTTGCAAACAGTTTGGATCCTGATGAGACGCCGAGAAAGTCAGCTTCTGATCAGGATCCAGTCAGAACGATACTAGGCCAAACCGTTTATCTCAGCTTGATCGAATTGGAAGTGGTCAAAATTGCAATACGTCAGATTTTGAGCGAACCTATTTTTTTTACATCGTGGTAAGGGTTAAGAACGTTTAGTAATTGTCGTCTGAAAAGTGGTTGCTAACACTTTACTCCATAAATATTCATGTAAGAGATAATGACATCATGAATATTAATTAGATTAATTTGAATAATGGTATATGAACACAGGAACTACTAACCCAGGCAACAACAATCAGATTTATATAATTCCAAAAGCAGGCAGAGCAGACTATGGGGAGCCGTCTGATCTGGGAGGTCTCTGTTTTGCAGTTGCATAGAAATGCGTATTTATCTATAGTAAAGAAATGGTTTTGATGGTAAATCACTTTTTTCCTTTTTGTTTTCGTAAATGCAATTAAACTTTTAAACAATTAGGTGAATTACATTCATTTTGCTTTTGACGTCATGTGGATAAAATGGCATAGAAAATCACCCATTCATCTCTAGCGATTGAACAAATGGTTAGCCCTTATAATGCGGGACACGGGTCACTAATGTTCTTTGCAAACAGTGTAGACCCAGATGAGAGGGCTCCTAGAGGAGCCCTCTCATCAGGGTCTGCACTGTTTGTCATGTTCCACTTTTCTTCAGAAAAAATCCCTAAATATTCACCATAAGCTTGACCTGTTTGAATTTTGGAATAGTCCATTTGAAAATTCAGCGTTGTAAGGGTTCAACATCATCTGATAATCTCGTCGACTTTTAACTCCTTTGCAAACAGAATAGACTCAGATCAGACACGATGTCTGCAATATATTTCATTGTGGAGTAAAGTCTTGCTAATAAACTCATGAAGTTTTGGCCGTGACAGAAATCGCAGAATAAGATTCATATTATCCCATAATTATCCATTTCCTCCATAGGCTATTTTTAGACCCAGCCTCTTTGAATAAATCTACCAAAAAGGAGCATTTACTAGAGAAAAGTAATTTTTTTTAGAATTTTGTAGTTTGAAATCAATGTGATAAATAGAGCATTTGCTCCTACAGGAGCAAATACTCTATTTATCACAATGGTTTCAAGAAGTGGTTATTATAGAGTCATAGAAATGCGTATTTATGGAGGAAAGGGTTAAGCAAACAGACCAGACCCTGATCCGACAGCAGCTCCTTCTTGTGCTGCCTATTTTGGGTCTACTCTATATGCATTTTTTAAATTGCGTTTATATGGAGTAAATGATTAAGAGGAATTTCTCAAATCGGCATTCTGAGCGAATCTTAATCAGTCATAAAATGAGGTCTAATTAGAGGTCTAATTATATGGCTTTGTAAGACAGGTGGTAGCTTAACTTAGGTCAAACGTTATGCAGAAAGCTCCTATCATTACCTTTGTCCTGTATTAAAAAGTAAAAAGTAAAGTACCTAGTTATAGTCTACTTTCAGTCCGAACGACCGCTCAGCTGACTGTACATTTACTCCCCTGGTCATTGAGTCATTGGCCTACAATATTGAGTACTGCTAGCATATGGCGCAATCATGCAGCCGCAGTATCGGCGAGTGGCCCTCACATGTACCCATTTTAACCCCTGGGTGGAGAGGATGCGCGGGTGGGAGACACGGAAAAGCGCCTCTGAAATATCCGGGTGGTACCGGGATTTGAACCCCGGACCTCCGGATTGATAGTCAAGCGCGTTACCACTAGACCACCGCCACCATCGTCTCCTATGTTCAATACATGAATGTCCATTTATAACAGGTTCTACTGTAGATGACTATATTCTAAGAAATATTAGATTAGTTTTAACCTTTAGCCTGCTATGGGTGGATGAGCGAATACCTATGCAAACAGTTTGGACCCAGATGAGACGCCGAGTAACTCGGCGTCTCATCAGGATCCAAACTGTTCGACACCATGAGGGATTTTGGTAGACAAATTGATAATAGCTTGAATTTTGAAAATGTAGTAGGTGAACAATTATGTAAAAATAATTTGCTCAGCAGGCTAAAGGTTAATTTAACACTTTACCTGGGGAGTATTCAGTGCCATTAAAAAACTTCAGCTAATCAACATCCATTGTGTAATCATTTCTGGATATTTGTGAAGATAACGGTTAAAAGAGTGGGCATGGGGGCTATTTATTCCCACTTGAACATTGTTCATCATTGCCAGAACTTTATAATAAAATACGGACAGGAGATTATTTTAGCCAGAGAAAGAACTGTACAATGTACACACATATCCATCAAATAACATAAGCAAACATAGAAGACACTGATCAGACAGCTCCTACAGAAGCTATCTGATTTGGGTCTACTCTGTTTGCAGAGGCGTCACAAAGCATCTATAGGTGGTAATGGGTTTATGGAAATACAGTAAAACCTCTCTATAACGGCCACTAAATTGTATTAATTAGTTGGTATTTAGGGCAGGTGGCTGCTTAAACCAAAATGAAAGTAAAACAAAACGCTCCTATAGGAGCGTTCTGTTTTACTTTCACATTGCTTTAAACAGCCACATGTCTTAAACACAAAATACTTGATGTAATTAAGTGGCCGTTATAGAGAGGTTTTACTGTATTCAGATACAATCACGCGAAGATGACTCACAATTTCATCAAACACAGCTGACCCTGTCATAAGCGGTCATTCATTTATTGAATATAGAAGTCTTAAAAAGCAGGTGGTTGCTTAACGCAGGGCAAAGGTAAATGCAAAAGCTGCTATAGGGGCTTTCTGCATTACTGTTGACCTGCATTAAGCTACCACCTGCCTTACAGACGCATAACTAGACCTCTTTTTGATGGTTGGTTAAGACAGGTTCTATTGTATCTTCAATTTCCAATGAGTGCTTCCAAAACAATCCAGAGATAATGAAAGAATAACACGTTCCACTTTTTTCATCAATATTTCCAAACATCTAGAACAAGGTCATATTATTTTCTCATAAAACGTTTTTTTGTTTAATGACTTTTTGTTCACGACAGAAACGTTGGACTCATATCTACAAGTATATCATGCCATAAGCAAACTGAGCAGACCCATATCAGACGGCTACCATAGGATCCGTCTGATCTGGATCTACTCTGTTTACAAAGGCGTAGAAAGGCGTATTTATGGAGTAAAGGGTTAACACTGTACGTAATGAATATTCATATAAGAAATAATCACATAATGAATATTAATTATAAGGAAGATACTCTTTTTATTTCGGCATATGAACGCATGAAATTGCGGCCATACTAGAAAATATTACTTCATGAGTATATAGAGGAGACCAGGACTAGACGGCTCCCACAGACGCCGCAAGATCTGGTTCTACCCTGTTTGCAAAGACGTGAAGGGGCGTCAAAATGCTTCTCTATCCAGTAAAGGGTTAACGTTTACAATAGAACCTGGCTTTAGCCGTCGTCAAAAGGAGGTCTAATAATGTGCTTTATTAAAGCAGGCAGTAGCTTAATGCAGGACAAAAGTAATGCAGAAAGCTCCTACGTCTCTTAAGTCAATGCCTAATTGCTACTGTGAAACAGTAAAGTGATTTGAGGTAAATGATTTTTTCATGTTTTTCACAGGCGTCTCATCTGGATCCAAACTGTTTGCATAGGTATTAACGCACTCGCCCATAGCAGGCTAAAGGTTAAACCGTGTGATACAGTTAAACCCATTGAGAACGGCCATTCGCATGTCTAAATCTTGGTAGTAGCTTAATGCAGGGTAAACGGTATGCTGGATCATTCTAAAGGAGTTCTCTGTAACACTGTAATTCTGCATTAAGCAGTTATTTTTTTTAAAGAAATCCAGGATTATTAATTTAAACCTTTACTTTATAGACACGCCTTTGCAAACAGAGAAGACCAAGACCATACGGATCCTGTGGGAGCAGTCTTATCTAGGTTTATGTATTATGTTTGCTTATGCATCAATATAGATCTAATTCCGCAGTTTCTGACATGGCTAAACATTTGTACATAATGTCATTATAGATTACAGTCTATAATATTCATGGTGTCATTATTTCCTACATGAATATTCATAAGGTACACAGTTAAGAAGTGGCCATTTATAGAAACGGTTTATTGTCCCTGTCTATGTTTATTACAAATGTCAATACCTATTGAATATTCATTGACACACTAGCCATAATGAAACATGGAAGGTGGAACATTGTTGCTATTTTAGGAAAGTATAGACACAGATCTATCAAAGTTCATTAGCAAACAGAGCAGACCCTGATCAGACGGCTCCTATAGGAGCCGTCTGATCTGGGTCTACTCTGTTTGCAGATGCGTGAAAACGCGTTTATATGAGGGAAAGGGTTAACCATTTATTCCATGAACATTTACGTATGCAAGAAATTATGACTTTGTGAATATTAATTAGACTAGTTTTATACTGGCACATGGTCAAATGAATAGTTGACCATGGCAGAAACTGTAGAATCATAATTATCTATATTATTCCATAAGCAAACAGAGTAGACCCAGATCAAGCGGCCACTACATGAGCCGTCCGGTCTGGGTCTACTCTGTTTACAAAGGCGTAGAAAGGCGTACTTATGGGAAAAGGGTTTACGTTTGTAACAATAAGTAGATCTATCAAAAGACGCTGCTTGCATCCAAATTAATACAACGAGATCGTATTTTTTTCATCCTACGCACGTGTAATATAACACACTAATGACGTAAGCAAGTTGGTCTGGTTGACAGCTGTCATTGAAATATAAATAGGAAAAAGCTTGGTTTAATTTCTTGGTATTTTGATAAAATGGAAATAATGTCACATTCGTTTTCATTTACTATTGAGTTTTGCCAAAATTGTTGATTAAAATTTAAAATAAATACATTATTTCAGTCAACTCGTTTGTTAAAACTCAACAGTAAATGTATACCCATGTAACAGCCCTAATATCTGTACAACAGTATATATAGTCTGATTGTAGCGAACACTTCTTACTTCTTAACTCTTTCCTTCATGATTATTTCTGTAAGAAATAATGACGTCATGAATATTAATTTGCTATAATATCACATGGACACAGAAATGTTTGGCAATGACAGAAACTGTCTATATTATATCGTAAGCAAACAGAGTAGACCCTGATCAGACGGCTCCTATAGGAGCCGTCTAGTCTGGGTCTACTCTGTTTGCAAAGGCGTAGAAAAGCGTATTTATGGAGTAAAGGGTTGAACACGAAGTCTTAAAAAGCAGGAGGTTGTTTTATACAAGACAAAAACTCCCTCTATCATTTTTGTCCTACGTTAAGCTCCACTCTGCCTTAAATACCTAGAATTATAATCATTTTAATGGTACGCTTAAGACATGTTTTACTGTACATGCGATTAATTGCAAGATCGTGCGATATAAAGTACAGTCTATACTTGAAATAACAAAACTAATAAAGAGCTTGTTTTAATTTATATCTCACGAGATATTTATCCATGAAATGTGTCATTGTAATTGGAAGCATTGTATGATTTATTACTGTGAATAATGGTGCATTAATTGAAGTATTCTAGGCTTCGCAAACAGGTACATACAGACCCGGACAAATCGTGACATCAGAGATGTGGCTTCTATTCATGGTTTGACATGCATTAGAATCATCTATCATGTTTAGTTATTCTTTGACATACAATAGTATCCAGTAGAACATGTGCTAAGCGGTCATTCATTTATTGAACATAGGAGTCTTAACCATTCGCTTGCTATTCGCGTCAATATACGTACCTGTAATTAGTGAAGACCCAGATGAGACAGCTCCTGCAGGAGCTGTCTCATCAGGGTCTGCACTATTTACAAGTTGATTGTGCAACCAGTGCACTCCGCAGCAGTGATTGCACAGCGAAATACTTGTACACAGTGAAGATATATGTAATTATACAACAGGGCATGGGTAAGGAAGGAGAAATGTATTTTAAAATTCAGCAAGCGAAGGGTTAAATAGCATGTGGTTGATTAATTCAGGACAAAAGTAATGAAGAAATCTCCTCTAGGAGCGTTTTGCATTATTGTTGACCTACATTAAGCTACCATCTGCCTTACAGACCCATAATTATATCTATTTTTAATGGCCGCCTAAGACAGGTTCTTCTGTATACCCAGGTCAGGCTATTCCCTGTTTGCAAATGCGCGAAAAGGCGTTTATATGAGGCGTTATCTAATACGCGTTTGCAAACACATTGGACTCGGATGATACGCCGTGTAACTCAAAGTCTCACCAGTATCCAATTTATTCTTAAAATGTTGATCGGATCGGATATTTTCACAGTTGACCAGATCCAAAATTGAGCAGATACAGCTGAATTTCGATATCTCGAACTTCAAGGGACTATATAAATTAGTTTTATCCAGTCACCAGGCTTCTCTAGTGACATAATAAAGGGGGTGCAAATAAACTTAGGTTTATTAGGTTACTTCCGGTAGTGGAAGGTTTATTAGGTTAGTAGATAGGCGTAATGATTCTATAACCATGGAACTATTTTAGTTTTCTGTAAATATTCATAAACATGTTGATGGAATAGATCTAACAGATCTATTTGGTCACCAGAAGAATTATTCAAATGAGAAAAAAAAAATTGGCTACAGCTGGATTCGAACCCGCGCCTGATCCTACAAAAACTAATTCTAATCTCTCTAGAGACGTCGCCCTTAACCGATTACGCCACTGAGGCCACATACAAAATGACGTTGATTTATCACTTTTATAAATTTAATCCACCGCTGGCAAACCCCGTTTTTGATAAAATCAAACCTGGAAGCAAAGATTGACAGATAAATAGTAAATGTTTTCTTTTCACTCTCATGATTATTTGATTGATAAACTCTTACAGGGGCGGTGATAGTCATAAACCTAAATATAGCCTGTTCAGTTCCATCGATTTCTGAGTGACGTTGAATAGAATCTAAAAATAGAAACCGAGACTACGTAACTCGAATTTGACCAAAGAATATAGATCATGCCTGTTTGAAATAACTTATCGACCCTCGATTCAAATCATCTTATTTTTCAAATTCAACCACGTTTCCCTTCTAGTAATACAAGTATCGAAACTATATTCCTCTGCGGTAGCTCATTAGATCTATTTACGTCTAAATGGAAGTGAAAAGGGAGGGATCCGTTGATCGAAAAACTGCATTTTCAATGTAAATTATTTCAAGAGTGTTATGAGTCTATAAAAAAGACATTTAACTATATTGACTGGATAAATCGAATAATAGGTTAGTGCCGTAGATGGGACGCCTTTATCCGACTCGGAGAGAAAACAGTTGAGGCTCGGCAAGCCTCGCCTCAACGTTTTCTCCCCTCGTCGGATAAAGCGTCCCATCTACGGCACTAACCTATTATTCTCTATATATAGATAACAGAAGTTCGAGTTATCCGGTATGTAATATGGAAAATTTCTCAAGTCCATAGCTTAATGCAGGTCTACAGTAATGCTGAAAGCTCCTGCATGAGCTTTCAGCATCACTGTAGACCTGCATTCAGTAGTGAAATGTGTTTCTAGATATGCGTAGTGATACATGTTAGAGCAATTCTGTATTGTAAGATGTTGGAAGGACCGAACTTTTAGTTCGAGTTATCCGAGCTCGAGATATCGAAATTCAACTGTACTTTGTTTTTACAGCGAGGTAAGGGCTAAAAATCCAGCTGTAGTCTGAATAGGTATCGTAGCAATATAGCCATTTATCATTTACCCCGTGAATATCAATGTAAGAAATAATGATTGTATGAGAAGAAGTTTTATAATAATATATGAATAAAATAATAATTGATCGTGGCAGGAACTGTTGAACCAGATCTATGTTATTGTCATAGGGTGAAAACTACAGAGTGATCGAATTTATTTTCGATAACTCTGTAGTTTTCACCCTATGACATTATGTGTATTCAGTATCTTTTCAATGTAGGAGTTAGTATGAACAAACGTCTCCTGGGTCCTTTTCTCCATGAATATTCATGTAAGAAATAATGACAATAATGACATGATGAATATTAATTAGATTAGAAATGGTTAACCTTGGTCGAGTATAGTAACCTTTATAAATATAAATGCGTTTTAATGCCTTTGCAAACAGATCAGAAGTTCCTACCTGAACCACACACCTCTCTGTCACCTATTACATCCTCTCCCACAACTGTCTCTCTCTCTACTCGTCCACTCTCTCCTTCCTCTACCCCACCCATCCTTCTCTCCAACGCACCCACCTTTCTCTCTCTCTCTCTCACACACACACACACACACCTCTCTCCCATCGATTACATACTCTCCCACTCTCTCCCACCTCTCTCTAACCGACTCCTTTTCTCTCAAAACTCTCTCTCCATCTTTCTCTCTTCCACCAACCTCTTTCACTCTCTAACACACCATATATCGGACTTCTGTAAATAGTAAGAAAGGGTATCGGGGTTTCAGAATCCGACGACCTTATGTCAGACTTCTGTTGCAAAAAGAAGACACCAGTTTGAACAAAGGCGTCTGTATTGACAGTATGTAATATGAAATCTCACATACAACAGGTTCTTTATGTACGAAAATAATTTAACTTTCAGCAGTTATAGGTGTGAAAACTACAGGCTAAAGATGTCGTAAAGCCATAAAAAAGTTGAAAATTGGAGTAATAATCATGAAAAATAACATATCATGGTTTGAATATTCATTAAAAATCACAAGTCTTTGGAAACATGTAATTCGTTCTCTATCGAATTCTCTAAATGTATTAAATTTGATAAAAAATGAACCAAAACCAATTCGGACCACGGAGGGTAGAAAGGAATCAATGTAGAGTTTTGTGCGGGCATGTATATATTTAAGGTTGTGACGATTTCTTAATGGGCAATCGGTTTGGGTACCTAAAAGAGAAGGAACAAGGGAAGACAGGTATTCTGATGTTTCGTTATGAATCATTTTGTAGAATAAAATGAGCTTATGTTTTCTTCTTCTGCTCTCTAGACATTCCCAACCAGTTTCCTTTTAAAGATTTGCAATAGAGATGGGTTTAGTTGTACCAGTAACTATCCTTTCGGCCTCACCTTGGATTTCATTTAGGTTATGTTTTTCATTCGATGTACAATTGTCCCAGACGACATCTGCGTATTCGAGTAAGGGTCTCACAAAGCTAAGGTAGATTATTTCAAGCGATTTTCTATCCAAAACATATTTTAATTTATCCATGATATTGATTCTCTGCCAGGCCTTTAATATTACATGTATGTAATCTGTATGTGCATGCCATGTCCCGTCACGTGACAAATGAATACCAAGATGTTATGTGAGCTAACCTCGGTGATCTGTTCGTCAAGCATGTGTAACGGAGGATGGTCAGGTTTGTTTGTTTTTCTTGAAACTAACATGGACACAGTTTTTGTCGGGTTGAGTGTAACGAGCTTAGTTTTCGCCCATTTAGTAATTATATCCACATCAGTATTTAAAGTGTAAGCAGCCGCTTCTGCATGTTCTACAATGAGATAAAGACTAGTGTCGTCAGCGAACAGACGAATATTAGATTGTACGTCAGCGAACAGACGAATATTAGATTGTACGTCATCAACGATGTCGTTGATATAAATTAAGAAGAGTATTGGCCCAAGAATGAATCCTTGTGGTACACCTGAATTTATGGGTAACCATTCAGATTTCGCGCCAGGAATGATCACACACTGCCGTCTACTATCTAAGTAATTTGAAAAGCACATGATAAGACTTTCTGAGATTCCAGCAGCTTTAAATTTTTCTAAGAGACCAATAGGCCATACACGATCTAAAGCTTAAAAAATGGCCCTTACTTATTTTCCTTCATCTAGAGCTTTGCAGAAAGCATTATAAATAACTGTTAACTGATTAATGGTTGAGTCACCTGGAATAAAGCCTGACTGGAAAGAAGAAAGGTAGTTAATATCTCGTAGATGATTGAATACGTGTTTAAAAACCAGCCTTTCTAGAACTTTATCTAAGTTGCTGAGAAGAGATATAGGACGATAGCTGCTTACCAAGGATGGGTCGCCTTTTTTAAAAATTGCGCTCACATAGGCATCCTTCCATCTCTGAGACAACACACCTTCGCATAGGGATTTATTATAAATATCACAGCGATGCTTACAAATTTCATTAGATAATTCACGAAGTATACGGTTATTGATAGCATCAGGACCTGATGCCTTACCCAGAGGAAGACTTGCAAGAACAGATTTTACTTCATAGGCTGATTAATTTATAATCGGCATTACGCTGGTATATGATTAGTACCTATCGAGTCAGGAGGTTTAGCATTACCTACGTTAAGTACTGTTTGGTTTGTAAAATAAGAATTTAAAGCGTTAGCTTTGTCATTGCTTTCGACAGCCACATTGTCATCATGTATAAGAGGGAGGATAGAGCTTTTATCTGTAGAGGTTATGAACAATTTGAGAGTTTTCCACCAGTCTCTCGGAAAGACTGACTCAGCACGAAGTTTGTTCGATAAACTGTCAAAGTACATCTTTTTATTCTCAAATTAGGCTTACAACTTCATTACGAAGTGAGTTTGAACGATCCAACTAGTATAAGTGTTTGTGGACTTTTTTCTAATTTTGTTTTTGATGTTTGAATTCAGCCAAGGTGGGTCATTATGTTTGATTCGGACAGTGCTATGAGGGATACAGTGTTCCGCTAATTGTGATAGTTTGTAATATTCCTGGAATAGACATTACTATCGTCGTCTTTGAGGTCTCTGAAAAGGTCATAATCGCCTTGTTCATATTTCCAAATGTTTCTAGTATAGGATTTGAATTTGGGCTTTGTGTATCGAAATAGTCCATAAATAGGACAGTGGAAGCGATGAATTTGATTTAGAAAAGGATCACCTACGCCACTTGATATTATATTGTTTTCATTATATTGTTTTTATTTTTCAGAAGGACGATATCAATAAGAGATGTTGAGTGTTCGGTAAAGTGGGTTGATTAATTTATGACTTGTGTAAAGCCTTTATGTATTGAACATCTTTAGAATAAGTAAAACATAATGACTCTAGCGACATCTACACACCATCCAGTATACTCTGATGTGTTTCTTGTCGGTGTATTGAAATTTTCGATTTAGACCCTGTCCCCCTCCACTATACTCATCTCTGGCCCTTGTGGTCAGACAGGTTATATTATCGTTATATATCCGTGTTCCATTCGGAACTCGCGGATATGGTATAAATCAGGCCCATCTCAAAGTTTATTACTTTTTGCATCATTATTACATTTTGCATTGGTTAAAAATAACATATACGCAAAACATCTACGCAAAATGTAATAACGCAAAATGTAATAATTTCCTTCATGATATCGAACTTCATTAGAATAAGTAAAACATATTGACTCTAGCAATATCTACTCTTCATCCAATGCACTTTGATAAGTTTCATGTCGACAAAATGAAATATTCGACTTTTGACCCGGTCACTCTCTACTACCCCTTTTCCGACTTTAGTGCTCTGACAGGTTATCATTATAGATGTATATCCATTTTCCCTTCGAAAGACGCTGATATAAAGTTTATTACATTTTGCGTCGTTATTACATTTTGCGTTGCAACAAGCATATCAACGCAAAATGTAATAACGCAAAATGTAACAATTTCGTTCATGATATCGAACCTCTTTATTAACTCTAGCAACATACTCTTCATCAGGTGTATTTTGATATTTACTTGTCTACAACATGAATTTTTCGATTTTTCACCCGACACTTCCCCTCTTCCAGTCCCTTGTTGCCAGAAGATGTATATTTTACTTGTATATCAATTTCTCTTCGAAAGTCGCGAATATAGTCGAGTATGGAATGAATCGGACCAGTTTCAAAGTGTATTACATTTTGCGTCGTAATTACATTTTGCGTTAACAGTTTTTAGCATAATGTAAAAAATGAACGTATTTTGTAATAATTATTACCATTTTGCTACGCTACTACATTTTGCGTTGTAACATACCGCATGTCTTTTAGACACGTGTTTGAGTGTTTGTTCGTATTAGCGGGTTTACCGTATCTGATAAAAGTGTCAGGAGAGTTTGAAAACTATCGAGGCGCCGATGGTCTCGGCCTCTGACGGGGATGAAAACTGTTTGCGAAAAGAAAAATACTCCAATTATTTCTGTACATATTTTATTCCTTTCCCTGTTCAATATTCATGTAAGAAATAATGGCATCATGAATATATTAGTTGACTTTCTATAATGTAAACTTTTCAAAGTAGTTTTGCTTTGAAAAAACCTGTCGAATCAGATCTATATCGTGACATAAGCAAACAAAGCAGACCCTGATCAAACGGTTCTTATAGGAGCCGTCTGACATGGGTCTACCCTGTTTGCACATAGGTAAAATGGCGTTTATATGATGGAAAGGGTTAAGCTATATCAGTTCCAGTTGAAGCTATTTCAGAACGTCTTATTTAGCTCTCTAGGATTGAAATATTGTAGAAAAAACATTTCTTAGAAGAATATAGTTAAATTCTAATCCATTCACAGCTGATAAGTTGTGTTTCTTGATACGATATCAATGCGATTGTCGAGGAATCTAAAACAAACTTTTGGCAAGGAGCACTGGTAAGTGAGGAGGAAGTATATTTGTTTAAGATTTCACGTACTTTAACCCTTCTCCTACTAACAAAAATAGCGTCAGTCCAATCTCTGGTCTGCCGAGTCTTTTGACTGACTTCAGATTCGTTCACGCCTTTGAGAAACTACTGACCGAGTGTCAAACAGCTTGGATCCAGATGAGACACCGAGTTACTTGGCGTCTCATCTGGATCTAAGCTGTTTGCAAATGTTGGCGAGATCGCCATTTGCATGATAAGTCGTGATGACGTAAACGATTTCTTCTAATCTCTACCCGCTCTGTCATTCGAGATTCTAGATGATGCATATACAGTGGGCATTCTCTTAACCGAGGGTTGCAATGGCAAAGATAAAACACAATTTTCAAGAGTAGCCTCATCTTTATCTCTCTGTTGTGAATATTCTAAAGAATGGTCACAAGTCGTCTCTTCGAGACTATTCTAAATAGTAGTCAAAACATAGAATGTCATAGAGAAATGATGATTTTAGTCTTGAAATACATCCTCTTATTCTATGTCTCTGGTCTGTTAGTTCCCTGAATCGACACTGTTATGTCAAATCAAATGGGCGAATCTAAGACTTCTTTTCACAGTTCAGACCCAGACGAGACGTCGAGAAACTCGGCGACTCATCAGGGTCCAAACTATTTAGAACACAAAATGCTAACCCTTTCCCTCAAAGAGACAGTTTTTGGCACCTTTGCAAACAGACAGGACATATCCTTTCGGAACTATCTGATCAGGTCTGTCCTGTTGCTTATGGCATAAAATACAGTAAAACCCCGCTTATGCAACCACCTAAAAGAGGTATAATTCTATGTGGTAGAGGCAGGTGGTAGCTTAATGCAGGACAAAAGTAATGCAGAAAGCTCCTAGAGGAGCTTTCTGTATTACTTTTGTCCTGCATTAAGCAACCACCTGCTTATAAAGACACCCATGTTTATTCATTATGTGGCCACATTAGATGTGGCTCTACTGTATATCTGATTCTGAATTTCTGTCGCACTCAAAAGAGCCTGTACTCGATGAAGAGTAAGGAAGGTGTTGCTTATACAACCACCTACACCGAGAAGATATTGAGTTTTGATAAGATGATTCAGTATACATACGTGCAGAACAAAATGTAGTACTAGAGAGTAATTTTGACTCGTTTAACCCTTTGATCCATAGATACGCTTTTCTACGCCTTTGAAAATAGATTAGACCCAGAACAGATAGCCCCTGTAAGGTCTGCTCTGTTTGCGTATGATATGATAGATAGATATGATTGTACAGTTTCTGCTATGGCAGCATTCCCGTTTCCATAACAATTAATCAAAGTAATATTCACAAGGTTATGATTTCTTATACGGATATCAGAGCTACAGATAAAGGTGCATAGTCCAAACTCTAAAATAGCCATTTCTCCACCAAACCCTATACTGTGACCACTCGTTAGAATCGTCTCGAAGAGACAATTCTAACGAGTGGTCACAGTATAGGGTTTGGTGGAGAAATACAGGAGATATTCTTGGAAATGTATAAATTTACGCATCTTATCTGGACCTCTTGATATTCATGGAGTAAATGGTTAAGAGTCGGACAACTTCGATGCAATAAGTGGTCGTAGGATATTGTCAATAATACGTACTCATTTCTCAAACTCTTGAATGAATCGGAAGACAGTAGGTGTTGCTACACATCGGAGTTTCAATCGGAAATGTTCGTCTAATTACGCCAAGCAGATCAGACAGATGTGTGCGTGCGTGCGTGCGAGCTTGTGTGCGTGCGTGTTTGCGTGCTTGCGCGCGCGCGTGTGTATGTGTGTGTATTTGATTAGCCAACATCGCTAAGAGGTTACGATTGACCCGAGTTTAACCCTTTACTCAATGAATATTCATATAAGAAAAAATGAAATCGTGTATATTAACTAGATTAATTGCTATAATAGCAGTTGGGCACATGTTGTTTTGGCCATGGCAGAAACTGTAGAATCATATTTCGTATATTATAGCATAAGCAAATAGAGCAGACCCTGATCAGACGGCTCCAACATGAGCCGTCTGTCCTGGGTCTACTCTGTTTGCGAATGCGTATTTATGGAGTAAGGGGTTAGATAGATTCCATATTTTTGGCAGTAGGGGAAAAACTGAAAGAAATAAAAAAGTGTTTTGAGAATAAAGAAGAACGATTATTGCAGACGCATATTTGCGCAGCGTTAGAATAATGTTATCAAAGTGTAACATCGAATAAAATTTAAAATAGTTTAGATCCTTATTGAAAGATAATGTTTTGTTCATGGCAGAAACTGTAGAATTATATCTATATATTATATCATAAGCAAACAGAGCAGACCCTGATCAGACGGCTCCAATAGGAGCCGTTTGATATGGGTATACTCTATTTGCAGATGCGTATAATGTATGGAGAAAGGGGTTTATATTCCATACTTTCGGCAGTAGGAGAGAACTTTAAAAAAAACACCAGCGTTTTGAGAATAAAGAACTATTATTGCAGAAGAATATTTGCTCAGCATCAAAATAATGTTTATCGAAGTGTAACATCTAATACAATTTGAAATAGTTTAGATCCTTATCGAAAGTCAAACTGTAAACACAGCCAGTTAACTCATTCTCTCGTAGGCTATTTTTAGACCCATCCTTTTTTTAATTAATCTACCGAAAAGGGGCATTAATTATAGAAAAGTGGAGTTTTAGAATTGTGTAGTATTGAAACCATTGTGATAAATAGAGCATTTGCTCCTATGGAGCAAATGCTCTATTTATCACAATGGTTTCACAATGTGAATTTTAATAGAGGCGCAAAAAATGCGTCACTAGGGGGTAATGTGTTAATACAGACTGCATAGCTTTATCAACGGAGATACATTTACAACAGTTTACCAGCAGATCAGCGTCGAATAATCAGAGTATTTTTTGTGTAATTGTCTGTTACACCGAGACCTTTTTCTATTCATTTTCATCAGACGACATAGTACAGCAGACGACACTTGCATTCGACAGTTACATGCACCTACATCGCACCAGCGCACGCGCCACGTGTTGTGTTGACTGACTAGCACGGTGCACCCCGTGCACTTCAAAAGTCTCAGCGTCCTTACTGCTGTGCAGAACAAAATCACCAAGTGTGTTTTTGTAATTAGGTCGGGCTGATTAAAGTTTTGTAGACATCGCTAAAACATATGTTGTGTTTTTGAAGTCAGGTACTGTTTCGTTAATCCTATGGTATATTTTACGACGCTCATGTGAACACTGAGATAGAGATGATTTACGGAATTATCCTGGCAGTCGTCTTTTAACATCTACCATTTCTATGTTCTTATAAACCTTCATGATAATGGTGACGATGATAATCATCATCATCATCATCATCATCATCATCATCATCATCATCATCATCATCATCATCATCATAGTATTTTCATCATAATCATCATCATCAACAACAACGAAAACATCATCATCATCATCATCATCATCATCATCATCATCATCATCATCACCATCATCATCATCATCACCATCATTATCAGACCATCGCCACTTTCTTCAAGCAGCAGGTGTGTTGATGTTGGTCGTTTGTGGTGTGGGTGGTAGAAGTAATTTACATTAAGCAACATTTGTACGTTGATAAAATTAACTCTTATCCTGCTGTGAAAAGATGATGCATACTCAAATTAGTATCTGGTCAAAATTTGACTATTTCCGACTCGATGAAGCTTATGAAAAGCTACTGACCGAGTTTCAAACAGCTTGGAAATCTAATTGGACGCCGAGTTATTTCTCTTCGTCTCATATGGATCTAAGCTGTTTGCAAATGCGAGTCAGGTGGCGGATGGCAGGATAAAGACTAAAGCAAACCAAACTGTCAGCAAATAGGAAAACAACACAAAAGCCAAAGTGCAAGTACAGTAAAACCCCGATAGTTCGACTACAACCCCGGATAGTTCGACTGCAACCCCCGATAGTTCGACTACAACCCCCGGATAGTTCGAACACTAAACCAATTATCATTATCGGTCTTTAACCCTTTCCCTGTTCTATATTTAGACCAATGTTCAGTACCTACTGAATATTCATTAACAAAATAATTATAAAGAATTCTTGAAGGTGTAACATTGTAGACATTTTAGAAAGTAAAGAAACAGATCTATCAAATTCCATAAGCAAACAGAGCAGACCCTGATCAGACGGCTCCTCTAGGTCTACTCTGTTTGCAAATGCGTGAAAACACGTATCTATGAGGGAAAGGGTTAAGACACGTGGCAGCTTAATGCAGGGTGAAAGTCATGCAGAACGCTCCTAGAGGAGATGTCAGCAGGGTGCATGACTTTCACCCTGCATTAAAGCACTTTCCGAAAAAGGCACCCGTTCTTCTTACTAAAATTTCGAAGTATCGAGTTTTACTGTACATTCGAAAGCCATTTTATTAGTTGTAATGGATTCTAATTTCCATAAACTATCATAAAACTGCCGCCATCTACTGCCACTGCAGCTTTCCTTATTATTTTGAGTGTAAACCCCGTCTCCAATAATGCGTTATATTAGCTCTTTTGGCGCGGAATAATTTTCGTCTGCAAATAATGTCGATTGTTCCAAGTTTCAGAGTGGACGTCCCTTCTATTTCAGTCAAAACACATAAATAGGGCATCAAGTAGTTTCGATCAAAAGAACTAACAGCGACTAATACGAATGCTCTATTAACCATTTCCTCCATAAATACGCCTTTCTATGCCTCTGTAATAGTCACTTCTTGAAACCATTGTGATAAATAGAGCATTTGCTCCTTAGGAGCAAATGCTCTATTAATGACAATGATTTCAAAACTAAAAATTTCTAAAATGTTCCTTTTCTCTATTAAATGCTCCTTTTCGGTAGATTAAATAAAAGAGGTAAGATCTAAAATAATCTATGAGGAAATGGGTTGAAAAGCAAACATTCTAAAAATAACCAAAACAAAACAAACATTGCTTCTGTGAGTATAGCACTCATAACATTCAGATCAATATATTCGTCTTACTTTATGTATGAATATTAATTAGCAATCATATTACACCTGTTTTAATCCTTTCCCTGTTCTATATTTAGACCAAGTTTCAGTACCTAGTACTACCTACTGAATATTCATGGAAAAACGTTATAATGAAATATGGAAGGTGAAACAGATCTTTCAAATTCCACTAGCAAACAGAAACACATCTATCCAAGACAAACATGCTGCAATAGTTCATTATATGTAAGAAAACAGTCATATTTAATCTCAGCTTTCTAACAGAATCATTCGTCTTGTTCAAATACGAGAATCGAGAAGTCAATCCTAATTATGTACGGAATCCAAATGATGTCATCTTAAATCGCATCCAAAAATGCGAGATTTGAATTGTGCATTTTTTCAAATCGAAGGTTTGGCCGATGCCTTGAAAAAAAAACCCGCACGAGAATGCAACGTTTGTTTACTTCTTCAGATTGTGACTTTGGAGAGCCTGTACAAATCTACTGTGTTTCTATTTGAAATCCCACAAAAACAATGCGAGAGTTTACTCGCGCATCCTCATTTTGTTAAATCGAAGTTTTAGCCGAGACCTTGAAATGCACAAATTGCATTCTTTGTCTTCAGCTTTCTAGTGAAATAGTGTGATTTACTATAGGGGTTGGGAACAATCTGACACCGCAAAATGCGAGTGTGTAACGACGAACTTTAGCATTTTCCGAGCTCTTCAAAAAATAAAAATGGTGCGGCGTACAACAGCGATGGTCCTCATAGGATTCCGTAAATATCTACTTAGTTCGTTCACGCTATTTACTGCAGAACAATAATTGTCAAATGAGTTTGAGAGCTACTTTTCTCGAGACACTACAGACTAGAACGTTTCTGCGGATTAGAACATGTCGAGATGCTCAGATATAAAAGAAAACAAAGAGGAACACAATCGTATGGGCTTCCATACAATCTGCTTCATATTCAGTCTAGTCTCTGAATATCACACAAATCCTATGGGATAATGCAACATGTGATAAATCACCCGGATGATAGGTTTGCGGTATCACGCGTCGTAACTTCCCGTGTACTTCTTTTATTTCAGGTAATGTCGGTGAATGCATGCTAAATTAAACTTTAGCCTGTTGAAGACGAATGAGTGATTACCTGTGAAACAGTTTGGATCCAGCTGAGACGCCGAGTGTCTCATCAGGCTCCAAATTGTTTCACACCTTGATTGTATTTTGATAAACTCACTCATTATAGCTTGGACTTTGAAAATGTAGTGGGTGAAATATTTTGTAAAATGTATTGTTTAGCAGGCTAAAGGTTAAATCTCGAAAAACAGTTTTTACCTTTCAAAAAGTTCAAATTCGACCAATCGTTTCATACAAGAATATAATTATGCGCGTTTTGGAGACCAGAATATTTATATTTTTTAAGAAAAGAGGACGCATTTCTTTCACATATTCAGCGTACTGGTATATTTATTTAAAACGCAAATTGTTTTTGAACCGGTACAGAATGTGACGCGTAAAAGAATTGTAAATAGTATTACTCACCTGTAACTTGTATCGGCGTCCATGTAACTCGTATCGCCCCATGTAACTCGTATTCGTATCGCCACATATATTTCGCACAAGAACTAGTATTATGTTTCTTGCCAGGTAACTTGTATCCATATCACCCCAATGTAACTCATCCGTATCGCCAAATGTATCTCGAATCCGTATCGCCCCTTGTAGCTCGTATCGACACCCATAAAACTCGTATCGCACTCTGGTAAATCGTATCTCTAACACTAGTCTTCACCCCATGCAACACGTTTCCGTATCGCCCCATTATAGCTAGTATCGCCCATGTGTAATCCGTAATATCCCTTATGTAATTTGTGTCCCTATCGCCTCAATGTAACTCATATCCGTATCGTCCCCATGTTGCCCGTATCGTCCCATTTTAACTTGTATCGCCCCGATGTAAGTCGTATCGCGCCCATGTAACTCGTACCACCCCTATGAAAAAACCCAATGATGTTTGTCAACTGGGGACCGCATCTACACTAAACCTTTCTAACTCGGTCGCCTTATGAGTGAAAATAAATGTCTTTAAAATCAGAGGGCTACGCATTTAGCATATATTTCGTCCTGAATTAAGGTACCGCCTGTCCTTTAGATCCAGAATTATACATTTGAATGGTCGCTTTAGAGGGAGTTTACTGAATGCTATCATAATTGTCAAACTCTTTTGAGGCAGGAACAAATTTGTACAGAAGGCTGGCGTATGTGTTTCTGTAATTAAAGCTGTATTAAAGCAGACTCCGTGCTTTCTAAGACCAGCCTTTTTCATTTACCATGAGGTTGTTTTAGAGAGGCTCTGGTGTACAGTAAAACGCCTCTAAACCTGACGTTCAATACAGTATAAATATCGTTCTTGGAGACAGGTGGCAGCTTAATGCGGGGCCAACGGGGTGACTTTCACCCTGCATTAACCCCTCTCTTGCTGAATTTTAAAATACATTTCTCCTTCTTTACCCATGCTCTTTTGTATATTTACATATATCTTCACTGTGTACAAGTATTTTGCTGTGAAATCACTGGAGCTGTCTCATCTGGGTCTTCACTATTTACAGGTAGGTATATTGACGTGAACAACAAGCGACGGGTTAAGCAATCACATATTTTAATTATTCTCTACTAGAAGTCCGGTTTAAAGGGGGTTTACTGTATATACTATGAGCCGGACACAAATCACATGTTTTTGATAGAAACAGATATAAATGCGAGACGATATACATGTTACTATTACTCGAACAGAAACAGATGTTTCTATTTTAGCGAAATCCAGACATCTCATTGGAAATCGTGCCCTCATACATATTTATTAGTTGAACAGTTATAATGGATGATGAACACGTGTTTGTTTTGGCCATGGCAGAAACTGTATAACCGGAACTATATACACCAACACCTCTCTATAACGGACACTAAATTACACCAAGTGTTTTGAGTTAAAGGCAAGTGGCTGCTTAAAGCAAGGTGAAAGTAAAACAGAACGCTCCTATTGGAGCGTTCTGTTTTACTTTCACCTTGCTTTAAGCAGCAACCTGCCCTAAATACCAACTAATCAACACAATTTAGTGACCGTTATAGAGAGGTTTTACTGTAATATCATAAGCATACAGAGCAGTACCTGTTTCAGGGACCATCTGATTATTGTTCTCCTCTGATTGCATAGATTTGATATCGAATTTGATAAATCGGTTTCTTTAGTTTCTAAAGTGGCAACAATGTTCCACATAGCATATTTCATTATAGCTAATTTGTCCATGAATATTCAGTAAGTATTGAAATTTGGACTAAATATAGAACAGGGAAAGGGTTAAAGGTCGATAATTATACTGATTATAGTGTGCGGATCGGGGAAGTTATACTGTAACTGTGATTAAACGAAATCACTGAGAATAACTAGGAAAACTGCTTGTCCAAACTGCTTGACACTATTTTTGAAAATATGATTAAAAGAAATATGAACAGCAAAACATTTCCATAGCGAGCATCACAAAACTGTTTAGGTCTGGATCTTAATGGCAGGTGGTAGCTTACAGGACGAAAGTTATGTCGAAAGGAGCTTTCTGCATTATGTTCACCCTATTTTATGAAACCACCTGCTTGTAAAGACACCTATAATTATTCATAAAGTGGTCACTTTAGATGGGGTTTACTGTATCATGATACTTGCGTGAGACAACTTTGCCACCAAGGTTACATAAGTAGAACATGTTTTAAGCGACAATTAATAATAATTCTAATTATGAGTCTGTATAACAGGTGGAAACATAATGCAGGTCAAAATAATGCAGAAATCTCGCGAGTTTTGCCCTGCATAAGTCACCACATACTCTATATAAATGAATGGCCGTTTGGGAGACGTTCGACTGTTGTGTCGAAAGGATCAAAGGGCGCAGTTCCTTTTTAAATGTTTGCATATATATTAATCATAGATTCAAAGTCTTTCTAAATGAATTTGGCTTTGATAGTTGGTACTTTGAAGGAACCAGTGTTCCCCGGTACAAGCGTCTTGCAAGACCTTCTGATCAGTACATGCCCATCATTTGCAGAAACAGCTTAGGTCTAGGTCGTATGCCGATTTACTTAGGGTCTGTCAGGATCCAGTATGTTTTATACATCCTATAGACTCGGAAAAGTTGCGATCTTATTTAAAGTGTAGCCATTGTAAGTTAAAGCACATGCAAATGTTCGAATCGGTATTAGGGGCAATTTCCCATCCGGGTAACTAACGGTACGTCACATTTGTCAGAGGATGAAATACTTTTTAACCTTTGACCTTTGACCCACTACGAAAAAAACAGTTTGCTCAAAGTTGTATCTGTAAAGTTCTGACTATATCAAATTTGATTAAGTTATTGAGAAACAGTTGTCCGAGTGTCAAACAGTTTGGACCCTGATCGGATGCCGAGTTACTCGGCGTCTCATTTGGATCCAAGCTGATTACATATGCGGGTCAGCCACGAAATGCTGATAAGGGGTGAATTTATAATATAGACAGGAAAGGCGTCAACACATACTTCCTGCGACGTTTGTATTTTCAGCTTTTTTGTGTGAAAAGAAGACTTTTCATCTCGCAAGGATAGCCCCGTGCAAAGCGACATTAATTTTATGATTTTCTATACGTTATTCATAAAACGGGGTTCTAAACTAAACAAGTCAAACTGGGTATCAGAAATTCAGGACCAAAGTCCCCAAAGGCGATTGATGTCGTTTTGATACATGGTTTGTTCTGTGCCTTTGTACTTGTATAAAGTAGAACTCTTTTAACCCTTATTACGCTGGATGTTCAAAAGGACTATTCCAAAATTCAAACAGGTCAAGCTTACGGTGAACAGTAAGGGATTTTTCTAAAGAAAAGTGTATCATGACAAACAATGCAGACTCTGATGAGATGACTCCTCTAGGAGCCCTCTCATTTGGGTCTACACTGTTTGCAAAGAACATTTGTGAACATTACCGAACAATAAGGGTGAGGATATTAAACAAAGGTGTCTTACAAAACAGCTCGATGCTTAATGAAGAGTAAAGAATGCAGTAATACCCTTATGGAGATTTCTGTATTACTTTTGTTCTGCATTAAGCTACAACCTGTCTTAAATATCCATAATCATACTTCTTTTTATTTGTCGCTAAATACAGTGTTTATTGTCCTTAATATAAGAACCACGTGGGACTTTGTTGCCAAACGCGTTTGATTCTGCACATGTAATTCCGCTGAAAGACGTTCAAGAATATTTATACAAGACTTCATGGCACCATGCATATTTAACACTTGGATTTTATAATAGTACATGAACACATTGTGTTTTAGCCGTGACAGAAATCGTAGAAGCAGAACTACATAATTCCATAAGCAAACAGAGCAGATCCTGATAAGAAGGCTCCAATGTGGGTATATTCTACTTACAAAGGCATGACAAGACGTCCCTATCCGGTAAAGGGTTAAGAACATCATTATTTATATTTCCTGTTATGATAATTATCGTTTGACCTAACATCAATAGAATCATTGGGATTTCCGTAAATCTACTGGGATCGAGTTGTAAACAGGTTTGATCCTATTCTGCCAAGAATTATTTTGGCCGCCAGCGTATAGATATTTGTGTAAATGTTTAGTACCATTAGGAAATGCGGCTCTGCAATTATCATTTATATTGTTTTTTCGGAGTTAATCACCTTTGCTTCCCAAAACTCTTTAGTCTGAAAGGAGTCATGTCTCAGAAGCTGTTTGGAGTTTGTTTTTCATGAAATTTGGTGTAAATGTTTATTACCATAAGGAAACCTGGCCATGCACGTATTGCTTATATTGATCACTGAACAATAGAGTTATGGTTCTTGCGAAATTATTAACCTTTTTGTTAGTCTAAGTCATATCTTAGGAGCTGTAAGGAGTATTCTACTGTAACTTATATTTTCTGGTCCTTCGGGATCATTAGTTTTGATGTTATTAGTTTTGAAAATTGAATACTGCTTAAGCCGGTGTTAGGGGGCGTGAGTAGTGTTGCACTTTTAATTACTACTCATGAACAGACTCAATAAAGCCGGGTCTGCATTTTTCTCTTTTTGCATTTCTACTTTTGCTTTTGAAGGATCACCCGTTTTCAGAATATTTGTGTAAATGTTAGATACAGTAAAACCCCTCTAATGCGACCACCTATAATTTTTAATTGTAGAGGCAGGTGGTTAATACAGGACAAAAGTAATGCAAAAAGCTCCTAGAGGGGCTTTCTGCATTACTTTTGTCATGCATTAAGCAACCACCTGCTTATAAGGACACCCACGTTTATTCATTAAGAGGTCGCATTAGAGGGGGTTTACTGTACCATAAAGTAATGCTGCCTTGCACGCATGACTCACGTTGGCCTTGGAACACCAGAGTCATTGCTCTTTGTTTGCGAAAATCGTAACCATTTTGTCAATACCTGTTAACCCATTTCCTCATAGGTTATTTTTAGATCCAACCTCTTTGAATAAATCTACTGAAAAGGGGCATTAACTAGAGAAAAAGAAAATTATAGAATGTTGTAGTTTGAAACCATTGTGATAAATAGAGCATTTGCTCCTATAGGAGCAAATGCTCTCTTTATCACAATGGTTTCATAAAGTGACTTTTACAGAGGCGTAGAAAGGCGTATTTATGGAGGAAAGGGTTAAGCAGACAGCTGCCTCAACATATCTCCAATCTTCTTTAGTTAAACTTTGAACTATCGAGGTGTTACTGCATTTCATAGAAAATTTGAAATTTGCGTCATTGTCAAGTGAAAAATGTTATATGGGGAAACTGTGGTTCCCCACAGTACTTTCATTTGATTACTTTAGAATCGCTGATTTACTCTGCGTAATGTGTTTGGCTTAGACTGTTATCCCCCCCCCCCCCCCACCCCCCTCGACCCAGCTGCAAAAAAATAATGACTGCGCTAATTCTTATCTGGTGCAATTTTGGCATTTTCCAATTCTATCAAGTTTTTCAGTAACTATTGATCGAATGTCAAACTGACTGGATCCTGATCAGACGCCGAGTTACTCGCCGCTTCAGCTGAATCCAGGCTCGTGGATCAGGTCGTGGACAGCGGGAAAGCAAGCTTAAGAGATAGGCGAGAAAAAAATGCCGTGCGGTATAAATGAGATTTAATATACATCATAGGCGATAAAACATGATTTGCATAATCTCCAAATAATCATTGTTTACTGTAAGCTAAAGTGTATATTCAGCAATTTTACAGATAACTGTACAATATATAACAAACTTGGGTCTTTAAAACTGTTAAAAGACCCATCATGCATATATCATCTTGTCCCATGATTCTCGTCCCATGTTTCTTATGTTTTCATAGAAACAGTTTTTAATGATTAACTGTACACATATTTGATAAAATAACAAAATACAGTAAAACCCCTCTAAATCGGACGTTCAATTCAGTATAGGTATCGGTGTTTGAGACAGGTTAGATCGTAATGAAGGGTGAAAGGCACGAGCTTTCTGTATGATTTCCACCATTCATTAAGCAGCCACCTGCCTAATAGTATATCTTCTCTATTAGAATTCCGGATTAGATGGGTTTTACTGTATAAACTCATTTTTATTTGACATAGATCATACTGACTAACGTTCCCTTCCTACTCTGATGTTACCTTAAACTACCTTTAACTCTTTCGATGCTAATGTCGCACATGTGATTTATACCTATGCAAACAGTTTGGATCCTGATTAAACGCCGAGTAACTCGGCGTCTCATCAGGATCCAAACTGTTTGTTACTGTGACTGATTTTCAATAAAAATGCAGAATAATAAAAATAAAATGAAAATTGTAACAGGCAATAATGTTAGCAGACGACAAAGTTTGCAGACGACAAAATTTAGCAGCGAAAGAGTTAACCTATCCTCTCATGAATATTAATATTGGAAATAGTGACATCATGAATAACATTAGCTTAATGTTTATAACAGGTAATGTACACTACATGTTTTGACTGATAGAAGCTGTGAATTCAGAACTATATAATTATATACGCAAACAGGACATACTCCGATCAGGCGACTCCTACATCTTGGTCTACTCTGTTTGCAAATGCGCCGAATAGAGTCTATTTGAGGGAAAGGGTTAATATTTTCGCTGGCATTGACGAATCTGTGATTACCTACGTAAACAGTTTTGATCCAGATTAGCCGTCGAGCAACTCGGTGTCTCATCACAATCCTAACTGTTTGGTGGCGTGGTAATGTTTCTAAAAAACGGACGAAACAATTGTAGCAGACTACATATTTTACAGACTACATTACTAGGTATAGCGAATATTAACTGATACAAACTGCGTGTGTCATTCCAATGTTGAAATATCCAAACATAAACCTTAACCCTTTCCTACATAAAAAAAATTAATACGCCTTTCTACGCCTCTGTAAAAGTCACTTTTTGAAACCATTGTGATAAATAGAGCATTTGCTCCCAAGGAGCAAATGCTCTATTTATCACAATGGTTTCAGAACTGCAAAATTATAAAATTTTCCTTTTCTCTTGTTAATGCTCCTTTTCGTTAAATTCATTCAAAGAGGTTGGGTCTAAATATAGTCTAGGAGTGAATGAGTTAGCCAGAAAACAAATGTCTGTTTTGGATCTGGTGCAATTTGGAGTACTTCCGATTCGGTCAATCTTTTGAGATACTAAAGATAATGTGTCTTGATGAGACGCCGAGCTACTCAGGGTCCCATATGGACCATTTTCTTGCACGTGTCTCTTGTTCACCGTATTCTAATTTGTCATATACTATGGCTTCCTCCCTAAGCCTTTACTCCATGACTATTCATGTAAGAAATAATGACATTAAAAAGTAAATAGAGCAGCCCTTTGTATCAAAAGGCAAAATCATGCGTGACAGTAAATCATAGACATTCAGCGTTTTTTTTGCATGTGAGACATGAGTAAGACAAGGCGAAAACATATCTCCTATTCTTTTTTCAACGCTATTGAATGACTTGAGTGATTTCCTATCAACCAAACACAGTAATTTACAGTGTTTGTCTCAAAATATGAATAATGCTTTAAACGATGATGATACAGAGGTTATGTTTCGTTTATATATTCTCTTATATATGCAGATCATACTGTTATTTTGGCTGACTATGCTCAATATTTGCAGCTGGCATTAAATGCCCTGTCAGAATACTGTAAATTGTGGGGTCTTAAAGTAAACACAGATAAAACAAAGAGTGTAGTTTTCTGGAAAAGTAAGGGATGGGGTGGGGTGGGGGTGTTAAGACGTACTTTTAAATGTGAAGACAAAGATTTGGAAGTTGTAGATCACTTCAAATTTAGGGGTGCAGTTCTCTTTTAATGGTAAATTCCACAGAACTAAGAAGTATTTAGTTGACAAAGCACGAAAAGCAATGTTCTGTACTATAAGAAAGTCTCAAAAATTGTTTTACCAATTGATATGCAAATGAGTCTGTTTGATGTGATGGCTGGTTCAGTCATTATGTATGGGTCTGAAGTTTGAGGTATAGAGAGTCTGGATATTGATGATCGTTTTCAGCTTCAGTTTTGTAAACTAATATTAAATCTGAACAAGTCCACTCCAAATTGTATGATTTATGGAGAGCTTGGAATTTTGCCCCTTTCTTTACAAATAAAGGCACAGAGTACTAAATTATTGATATAAACTTGTAAATGGTAAACAGGAAAGAAACAGTCTCTTATTGTTTAAGATATCAAAGTTTCTGTACACTCGTAGTGAAGTGAACGTTCCTTATATAAAGTTCGTACACGAGACTCACTTATCTATAGTTTTAGTTGATTACTTTTTCTTTTTTTTCATGTATTCTCACATTAGCCCTTTGCTTCATAGCTTATTTTCAGAGTATCTATGGAGTAGAGGGTTAAACACTGTTCTTCCTGTTTTACAACCAATGTTGCAAACATGTTCTTTAATGTCACATGCCCAGATTGGGCCTTGACTTATCTTAATAAACTTGTAAACTTGTAAACATGCACATGAATATATGGCCATTGCAGAAAGTATAGAATCGTATCTATATTATATCATAAGCAAACAGAGTAGACCCTGATCAGACGGCTGCTGTTCTACAGGAGCCGTCTGGTCTGGGTCTACTCTGTTTATAAAGGCGTAGAAAGGCGTATATATGGAGTAAAAGGTTAATGTCGTGACAATTTACAGATGACGCACTTGTCGAATCGCAAACACTTCTCATGATTAAAACGCTCATGCTGTAATTTGCAAACAGCTTCGATCTTAATGAGACGCCATTCACTCATATTGACGCCTATTGAAACCATTGTGATAAATAGAGCATTTGCTCATATAGGAGCAAATGCTCTATTTATCACAATGGTTTCAAACTACAAAATTCTAAAATTTTCCTTTTCTGTAGTTAATGCTCCTTTTTGGTAGATTTATTCAAAGTGGATGGATCTAAAAATTAGCCTATGAGGTAATGGGTTAAACCGGACGTTCGAATTAGCTGACAGGTTGCAGCTCAATGCAGGGTGAAAGTCATACAGAACTTCCTCTAGGTGCTTTCTGCATGACTTTTTAACCTGCATCAAACAGTCACAGTGCCTAAAAGTATCTATATTCTTCTCTACTATAATTCCGGTTTGAGGTGAGTTACTGTATACAGACAAACAAAATAATGAAATGCAACAAAACCAATAATTAAAAGTAATGGAACCAATGCAACAGTACTGAAGGAACAGGTTGAAGCTGACCTAAAGAACTTGGAAGCAGGATAGTCGTCTGGCTCCACCAGAACTGTTGAAATGAAGATAAATCATATACCCTTTCAAGTCAGAAAATGTGTCAGAATATTTAGGACAAAATAAAATGACGTATAGAGTTCTTACAGTAGAAAGGCAAGATGTGGCCTGAACTACTGTGCCATCATGCAGCTGAATCATCCAACCAAGCAGATCTCAACTTGCAAGATAAACACCACTAGCATCAAAGAGATCTCTTCCACAGCTTAACACATTCCCACTTAGGCTATTTTTAGACCTAACCTCTTTGCAAAAATCTACCAAAAAGGAGAATTAACTAGAGAAAAGTGTGTAGTTTTGAAACCATTGTGATAAATACAGCATTTGCTCCTGTGGAGCAAATGCTCTATTTATCATAATGGTTTCACAAAGTGGCTTTTACGGAAGCGTCAAAAGGCGTCAATATGTTGGAATGGGTTAACACATTTAAAGAAAACAGCTGACGGAGTGTTATATCTAGGTCACACATTCACCGTTTAGCTACGGATACGATCCGGCATCATTCGTGGCAATCTGTATTAGTCCGTAGTTTTCCGTATTTTAGCCGTAGTCTTACGTAGCAGTACTTGTATATCCGTAGCTTTCTGTTTTTTAGCCGTAGTTATACGTAGTAGTACTTGTATATCCGTGACAATTTTTGAACATGTTAAACATTTGACCACATATCAAACAACCGTAGTACATCCGTGCTTTTCCGTTGTTTATCCGCAGTGCACACGCCCCTACACGTGTCGTTCCGTATTGAACCGTGTTATTTCCTTATTAAACCGTGTCATTTCTGTATTAATGCCTAGCGGCCTAAGCGGAATTTCGAGAAGTCTGACACCACTAGGCATTTCGTGTTAAAAGTGGCCAAACAGTTGTTTTACGTAAATTTGGTGTGCTGAATCCGATTATGCCGTTTGCCAAGGTCAAACTGGCGGGGAAAAACTGGCCACCAAAACTGTATTTGCAACTCTCACAAGATATACAGCATTAGGCACATGGTCAAAAAATTTATAATGACTTGTAATAGAGATATACTACAGAAATAATACAGAATAAACAAATATTGTAACATGATTTCGGCATATTTGACTACTGATCGTTCCAAGACGGTACAGCTACTTCCACCCTATGGTCTACTGTGTTATTTTATATGTTTAACCCTTCGCTTCCTATTCACGCCAATATACCTACCTGTAAATAGTGAAGACCCAGATGAGACAGCTCCCGCAGGAGCTGTCTCATCAGGGTATGCACTATTTACAATTTGATTGTGCAACCAGTGCACTCCACAGCAGTGATTGCACAGCGAAATACGTGTACACAGTGAAAATATATGTAATTATACTACAGGACATGGGTAAAGAAGGAGAAATGTATTTTAAAATTAAGCAAGCGAATGTTTAATGTTTTATGTCTTGATACGCGTCCCCTTAAGTTTTATCTTGTAACTGTGCCGTTTCTTGTTTGATGGTGTTTGGTGCCGTGTCCGTTCGTGAGTGGCTCTCCCTGCTTGACCTTTTTCCCACTTTTAACCCATATCTGTTGTATTTAAGGTATACGATGGATATAAATAACGCTATATCTAGCAGCAAACAATATTAGTCAAACATACATGTATGGTCACAAGTTGTTGTCCTCGTGAATTGTAACATTATACCTGCATGATGATGTTCTTACATTGTTAAAGAGAGAAAGTCAAAAGTGTATATATGTTTAGGTATCAATTGATGTCTGCACCTGCATATATAGGCTTACTACGACTTCATTCGCCATTATACGAGTACCTATCTTTGCATTGTTACCATGTCAAACATTTAGTTTGTATCAGATTAGTGACGATATTATATCATTGTTATTATTCTATTTAAAAGTAGATTTTTTACCAGACAGACCCATCCAATCAACCACTTAATTCTTGAATACCACAAGAATCCCAAATGTAGCATATCTAGTGTTGCAATGTCAGTATAGAGCAAACGTCATTATTTAGACCATAGTACTCGTGATTTGCAGTTTGAAGAAAGTCTTTTCCACCTTCATGTAATGGATATGTAGGTTTCAAAGTAGGGTGTGTCATAATATCTGTCTTTTTAATATTATTTAATAGAACAATCAGCTTATAAGATATCAGAACTAATTATGCATCATTCTAAAGTACTTTGTATAAGAACACATTGTGCAAAAGAAAAGTTAATTTCAATTTTCGAATCACATTCCTTCTATACGCCCCTTTTTAGGATGATGATAGTTTTCGTAAACATACCCGGTCGGGTTTTAAAAAAACAATACATATCAAAGAGAAACGCTGTTTAACGGATACAAATTACCTTCGAAATACAATCAGTGCAGTAGCAGGAACGAGTATAGATAAAGCGTTAACATTAAGTATTTGATTGTCTGAAAATGATCACCATATCACTGTACAGGAAATATAACATTTTGCAACTGATATTAGCTGTTGCCTTATTGTTTGAAACAGTGGAAGTATCCGCTCCTCAATATCGTTTCATGTACATAGCATATTAGCTATTAAACAACACAATGGTAATGTCAAAAGGGATCGGATA
Organism: Azorinus chamasolen; assembly: GCA_963576725.1. NCBI lineage: Eukaryota > Metazoa > Mollusca > Bivalvia > Cardiida > Solecurtidae > Azorinus > Azorinus chamasolen. The sequence continues at coordinate 109,450,293 of OY755235.1, read as the reverse complement.
ATAGATCCCATCAACCGACCCGCACTTGACCGAATTTATAAAAGTACAGTACTAATCATATAACATGCTTTGCTATGTTGAGCTTCAAATTGCTCACAAACCCATTCTTCTCGTCGTGCGAAAAACGCGCGCGCAATATTTTCTCATTACGCTGTTTGGACAAATGCGTTCGTGTGTTCGTCTGGGGCTGTAGGTACGAACGAACGTTTCTCATGTGAAAATGCGGATGAGATAATATGTCTGATTGTTAATTTCTTTTAATATGTTTATGCTGTGGACAATTGTAAAGATGGTCTAGCGCAAATTGTGATTGCCTTTTAGCCTAAATGGCTTAACAACAAATTATCAAACTGTCTGAAAAAGGCCTTTGTTGAGATATCAATACATACATGAGGAAATTGGTGCATTAGAGTGAGTTAGCGCAAGCAGACAATTTATTTTAACAGCAACTTCAAGCCTATCAGTATACGAGCGTACTATAGTATTGCATCAATTCTGATTTGCATTCTGCAGGGTATATTTTCCGTTAATTAATGATATTTTTGAAAGGTTGTTGATTCTAATGGACGTTTCCGTTTATGTGTGGAATTCCTGTGTAGGTACATTGACAATCGCTTTTCTTCTTGCACGTATCTATCTGTATCAAACAAATAGACATAATTAATCCTTTTCATAAGAAAATGTTATATTTCCAGTGCTTTATGAATTTAATATATACGATAATATGGTTGTTAATTATCCAATCCGACCCGGTGTAATTTGACCGAAACTGGCGAATAATCTCATTCATTGGACCATCTAATATGTCGATGACAGCATTGTCCGTGTACTCCAAAGAAACATACAATATGCCTTGGACATCATCATCGGCATTATCGTTGCACATTACTGTCACTGTCGTCATGGTCGTCGTTATCCTCATCAGAAGCACCAGAATTAAATGCTGTTTTGCAATTCTTAAGCATTTGTTAAGTATCTACAATCATTTTGTATCATACTATTAGTAGCTGTTTTGAGCCGCAAATTCCTTACAAACACATTCTATTTGCCGTGCGGAAAACGCGCGTGCAATATTCTCATTGAGAGAAAAACGCGTGCACATTTTTTTCTCATTTCGCTGCGTGGAAAAATGCGTTCGTGTGTTCGCCTGGGGCTGTATGGTCCGAACGCAATCCTCTCACGTTTATGAGAATAATATCAGTGCGTTTTCCTTACGTGAGAAGAATGTATTCGTGAGAAATTTAAGGGTCAACAATGCTAGCCATCTATAGAACATCTAGAAGTCCTGTTGAGTCCGTCGGCATGCATGTTTGCCAGAATACAAATGCAAAAAGCAAGTTTTTATCTGTCAAAACATTTAATATAAGTGACCATATTCTCGAAACTTCAAACAACCAAACTCCAGTGGTCCGTCTTGCTGGTGTTAATGACCTCATTGCACCATAAGGAATATACCATGTTCGATGTTTAATGTAATTCAAAATGCACACATCATACACACATTTCAGGCTCAACAATGCTATCCATCTATAGAACATCTAGAAGTTCTGTTGAGTCCGTCATGAACTAAGAGGCATAAATATTTGCCAGAATATAAATGCAAAAGGCAAGCTATCATCTGTCACAACATTCAAAATGAGTAACCAGATTCTCGAAACTTCAAACAACCAAACTCCAATGGTCCGTCTTGGTGGTGTTAATGCTCTCATTGCACCACAAGGGATATGCCATGTTGGATTCTTCATGAAATTCAAAATACACACATCATACACTTAGGAAAAATCGGACAATTACGACTTAGCTATACAGTGGCTTGTTTGTGAACTGAAAGAAGCGGCTCAACAAGCCCGTGTACTTGCGTTTTCTGAAACATGGAAGAGACACTGTGCATTAACTAAAACTGTGGTTGTAGAAATCCCTGCTTCTTTCAAAAGTAGAACCTCTTTCAAGGAGAAGCTAGTAACATATGTAAAATAATTATGTCTTCATCGCAATTCCCAGCAAGCAGGCTATGCTTGAAGCCCTGGGGTTTGAGCGTTTTATTTATGATTTAGTCACAGATGACACAGAAGAACCATCCCGGATTGAATGCTTATGACCACTGTGATTTTGCATTCCTGGACATGGCCCATGTTGCCTCAAAGTTGCTATCCAACATCCTGACACATACAGTTCAACTTCGAACCTCAAGGGACCATTCAGATTAGTTCGAGGCAACAGAGTTTCGGGTCATCCGATTTATAATCTGACCAATATCTCAGGTTCACAACTTAATGCAGGACTAAAGTAATGCTGAAAACCCCTGTAGGAGCTATAAGCATTACTTTCGATATGCATTAAGCCGTCACATGTGGTTCTAGAAATGCGTAGTGATACATTTTAGAACAATTGTGTATTGTAAAAATTTACCGAATATACAGTTCGAGTTATCCGAGTTCGAGATATCGAAGTTCAACTGTATATTGTATTATGGATTTGACATAAATGAGAAGAAGATGCTATCTTCTGTGCCTGGAAGTCTCTTTATGATTTTGGGCTTGCTGTTTGGAGGGCAGAACTTGTTGACTTAGAAGACGACAAACAAACTGACATGCAACAGAAAGAATCAAAACTTCAAACCAAGATTCTCAACATTCACAATGCGACCGCATTATCAGTGATGATAATGTCCTGAAAGTTGACACTGCTCTTGCAAAACAAATTGGCAACGCTGGATACGGAAACTGGGAGCAGAGGGTTCCAGAATCAGATATTGGTTTGGGACACCTACACCCATCGACAAGAACTACATTATAGGTAACTGAAATAATGGAACCGATTTTACCCATTTTAAGGGAAACATGATGAGGTATCATTTTGATAACAAAACGCAAATATCACATATTACCTGCGACCCAATTGTCAAATGCAACCCAGGGAGTGTTTGACTTTGAGACGGACGATTTATATGTGCACAGTGAATCTACCAACGGAATGCAAAAGCAGAACAAGTCTAATGAGGAAAGTCTTTTAAATCCCACTTGTTCGTTAATGCGTTGACTTAAGCTGAGCCAGAATGTCTTCAGAACATCTTTTATCAGCCAAACAAAAGTAATTCATATATTCTGCCAAAGGAGGAAAGAGTGATAATATTTAGAAGCCCTTTGCCTAAAACAAGCCATATACTTTCTCCACACCTTTTGAAGTTATCAGAGCTAACACTGGATCTGTCAAGGAAAACTCCATTAAAGCGGACATGATAATACTGCAGCAAATAACATTATTTTATGAAGCTGGCAGAGATGTCAATCGTGATAGTATTTTCTACACCTCTAGCATTAACAGAAATTAATGAAACTCTTCTTTCAGGATCACAGGAAATTTTGTCACAGGTACTAACTGCAGATGTGCCAAGTTCTCCTGCCCTTGAACAAAGTGGTATTTATGATTAGGCAACACTGATCATAGATAGCGAGGTAATGGTGATTGCGCTTGGAAGACCACAATGTGCTTGTATTATAGATATTTCAATCAGATGTAATTCCCGTTGTTTTCAAAAGTATCTGTACAATTTTCCTACGTTTTTGTTAATGATTGTTCCTAGGCGCCCATTTTGTTTTCCACCATCTTCCCATTATATACTTACGATGCAGCTTGGTAGGCAGCCAAAATCTATAACTCTTGAATTGTTTTCTGCACTTCAAATCAGTCTTTAAACAATGTTTTACTGCTATATACAACAATGTATATTTGTTTGGCTGTAAATAGTGATTGTTGCCGTCCATTTTGTTTAACCCTTGGGATATAATTTGGAATACAGTAAAAGAAATTAAGCTTTTAAAAATTATCTTCCATTGGTCATTTGTACATTTTAGCAGAACATTTTAATGTTACCCCCCTATATTCGATGTAGTGTATCCTTGTTTAGTGGAAATAGTGCTCATTGGCGGCCATTTTGTTTTCCGCCATGTTTTACCTTGAATACGGAAGATACAGCTTGGCAAATGTTATAATCATATTTAGCACATCCAAATTATATCAAAACAACTGTTTGCCAACTTTTAACACGAAATTCCTACTACTCTTTCATTTTTCACAATTTCTAGAAATCAGACTAAGTTACAGGTCACACATTCACGGATCACTTCGCTGATTCCACTACGGATTAAATCTCACGGATGACCCCTGAAATGCCAATTTCCGTAGTCCAATACGGATGCATACAACGGTGTGACTACGGGTTTTGACTAAGGTAATATAGGAATGGGCAACGAGTGACACGGGTTATTACGGTACGACACGGTTTAATACGGAAATGACACGGTTTAATACGGAACGACACCTGTCAGGGCCCGTGCACCGTAATAAGTACGGATTAATACGGTTTTAGTACGGACTAAAACGGATCAGTGCGTTCCAATATGGTTTAGTAAGGATGTATTACGGTCGTTTGTACCGTGGTCAAATTTTGAACATGTTCAAAAATTGTCACGGACATACAAGTACTACTACGCATGACTACGGCAAGTTATGGACAGCACAGATTGCCACGGATGATGCCGGATCGTATCCGTAGCTAATCCGGCGTCAATTTCGTGAATGCGTGACCGCCAAAGCCCGTTGTCACACTATTGTGTGCATACGCTCGTACGTATCGCACTATGGAAATTGGCATTTCCAGGGTCATCCGAGAGATCTAATCCGTAGTGGAACCGGCGGGATGATCCGTGAATGTGTGACCTTGGCATTACATGGCGTTTTGTGACAGGTTCTAAGAAGACATGACTAAGACAAATTTCTAAGACTATCTATCTGAACAATCAGGTGGGAGGATTCAATGTCTATTGTCACCAGTCCTTTGTACTATAACTTATTCCTTCGAGAAACTGGTGTAGGAAAGCCTTCATCGCCACCGCCGCTATCAGTGACAGGTCCATGTTATCAGCCTGTAGGGCAAACGTAATACAGAAAGCTCCTATAGGACCTGTATTAATCTACGACATGCCTTACAAAACCATTATTGGACATTTTAATGGCCGCTTATGCCAGGTTCTGCTGTACATTGGATTGATTGCAAACAGTAACAACGAGTTTGCAAAATTGTAACAACACCAGGGTCCAAGGTTATAAAACCCCTGAGTCTGAGATCATTCTCAAGTATCTGATTAGTCAGATTCTGAGCAAGCTCAGAATCTGACCAATCAGATGCTTGAGAATGATCTCGGACTCAAGCAAAATGTTTTATAACATTGGGATCAGGGCTTATGGCATGGAATGGAAGTAAGAACAGGCAAGGGAAGGGGTAGGGTCAACAGCTCAATAGACACCAGCGCTAACATGGAATGGAAGTAAGAACATGCAGGGCAGAGGTTAGGAGCAACAGCTCAATAGACACCAGCGCTAACATGGAATGGAAGTAAGAACAGGCAGGGCAAAGGTTAGGAGCAACAGCTCAATAGACACCAGTGCCAACATTATCACGAACGCTGAATTACTTGAAGAAGTGGTCGACTTTAATTTCGTTTACTTTCCAGCATTTGTAAACAGAGCAGACCCAGATCAGACGGCTCCTATAGGAGCCGTCTGATCAGGGTCTTGTCTGTTTGCTTGTGAAATAATATAGATCTGATTCTACAGTTTCTGCCATGGCCATGTGCCATTATAGAAATTGATCTTAATTAATAGTCACGATGTCATTATTTCTTGAATGAATATTCATGGAGTAAAAGGATAAGTACTCGGAAGGCAACCTAAACAAAGATAATTCTGTAGGAATGAAATGCGTATCCAAAGTGAATTCAAAATAGTTACAATGTAACCTGGAATGTAGAACGTTACAGCCATTTAAGAAACTATAGAAACAAATATATCAAAGTTCACTATCAGACAGAGCAGACCCTGTTCAGACGGCTCCTATACGAACCGTCTGATTTGGGTCTACTCTGTGTGCAAATGCGTGAAAATGCGTTTACATGAAGGAAACAGTGCAAACATGTTATTGTATGATAAAGACATGTGATAACAGTAACCGATAAGGAGAGGTAATAATTCTTTGTCTTTCAGGCAGGTGGTAGCTTAACCCATTACCTCATAGGCTATTTTTAGATACAACCTCTTTGAATAAATCTACCGAAAAGGAGCATTAACTAGAGAAAATGAAAATTTTAGAATAGGAGCAAATGCTCTATTTATCACAATGGTTTCACAAAGATACTTCTACAGAGTCGTCAAAAGTCGTCAGTATGAGGGAATGGGTTAATATGCAAGGTGGTAGTATGAGGTATAAGATGTACCTTCAGTCTTCATTAAACAACCACCTGCTTTTTGTGACGTAATATGTGTCTTCTTTTTATGCGAGGGCGTTCAAGGTGAAATGTTATTTAACCATCTGTCATAAAACTCAATAATAAGACATTTTGAATTGTTGCCATTAAAACTTTGTACCGTAAACTCTTTATTGGATATTTATAAGCTCTTCGGCTTACTGAGTCTGTCAAACCTTTGATACTATTTTAATACAGACTATAAGAGGACCTACACATAAATTGCTCTTGAGTTATTTAGAATCGTCATTCACTTTAGAAACGAATCATGTTTATAATAATTATTTTGCGAACATAACTATTTATTAGAATTCCCCAACTCCCCAATGACGTCATAAGGTGAAATATTATCGCTGAAAACATTAAAAACAAATAGCCACGTCTAGGTTTATTCTATGAATAGTGATATGGGACACGAAGTACAGTAGAACATTTCTTAAGCGGCCATCAAAAAGAGGTCTAATTATGGGTATGTAAGACAGATGGTAGCTTAATACAGGTCAAACGTAATGTAGAAAGCTCCTAAATAATTAAAGCGGGTGTGGAAGTTTTATGTTGCAAAATTACTTTGTCAATTTACTTGATAAATTGCTTTCATAGCACAGCTAAGCATACTAAAAGTTTGTCATTGCCGTGAAAACTTATTTACCATTCTCTTGCTGAATTTAAAATACATGTCTCCTTCTTTACCCATGCCCTGTTGTATAATTACATAATATATTCACTGTGTACAAGTATTTCGCTGTGCAATCACTGCTGTGGGGTGCACTGGTTGCACAATCAACTTGTAAATAGTGCATACCCTGATGAGACAGCTCCTGCAGGAGCTTCTCATTTGGGTCTTCACTAATTACAGGTAGGTATATTGACGTGAACAGCAAGCGAAGGGTTAACCTACTTTTTTTCATAATAGTATGCATATCAGAAGCGTAGCTGAATCCAAATGTAATGTCCGAGAAAATTTAGTATTGTGTAGTGATGAAACAATTGTGATAAATAGAGCATTTGCTTCTATAGTAGCAAATGCTCTATTTATCAGGACTCAAGCTGGAACTTTCAATCAGGGAGAAGTTTAGAAGTCCTTTGGAGAGAGCCCGGGTGTGAGTGTTTGTTGTTACTATTAATTTGTTGAGAAATAATGATACTGCTGATGCGAGTCAAGTGTCTATAGGTGTTTCGATATTAGCTTGAACAACATGCCTCTCTATAGATTATATGAATCACTCGACAGACAAATAGAAGATCGCATATACGTTTTACCTTTTATTTTCACACATTTGCAAAAAGAGTAGAGAGTGTGTGTGAGAGAGAGAGGGGTAAAGAGAGAGAGAGAGAGAGAGAGAGAGATATAGTAATAGAGCGTCAGAGAGTGACAAGAGAGAGAGAGAGGGAGAAATACAGACAGACAGAAAGACAGACAAAAACAGACAGACAGAGAGAGACAGAGTCAGCGACATACAGACAGAAAGAGAGAGAAACAAAGAAAGAGAGAAACAGACAGAGACAGAGACAGACAGATAGGCAGACAGAGACAGACATATATAAAGATAGACAGACAGACAAAGAAGCATACAGATAAAAAGTCAGTGACAGGGAGAAGTGGATAAAGACAGATAGAAAGAGAGAGAGAAAAAATGAGAGAGAATAGAGAGAGAAGAGAGAGAGAGTATGAGAGAGAGAGTATGAGAGAGAGAGAGAGAGAGAGAGAGAGAGAGAGAGAGAGAGAGAGAGAGAGAGAGGAAGAGAGAGAGAGAGAGAGAGATATATTTGACTACAGAATTTGTTCAATAAGAATTCAGTGGTTGGTACATATTGCAAATTTTCTAAATTTTACGCTCGACATAAGCAGCAAGCGTGTCTTTCAATGCGTCCCATATTTAGTCTGCATCACAGTGATTCCATTTTCAGCATATTCTTAATTATGCCCTTACTCTCATACCATTGAACGAATTTCGAATCTGTCTCGATATGGTGTCATTCGAACTACATGTACATTGTAGTTCCCATTCTGAAATGGCATGTCATATTGATTCATCAACGTTTACATTACGTTTTCAAAATAGTGGTAATATTAGTAATTATAATTGCAATATATTTTCAAAATTACCTATATTGATTTTTTTCAGTACAGTCAGTTCACTTATGACTTTCTACATGAACGTCTTTTAAAAATCTGACCAATCAAAAGCTTGAGAACTCAAATCTGACCAATCAAAAGCTTGAGAACAAACTCGTCATTGTATGATAGAACTTAAGGTAGAAGAAACGTACATGTAAATGCAGACATTTTCTATTTTGAGCTCTCTGTTTATTTTTCATCCTGCATTAAGCTCTATATCGCGCTACATTCGAATGTGTGATAGCATGAACAATTTGACGTCTCGCCAGAATCTGCACGGGCTTATACCCTAGACCCGAGGTTATACATTATTTGCTTGAGTCAGTGATCATTCCCACGTATCTGATTATCTGTTTAACTCACGTGAGAATGATCTCAGACTCAAAGCCAAAATAGTTTATAACCTTGGAACCAGGTTACGTTTTAGATGTTACGAAAATGTGAGAAAGTCAGTTTCGAAATATAAATTTGAATATTCTTTATCGATAAAAGATTGCTCATCATGCACTGTATCACCTAAAGTCTGACCAACCAGCCACTTGAAAATGAATTTAGACTCAAGCAACAGGTTTTATAACCTAAGAGACGATTCAGATCCGCGGTGATCGAACCTATTACGCGAGTCTATGTTCGTTCTCAAGCATCCGATTGGTCGGATATTTGATAATAAACTCAAACTCAAACGCAGGGTCTAAGGTTATAAAACTTCTGAGTCTGAGCTCGTTCTCAAGTATCTGATTGGTCAGATTCTGAGCAAGCTCAGAATCTGACCAATCAGATGCTTGAGAATGATCTCAGACTCAAGCAAAAAGTTTTATAACCTCGGGGCCAGAAGCTTATAGTCGCGGGGCCATGTCTCAGACAGTTTGAAAAGTCATGCTTTCAAACGCGAATACAATATCAATACCTGTCTTAAGTGGTCATTTAAAATATGTCTAATGCTGAGTCTTCGAGGCATGTGGGAGCTTAATGCAGGACAGAAGTAAAGCAGCATTTTGTATTACTTTTGTCCTGCATTAAGCTCCCACATGCAATTATATGTCATATTTAATCAGTAACTCATCACTTGAGCCTTTGAATATTCATGTAAGAAATAATGACATCATGATTATTAATTAGCATATTTTTTATATTGACAAGTGAACACGTGCTTTTTTTGACATGCCAAACACTGCAGAATTAGATCTAAGTATTTTTTTCATAAGCAAACAAACTAAATCTTGATCATACGGCTCCTGATCTTGGTCTTCTGTTTGCAATTGTGCTAAAGGGCATATATTTGGAGTAAAATGTTTAACCGTTTCCCTGTTGTATATTCATGTAAGCAATAATGACGTCATGAATATTAATAAGATTAATTTTCATAATGGCATATGGACACAGGACATTTTGCCTCAGGCAGAAGCTGAAGAATCAGATCTATATTACACTATAAGCAAACAGAGCAGATCCTGATCAGACGGCTCCTACAGGATCTGGGTCTACTCTGTTTGCAGATGCGTCAAAATGCGCTTACATAAGGGAAAGAGTTAAACAGGATTTACTGTACAGTAGAACTTGTCTTTAGTGGCCATCAAAGAGAGATCTAATTATGGGTCTGTAATGCAGGTAGTAGCTTAATGCAGGTAAAAGGTAATGCAGAAAAGCTCCTCTGCATTACTTTTGACAAGCATTAAGAAACCATCTGCGTTTTAAGTCTCTTATTTTCAATATATTAGTGACCGCTTGGGACAGGCTCTACTGTATAAAGAAATATCCGGCACAAAACGAAGATTAGAAAAAACGGAAGCAAAGTTGTAACATCTAATTTGAAAATGACAGTACTAGGACTGTTAAACCAATTACATATAGTCTCCATGGCGATAAACGATTAAACAAAACAAAAACCATTTTAGAAATCCTTTTACATCTACAGTAAATCCCCTCTAAAAAGATGTTAAATCTAGCAATATCGGTCTTGGAAACAGGTGGAAGCTTAATGCAGGGTGATAGTCATGCAGAAAGCTCCTCTAGGAACTTTCTGCATGGTTTGTTCGCCCTGCATAAAGCAGTCACCTGCCTAAACGTATCTCAATTATTTTCTACTAGAGTTACGGTTTACAGGAGTTTTACTGTATTTACTGTCTTGAAGTTTGCCTTCTGCGATGATTTCGCAGCTGATCAACACAACTAGTCAATGTTGACGTCATTTGCGAACAGCGTGGATCCAGATGAGACGCCGAGGAAATCGGTGCCTGATTAGAAACCAAATGGTTTGGTGCTCTGGTACTTTTCTTTGAAAGGAATTCGAAAAAATGTGTACTTTAAGGATAAAAGCATAGGACAAAATGTGTACTTTTAGGCTAAAAACATAGGACAAATTTTTTAGACTTAATTTTGTTACTTAGTCTTGAACATTTCCTTCATATCATCGCCATTTCACACATATGCAAACAGAGTAGACACAGATCAGGCGGCTCCTATAGGATTAAATATAAATTAATATTCATAATGTCATTATTTCTTAAATAAATATTGAACAGGGGAATAAGATCTAATTATGGGTCTTTAAGGCTGGTGGTAGCTTAATGCAGGTCAAAAGTAATGCAAAAAGCTCCTGTAGGAACTTTCTGCATTACTTTTGCCCTGCGTTAAGCAACCACCTGTTTATATTTAATAAATGAATGGCCGCTTAGGACAGGTTCAACGGTATTCTAGTCGAATAATCGCTTCATTATCTCATGCACGAAACCAATCATTATCAATAATCCAAAGGGTACTATGCGAGGCGGAAGTGGATGATCTGAAAAATCGTGCATCTCGTGTTTTTCGTTGCCTAGATGCACGTGGAAAAAAATGCTGTGCTGTGTCATTTTGTACAAAGCAGTGTTCGAAAGTTAATAAGCATTCCTTTTGTTGAAAAATATTTCAAATTAATCCGTCTTGCAAATAACGATAATCGAAATATGTATTGTTCCCTGTTTGAAAGAAGTGGATTCATTAGAACCTGTCTTAAGCTGCCATCACCATAGGTCTATTGATGGGTCTGTTAGGCAGGTGGTAGCTTAATGCAGGTCATAAGTAATGCAGAAAGCTCCCGTAGGAGCTTTCTGCATTACTTTTGCCCTCCATTAAGCAACCACCTGCTTTTAATAATCCTACCTTCAAGAAATGAATGACCACTTGAGATAGTTTCTACTGTAAGGTAAAATTATTTCCCTTGGCAAATGACTATATGGTAAATGGCGCTGTGTATAAACACGTGATAACCGTGCATGTTAGTTCGTGTTGTCCTTCAGCCTTAGGTTTGACTAATATACTCAGCGTCACTAGAAAGTTACCACCCTGTATACCCCTATATATTTTGAAATAGTCGTATCATATGCAAAATACTAGTACGATATCGTTCTTGATTTAAATGTGTAGTAACGGGCGCTTATATTGTCCCGATACGGTGCTCTCCTTTTCGTCCACGGACTGCACGTGCAAATTGACGTTTTCGTGCAAAGTCGACATGTACTCGAAATTTATCACGAGCCATTTGTGGTTTATGAAAGTCAGTGTTCATGCCAACATAAAGACGTTAAATTTCGTAAAAGATTTGCTCAAAATAGGACGTTTGACGAACGCCCAACGTCAGCAGGCCGTCGGTATGGTCAACGCTGGATTATCGTATCGAGACATAGCAGGTCGAATGGGGTGTTCTCACCAAACGATCATGAAACTCGTCCAGAGACACCATCAGACAGGGTATGTGGGTGATAGGCCGCGCCCAGGACGCCCAAAGGTGACGTCAAGACGTACTGACCGTCAAATCGTCCTCTCGCACCTTCGCAATAGGTTCCTGTCGGCTACACAGACGGCACGGGAGACACCAGTACTTCACAATGGCCGGATAAGCGCATCTACTTGCGCCGTCGCTTAAAGGGGACAGCGTTACGTGCTCATAAGGCTTACCGGGGTAACGTTTTAATGCTAGAACGTCGACAAAACCAAGTAAAACGTTGCAACGGAGATGGCTTAATCGGCAGTGGCAAGGGGTACTTTTTACCGACGAATCCAGATTTTGTTCAAATATGGTCGACGGGCGAAAGAAGGTATGGAGACGTCGGGAAGAACGATGTGCGGAGTGTTGTGTGAGACAGGCTATGCGGTGGGGTCTCATCAGAAGGAGCTGTCTCATCAGGGTCTGCACTATTTACAAGTTGATTGTGCAACCAGTGCACTCCACAGAAGTGATTGCACAGCGAAATACTTGTACACAGTGAAGATATATGTAATTATACAACAGGACATGGGTAAAGAAGAAGAAATGTATTTTAAAATTCCGCAAGCGAAGGATTAAGACCAGTTGTCGTCCCCTTTCTACAGCCACACGGTGACGTTAACGTATACGAAACTAGACAATGCCCGGCCGCATTATGCAAGGTTAACACGAGGTTTCTGAGAAACAATAATGTCAATACACTCCCTTGGCCTGCTTACTCGCCAGAGCTCAGCCCTATCGAGCATTTGTGGGATCAATTAGGACGTGCAGTGTATGACGGTCGACGTCACATCGGGAACCGTCAGCAGCTTGTCCATGCCCTCATGGACGAATGGGAGGCTCCCCCCCCCCCCAGTACCGTATACGGCGTCTGATACAGAGTATGCGGCGCAGAATCACGACAGTCCTTCGTGCACAATGAGACCATACCCGTTACTGAGGTTTGTGACTTTGGTTTTCCAGTGACCTTCTTAAAGCAAAGAATTGTCACATTTTTTTTCGGAAAAATGCGTACCAAACCATGTTTATCATTTTCATAACACTTCAATATAAAAAGAATTGCATCTAAATGTAATGTAGTAAAGGACTTATGGACATACATATGGGTGTCATGTCCAACACACTTTGGTGTCAACAGTTTGATGATAATGTTCCTTGTGTTGCTATACATGTGATTCAATATCGTTCAGTCGAACGCACAAAAGTACGTAGCGATGAACGCACATTGGTGTCAGCACTTTTTGCATGACGGACACCAAAGTGTGTTGAACATCAAAGTGTGGCTTCATATTAGTGGTTTCATCTCAATACTGATAAACTGAAGATATGCAAAATTATGTACGAATCAAGTATAAAGTACATATATTTGTAAATTTCGTCTTATGAACCAAATATATGTGCATCGCAAGAGATGGTAATACAGTAAAACCTGTATAAAGCATACCTCAAAAACAGGTCTAATCATAGGTCTGTAAGGCAGATGGTAGCTTAATGCAGGTCAAGAGTAATGCAGAGAGCTCCTATAGGAATTGTATCTACATTTTAGAAACTAAAGAAACATTTCTATCAAATCCCATATGCACACACCACCCTGACCAGACGGCTCCTATAGGGCGGTCTGATCTGGGTCTACTGTGTTTGCAGAGGCATGAAAATGTGTTTATATGAAGGAAAGGGTTAAACGTCGATTGTAGCTTCCAGCTGCGATAGTCGTACTAATTTCAATCGCGTGATCTTTAGTAAAACTGTTTCCTTATCAATTGTCCATTAATTGACCTGTAATCAAAATAAGCATTTGTTTCACACAAGATTATGTTTTCTCTCAATTAACTAGTTACCCTATGAATATTCATTTAAAAAAGGTAATTATATAATAGATATTATGAATAAAAATTAGATTTTTTTTATTTTAATAACATACGAGGGGCATTTCATTAATTCGTAAGAACAGCTTTAAAAATAATATTTCAGTTGTGATATTTCGAATATTTTTGTGTAACTATATATTAGTACTTGTACATGTACTATTACTCGACACGCAGACCATTTTTCTTGACGCGCACGCTTGTCTTGTGCTCTGTTGAACCGCAAATTTCACGCCACCCATTTTTCACACGTGTGAAAAATGGGTTGACGCATTTTCACACGGGTGAAATTTCCGGCCCCATTTTTCACTCATGTGAAAAATGCGGCCCCATTTGTCACAAAACCGTGCTGTGAAAAATTCGGCACCCCTTTAACCCTATTTTCTGAAGACCTACTAATACCAACGCATTTTTCACAGATATGTCAATAGATGGTTTAGCTATTGTTGACATGCTTACGCACGAGAGATCTTAAACAGCCATCAGGACATTGAATAAATATCGGATAGGGTAGCTTTGTCCCTGAATTATGTTTATGACAGTAATGCCCCATGAGTCGACTCGCGTTATCTCAAAATCGGTTAAGTAGAACTTCTGCTTATGCCGATTTCCACTCTAAGTCCCTGCCATTTGAGCTGTTTTTTGAATTGCAAGCAATTCTGATCCAGACCAGATGCAGAGCGACTCAGCGTCTAGTCTGTATATAAACTGCTTGGGATTATGTTTTCATTTTCAACAATGGAAATAAAGCATGTGTTTTTGGCCAAACAGAAATTTTAAAACGTAATGTAGTACCCGCGTATTGTGTGTATAAAAATCATTTATCACGGAGTTCTTTAACGTCTTATAGTGATGTTCGCAAAGAGTTCAAGCTAATGAGTGTCGACTGTACTTTAGTATATGGTGACAGAAATTATAATTTAAGGAATTATCCAATTACCTTATTTAAAACCGACGTAGATGATAAGAATGTTTTGTAAATACATATATACATATATAAAATTTGACAGGGCACTGAGAATAAACTGAGAGTGAAATGACAGCGCACTGAGAGTATACCGAAATGAAAATAAGGTTAATAAGGTTAAGAGTAAACTGACAGTCTACGGTAGAGTAGCTTTTAGTAATCTGTCTTACTAAACGATACGATATGAACGGTTTCTTACGTTACTATTACCTTAAGTAAAGAACAACTCTTTCTTTCCTTAGATGATACACATAGTACAAAACGTATTAATCAAATATCCCATAAAATGGAAATAGTACCCTTTATATTAACCGTGAGATGTACAACATATCTGCACGAAAGATATACACATGATATACGATGAGCGCACGATAGATATACGCACGATGTACGCTACATACTGTAAAAAGGTCTTGAAACAAGGAAGATACGTGCCAAGTTTGAAAGCCCCATTTTCGATGGTTCAGAAGTGATAGCCAGTGGTAAGGTTTTTCATTAAGTATGCTTAAGATCAATTCAGAGGTCAGCAGGACCAATATTTTTGTATTACTACAAATGGTGTGTATCAAAAATCACATACTCAAATTATAATGGTCCTTCTCCTCATCAGTCAAAATATGTTTTTTAAAATAGTAAGTCAAAGGTCAAGGAGAAGGTCATAAGGTCAAAAGTTTTTTGTATTTTGAAAGGTCTTTTCTTAAGAAATGTACACACCCAATGTGCAAACGGTTCTAGATTTATGACCAGGGTGACAAACTAGCAGCCGATCGGGACAAAATATCCCAGATATTCGATATCCCGGGTGTTGCAGCACATGTTGTCGACGGTGTACATATCGTCGCCGGCAACAATGTATGTCAAAACAAGCGGCACATATTGTCGCCGGCGACAGTATGTGCCGAAGTTGTCGGCACCGGCGACAATACGTGCACAAGGGTTACGCCACTGTCATATTGTCGTTTGTCGGGTAAACCAAATTATAGTAGTCGGTGGTTTACGACACAACAGTGTAATTGCGCCAATGATAATCAAAAGCTCTGTATAGTGTCAACTGTTTTGACAGGATCACATCCGTCCAGCTGTTTGTCGTTTCATCAATATGTATGTTCTCTGTCGTCAATTTGTTCGTCGTTAAAGGCGTTTGACATTTTTTCGGCAGAAATACCCTTAAACAGCACCATAACCTTCGTCACATATTGTCGCCGGCGACAATTTGTGCAGTTCAGCATTAATATGTGCCGAAAACTTCGGCACATATTAACGCCGTCGACAATATGTTCCATTTGTTTCAGCAGAGATGGTCGCCGGCGACAATATGTACAGCGGCAACAAGATGTGCCGCAACACGGGGACATCAAATGCAGACACAATCATAATGCATATCAAATATGTGGACGCTAAAGGATTAACAAGGAACTCCAAATACTTTTTGCCCACGTGACCCATGATTATATTTTAATCAAATAAGTATGTTGAGTAAGCACCCAAATCAACTTCCGAGTTGTAATACAAATCTGGCATTTCGATTCCTGCGACCTTGGTCTATAACCAAAATGACCAAAGAATTTTGTCAACTTCAATATAGTCTCACGTGTGAAAAATGGGTCGCGTGTTTTGAAGTGTATAATTTAGCACATCGTCTCGACGCATTTTTCATATACGTGAAAAATGCGTCGGGCTTTGAAGGGGGTTATAGGAGCAAAACGCAATTTTCACAAATTATGTGAAAATTGGGGCCGCAAATTTCACACGTGTGAAAAATGGGTGGCGTGAAATTTGCGGTTCAACAGTGCTCGCTACGCCTCAGTTGAAATGACCACGTGGTGTAATATTGCCTGTTTTAGCGTGCTATAAAACATGGCCGTTTATCAATGTATCAAACATATACCAGCTCCGGACTATCGTGAGGACTGTCTTGGGGCATTCTGAAAATACACAGGGAAAGTACTTTGAAGGACTGAGAGATTTTTTTTGAACACTTAGGTAAGCTCCGTGAAGCTATTTTGCGAATGTATGAGTGAGTGAGTGAGTGAGTTCGGTTTTACGTCCAACCAACAGTATTTCAGTTATTTGCAGACGGCTCCCACATGAGACAAGTTATATTGCTGCCTCACTGGAAAACCCCTGCCGCAGGCACATGGCAAGGGCACTCCACCCAGTCACATTATCCTGACACCGGGCCGACCAGTCCTAGAACTACCCCTTTAATGTCGAGCGTATCATGGAATCAGATCTGTATTATTGCATAAGCAAACAGAGCAGACCCTGGTCAAAAGGGCTCCTATAGGAGCCGTCCGATCTGAGTCTATTCTGTCAGCTTAAGCTTAGAGAAAAACCGACCACAGTTGAACTTCGATATCTCGAACTTCAAGGGACTTTACAAATTAGTATGAGATAACAGAACTTCTAATCCGATTTTCTCGACAATTTTCGAGTTCACAGTTTAATGCAGGTCTAAAGTAATACTGAAAGCTCCAATAGGATCTTTCAGCATTACTTTAGACCTGCATTTAGCTGTCATATGTATTTCTAGATATCCGTAGTGATATATTTTAAAGCAATTCTGTTTTGGAAGGACCGAACTTTTGGTTCAAGTTAATCCGAAGCTCGAGTTATCCGAGTTCGAGATATTGAAGTTCAACAGTAATAGAATTCATTTTAACCCTTTCGCTGCCAATGCCGGATCTGTGATTACCTATGCAAACAGTTTGGATCCAAATGAGACGCCGAGTAACTCGGCGTCTCATCAGAATCCAAACTGTTTGTTACTGTTACTATGTTTTTGAAACAAAAATGAAGAAAATAAAAAAAAATGAAATTTTGTAGCAGACGACAAAGTTAGCAGCCGACAGAATGTGGCAGCGAAAGGGTTAAGTAGGAGATAAATGACAGAGAATAGGTTTCTGAAGGCTGATTCGTGATCGATAGGCATTGTAACGCCATTCAGTCATTCAGTTTCAATGGCTTGAGGGGGTACTCAGTGAAAATCCACCATCATTGTAATTCTCTAGCCCCTCACGATTTCAATTGCAGATATAACAATTGCCAATGATTTAGTACAAACCCATTCCAAGGCGTTATTTCAAGAACTCCTTAAACAATACAGTAGAGACGTGCCAAAAGTAAAAAGATGTTTTCGGTTTGATTATTTGCTAACAGTGTAGACCCAGGTCAAAGACGCGGGGTTTGATTAGGGTCTTCACTGTTCGTCGGACTGAATAATGTGAATCCTTCCAATTCCAACGGGAGTTCTTCTGATTGTGAAAGTATGTCCCACTGGCCTAAGGTGATACAAGGTGTATAACAAGAATGCCAATCCATATACAAAATATAATTGAGTCCTGCTGTATGAAAACCAACTTGTAGGCTTGCAAACAGTGTAAAATCAGACCAGCAGCGATCCAGTATAAAACGTGACACCTGATCGATCAGTTTCTGCACTGTTTTCACGATAGTCTGCCAGATAGGCTATGATGGGTGACATACAGTGTATCCGGTCTCACGCTGTCATTCATTTATTGAACATGGGAGTCTTTGAAAGCGGGTGGTTGCTTAAGGCAGGGTAAAAGTAATACAGAAAGTTCCTATATATTGCCCATGTATTATATATTTAAACGTTTATTCCTACACCCTTGTAAAGACAGCACTGATCAGGGTCTGCTCTGTTTGCATATATAGAATATTTATGTCTCCCACAACATAGTGGTGTGAGAGAGGAGACATACTGATTTACTCCTTTCTGTCTGTTTTCAAGTTCTCATCCAATCTTCACCAAACCTTATAAAAATGTTTATAGCTATAATATCTAGGCCAAATTTGATATCCAGCAAGATTGTTTCAGGAACTTCAGAGTCATGGCCCTTGATTCATCCAAATTTTGCCTTTTCAGCCTTGTCTGTCTCTCATCAAGCTATAATATCTAGGCCAAGTTCGATATCTAGCAAGATTGTTTCAGGAACTTCAGAGTTATGGCCATTGATTTATCCAAATTTGGCCTTTTTAGCCTTGTCCACTCTTTAAGTCAAAAACGTCTAATCCAATCTTCACCAAACCTTATAAAATGTTAATGGCTATAATATCTAGACCAATTTTAATAACCAGCAATACTAGGCACTTTAGAGTTATGGCCCTTTATTAATACAAAATTGACCTTTTTAGCCTTTCCACTCTTTAAGCCATCAAGTTCTCATCTGATCATCACCGAACCTTATGAAAATGTGTATGGTTATAATATCTAAGCCAATTTGAATAAGTAGCAATCTTGGAACAGGTACTTCAGAGTTACGGCCCTTGAATTGTTGAAAACTGGGCTTTTTCTATCTTTGTCTGCTCTCTAAATCAGAAAGTCCTCACCCAGTCTCCAACAAACTTCATAAAAATGGTATTGGCCATAATGTATTGGCCAAGTGTAATAACCAGCAAGATTACACCGGGAAATTTGGAGTTATGGCCCTTGAATTATTCAAAATTTGCTGTTTTAGCATTGTCAGTTTTCAAACTGAACGATGTTCTGTCTGACCTTGTACAAACTTCCTGAAAATCTTTAAAGGAATAAAATATTGATCAGGTAAAATAAGCAGCTAAATCTATTTAGGCATGTCAGGATTATGCCCCTTGAACAAAATAAGAAATGCCTGTTTTAGCCTTGCCGCTCCCTAACTCCAATAGTTTTCATCAGATCTTCACCCAATATACTGAAAATATTATTTGCGAGTACATTGTAAAGCAAATGATATGAAACATCCTAAAATTCAACAAAAATAATCTTTGTAAAACATCCAATCATTTTGAAACAGGAAGTGTCGCCGGAGATTCGGTGACGCGGTTATCCGAGACGCTCAGTACATGACATTAATATTCTTAAGCTTTGGTATTATTCTTTGTGATTTATGTTCTCCTCTATAAGCTCACATGTTGTTACTTTTATGTAAATTTAGACGAAAATAAAGGATCTGTTCTGTTCTGTTCAAAATTCATCAAATTGATATTCATGATTTCTTACATGAATATTCAGCAAGTAAAGTATTGAACGCGGCGGCTGATCTGATTCTACACTGTTGTCTGAACAGCCTAAAGGTTGGGGCTTTTGTATAGCAGGGTTTATATGTACACATATCTAAGTAGATATGTCCAATTTTGTATCTTGGGCGAATCTGATATCCATTAGTATTGTATCTTCTGTAAGTGTTATTGTGTTTAACAATTTACTCCATAAATGCGCTTTTCTATGCATTTGCAAACAGAGTAGACCCATATCAAACGGCTGCTGTAGGAGCCGTATGATCAGGGTCTGTTCTGTATGTGTATGATATAATATAAATATGATTCTACAGTTTCTGCTATGTTCAAAAGGTCCTGTGTCCATGTGCTGCTGTCATGGGGTGTAATTGGTCAATATAATAAAAATACCATTTTGGATGATATATTGTTTATTTTATTATTTGCCATTTGGCATATTTGACAGTGACCTCTAAAAGTATTTCAAATTCAAGTGAATTTAACTCTGCCTTTTTGCTAACCGCATTTACACGTGCACTTTCATATCACTGCTGTCACCATTCATGTTCGGATGTGACTCTTGCTATTTTACATATTGATTGTATGTCTGCAATACAGTCAGGTAAATGAATATTTTCATTCATCCTGTCATTATCATAACAATAATCATCATTCTATAGTTGTAATATGTTTATGTCTTTATTTTGTAAGATAGTTAGATTTTGAGCTATTTTGTTCTGTAAGCTACGCTTCATTTACACGTAATGTGTCACACATTTTAGGTATCATGTGTATCCTAAAGGACCCACCCATACTTGTCGATAGAGCCGGGGAAGCCCGACGACACTATTATAGCAATTTATCTAATTAATATTCAGGATATCATCATTTCTTACATGAAACAAGGAGTAAAGGGTTAAGATATAAGCAAACAGTGCCCAAGTTGATCACCGATTGCCTACGCAAAATTTAGTCTGTTATGGTACCAACCTTTAGCCTACTACTGGTGAACTCGTCATTTACCTCTTACAAAATACAGACTCCATTAACCCTTTCCCTGTTCTGTAGTAGGCCAAATTTCAATACCTACTGAATATTCATTAACAAACTAGTTTTAAAGATATATAGAAGGTGGTACATTGTAGACATTTTAGAAAGCAAAGAAACAGATCTATCAAATTCTATTAGCAAACAGAGTAGACCCTGATCAGACGGCTCCTCTAGGAGCCGTCTGATCTGGGTCTACTCCGTTTGCAAATGCGTGAAAACACGTTTATATGAGGGAAAGGGTTAACCATTTCCTTGTTGAATATTATTTTAAGAAATAATGACATCATGAATACTAAATAGCTGATTTTTTATTATGGCAAATAAAATCATATAAAGGATTTCTTGGTAGAACGTTTTCAATTAAGTAAGATCTATTATAAATTCATTAACAAAACAGAGCAGACCCTAATAAGGCAGTTCCTATAAGAGTCGGCCTGTCTAGGTCTTATCTGTTCTCAAAGACGTGAAATAAGTGTTGCTGATTTTTATGAGGGAAAGGGTTAATCCAAGACTCAAGCTGTTTTACACCTGGTCTTATTGTTTAACCCTTTTCCCTAATATAAAAGCTTGTTCACGCATCTGCAAACAGAGTATATCCTATAGAAGTAATCTGATCAGGGTCTGCTCTGTTTGCCTTTGACAAGATATACATCTGATTCTACAGTTTTTGTCAAAGCAAATTATTCCCTTGAAAAGTTTACATTATGAAAATACAGTTAATACATATTCATAATGTTGTTTTTCTTATATGAATATAGAACATAATTATAGTTTAAAGAATTGTAAGATAGATTAAGTTTGAACTCTGAAGGAGATGAAGCTAACTTACTTAACAGGCTAAAGGTTGATGATAGTTTACTAAATTATTCCAGAGAAAACACACGTGAGATTTATCAAAGCTAATTTCGAAATATTGTGTATGCACTTTACCCCCTTGCCTATGCTTTATACTACTTAACCGGCATTTGCCAACAACTTGAATCCAGATCAGACTCCAGGTACCTCGGGGTCTGATCAAGATCATAGCCGCATGACATCCAGTCAATAGGTTTTTGCAAACTTAAATGAACCCGGAAGTAACTGACAATTGTAGCATTTCAGAGTTTTCGTAAACATTTTTTTACCAAGGAATAAGGTTTAAACGCATTTTATAACGCAATCAACAACTGTTGTTAACTATTTCTCGGTTAATCCCGACCTGACTCGCATTTGCAAACGGCTTGGATCCAGATGAGACGCCGAGTAACTCGGCGTCTCATCTGGATCCAAGCCGTTTGATACTCGGCCAATAGTTCATCAAAAGCTTCATCGAATCGGAAGTAGTCATATCTGCACCATGTCCAATTTTGAGCTGACATTATTTTTTTCATAGCGGAGTAATGGTTACTTTAGAACATTATAGTTACAGTCATAATGAAGCTTCTACCGAAATTTACAAAATAGAAACAAGATGCTTCCCCCTTTTCAACTGCAGTCTTGAAATTAGGTCAGGTATAAAATTTTATGTATAACAAATCCCCGCGCATCAAAGTTTCAGGGAGGTTCCATACAGGAACATAAAATATGGGAATATTATGAAATCGTAATTAGTTCCTGTTCTCGCTTGTTAACTCTCTACCTCACAGATACGCACGATTTTAATGTCTTTGCAAAAACAGTAGACCTAGATCAGATATCCCCTGTAGGAGCCGCCTGATAATTATGGGTATGTTCTGTTTGCTCAATAAGTTATATAAATTTGATTCAACATTTTCTGTCGTAGCAAAAAAGTACCGTGTTGATAAACAACGAAACCACGCTAATGCGACCACTTAAATAATAAGCATAGCTGCCTTTATAAGCAGGTGGTTGCTTAATGCAGGACAAAAGTAATGCAGAAAGCTCCTCTAGGAGCCTTCTGCATTTCTTTTGTCCTGTGTTAAGCTACCACCTGCATCTAGCACCCGGAATTGTACCTCTTTTAGGTGGTCGTATTAGCGGGGTTTTACTGTACAATGATACCAGGATATGGGTCTGTACCGTTCACAAAGAAATACAGTAAAATCTCGATTATTCGAACACTAAAATACGTATTATTATTATCGATCTTTAAGACAGGTGGTAGCTTAATGCATGGTGAAAGCCATGCAGAAAGCTCCTCTAGGAGCTTTCTGCATGACTTTCACCATGCATTAAGCTGCCACCTGCCTTTAACGGTCTAAATTCTTCTATACAGAAAATTGTTAAATGGTTAAATCCCATCAGGATCCAAACTGTTTGTTACTATTACTATGTTTTTGAAACAAAATTGAAGAAAATCAAAAAAAATGAAAACTTGTAGCAGACGACAAAGTTAGCAGACGACAGAGTTTGGCAGCGAAATGGTTAATGCGCATGGTGTTACTGTTTCTGACACGAGTATTCACTAGGTTAAGATTTATTTTAATTATCTAAAGGATATCTGTGGCGAAAAAAGCAGATACGTATCTGCATCAAACGGCTGATTCTTACAATAACAACACGTACTTAGAACATATTTCATTATCAATCAACAAACAGCAACGCCGGTGCAGCGTGATCTATTGCTGTGTGCAGTTAAGCCACGAAATCATTATCGCGAAAACTAATGATTGCTGATCATCTGCGGATGATTATATAGACAAAAATAAAATCTAATCCCATATATCTATACCTTCCATCTCTTTCTCTCTCCATACCACAGCAGTGTTTAATTTTGAGTAAAGGTAAGTAATTTCAAAAACGCCGACTGCGCATGCGCATGTATTGGCACTGATCATTGTGAGTGTTTCTCTGATAGATAGTAACGTCTCAAATTTCCAACAGAAGCTACAGGCCTGTTGTTGAAAGGTTATAAACCCGGGTAAACATATCACCGCCAGCCTCCACGGCAGTGTAACAGTACGGATTGTACAGGCTCGCTACACGAGCGCAGTTTTGCCATTTCTTCATGAGTTTCGTGCTATGTGATTTTCAATGCATTATAGGTTATATATACAAAGTGTCAATGGATTAATTTGAACATGTGACATTTAAGTGGTGCATTCAACTAGTTTTGGAGTTGGTGGGGATTTTATTTCTATTTTTTTTTATTTGTGACATTTAACTCTTTGCATGCTAATTAATTTTTCGTCTGCATTGGTTAGACATTGTACAATAATGTATATATACTTTCATAAGCAAACAGAGCAGACTTTGATTAAATGGTTCCTCACAGAAATCGTTTAGTCTGGGTCTATTCTGTTTGGAGAGGCGTGAAGAAGCGTACGTATGGTGCAGAGCTACAGATAAGGGTGCGTGCCCAAACTCTAAAATCGTCATTTCTCCACCAAACCCTATACTGTGACCACTCTTTAGAATCGTCTCGAAGAGAAGAGACGGTTCTAAATGTCTCGAAGAGACGATTCTAAAGAGTGGTCACAGTATAGGGTTAGGTGGAGAAATAAAGGAACTATTCTTGAAAATGTTGAATTTTACGCATCTTATCTGGATCTCTGGTATGAAGTAAAGGGATAACTACATGTGAAAACTAAGTAACTTATCGTTTTTTAAAACACCATTATGAAAAACATGTCGTACTTAAAATGGGACACCTTTTCCTCAAACTTGAGTTCATTTTTACCTGATATGGACGTCTTTGATGCTTTTACAGAGTAGACCCTGCTCTTTTTTCTTATGAAATAAAAGAGATGTGATTCTATACCACTGGGTCAAAACTCATCATGCTCATAATGTCATTACAAAAGAGAATTCAGCCAATTAATATTCATACATGTTTAGTCATTATTTCTTGCATACATATTCATTAGGTTGAGGGTTTTAGATCTACTAACAGAATTGATCTTAGATTAACCATTTCCCCCATGCATACGCCTTTCTCGCCTCTGTAAAGGTCACCTGTTGAAACCATTGTGATAAATAGAGCATTTGCTCCTATAGGAGCAATGCTCAATTTATCACAATAGTTTCAAATTACAAAATTCTAAAGTTTTACTTTTCTCCAGTTAATGCTCCTTTTGGGTAGATTTATTCAAAGAGGTTGTGCCTAAAAATAGCCTATGAGGGAATGGGTTAAATCTCGATTGTGCGAAGACTCAAATAGTATCATTGTCGATCTTTAATCATTTCCCTGTTCTCAATCTTTTATCCAAATTTCAACGCCTACTGAATATTCATGGAGAAAATAGTTATAATGAATCATGGAAGGTGGGACATCGTAGCCATTTTAGAAACTAAAGAAACACATCTCTCAAATTTGTTTAACAAACAGAGCATACCCTGATCAGATGACTCCAATAGGGTGTAAATGCGTGAAAGCGCGTTTATATGAAGGAAAGGGTTAAGAGGGATGGCAGCTGAATGCATGACGAAAGTCATACAGAAAGCTCCCCTTTACCCTGCATTAAGCAGTCACCTGTATGAAAGGTTTTAAATTATTTTATACTTAAATTTCGAATTGTCGAGATTTAATTGTATAGGAAATCGCGCGGGTAATAATTTTCAAATACTGGTTGAACTTTCTTTAAAAACGTACTATATAACAGAGGTCCTGATAAAATTTTAAAAAAGTAAACATTTTCAAGAATAGCTCCTTTATTTCTCCACCAAACCTTATACTGTTACCAATCTTTAGAATCGCCTCTTCGAGGCGATTCTAAAGAGTGGTCACAGTATAGGGTATGGTGGAGAAATGACGGTTTTAGTATTTTGGTACGCACCTTTATCTGTAGCTCTCAATCATAAGAAAAATAGTTGAATCTTAATTAAGATTAATATGACAACAAATTTCATTTCTGAACATTACTTTGGTATTTGAACACCATTCAACATCTAAATCTGAATTCTAATAGAATGAACGTGAAATAATGTCTAAGTCACAGACCGCATTTTTAGGTATATGACAGTTAATCCGAGTTTGATAATTTTATTTATTAGTTGACGCATTTGTAAACGGTAGACCTTTATCAGACGACTCCTGTAAGATCTTTCTTAGCAATCTGGTCTGCTTTCTTACGTAGTCATATAGATCTGATTCTACAGTTTCTGCCATGACCAAAATGGCCTGTGTCCGAAAATTCCTACATAGAAAATAATCTTATAACCGCTCTCCCGCTGTGCGCAATTTGACCCACATATCACGACCTAAGGCTGTTTGACGCTTGATCAATAGTTTCTCAAAAGCTTAGTCGAATTGGAAGACGTCAAAATTTCACCAGATCCAAATTTGAGCAGACATTACTTTTTGTATAGCTGGATAAGGGCGGTTCAGGTATAAGGTTGTGGGTGGCGGGTGATTCCCATGTGACAAACTAGCTGAAACAATAGACCTTCTTCACATGTACGATTACGTTTGTACGATGCTGGTAAACTGATATCGTATTTAACCTTTTAAATGTTCAATATTCAAACGGTGATTAGTAATCAGACTACAGTAAAACTACTATATAATCTGGACGTTCAATTTAGTATAAATAACGGTCTTGGAGACAGGTGGCTGCTAAATGCAGGGTGAAAGTCATGCAGAAAGCTCCTAGAGGAGCTTTCTGCATGACTTTTACCCTGCATTAAGCAATCACCTGCCTAAACAGAATTTTTCTCTAATAGAATTTCGGTTTAGAGGGGGTTTAACTGTACATCCAGTATTTACTAAAAATGCATTTCTATGCTTGCAAACAGAGTATTTAGACCAAGAAGCGGTTTGATCAGGTTCTGCTCTGTTTGCTTATGTATAATATAGACATCACTGTACAGTTTCTGCCCAACTTTTCATGTGTTCACGTGCAATTACAAAAATGAATCTAATTCATATTCATGACCTCGTTATTTCTTACATAAATACTCATGGAGTGAAGGGCTCTAGGAGAGCTCTAATATGGGTCTACACAGTTTGCAAAAACCAGTACATACTTTTTTTCTCGCATTCAAATAGTCGACCTGATTACTGACATAACATTATCGTTCGTTCGATCTAAACCACAATTCTTAAAAGATGTGCTACTTGAAAATGAGATACGAATATAAAGAGGTCTAATTCTCTGTACCTAGCCCTTTCTCTGATAGAGACGCATTTATAAAATAGAGTTGATCCAGATCAATTGACTCCTGTGTGGGCCATCTGATCACGATATTTCCTATATGCTTTCTTAATTCTGTAGATCTGATTCCATCCGTCCTGCCTTGGCGAAAACCCATGTGTTCATATGCCATTAAAATTCACCTAATAGATATTTATGATGTCATTATTTTCGTACATGAATATACATGAGGTGAAGGGTTAGGACATGTGATAGATAAATGCTGGACAAAAAGTGTACAGAGTTTTCTGCATTACATCAGAGGAGACATAACATTTCTGATGTACTTTCTTTCGTATTACCCCTTCCTTCATCTAAACACCTTTCCACGCATTTGCAAACAGAGTACACCCTGATCAGACGGCTCCTATAGGAGCCGTCTGATCAGGGTCTGCTCTGTTTGCTAATGAAATTGGAAATCTTTACATTCTAAAATTGCTATTTCACCTTTCATATTTAATTATAGCTATTTTGTCCATGGATGTTCAGTAGGTACAAGTATCAACATTTGGAATAAACATAGAACAGGGAAAGGGTTAACCCATAAACAGCCACCTGTGTTTCAAAACACTAATGTTTATTCATTAAGTGACTGCTTTAGAAACTCCCTATTGTGTTAATGACTGTGCTCTTCAAGTAGCTATCGATGCCAATTAGGTAAGACTCGAGTTTCTTCATTAAATCTATCTAAGTTTCCATTGAACAGGCCTGCATTGTCTTAGGGCAGTATGAAACCGTGTGACTATTTGTCGAATACTTGTCGAAATCGGGAAACTTATCCGGAACACATATATACATATTGTATGCCAAATGATATATCTTTTTTAATAATACTTTCCTTGATGTAGGTGTATGTTTACGCCTTTGCAAACAGAGTAGACCCAGATCTACAAGAGTCTTCTGACCTGGATCTCATCTGTTTGCAAAGGCGTAAATATGCGCATTTATTCAGTAAAGGAAAAGACTTACAGTAATGCCTTTACAAAACGATCGTCAAAGAGAGGTACAGTAAATCCCCTCTAATGCGACCACTTAATTAATAAACATGGGTGTCGTTATAAGCAGGTGGTTGCTTAATGCAGGACAAAAGTAATGCAAAAAGCTCCTAGAGGAGCTTTTTGCATTACTTTTGTCCTGCATTAAGCTACCACCTGCCTCTACACCCAGACGTATACCTCTTACAGACAGGCGTAGCTTAATACAGGACGCTTGTGTTGATTCATTATATGGTCACTATAGATACGTTCTGCTGTGTACTGTTTATATAGTTTTTTTGTCTTTTATTTTTAAAACCAGTTAAAATCCGTTTTCTTCAATTATAATATGTCTTCTTAGTATTCAGCGGTGTCAGACAGTTTGGATCTAGATGAGACGACGAGTTACTCGTCGTCTCACCTGGATCCATATTGTTTACAAAAGCTTTCATGAATTCGCTCCATTAATTGTAGTTACAACAGTTTTGCATTACGTTCTCGTTGTAGCGTTTGCGCACACTTTTATGCGTGTGACGACATGCAAAACTTCCGAGCGAAAATTCATTTACGTCATATAGTCAGTTAACTGTCTCGCAGTAGCAATTAGGAGTTGACTTACGAGACGTGGAATGAATTGTAGAAGAAAAAAACATTTGGTACAGTAGAACCTGGCTTAAGCTTGCCATTTATTTTTTTAACATAGGAGTCTTAAACAGCAGGTGGGTGCTTAATACAGGACAAAACTAATACAAAAAGCTACTATAGAAAATAGGTCTAATTATGGGTCTGTAAGGCAGGTCGTAACTTAATGCAGGTCAAAAGTAATGCAGAAAGCTCCTGTAGGAGCTTTCTGCATTGCGTGTGTCCTGTATTAAGCAACCACCTGTTTTTTACACTCCCATGTTTAATAAATGAACTGTCGCTTAATACAGGGTCTATTGTAGTGTAGTAATTGAGGATCTTCTGCTGGTTTTTCCCCAAATAAATTGTTTTCAACATATAGCTAAAATTATAAATAATTCAAAGGTTTGATTTTACGTGAAATCCACGTGGAATATTTATAAAAAGCCTTTTGTGTATTTGTACTTTTGTACATGTTGATCAATAGCCAATGAAATATCTTTAGGATATATATACAAATCGATCAAAGCTCCGAAGGGTGACTAGTTTATTTGAATATTTAATATTTTCTGTAAACGAGCTACTGCACATTCTGTTCTGTCATTCAATTTAATTCTCATTTCAAAGGACTTTTCTGACTTGTATATATACAGTCGAACTTCTTTAATACATCCACTTAATGAATAAACATGACTGTCTTTAAATGCAGGTGACCGCTAAATACCGAACAAGTAATGGCGAAAGCTCCTGTAGGAGCTTACGGCATAATTTTCGCCCTGCCATCTGTCAGATATACAGAAAAAAACACTATAAACCGGAATTCTAGTGGAAAGGCAGGTGGCTGCTTAGCACAGGGTGAAAACCATGATGAAAGATCCTAGAGGAGCTTTCTGCGTGACTTTCATCTTGCATTAAGCTGAAACCCGTCTCCAAGATAAATATTTATACTAAATTGAACGTCCACTTTAGAAAGGTTTTAATGTACCTAGAATTAGACTTAAATGGTCGCTTAAGAGAGAACTCAATGTACCAGCTGTGAATACTGATACTTCTTGGCGTTTTACTCAATGAATATTCATGTAAGAAATAATGACATCTTGAATATTAATAAGATGGCAAACGAACAATGGACATTTTGGTTATGGCAGAAATTGTAGACTCATATCTGTATTATTTCGTTTCCAAACAGAACAGACCCTGATCAGGCGACTCCTACAGCATCCATGTTTATAAAACTTTTTAGTTGAGTCTGAGTTCGTTCTCAAGTTTTTGATTGGTCAGATTTGAGCCTTTGGCTCAAATCTGACCAATCAAAAGCTTGAGAACAAACTCAGACTCAACTAAAACGCTTTATAAGCATGGACCCAGGAGCCGTCTAATCTGGTCTATCCTGTTTGCAAAGACGTAGAAATGCGTATTTATAGAGAATAGGATTAACCCTTTCATCTCTAAAAAGCCTATCCGTGTTTATTTATAAGAGTCCACTCAGTATGAAAGCCTCATCGGTAAACTTGCTAGAGAATTTTAAATTACAAACGATGCAGACCCTGGTAGGATAGCTCATGTTGGAGTCCTCTGAACTGGGTCTGCACTGTTCGCAAAAGACAGTACACGCGTACCTCTAGTCGTAAGGGGTAATGCGTTCTTTCAGCATGTAAGGCTAATTAACAGGTAATCGTTCGTAGATCAGACGTCCTGATCAGACATGAAATACTATTTGATCCTTTTCCTGATAGCGGTGGGTTCGTTATAAGGTTTGGTGCAGTTTGGAGTTAGATGAGAGGTCGAGTAACTCGGTGTCTCATCATGATCCAAGGTTATAAAGCTTTTTGCTTGAGTCTGAGATCATTCCCAAGCATCTGATTGGTCAGATTCTGAGCTTGCTCAGAATCTGACCAATCAGATACTTGAGAATGATCTCAGACTCAGACTCAGAAGTTTTATAACCTTGGACCCAGGATCCAAACTATTGACCCTCTTACTTTCATGAGAAAAAGTCAGAGAATGCATGAATCCGTTATTATATTTGTAAACTTTTTGGATCCAGATAAAACGCTTATTAACTCGTCGTCTCATCAGAATATAAACTGTTTGACACCCTGTCTGTATACATAGGTGAACAAAAAATGGGGGGGGGGGATAAGACAAACCTGAAAAACTGTGTACGTCGGTGTGTTGTAACCCTTTACTCCGCCTTTCTATGACATTGCAAATAGGGTAGACCCTGATCAGACGGCTCCTATATAAGAACCGTCTGATGAGGGTCTGCTCTGTTTGCTATTGATATACCGGTAATATAGATATGATTCTATAGTTTCCACTAGAGTCAAAACTTTCTGTGTCCATGTGCTATTGCAAAAATGTGCTATTACATAATTTAATTAATATACATGAATATTCATTGAGTAAAGGGTCATAGACTGCAATTACTTGGCGTAGAATACGTTACCGTCTGACCAGGTAACGGTTGGTCTAGCCTCACCTTTTCATCGCTAGACATATCGAAGCTACGAACCTTACATTTAAGCAGACGCCATTTCAGTTGTCTGAAGCATCCTCGTTGATTTTTTACACAGGTTGTTTTGGAAACAGACATGAGAGGTTCTATAGCCCAGAACGAATTAATAGGGTTTTAATTAAACTAATCCAGGCAGCGAGATCGGCCGTAAAATTCGGGGCCATCTTGGTTAAGAGCAAGAAGAGTACCTTGTTACAGGGTTTTTCGCGCCCCCTGCGGAACTTAGAGACCCCATAAAACCAGTTAGTAACGGGGATATTGTTCTATAAAGTCTACTAGTGAGTGAGAGAAATATCGACACGCCTAGTGTAGTGTTAGTGATCAAAGTTGACCAAACTCATAGGAGTGCTTTCAGATATGTGGACTCTTTCAAAGGAATCTATCCCCGGGGACCTGTTACGGAATAGGAACCACGGATAATAGGGCCCGGGTAATATAGCCATTCAAGTTGGAAGGGGCCAAGCTACGGACTATCAGTCGGCTAGGTACAATGTCTAGCATGGTCGAAGTTCGGACTCTATTTGTCAGTGTGGTATTCTTATGTGGATTTGTTCTGAGCTGGGTGCAGGCACGTGAAAATAATGTCATTGACCTAGCCAGGTGCAGAGCTCGATGTATGGACAAGGTAAGCTTTCGAATATTCATCTCGTTCTCCCCTTTTCTCTCCATTCATTCTGTCTATTTCTATCTGTCTATTTCTCTATCTCTATATGTCCTATTCTATCTCCTACTCTATTTTTCTCTCGCTTTTTTTTTTATCCCTTTCTCTCAACTACGAATACCCTAATTGCCCTAAGAATTCGGACATACAAACGAAGGAAAATGGTGGAGACCCAAGCGTTTGATTAGTGTATTCACTATTTGGTACTTTGTCAGTCTAATTCAACCCTTTTCTCCATAGGCTATTTTTAGACCCAACCTCTTTGAACGAATCTACTGAAAAGGAGCATTTATTAGAGAAAAGGAAAATGTTATAGTTTTGTAACATAGAAACCATTGTGATAAATAGAGCATTTGCTCATGTGGAACAATTGTTCTATTTATCACAATGGTTTAAAGAAGTGAATATTACAGAGGCGTAGAAAGGCGTATTTATGGAGGAAAGGGTTACCCCTTTCCCTGTTGTATGTTTATTACAAATTTCAATACCTACTGAATATATATGAACAAATAGTTATATGATATAGAAATATGGAAAGTGGAACATTGTAGCTATTTTATAAAGTAAAGAAACAAGTCTTTCAAATCCCATTAGCAAACAGAGCATACCCATATCAGACGGCTCCTATATAAGATCCGTCCGTTCTGGGTCTGCCCAGTGTGCAAATGCGTGAAAACATGTTTATATGAAGGAAAGGTTTAATGTTATCGCAATGGTGCCAACTTGACTTTAATATCTAGCTTCACGAACCCATGGAGAGAGGATTGGGGTTGAGGGTCTGGTGTTCAAATAATTCGAAAGAATTCGGACTTTTCTTGAAAAAGAACGATGCTTTTATCGGCGATGTTACTGATGTATTCAACCCTTTCCCAGTTCTATGTTTATAACAAATTTACATACCTACTGAATATTCATGAACAAAATAGCTATACAGAAATATGGTAGGTGGAACATGGTAGCCATTTAGAAAGCAAAGAAAGAGATCTTTCAAAGTATGTTAGCAAACAGAGCAGACCCTGGTCAGACGACTCCTCTAGGAGCCGTCTGATCTGGGTCTACTCTGTTTGCAAATGCGTGAAAACACGTGTATATGAGGAAAAGGGTTAATTTAAACACGAAGTTGACAAAATTTAATCTCGAATGATGTTATAGTGATTTTGTGAAAAGACATGCTAATTAATTACTTCAAGTAAAACATGTCCCAGTGTGACTGTATTAAAAGCAAACAATGAAACAGGTTACCTTTAGAGGTACATATGGCATACTACATGTATAGTCATAGAGATCTCGTAGTTTGCCAAGTGCGTCTTGATTAGCATTTCACAAACAGCTTAACCTTTTACTCCATGAATATTCATGCAAGAAATAATGACACCATAAATATTAATTAGATTTTCTGAGGTCACATGGATGCAGGGAGGTTTGACCATGGCAGAAACTGTGGAATCGTATCTATATTATAATGTAGGCAAACAGAGTAGACCCGGATCAGACGGCTCCTATAGGAGCCGTCTGATCTGTGTCTACACTGTTTGCAAAGGCGTAGAAAGGCGTATCTATGGAGTAAAGGGTTAAATCCAGATGAGACGCCGAGTAACTCGGCGTCTCATCGGCATCTACAGTGTTTGACACTCGGTATCAGCGTCTCGAAAACTTGAACGAATAGGAAACATGTGAAATGTGTCTAGAGCCGGGTTATAATGACTAAGATGAAAGTTGTTACTCATTTGTTGACTGCTTTGCTGTGATTTACATGGTATGTCTAAAGAAAACCCGTTTCGATATGTCCAATGCACTTTACAGCTAATTTAGCCTATTACTACTTACCTGCGATGAATCATGCGATAAATGTACAACTTTAACGCTAAAAGTGCAATCATGCCTGGCTAATGTATTCCCAGAGCGTCTACAGAATTCCGTTTGAATTTGCTAAAGTATAAACTGTTGAAATCAAACTAGTAAATTAAACAAAAATGAAAATCGTGAGAGTAAGGCGTGGATTTTTGTATGTACCTGTCTGTCTCTGTGTGTCTATCTCTTTCTTTCTCTCTGTGTATATATTTCTAATTCTCTTTTTTTTCTCTCTATCTCTCTCCCTCTCTCTCTCTCTCTCTCTCTCTCTCTCTCTCTCTCCTCTCTAGAGACACTCTCTCTACCTGTGGCTGTATCTGTGACTCTTTCTATGTCTGTTTGTATGTCTGTCTGTCTGTCTGTCTGTCTGTCTGTCTGTCTGTCTGTCTGTCTCTGTATCTGTGTCTCTCTCTATCTCTTTCTCTCTGTCTCTGTCTCTGTCTCTGTCTGTCTGTCTGTCTCTTTCTCTGTCTCTCTTTCTCTGTCGCTGTCTCTCTGTCTCTGTCTCTGTCTTTGTCTCTCTGTCTCTGTCTCTGTCTCTGTCTCTGTCTCTGTCTCTGTCTCTCTGTCTCTGTCTCTGTCTCTGTCTCTCTCCCTGTATCTGTCTCTCTCTGACTGTCTGTCTGTGTGTCTCCTTTCCCCCTTCTAACTACTAAGTATACTACTACAATATGGCCCTTTCTCTCTTTATAATATGAAGACTATTCAGTTCTTGTTTCATAAATGATGTACATGTATGCGTGTGTTGTAGAAAACGGATAGGAGGCCTGCTGAGCAAATTATTTTTACACAAATTTTCACCCACAGCATTTTCAAAATTTAATCAGATTGTCTACAAAAATGAAATCATGGTGTCAAACAGTTTGGATCCTGGCGAAAAGCCGAGTTATTCACCGTTTCATTTGGACCCAGTCTGTTTGCAATGATAATAATGGAACCGCTGGCAGCAGGCTAGAGGTAACAGTACAACCTCTCTATAACGGCCACTAAATTGTATTAATTAGTTGTTATATAGGGCAGGTGGCTGTTTAAAGCAAAGTGAAAGTAAAACAGAACGCTCCTATCTGAGCGTTCTGTTTTACTTTCACCTTGCTTTAAGCAACCACCTGCCTTTAACACAGAATACTTGATATAATTAAGTGGTCGTTATAGAGAGGTTTTATTGTAATTACAAATAAGAAGACATATTTGAGTGGTCATTAAAGACTTAAAGGTGTTTATGCTGTAATATGTATATTTCCGTCTTAAATAAGTATTGTCTTTGAAGATAAACAGTTGAATTAAAATTCAACAAGACTATACCAAAACGGATATTAAGATAATATTCTTCAAAGGAAGTTTGCATACAAATATTATCTGCTATATTAGACACGCATTAACCGTTTGTCTGATAGAGACAACTTTTGACACCCTTTGACACCTTTTGACACCTTTACAAACAGACTAGACCAAGACAGACGGTAGGGGCCATCTGCTCATGGTCTGCTTTGTTTGCTTTTGGAATTATATAATTATATCTACAGTAAAACCTCTCTATAACGGCCACTAAATTACATAAAGTATTTTGTGTTAAAGGCCGGTAGTTGCTTAAAGCAAGGTGAAAGTAAAACAGAACGCTCCTACAGGAGCGTTCTGTTTTACTTTCACCTTGCTTTTAGCGGCCACCTGCCCTAAATACAAAATAATTAACATAATTTAGTGACCGTTATAGACAGGTTTTACTGTAATACGCATCCAATCATAATTTTTTTACATGGATCGATCCTTCTCTTTCAACCATTCTCAGAATCAAACTAACAATGTGCACTCTAACGGTGAATTCAACAATTTGGATCCAGATGAGACACTGAGTAACTCGCCCTCTCACCAGGATCCGAATTGTTTGACAAGCTGACTGTGTTGGAAGAGAAATGGAAAAAAGGAAGAAAAAGACTTCCAGAATTGCTGCAGACGACATTTTTTTGCTGACGTAGCGGGCAAGGAGTTAAATGAGTCAAATTCCGCCATAGTTTTCCAACACCATGCATTAGGACAACGAAAGAACTAGACTAAAAACTAGCATATAGGACAACCTGGGAGCTAGATGGAAAACTAGCACATGGGACAATCGAAGAACTAAATTGACAAGTAGAAAACGGGACAACCAAAGAATTAGATTAATACCCAGTTTCTATAATGAACAAAAGTTCCTTGTATCCATTTGCCATTATAAAATTTCAGCTAATGAATATCCATGATGTCATTATTTCTTACATGAATATTCATGGAGTAAAGGGTTAACAACACCAAGTCTCGATGTTATCATTACTTTTTGCCTTAGCCAGAAATCATTCTCAAGCTACTGATTGGTCAGATTTTGAGCTGTGCTCAAAATCTGACCAATCAGGTACTTGAGAATAAACCCAGAGTCAGACTTGATTTATAACCTCAGCCCTTGATTGTACTTCTGAAGACAAACGGAAGAATATCGAATTTGAGAATCGTAGCAAGAGACAATTTGGACGAATAGGTATGTTACTTAGCTTGCAAGGGGGTTTTAGTCTTGTAATCAGTCCCATTCGCTTGTTGTTTAACGTTAAGATATAGAACATACACTGAAAGAAATGCTAAACATGAATTTGAACACAGGAATTGGCGAATAAGTGACGTCAGGAATTGGCAAATAAGTGACGCGCTTGCTGGATATCTGTTGCTAATGCCAGTGACAGAAACGGTAAAATCATACCAGATTTAAACGCTCGGTTATTATTATTTGAATATTTATATTTACCTGATGTAATATTCATTACCCCTTTACTCCATAAACACGCCTTTCTACGCCTTTGCAAACAGAGTAGACCCAGATCAGACGGCTCCTATAGGAGCCGTCTGATCAGGGTCTGCTCTGTTTGCTTTTAATATATAATAATATAGATTAAATTCTATTGATTCTATCATGACAAAAAATCCCCTTGCACATAGTGCCATTATGAAAATCAGTTAATTTATATTCATGACGTCATCATTTCTTGCGTAAATATTCACAGAGTAAAAGGGTTTAAACAAAATAACATCACAAATATTTATTAGCTGAACTTTTATAATGGTATGTGAACACGGGATGTTTTTATCGTGACAGAAGCTCTAGAAACAGACCTATATGATTCCATAAGCAAGCAGAGCAGATACTGATCAGAGGGCTCCTACAGGAGTCGTCAGATCTGAATCTACAGTGTTTGCCGATGCGGCAGCGTGGGTGTCTACCAGGACAAGGGTTTATTACAGGTCTCTTTGATAATGAGTTGTCTTGCTGTTCTGCTCTGCTATAATTGCCCCCTCAATCTTCTAAATAATTAAAACTGGCTCATCTATTGTTGAATATTAATTAAACAAACAGTTGTATCAAAATAATTTATTATGTCACTGGGGGAAATTATTACTATGACAAACAGTATACTGTAATCAAAATATTCCCTCAGGGGCCCTTTGATCTGGATCTACACTGTTTCCATACGTCTGATATACTTGGTTCTTGCACATAAATGTTAAATCTGTTACACGCTGTCGGCGAATTATTGAACCTCTTTGCAAACAGTTTGGATCCTGATTAGACCCCAAGTCAATCGACCTGTCATGAGGATTCAAACGGTTATGGCTTTAGAAAGAAATACTAGTACAGTAGAACATGTTCTAAGCGGCCACCAAGAAGAGGTCTAATTGTGGGTCTAATTGTGGGTCTGTAAGGCAGGTGGTAGCGTAATGCAGGTTAAAAGTAATGCAGAAAGCTCCTACAGGAGCTTTCTGCATTACTTTTGCCCTGCATTAAGCAACCACCTGCATTTTAAGACGTCTAAACTCAATGAAAAAATGGCCGTTTTGGACAGGCAAGCTCTATTTTGAGAACTGAATCAGACGAGACTGCATAGAGACTACAGTTATTCAGCGTTCTAATTGTTATGCGATTGCCAGTTGCGATGTTCCCGCTCATTAATCCGATATCTTCTAATTACATGGCCGCACATGCATTATGCAATTAAACGAAAATTAAACACCGGTTTTCGAACAGTTTTGATCCAGATCGAGTAAATACGTGGTCGGATATCAAACTACTTTGAACTCATAACTACAATATTTCCAAAAATAAGTCGGATATGATTTATGTTGAAGCTGTAGCAGACGATTAGTTAGAAAGCAGACGACTCTTTCAGACGTCAATGGGATAAGCCCAGATAACAATAGGAGAGTTGCGTAATGATGGGGGTCTGTGATCGTTACCTCCCGGTGGCTTATCCGAACAGTGCCATGCACAGTCTGGTTCCCCTGCCAAAAGTCAGTGGTGCCCAGCTTGCTTTTCACATTTAACTTCTTTTCACACTACGAGATAATATGTGATAACCCTTTCCCTGTTCTGTGTTTATTCTAAGTTTCAGTACTAACTGAATATTCATGGACAAAATAATTATATGAATATGGAAGGTTGAACATTGTAGTCATTTTAGAAAGTAAAGAAACAGATATATCAACTTGCATCAGCAAACAGAGCAGACCCTGATCAGACGGCTCCTATAGGAGCCGTCTGATCTGGGTCTACTCTGTTTGCAAATGCGTAAAAACACGTTCATATGAAGGAAAGGGATACTGTAAATGCAAATGGTTTTGATCCAGATGAGACGATGAGTGACTCGGCCTCCAAAGTGTCTCAGCCTGGCACTCTGGCACTGGTTTTGGAAAAGAAATGGAAGAACACTGTTTCGAGTTCAAGTAGACGACTGTTTTTGCAATTTTTATTTACAGTCGAACCTGTCTTAGACGGTCAGTTATTTATTGAATACATGGTGGTTGCTTAATGCAGGATTAAAGTAATGCATAAAGCTCCTCTAGGAACTTTCTGCTTTACCGTTGACCCGCATTAAGCCACCACCTGCCTTATATGTCCATAATATGATTCTTTTTGATGACCGGGTGCGTGCGTGCGTGCGTGTGTTATCAATAATATTTCTGTATATATGGAGAGCTTAGCACACAACTACCGTAACTACACTCTGTAATATCTATATAAGTACAGTAAAAACCCCTCTAATACGACCATTTAATGAATGAACATGGCTATCTTTATAAGCAGGTGGTTGCTTAGTGCAGGACGAAAGTTATGCAGAAAGCTCCTGTAGGAGCTTTCTGCATAACTATCGTCCTGCATTAAGCTACCACATGTCCTTGTCACTGTGAATTATTCCCCGTTTTTGCTGGTCGCATTAGAGGGGTTTTACTGTACATTATTTTATTTGCAAATTTTCTTCTTTTATTCACATAACACTCTTATCTTCCGCTTATTTCCGAATTTACCACCAGAGTGTCAAACGGTTAGGACCCTGATGAGACACCGAGTTACTCGGCGTCTCATCTGGATCCAAACTGTTTGCAAAGGTAATAACTGTGTCGAGCCATAGGTTGTAGTTAAAATAGTTTTGCACGAAGTCCTCGATATAGAGACAATATAAATAACATCCACCCAGGCATAAACTAATTGTTAATTTCACAATAAATTAATCAATGTACAAAATTCGATGGATATGGCAGGGTGGAGAAGGATCCAGTCACCCTACAATACAAAACAGTAGATTATTATTCACCAGTACAACCGATAGAAACAGTGGGGCTGCGGTGTACGTAAATTTTAACCCATTACTTCCTATGCCTTTCGACGTATTTGCAAACAGGGTAGACCCAGATCAGACGGTTTCTATCTGAGCCATATGATAAAAGTCTGCTGTTTGCATAAATGGAAATAACACAGACATGGTTCAACCATTTCTGTCTGTGTTTAAGTGCCGCAATTAAGATTAATAATATTTATGTCACTTCTTACACGAATAGTCATGGAGTAAAGTGTTAACCCATTTGCTCCTAGATTATTTACGATAAAATCGTTCAAAGTGACTTTTGGTCATATCTGTTTTCATGTTGGACATATCTGTTGGACATATCTGTTTTCATGTTGGACATATCTGTTATCTTGTTAGATATACAGTAAAATCTCGATTATTCGAACACGAAAATACGTATTATTATCGATCTTTAAGACAGGTGGCAGCTTAATGCATGATGAAAGTAATGCAGAAAGCTCCTCTAGGAGCTTTCTGCATTACTCTCACCATACATTAAACAGCCACCTGCATAAAAGGGTCGAACAGAAAATTAGAATAATCGAGGTTTTACTGTATCTGTTATCACAGCGAACAACTGATTGATTGTGTTGATTAACGTCCGTTTCTGCCAACTATTGGCTAATTGGACGTCCCAGTGAGAGAGGGTCCGAGACGATACAGAGATACCCGGGCATGATGCCCTACTGTTATTATCAATACAGTTTCTCTGTTTTAGACGCCCAGTGTAAAGCACTGATACATCGGATCTCGGTTTATAAAGTCTGTCCGGCTAGGGATCGAACCCGGGACCTCTGATATATTGTAGTCGAGCGCGTTAACGAATATACATGTATTTGCATGTATAAATCACTAACATTAACCAGTGAAGATCTTGACCAGGAGCACTTTGATCTGTGTCTACACTGCTTACATATGTCCCATTTATGGGGCAGTGGGAGTAAATGAGTTAAGTATAACGGGACGACCCGTTTACACGGTGTTTTATTTGGATCCAATCTGTGTTCAAATTCCATCACCGATTCTTAGCCTTGTAAGTGTTAACCGTCTCCCTGTTCTGTGTTTATTCCAAAATTCAATACTTACTGAATATTCATGCACACAAATGTTATAATGAAACATGGAAGGTGGAAAAGTGCAGCAATCAGATTCCATTAGCAAAAACAGCAGACCCTGTATAGGAGCCGTCTGATCTGGGTCTACTCTGTTTGCAAATGCGAGAAAACACGTTTATATCAGGGAAAGGGTTAACAAGTATTATCTCTTAAACCACAGCTTGACATCTCAACCCTTATCTGACTGTAATAAAAAAAAGTGATGTCAGCCCAATTTTGGATCAGGGGCAATTCTGAATTGAGAAACTATTGACCGAGCATCAATCAACCCGGATCCTGGTGAGATGCCGAGTTACTCGGCGTCTCATCTAGATCCAAGCTGTTTGCAAATCCGAGTCAGGTCGCGAGTAGCGGATAAGGATGAATTCTTTAGTATGCTGATATGATATTCTGCTTTACGAAACACTGTCCACTGAACCCACATATATATGAAAACGCGATTATCAGAAGTATTAATGAAGTGAAATATTATACAGATTTCTGATATTAATCCGGATCTCAGTTATGTTGTTTTCCGCATCAAAGACACTTCCTCCTCTGCTTGATAAAGAATGGAATGAGTACCGCATTAAACAATGCAATAAAGTATGTCCTACGACTGTAAGCAATCAACAAAGCATTCTGTAGTGGAATCCTCGTCATTTTATGCTATTACGCTAAATGCCTAGGGTAAAAGCTGTCTGTTTATGTCCCTTTTCTTTGTGTCGCCATGCAATGTAGTGTAAGTAGTGTAACCTAGGTCTACCCGTCATTACTGTTCACCGATCGCCCTTATTTCACGACTTTTACCTGGCGAATATGGCATAATGAATATTAATTACGCGAAGTTTTATAATATAAGGTTGCTTTATTTATTAGCGCATACTATCGGCATATGAAAACTAGATACTATTTGCCATGATTGAAGCTATGTTATCCGAGCTATATTATTCCATAAACAAACAGAGCAGACCCTGATCAGACGGCTACTGCAGGAAGCGTCTGATCTGAGTCTACTCTGTTTGCAAAGGCATCAAAAGGCGCATCTGTCTGAGTAAAGGCTAAAAGAAGCGCCTTCTCAAGAGAACACATAAAAAGAACTAGATAAATTTCTTTCAGTATGAAATGTAACATACTAGGTGAGTATCATCATTATTACACATATTATAAAACAAATAGTAAATAAATGAATAATGAAACATGTCAATTATATACATACAAGGGTAACACAAAAAAGGGAAACCCCTTATTTCCATTACGGTCCTTAATTAATGATGGCACTGACATAGGCTGACATGAGTTATGTTACCACAGCTAAAAGGAATTACAAATACTAAGGTTGTAAACATATACAGTAGAACCCCTCTAATGCGACCACTTAATGAATAAACATATCTGTCTTTATAAGCAGGTGGTTGCTTAATGCAGGACAGAAGTAATGCAGAAAGCTCCTCTAGGAGCTTTCTGCATTACTTTTGTCCTTCATTAAGCTACCACCTGCCTCTACAACCTAGACTTATACCTCTTTTAGGTGGTCGCATTAGAGGGGCTTTGCACTGTGAACGTCAGGTAGAAAGGTCCAAATGGGGCTTTCTGCATGGCCTTCACCTTGTATTAACCCTTGCCCTTATGTAAGCCCATTTTCACGCATCTGCAAACAGAGTAGACCCAGATCAGACAGTTCCTATAGGAGCCGTCTGATCAGAGTCTACACTGTTTGCTCATAGGAGTTTCAATATAAAACAAAGCGAAATTGAACTTTTTGGCCAGGCACCCCTTAAAATGGACTAATCCAATATATAAACATGGAAGAATCCACTGGGAACAAATAGGTTAAATTGTCGGTCTTTAAGACAGATTGTGACTGAATGTTGTCTGATCTGGATCCTCTGTTTGCGAACGCGAAAATATGCGTCTTTGGTAATTAAATGGTTAACTTAACCCTTTCGCTGCCAAACTCTGTCGTCTGCTAACTTTGTCGTCTGCTACAAAAAAAATTTCTTCATTTTTGTTTCGAAAACGTAGTAACAGTAACAAACAGTTTGGATC
Source organism: Azorinus chamasolen (assembly GCA_963576725.1). NCBI lineage: Eukaryota > Metazoa > Mollusca > Bivalvia > Cardiida > Solecurtidae > Azorinus > Azorinus chamasolen. Next base: position 109,407,766 of record OY755235.1, on the reverse strand, counting down.
CTGATGAGACGCCGAGTTACTCGGCGTCTCATCTGGATCCAAACTGTTTGCATAGGTAATCACATATCCGGTATTGGCAGCGAAATGATTAAGACAGGTTTTTGCTGTTGCAAGCCCTATTCGGCTTCGTTCGGTATAGAGATAGATAATTATTCTCTTACAAGCGTTACAAATATTTATTTACCATGTCATTTCCCGTACATGAGAGCATTTAGTAAAGTTCTTAGATGCCATGCTCTCTTTTAGCCATTCTGCGTTCTCCAAACAGAGGGCCTTTGTCAAAACAAACGTTTCTGTTTAGTGTAATGGCGGGGCATTGATTGTATCCATGTTTCCTAAATCTCCATTTCTACAGGTGTAACCTGGTTAACCTATCACCTGATAGCCATGCCTTTTCACGCCTTTGCAAACAGAATAGACCCAGATTACATGGCCCCTGTATCGGTAGAGCATAACCTGTCCTGACATAAACGGCCATTCATTTATTGAACATAGGAGTGTTAAAAAGCAGGTGGTCGCTTAATGCAGGTCAAAAGTAATACAGAAAGCTGCTGGGTTACTTTTGCCCTGCATGAAGCTACCACCTGCCGTACAGACCCATAAGTGGACCTTTTTTGATGACCGCTTAAAACACTCTACTGTATCTGATCAGGATCTACCCTATTTACTTGTGCCATGATATAGATCTGTATACATGCTTATAAATCGTTTAGTTTAGTCTGAGATCGTTCTCAAGTGTTTGATTGGTCAGATTTGAGCCTTTGGCTCAAATCTGACCAATCAAAAGCTTGAGAACAAACCCAGACTCAACTAAAAAGCTGTATAAGCATGGAACCTGATTATACAGTTTCTGCCATTGTATATCATTATAAAAAATCAGCTAATATAAGTATATTCATGATGTCATTATTTTCACATGAATATTCATTAGGTAAAGCGTTGAAACATTACATGTACATATTGTGTACAATAGAGATGTAATCATAAAGAGTAGTTGGGGAATTTAGGTAAAATATAGTTTTTATATTTCTCCACCAAATCGTATCTTGCTAGCACTTATTAGAATCGCCTTGGAGAGCACGGATAGGAGGTTGACTCAAATACAGTAAAACCCCTATAATGCGACCACTTAATGAATAAACATTGCTGTCTTTATAAGCAGGTGGTTGCATTAAGCTACCACCTGCCCTTGCCACTGTAAATTATGCCCCTTTTTGCTGGTCGCATTATAGGGGTTTTACTGTTTATGGCTAAGTTAACACTTTCCACCATGAATATTCATGCAAGAAATAATGACGTCATGAACATTAATTAAATTATTTTGTTATAATAGCACATGGACACAGGGTTTTTGGCAATGGCAGAAACTTTTTAGAATCATATTTGTATTATATCACAAGCAAACAGAGCAGACCCTGATCAGACGGCTCCTATAGGAGCCGTCTGATCTGGATATATCCTGTTTGCAAAGGCGTAGAAAGGCGTATTAAAGGAGTAAAGAGGTAATATAAATCAGTGCCTCCTCCCCATACATCTCCGAATCAGACTTAGGAGGTATGGATCCTGATAAGATAACCGAATAAAATGGTGTGTACTGATTTGCACTACATGGAACTAATCTGAGAATTGAAGTGGGCTGTTCTTGCAGACGACAAATTGCATGCTTTTTCATAGAAGATGGCTTTGTCTGTCGTCTGCAATTTCTGAAAACTGTCCGCATTCTTATGTCTGTAACTCGTTTGGTGTCAGTGGCAAATCTGGGTCTACTCTATTTGCAAAAGGCTTCAAAGCATATATATGGAGAATAAGGTTAACTACATTCTCTTCGTACTGGCAGTCGAGTGAAGAATGTTGAAAGAAAACTGGAATTTCTAATTCCGTGCAAGCATTTCCGGCAAAAGAAATATTTCTCAGGTAAAAATAAATTTGGAGTCTATCAATTAAAAACGCTGTTCTTTCTGTGTTATCTTATCAGCAGGAAGAACTGTTTTCCCTATAGACGTGTAAGATTTAATTATTCAAAAGTTGTTTTATTTATGAGTGCATGATGTTCTTTTAACCCATTCCCTCATAGGATGAATAAATCTACCGAAAAGGAGCATTAACTGGAGGAAAGGGACATTTTAGAATTGTGCAGATCTGAAACCATTGTGATAAATAGAGGATTTGCTCCTATGGAGCAAATGATATATTTATCACAATGGTTTCAAAAAGTGATTTTTACAGAAGTGTCAAAAGGCGTCAATATGAGGGAAGGGTAAAAAGGCGTCAGTATGAGGGAATGGGTAAAAAGGCATAAATATGAGGGAATGGGTTAAAACATTTAACGATCTTATTAACCGGTTTCCCTCATATAGAAAACATTTGGCACGTTTGCAAACAGAGTTTCAGTGACATCCAAAAATGTGTAGGCTACATGTCATTATACAATATCAATCAATGAATATCCATGCAGTAATAAATTAATAAATTAATATTCATGGCGGAAATGGTGAATGATTCTGGCAACAGGGGGCGCTGAAGGAACCCTTTAACTCTTTCGCTGCCGAATTGTGTCGTCTGCAAACTTACCCGTCTGCTACAATTTTCTTTTTCTTTTTCTTCATTTTTTATTTAAAAATTAGTCACCCTAACAAACAGTTTAAATTCCGATGAGACACCGAGAGTTACTCGGCGTCTCATCTGGATCCACACTGTTTGCATAGGAAATTACAGAAGTGACATTGACAGCAAAAGAGTTAACGACGTATAATGTCCATTTCTGTAAGGACTATCCACGAATGGAACGAAGAATATTCAGATACTGCCAAATATAGTGTTTTTTTTTATTAAAATGTACTTTATATTAGAAACATATACAGTAAACTCATTTAAACCGGAATTCTATTTAACCCCATCCTTCATATAAACGCATTTTCACGCATTTGTAAACAGAGTATACCAAGATATGTTTACTAATGAAATTTTATATATCTGTTTCTTTAGTTTATAAAATGGCTAAAAAATGGGTCAGTTTTTTTCTTCTTTTTGCATGATAAGGATCTGATGATTCTGCAGTTGTTGTACAAACAAAAGATTTCCTTGAAAAGTTTACATTATGAAACATGCTCTATTAAATATTCGTGATGACATAATTTCTTACATGAATATTGAACAGGAAAAAGGTGAATCCCATACATCTCCGCTTGCTGCTATACAGTAAAACCTCTCTAAACCGGACTTTTTAATTTAGTATCTATATCGGTCTTGGAGACAGGTGGCAGCTTAATGCAGGGTGAAAGTTATACAGTAAGCTCCTCTAGGAGCTTTCTGCATGATTTTCACCCAACATTATGCACCACCTGCCTAAAATTATCTAAATTATTCTCTACTAGAATTCCGGTTTAGAGAGGGTTTACTGTACACCAGCTGCAAGTAGCAGCAAGGTAGGATATTTGACGGATAAATAATTGTACTTGCATTTTCCAGACTGTAGGCCTACCCCTTATAGACTATTATACCTACTGCTCTGATGTACGGTGTATTAACGTAAACCATTTACTCCATAAATACGCATGTATACGCCTTTGCAAAAAGAGTAGACTCTGATCAGACGTCTCCAATAGGAGGGTCTGCTCTGTTTGCTTGTGATATGATACAGATAGGATTGTATAGTTTATGTCATGGCCAAAAACTTCCGTGTCCGTGTGCCACAATAACAATTAATCGTATTAATATTCATGGCGCCATTCTATCTTGCATGAATATTAACGGAGTAAAGGGTTATTTGCAACAGAGCAGACCTAGATCAGACGGCTCCAATAGGAGCCGTCTGATCAGGGTATGCTCTGTTTGCGTATGATATGATAGAGACAGGATTTTATAGTTCTACTTAGAGGTCTACTTATGGGTCTGTAAGTTCTAAAAATGCATGTGTCCGTGGACCACAATAACAATTAATCGTATTAATATTCATGATGCCGTGCTAATTTAAATGAACATTCATGGAATAAAGGGTTAACATTTATACGTGTATGTAACTTTATATACAAAAATCTTACAATATGTAGTTTATGTTCCAATACCTGTGCTTATAATTTTATGTTTAAATTTCAAATAGATATACTCTTATATGTCTACAGATACATACTTTTATATTTAGATATACAATGTACCCTTGTGTATATGTCTACAGATATATAACTTTATATTCAAATAGATATACCCTTGTATATATCTAAATATATGAAATATATAACTTTGTATTCAAATATAACGTTATGCCACGTTATTTTCAAAAAAACATATACATGCATAATTATTATGCAAGTATATCACTTTACATTTAAATATAACGTTATGCCACCTTATTTTCAAATGTTAATACGATGTATATTCATAATTATTATGCAAGTATATCACTTTATATTCAAATATGACGTTATGCCACGATATTTTCAAGATTTAATACATGCATAATTATTATGCACGTATGTCACTTTATATTCAACTATTCGTTGTACGAAAATGTACATGTATTATTTAATTCCAATAATTTATTTTGTATAAAACCACATGTATACCACCCTGTTTACTCCATGAATATTTATGTTAGAAAAAACAATATGATGAATATTTATTAGAGGGTGTTTTAACCATTTCTTCTATAAATACGCCTTTCTACGCCTCTGTAAAAGTCACCTATTGAAACCATGGTGATAAATAGAGCATTTGCTCCTATAGGAGCAAATGCTCTATTCATCACCATGGTTTCAAACTACAAAATTCTAAAATTTTCCTTTTCTCTAGTTAATGCTCCTTTTCGGTAGATTTATTCAAAGTGGTTGGATCTGAAAATAGTTTATGGAGGAAAGGGTTAAAATGACACTGATCAATGAAATATTTTACTGTGAACGAAGCTGTAGAACAAGATCTGTACTATTTCTTGAGCAAACAGTGCAGGCCAACAGTAGCCCTCTGGTCTGTGTCTACTCTGTTTGAAAAGGCACCAAAAGGCATCTCTAGCCATGGAGTTAACGATTGAGAGTTGAGAGATGGAGTATTTCAGATCACGAAACCCTCATTCTGAGTGATCTAATTACTCAACGACAAACTCAAAAACTGTGATCTAATACACGATTAATCACAGAAAGTAAATCCTTATTTCAATTATAATCAAGTCTGACGTCTGAAGTAAGCTGTAATATATTTCCTACAAAATGCAGACATTCTTCAAGCGAGGGCGTTAAGTTTACATTTTACTGTAGCACCGTCACACTTTTTAATTTGAAAACGGTGCGTAAAACTAGCAAAATATTGTTAGACATTAACATTTTACCTAACGATTGAAACACCTTTTCACGCCTCTGCGAACAGAGTAGACCAAGATCAGGATATACTGTCTACTGATGGAAGCATATAGATTTGATTCTACAGTTACTGTTGAGGCCAACAAATCCTGTGTTCATATACCATTATGAAAATCGGCTAATAAATATTCATGATGTAATTATTTCTAACATGAATATTCATGAGGTAAAGGGGTAATTCATCATGATGTATGAGATGATTCATAATACTTACACTTCCAGTAGAATTACCTTTGTGTGAAAACATTTCTAAAGTATTTGTATATACATGTACACGGAAACAACATGCCGGTTTAGAATTATAATTAAACATTCTTGTATTTAACAGTTTATATTCAAATACACATACATGTACATGTATGCTACTTTATTTGAAATATTTGTATATTATTTTATTAGTCGCAATTTCGACTTTAGGTTACAACCCATTACCTCATAGGCTAATTTTAGACACAACCTCTTTGAATAAATCTACCGAAAAGGAGCATTAACAAGAGAAAAGGAAAATTTTAGAATTTTGTAGTTTGAAACATTGTGATAAATAGAGCATTTGCTCCTATAGGAGCAAATGCTCTATTTATCACAATAGTTTCACAAAGTGACATCTACAGAGTCGTCAAAAGTCGTCAATATGAGGGAATGGGTTAATATGAGTACAATAGAGCCTATCTTAAGCGAGCATTTATTAGTTGGACATAGGAATCTTAAAAACAGGTGGTTGCTTAATGTAGAGTATTATTGAAATTATCTGCATTAGTTTTTATCTGTTTTAAGCTACCACATGCCTTACCACCCCCCACCCCCACCCCTCCCAGTAGATATATTTAAATGGTCGCTTAGGACAAGTCTTATTGTACATCTTTTGTCTCTTCGTAAACATTTTTATAGCCTTACGAATAATAATTACAAAAATTCTCAAAGATTTTGTTCTCACCTTTCCCCAGACACATGGGTGAGTATCGCAATTAGTCATCCTGACTCGATACCGATATAACCAACATATCATGCAGCTCTAAATCTGTTAACATAGATAGTTACAAATACTAACCCATTCCCTCATATTGACGACTTTTGACGACCCTGTAAATGTCACTTTGTGAACCAATTGTGGTAAATAGAGCATTTGCTCCTATAGGAGCAAATGCTCTATTTACCACAATGGTTTCAAACTACAAAATTCTAAAGTTTTCCTTTTCTCTAGTTAATGCTCTTTTTCGGTAGATTGATTCAAAGAGGTTGGATCTATAAATAGCCTATGAGGTAATGAGGTAATATTGACGTTAACCGTTCACAGACATACAACACACCTCTCATGCTGAAAAAAACGAACTCAGCTAAAACTCTCACTTCTTACAATTTTTAATTCCCATCCTTTACCTTCAAGCTTGTTTAAGAGACTATTGACCGAGTATCATACATCTTGGATCCTGATGAGACGCCGAGTTACTCGGCGTCTCATCTGGATCCAAGTTGTTTGTAAATGCTAGCCAGCTGGGGAGCTTAGCGTGTGGACGGTTAACCTATCTCTGTAACAATAAGATGCAGAAGGCAGTTGGCTTATCATTCGATAAAAGGAAGCTTCTTCTGAAGTTTAAAATTGAATGAATTTGTGTGAAACCAGATGTTGGATTGCGTACAAAACGCTGATTAACAAATTGACCTTTAATCCACCATATTCACGGATACACATTAGGATTTACAAAATGGCATACTTAGCAACCTTAACTTATGGGAGCGCAGTGTAAATTTAGGTGTCATAATGAGGTCTTTGGTTTGGTGTGCTTTTAAGACCTTTGGTTTGGTTTGGTGCGCTTGTAAGATCTTTAGTTTGAATTAGTGTGCTTGTAAGATCTTTGATTTGGTATCTGACTTCACAATTTATGAGAGATACATGTGTTCATATGCCATTATAAAAATAATGATGTCATTCTTTCTTATACGAATAATTATTTATCAGGTAAATGATTAACCCTTTCCCTTATGTAAGCGCATTTTGCCGCATCTGCAAACAGAGTAGAGCCAGATCAGACGGCTCCTATAGGAGCCGTCTGATCAGGGTCTGCTCTGTTTGCTTATCGAGATTTTGATCCGACTTCACAATTTATGAGATGTGTTTATATGCCATTTTAAAACTTTTGATGTCATTATTTCTTACATGAATATTTATCAAGTAAAGGATTAACCCTTTCCCTTATTTAAGCGCATTTTGACGCATCTGAAAATAGAGTAGACCCAGATCAGACGGCTCCTATTGGAGCCGTCTGATCAGGGTCTGCTCTGTTTGCTTATGCATGGTGTAATAAAGATCTGATTCTACAGATTCTGCCTGAGGCAAACTGTCCTGTGTTCATATGCCATTATAAAAAATAATCTTATTAATATTCATGACGTCATTATTTCTCATTCTAAGCGCGTCTCGACTCGCATTTGGAAACAGTTTTGATCCAGATGAGATGCCGAGTAACTCGGCGTCTCATCTGGATCCAAGCTGTTTGACATTTGGTCAATAGTTTCGCAAACATTTGATCGATTTTGTCAGTAAAAGGTTCAGCAAATCAGAACTCGAACAGACATTTTTTCAGCATGATAAGGATTAACCCTTTTCCTTATACAAACCCCTTTTCACATTTTTGCAAACAGAGCAGACTTAGATCAGACAGCTTCTGCAGGAGCTGTCTGATCAGGGTCTACTCTGTTTGCTTGTGGTGTAATATAAATCTGATTCTGCAGTTTCTGCCTGGGCCAAAATGCCCTTTGTTCATATACCATTATAAAAAAAAATCTTATTATTATTTCTTAAACAAATCTGCAACAGGGAAAGGGTTAAGAAATCTGCAAGCTGGTGATAAAGTTGCTGATTGATCGCTCATGAACAACATGTAGCCTATTTGTTTGCATTTCAATGCATGATTTTATGCAGTCAGTGGTCGAGGGTCAGAGTATACCAATTATGATTTGTACAAAGAAAATATATGTACTACGCTGTTCGAATTTATTGAATATTTGTCATAATCGTTTGTGAAAATAGTATTTGTATAAAATTTTGCTCCAAGCAATCAGAGTAGACCCATATCAGACAGTTCATACAGGATCTGTCTGATCTGAGCATGCTATGTTTGCTCTGGGAATAGTATACTGTAGAACCCCTCTAATGCGACCACTTAATGAATGCACATGGGTGTCGTTATAAGCAGGTGGTTTCTTAATGTAGGGCAAAAGTAATACAGAAAGCTCCTCTAGGAGCTTTTCTGCATTACTTTTGTCCTGCATTAAGCTACCACCTGCATATATAAAGTAAAGTAAAGTACCTAGTTATAGTCTACTTTCAGTCCGAATGACCGCTCAGCCGACTGTACATTTACTCCCCTGGTCATTGAGTATATCACCCAGAATTATACCTCTTTTAGGTGGTCGCATTAGCGGGGTTTTACTGTATTCAAATGTATATCTCACTCAACAGTTTCTCTCCAGGCAAACATCTCATTTGTTCCTGTGCTGTAATAAATCCCCGTTTAATTAATATTTATTATGTCATGTTTTTTTTTTCTTTAACGAACATTCATGAAATAGTAGGTTACTGGAATGAGTTTCCATGCAACAATTCCTTTCTTGAGACATCATCATCGTAATTATAACCTGCACTGTCTGTAGCGTACATATTTGCAACTTTAGAGAGAATGTTATCTTCCCCCCCCCCCTCCCCCAACACACACACCTCTCCCCTTTAAAGACGACTTTTTGACACATCTGCAAGCAGAGTAGATCCAGACCAGACAACTCATGTAGTAGTTGTCTAATCAGGGTTTGCTCTATTTACTTATGAAAATGGTATAGATGTGATTCTGAATGTTCGTTCACAGCCACCTTTCCTTGTCAATGTGTAATTATACACTTTCAGTCCATGAATATTCATTAATATTCATACTGGGGAAAGGGTTTAATGCTTTATCATAGTAGTTCGTTATGTTATCTATAATCACAGTAAACCCCCGCTAATGCGACAACCTAAAAGAGGTATACTTCTGGGTGCTAGATGCTGGTGGTAGCTTAATGCAGGACACATTTAATGCAGAAAGCTCATTCTGCATTACTTTTGTCCTGCATTAAACAACCACCTGCTTATAAAGACACCCATGTTTATTCATTAAGTGGTCGCATTAAATGGGTTCTACTGTACATGTACAGTATAACCTGTCTACACGAACTATCAAAAATAAGTTTTCAAGCTTGTGGCTTAATACAGGACGCAAGGCATACAAATAACATAAGCTCATCTGGGAGTTTCTGCTTTATATTCGCCTTTCATTAAGCAACAATCTACTTGTAGACCCCCATATTCATTCACAATGTGATTGTTATAGGCAGAATCTGCTGTATTTGAAAATTCATTTGTCTCCAAAAGGAAATAGCTACACTAAAATTTGGTAGACTCTGGCCGTTCAGTCCCTGGTATGGTGCCCAGCTGTTCAATCGGCCGAGCTAAACTCTATCAGTTTGATAACAACCGAGTTAAAGCCTATCTCTTCTGGCACCCAGTAGCTGATAGACACCACTGATAAGCATTTTCATCAGAGATCCTATCGCTTTCCGAGTCCATGGAGTCCTTAATCCCTTGCCTGCTGGGTAATGTTTCGCTCGCATATAACTTGCGCTGTTTGGTATTTAAAAATAAGCCTTATTGTGGTTTTCTTAAAAATATAAATCTGAGTATCAAACAGTTTTGACTCTAATAAAGCAGCCGAGTTTCGAGTTACTCGGCCTTTATCTGGATCCAAACTGTTTGCAAAAGTTAGTCATGATTTCTCCGATAAGTTACTCAAAACCAAACTTGGTAAGTTAGTATCGTTTATTTCCCGATCTTATGTGTCGAGCGCAGTTTTGATCTTGATCAGTGTCATGCAAATCAGTGTCGAGAATCTAATAACACGTGGTTATGTACAAGTACACCATTTTAATCTCGGAAATTTGGCAAAGGGCATAATCAGTCCCTTGCAGATGACATTTTCAGGCACGTGAAGGATGTGCTGTTATTTCAGATGTCAGTTACACAGAAATTGCAAGCATTTAACAAATCCTGACCTACCCCTCTTGATAAGCATCACTAACGTCTTAAACCCTTACCTTAAAAAATCAGATAAATAAACGCCTTTTCGCGCATTTGCAAACAGAGTAGACCCAGATCATATGGCTCCTATAGGAGCAGCCTGATCAGGGTCTGATGTGTTTGCTAATGCATGTTGATATATCTGTTTCTTTACTTTCTAAAATGGCTACAATGTTCCACCTTCCATACTTCATTTTAACTACATGTGCATGTATTTTGTCCATGTATATTCAGTAGGTACTGAAATTTGGAATAAACATAGAACAAGGAAAGAGTTAAGCCTTACCCCGTTGTGAGAAACAATATCTGCTCAAAGTTTGACTACTTCCTATTTAATCAATCAATCAGTCAAGAAGTATAACTTGAGTTTTTCTTGCAGATGGTAGCTTAATACAGGTTTAACACATTCCCTCATATTGACGACTTTTGACGACTCTGTAAAAGTCACTTCTTGAAGCCATTGTGATAAATAGAGCATTTGTTCCTATAGGAGCAAATGCTCTATTTATCACAATTGTTTCAAATTACAAAATTCTAAAATTTTTCCTTTTCTCTAGTTAATGCTTCTTTTCGGTAGATTTATTAAAAAAGGTTATATCTAAAAATAGCCTGTGAGGGAATGGGTTAATTAACGCATTCCCTCATATTGACACATTTAAACGCATCTGTAGAAGTCACATTTTGAAACCATTGTGGTAAATAGAGCATTTGCTCCATATGAGCAAAGTGCTCTATTTATCATAATGGTTTCAAAACTACACAGTCCTAAAACGTTCTTTTTTCTAGAAATGCTCCTTTGCAGTAGATTTATTCAAAGAAGTTGGATCTAAAATGGCCTCTGAGGGAATGGGTTAAAGTTATACAGAAAGCTCCTACAGGAAAAAGTCTGATAATCCCAGTGTGAAGATTCAGCATTCAAAGGGTTAAATAACTTAACCCTTTCCTCCATGAATATTCATGTAAAAATAATGACGTCAAGACTATTAATCACATTAAAAGTTATAATGACCAACGGATACATGAGTTTTTAACAGGGTAAAACTTTAACATCATATCTATATTATATCATAAGCAAACAGATCAGACCCTGATCAGACGGCTCCTATAGGAGCCGTCTGATCTGGGTCTGCTCTATATGCAAAGGCGTAGAAAGGCGTATTTATGGAGTAAAGGGTTAATTTGTATTCTCAAAAGCTCAAGTTCTTAGAGAAGGTTCCCCTCTGGTCATTCAATGACACTCAATTCAACAATCAAACTTCTCCACGCCACAAGGTATCTTACATTTCCCAATTCCTTTCAAACACACGACGAGACTCTAACAGTTCGGATTCTGTCGAGCCTCTGACAGTTAAGATTCTGACGAGACCCTAACATTTCGGATTCTGACGAGACTCTAACAATTCGGATTCTGCCAAGCCTCTAACAGTTAAAATTCTGACGAGACTCTAAAAAGTTCGGATTCTGTCGAGTTAAATTTCTCATGAGTCTCTAATAGTAAATATTCTGTCGAGCCTCTAACAGTTGTGTTTCTGACCACAGGTGCCAGGCGCGTGACCATTTCATAAATACTACTGATAAACATCTTCAAATACGTTGAGACATCATACTTTGACAGTAAAAAAAATAAATGTTTTTTCGTATATGAAGTATATAATTATATACTCTGATGATGATGGGGCTCTAACAGTTAATATTCTGACATAATTCTAACAGGTAACCTATTACCTCATAGGCTATTTTTGGATCCAACCTCTTCGAATGAATCTACCGAAAAGGAGCATTAACTAGAGAAAAGGAAAAATTTAGAATTTTGTAGTTTGAAACCATTGTGATAAATAGAGCATTTGCTCCTATAGGAGCAAATGCTCTATTTATCACAATGGTTTCACAAAGTGACTTTTATAGAGTCGTCAAAAGTCACAATGGTTTCAACAGGTGACTTTTGCAGAGGCGTCAAAATGCGTCAATATGAGGGAATGGGTTAGGATTCTGACGAGTCGCTTACAGTTCGGATTCTGACTAGGCCCTAACAGCACGGATTCTGACGAGACTCTAACCTTTCGGATTCTGATAAGGATTTAAATTCCTAAGAGTTTCACCAGGTTCCAAACTGTCTGCAAGTAGAAAGTAAAACAATTGTTTGCCGCCTAGTGCGAAAAGTTCAATTGAATAATTTACATAAGTCCACGATATGTTTTGCCTCTTATGTAAACATATGAATAATTAGGAAAACAAATCGTGTACGCTTGCCCCAAAGGCTATTCCTTTCACTTCCAAGCTCTCCCTTAATCATGCGAGCAATACCGATCTTTTCTTTACACACACTTGAAAGTGAAATTCCATGGTGGCTTGCTATTGATATCAGGCTTCTAATTTTCCTTGTTTTATAGACGATGGAACCCCTATTAAAATTGAAGATAACGATATCAAACAGGACACTTCCAGCTTCACAAATTGTACAGTTTGTTATCTTAACCCTTTTAGGGTGGAATAGCCCATCATTATTTAACACTGTACGGTGTCTTAAATTTGCTAGAGAAGTTTTAATGACAAACAGTGCAGACCCTGATCAGAGAGCAGACAAACAGTTCAGACCCTGATCAGAGGGTTTCTCTATGAGCCCCTTAATCTGAGTCTACACTACATGTATTTGCAAATACCAGAGCATGAATGTCGCGCACTCAAATGATTAAGCAAAACAAACGCATTCTGAAAAACAGACTTGCTTCATCAACTCTTATTTTGGAAAGCGGGTGTTTGTCTATTGAAACACAGTTATAGTGTCAAACAGGTTGGATCCTGATTAGAGTTACTCGGCGTCTAATCTTGATCATAACCGTTTGCAACGGCGATCATTAATTCGAGTATAGTTTGATAAAGGCCAACTTCCTATACACTCACAGTTGGTTCTGATTTTAGTTCACAGAGAATTTTGGAGATTAGCCGAGTTCGATCTGCCGATAATTGTAGGAATCTCGTGTATTTTCTGCCTTGTGCATTGTGCATTTCGCTATGTGAAGATATTGGCAGCTTACAATACACAATGTGGGCTTTCTCCCAGGATTATTATTTTCCATTCTTCAATGGTATTTGGGTTTTTGTGTTCAAATATGCTAACAGTGCATGCATAGATCAGCAGAGATGTGTCCTGTAAATAGCACATAGAATCATAATTCATCCATTCCATTACCTCATAGGCTATTTTTAGATACAATCGCTTTAAATTAATCTACCAAAAAGGCGCATTAACTAGAGAAAAGGAACATTTTAGAATTTTGTAGTTTGAAACCATTGTGATAAATAGAGAATTTGCTCCTACAGGAGCAAATGCTCTATTTATCACAATGGTTTCACAAAGTGACTTTTATAGAGTCGTCAAAAGTCGTCAATATGAGGGAATGGGTTAAATCATATTTAGAACTATACCAAACTTTGACCTATGTTAGTTATGAGCACAAGATAATTAGCCCTTTAACCTGTTTAATATTCATGTAAGAAATAATGATGTCATGAATATTTATTGGATGATTTTGTATTATAATATATGAACAGAAACTATAAAATCACATTTATATAATCCCATAAGCAAACAGAGCAGACCCAGATCAGACGGATCATATAGGCATTATGATGAAGAAGATTTTTACCACGGCCTTAACGCTTTCCCCGTTCTATATTTATTCCAAATTTCAATACCTACTGAATATTCACGGATAAAATAGTTATAATAAAATATGGAAGGTGGGACATTGTAGCCATTTTATAAACTAAAGAAACATATCTTTCAAGTTCCAGTAGCAAACAGAGCAGACCCTGATCAGACGGCTCCTCCAGGAACCGTCTGATCTGGGTCTACTCTGTTTGCAAAGGCGTGAAACCACGTTTATATGAGGGAAAGGGTTAAGTGTAGACCCAGATCTATATCATTCCACAAGCACACAGAGCAGACCCTGATCAGATGACATTCCGAATAATTCGGCGTTTCATCAGGATTCAAAATGTTTGGTGCTGTAGTTATGTTTTTGAATAAAAAAGGGAAGAACATTCATAAATGAAATATGAAACACGTGACATTTGTAGACGTCAATACGAGGCAGCGTAAAAGAGAGTGAAGGGTTGGTGCACGGGTACTCGGTTCAGTATAAGTCTGCTCTAGTACAGAGACGTCGCCCAGTAGAAAGTAACTACGCGCTATTGCGAACAGTTACTAGCTATTCCCTTCATAATATTTTTTAACGCCTTTGCAAACAGAGTTGACTCAGATCAGACGGCTCCTAGAGGAGCCGTCTGATCAGGGTCTGCTCTGTTTGCTAGTGGAATTTGAAAGATATGTGCATTTAGTTTATAAAATGGCTACAATGTTCCACCTTCAATATTTCATTATAACTATTGTGTCCGTGATCTTTTTTTCACGCCTTTGCAAACAGAGTTGACCCAGATCAGACGTCTCCTGTAGGAGCCATCTGATCAGAGTCTGGTCTGTTAATGAAATTATAATACATCATTATAAGAAATTCAGCTGCTTTTAAAAGCTCCTATGTTCAATGAATGAATGGCCGCTTAAGAGAGTTCTACTATATTTACAAAGCACAAAAAGTATATTTATAGAATTTACCCCACTAACGACAATGAGAACTTCTCAAATTGTCAGCTATGGTCCATGTTGTTTGCCCCTAGACCAATAATTACCACATTGAAAAATCGAAATGCTATACATGTATTAAAGTGTAACAGACGAGATTTCGAGCAGACGACAGTTTTAATGGCAGGATAAAGTATGAAACCAGGTAAATAATTCATTTGTGTCTAGAAGGACGAGAGGCATTTTCCGCATCTTTCATCATTACATGTCAAAACACTGGCTTCAGATTGAAGAGTCATTAACCCTTCAATGCAGGGGAAATGAGTCAATTTCCATTAGCAAACAGCGTAGACCCAGATCAGAGGGCTCCCAGAGGAGCCCTCTGATCAGGGTCTGCACTGTTTGTCATTCAGTTCTGCATTTCATACTGGATCATGCAGAGCTACAGATAATGGTGCGAACCCAAATACTAAAATCGCCATTTCTCCACCAAACCCTATACTGTGACCACTCTTTAGAATCGTCTCGAAGAGACGATTCTAAAGAGTGGTCACAGTATAGGGTTTGGTGGAGAAATAAAGGAGCTATTCTTGAAAATGTTTAAATTTACGCATCTTCTCTGGAGCTCTGTCCATGGTATATAGATATGTATACTAGATGTGGATTCGTGAACAACTTTGCTAACAGTTTGGATCCAGATGCGACATTGATTCACTCGGCGTCACAACAGGATCCAATTTGCTTGGAACGCTGATACAATGGTGGAAAATAAATCGAAATTGAATTAGCCATCTTAATTGAAGCAGACGACAGCGTGTCTAATAGGACTAAAAGCTGAACTCTTCTGTCACGTGGTGAGGAAATGGCAGTTATATTGTTATTTGTTATAGGATTCATTGCAGATGTCTGTGGCATAAATTGTTTTGGTTTTTTGCTGATTAAGAAGTAATGGTGTGGTAGAAACTTGACTACCAGTCTGGAGGTTCGAAGTTCAAATCCCGGTCCTTCCCTGAAATTTCAGAGACGCTTTTCAGTGTCTCCCATCCGCACGAGAGTGCCTCCTCTCCACACAGGGGTTAAAATGTGTACCTTTGAGGATCATTAGCCGGTTCTGCGGGTTGCATTTTTGCAGTGCTCAATATTGTAGGCGAATGGCTCAATGACCAGGAGATTAAATGTCCAGTCGGCTGAGCGGTCATTCGGACTGAAAGTAGACTATAACTAGGTACTTTACCTTTTCTACACCTTCGCGAACAGGGTAGACCCATATGGGACGGTTCCTATATACTTGCCTATGGAATTATATATAGCTGAATATATAGTTTCTGACATGACCAAACATTATATATTCATATCAACTTCAGCCAGTACACATTCACAATGTCATTTTTTTCTTGCATGAATATTCAATATTAATTCTCACAGAAGCAGACTCCTATTGGAGCCGTTTGATCTGAGTCTTCTGTGTTTGTAAAGGCGTAGAAAGGCGTATTTATGGACTAAAGGGTTAAGCAAATAGAGCAGACCCTGGTCAGACGGTTTCTACAAGAGCCGTGTTATCTGGGTCTACTCTGTTTGCAATGGCATGAAAATGCATCCCTATCAGGTCTGTGATTACGGCGCTGCAGTGTAAAATCGTCAACTACGTCCCTTTTATAAGCTATCGACATATAACTCTATACAAATTGATTCGATTTCGGCCATCCCTGTAAGAAAAAACACATTCCCATAATTTCTTTACAAGTGTAGACACTTCGGTGTTTTAAACAGATATAGCACTTCATTGACGGGTTTTGTTTTATATGAGTAAACACTCTACGAATGAAGTGCCTGTCAATCGACGATTCTGTCTAGTTTGCACTACTTTTCCCTCGTTGATACAAAGTATAGATCCCAAACACCTGCCAATCATAAACACCGCGCTTAACAGTCCTCACAGTGCTTTGTTTATTTCTTCTGATTCCAGACCACTCTTTAAAATGCCAGCTCAATGCTGAAATATATACATTCAACACTTTGTAGTTGGTAAACACTCAAATTGTGTAATCTATTTATTCTTGTAACGTTTAACCTAGTAAACATGCTACTGATGAATACGATGTTCTACGCCTTTGTAAACAGAGTAGACCCAGATCAGACGTCTCCTATAGGAGCCGTCTGTTCAGGGCATGCTCTGTTGTTTGCCTATGACATAATATAGATATGATTCTGCAGTTTCTGTCATTGTCAAAGATGGCCATGTCTATGTACTATTATAACAATTAATCTAATTAGTGTTCATGGTGTCATTATTTCTTATATGGATATTCATGGAGTAAAGGATAAATAAAGGGCCGAGCAAACGGCGCTAATCTCGATTAGAGGGTTCATACTGGAGACCTGGGTCCATGCTTATAAAGCTTTTTAGTTGAGTCTGAGTTCGTTCTCAATCTTTTGATTGGTCAGATTTGAGTTCTCAAGCTTTTGATTGGTCAGATTTGAACCAAAGGCTCAAATCTGACCAATCAAACGCTTGAGAACGAACTCAGACTCAACTAAAAGTTTTATAAGCATGGACCCTGATCTGCCTTTAAACTACATGTCAATACCATTTAGGGACATTCGGCGACAGCTTACTATCAACATCAGATTACTGGTACTCCATTGGCGAACATTGTAAACTTAGATCAGTTGTGCCAGGTCATGCTATAAGACACCATGACAGTGTCAATGTCTGGGATGTCCTGAAATATGTCAGGTCAAGGTCTATGACTAACTGAACGTGTGTCAGGTCAAGGTCATTGCGTCAGATCAAGGTCTGTGGCGTTCTTACATTGTATTATGCAAGTGGCTAGGCATTCTGAAATTTCATTGGGTCAAGGTCATTGACGCTCTGATATTGCGTTAGGTCTGTGTCTACAATGTCTGTCTCTCGCCAGACTCAATATACGAGCTCCGATATCGCTACAAAATACTAACCAATAATATATGTTATCAAACCTCTCCATAACGACCATTAGTCAGAAGACGCATCCTGGACTATTAATACACGTTAACCCTTTCACTGTTCTATATCTAGTCTAAATTTCAATACCTAATGAATATTCATATACAAAAGAGTTATAATGAAATATGGAAGGTGGAATATTTCAGCCATTTTAGAAACTAAAGAAACAGACGTACCAAAAGTCCATTAACAAACAGGGCAGACCCTGTTCAGACGGCTCCTGTAGGAGCCGTCTGATCTGAGTTTTCTCTATTTGCCAATGCGTGAACACATGTTTATATGAACTACAGGGTTAACCCATTCCCTCATAGGCTATTTTTAAACTCAACCTCTTTGAATATATATACCGAAAAGGAGCATTTACTAGAGAAAAGGAAAATGTTAGAATTGTGTAGTATTGCTACTCCTATGGAGCAAATGCTCTATTTATCTCAATGGTTTCAAGAAGTGACTATTGCAGAGGCGTGAAAACACGTTTATATGAAGGACAAGGTTAATGCAGAATGATAGTTATGCAGAAATGTCTTATAAGTGGAGTATTATAGTTCTGTTTCCCTTAGACCATTTCCCTATTCTATATTCAGTTCAAATTTTAAAATATACTGAATATTCATGGACAAAATAGGTATAATGAAATATGGAAGGTGGAACATTGTAGCCAATTTAGACACCAAAGAAACAGATCTATCAAATTCAATAAGCAAACGGAGCAGACCCTAATCAGATGACTCCTCTAGAATTCGTCTGATCTGGGTCTTCCCTATTTGCAAATGTGTGAAAGCACGTTAATTACGGGTTAAGCAGTCGCATATATTTGAAAACAGCCATTGTTCAATGCCGGTTGGCGCTACGATAGAACTCCTCTAAATCGGGGGTGTGTCTTTAACCCTTTACTCCATAAATTTATACGCCTTTGCAAACAGAGTAGACCCAGATCAGACGGCTCCTATAGGAGCCGTCTGATCAGGGTCTGCTCTGTTTGCTTATGGAATGAAATAGATCTGACTCTACAGTTTCTACCATGGCGAAACATTTTCGTGTCCACGTGCCATTGTAAAAATGATTTAATTAGTATTAATGACGTCATTATTCCTCACATAATTATTCATGGAGTAAATGGGGAAACACATGTGTTTACATGCTAACTGTAGAACCAAATAAAGCTGACATGCAACCCAGACTGCGTTTTAGAGACAGCCATGCAGCATTGACCCTATACAAGGTATTACCCTGTTGTAAAAAAATGATGTCTCCTTTCGTTTGGATCTAGTCTGATTTGACTACTTCTGATATTAACCCCTTCCCTCATATTGACGACATTTGATGACTCTGTAAAAGTCACTTTGTGAATCCATTGTGATAAATAGAGCATTTGCTCCTATAGGAGCAAATGCTATATTTATCACAATGGTTTCAAACTACAAAATTCTAAATTTTTCCTTGTCTCTAGTTAATGCTCCTTTTCGGTAGATTTATTCAAAGAGGTTATATCTAAAAATAGCCTATGAAGTAATGGGTTAATAATGCTTTTGTGAAACCATTGACCGGATGTCAAACAGCTTGGAACCCTGATGAAAGACGTGCAGAAAGCTTCCAGAGGAACTTACATAATGACCGTCACCCTGCCATCTGTCTTAAATTCCGATTATTATAACTATTATGCGAGTGTTTGGATTAGCGAGGCTTTTAACAAGCACAGTCACTTAATTTCCAAGAGAGAAGTTTTATAGTTCTAAATATTTTGTTAATACTTTGACTAGCAGATAACCAATGATAATGAATGGCGCCAAAGGGATTAACCTAATTGGCTGGCTCGTTTATTGCCATTTTATCTTCACATGGGATTTAAAGGATTTTTATGCAATATTCCACTTGGCTTGGCTGCATTTAACTCTTTCGCTGCCATTTTTTGTCGTCTGCAAACTTTGTCGTCTGTTGCATTTTTTTTTATAATTTTTGCTGCAAAAACCATTGTCACAGTAACAAACAGTTTGGATTCTGATGAGACGCAGAGTTACCATGGATACAAACTGTTTGCATATAATTTATGCAATCACGTATAGGTACGACACTGGCAGCGAACGAGTTAATCACGTGTGAGCATATATAATTATAAAGCAATGTTATTGCCGTAAAAAAAGAAAATAAAATTTTGTCAATTATTGCTTAAACATTATATTCGCTCTGAAAATAACCACTTTTGACAATCCATTTCTCAAACGTGACACACTGTGCTGATTTACCTACGCCGTCGATCAATGTCGTAATGCTGGAACTATTTATGGTGGACGGACTACTTTTTGTCGGACATGTTTACGTTCCGGTTTTGCCACGGTGCTGATGGGTATGAGTTTGAGAAGCGCCAAACAAGCTGCCATTAGTGTCTGCTTTTAGAAGCTCTTCACTAACAAATCGCCAGATAAACTCTTACAGATAAAACACGAAAGAAGACCGATATTAAGTCAGTGAATAAAAACGTAATCTTCCGAAAGATGTATGGAAGGCAAATTGCGTTTTACCTGTAAGCGTTACGAAATACAGTAGAGTCTGTATCAAGCGGTCATCAAAAAGAGGTTTAATTATAGGTATGTAAGGCAGGTGGTAGCTTAATACAGATCGGAAGCTCCTATAGGAGCTTTCTGCATTCCTTTTGTCCTGCATTAAACAACCACCTGCCTTTTAATAGTCATATGTTCAATAAATGAATAGCCGCTTAAGACAGGTTCTATTGTAAAGAGTAAAAACGCTTGACTAGTGAAAACAACTCACAGATATGAAGGCTACACGGATAAATAAGAGAATTAACCCTTAACGTGATCTAAAAATGATATCTGCTTAAACTGCGATCTGTTAGTTTTCACTTACCTCTGATTCGAACAGGCTTTTAAGAAACTACTGACCGAGTGTCAAACGACTTGGGTTCTAATGAAGTGCCGAGTTACTCGGCATCTCACCGTGAGCCGAGTTGTTGACTATTACAAGTTAGGTTGTGCTTTTCAGGCAAAGGGTTAAGTGTCGAAAATTGCTTTTTGAACCAGACAAACAGTCTGGTAGATCTAACAAGTGCTAATACAATAGAACCCTGCTTAAACCTTTCATCCATAAATACGCCTTTTCAAACAGAGTAGACCCAGATCAGACGACTCCTATAGGAGCCGTCTGATCAGGGTCTACTCTGTTTACTTATGAAATGATATAGATATAATACAGTTTCTGCCATGGCCAACTTTTCATGTGTTCACATGAATCTAATAAATATTCATGATGTCATTATTTTTACATGAATATTCATGGAGTAAAGGGTTACACCTTTTCCTAATAGGGACGTTTTTTGACGTATTTGCAAACTGGGTAGACCCTGATCAAATTGCTTCTACAGGAGCCGTCTAATCAGGGAAATCTCTTTTTGTTTATAGAATTATAGACATTTGTTCATGACCACGTTATCATGTGTTTATATACCAGTATAAATATTCAGTTAATAAATATTTATGATGTCCCTTAACATGAATATTTATTAGCTGATTTTTTTATCATGGCATATGCACACAGGATGTTTTGGCATTGGTAGAAACTTAAAAAGAGTCAGATCTATTAAAAATATAAGCAAACAGAGCAGACCGTGATCCTACAGGTGCAGCCTGATCTGAGTCTACTCTGTTTGCAAATGCGTGAAAAGGCGTTTCTATGAAGGAATGGGTTAAATTGCCATCTGCTAAAAGACTCTGAGAAAACGTTTTAGCTGTCATTACAGAGAAGTGTTGTTGAACACAAAGGTGCCCGACGCATGCTTGGACTATCCATGCCCCCCCCCCCCCAAAAAAAAAAAAAAAAAAAATTAAAAAAAAATTGTGAACGAAGTATGTTCAACTGGCCTAAAACTATCTTTTTGAACCTTAAACCACTCCGAAAAACGAGAAAAACACGACCCCGAAAAAAATTCCTATCGGGTCTATATATGTATTGAAAGGTATCTAACTACGACAGATCAGCTGCGGAAAATACAACAGTCATTATTTTCAAAGTCTTACAGCAAAGCCAATTCAACGCCGATTTCAATCAGTATGGTCTTGATCGGTTCCAAATTCCATAAGCTAAGCGGCACAGTTAGTGCTTTCTTTAAATATTGCTCCGTCTTGTTGCTGCAAGACCGCGAATTTGAAAATACGCTAGAGCGAAACGATGTGACTCCCGCCAGGATGCATAGACGTATATAGGGGGATCTGTATTCTTTAATCTTTTCAACAAAAACGCGAATTATGGTTAAACACTATCTAAAAACATTAAACTCGCCGCAATTAAAACGGTGCTTACTGTTTCCAGTCAGCTACGAGGCGCCAGTTTTCTTTCTCCAACTTTCCTTTTGAACGGATGCGACCATTTTGCTGTGACCCGGCTCATAAGCTATTCGATATGCAAATTGACTACTACTTCCGGGCCACAGCGATTTGGCCACCTCCGCTCAAAACGAAAGTAGGAGAAAGAAAACTGGCGTCTCATAGCAGACTACAAATCGCCAGCACCGTTTTAACTGCGGTAAGTTGAATGTTTTTCGAATGTGTTTCAGCATAATTCGCGTTTTTGCTGAAAAGTTTAACGAATACAGATCCCCCTATATACTTCTATGCGCCCTGGAGGGAGTCACATCGTTTCGCTCTAGCGTATTTTCAAATTCGCGGTCTTGCAGCGACAAGACGGGGCAATATTTAAGGAAAGCACTAACTGTGCCGCTTAGCATATGGAATTTGGAACGGATCAAGACCAAAATGATTAAAATCGGTGTTGAAATGGCGTTGCTGTAAGACTTTGAAAAACATGACTGTTGTATTTTCCGCAGCTGATCTGTCCTAGTTAGATACCTTTCAATACATATATAGAACCGGTAGGAAATTTTTTTCCGGGACGTGTTTTTCTCGTTTTTCGGAGTGGTTTAAGGTTCAAATAGATAGTTTTAGGCTAGTTTAACATACTTCGATCACAATTTTTTTTTTTTTGGTGGGGGGGGGGGGGGTCCATGGGTGAGTCCAAGCATGCGTCGAGCACCTTTGGTTGAACACAGCATTGACGCCGCATACGGTGTCGTCGGAGCGATATCTATTCAGGATATAAATACAAATACAAAATACAAATACAAATTGTATTTATAGTCGGATGACAGTAACAATTTAACATAAGTTATGTATAGCTTTTGACCGACTCTAAACTCTTGACCGACTCATATAAAATTGTATAATAAACCATCAATGAATGACGAAAGTCATGCAGATAGCTCCCATAGGAGCTTTCTGCATTATTTTCGTCCTACATTAAGCAAGCATCTACTTTTTTTTAAAGCTGCCTTTAGAGGGTTCAGCTTAATATGTGTTTAACCCATTCCCTCATATTGACGACTTTTGACGACTCTGTAAAAATCACTTTGTGAAACTATTGTGATAAATAGGAGCAAGTGCTATATTTATCACGTTGGTTTCAAACTACATGTACAAAATACTAAAACTTTTTCTCTAGTTAATGCTCCTTTGCGGTAGATGTATTCAAAGAGGTTGTATCTTAAAATAGTCTAATGGGTTAAAGGTAATGGGTTAAAGTTGGATAGAAAGTATCGTGCGTTCTAACATATGACGACAACAACTTCCGGTTGTCATCGTTGTTTAAAGATCTTACGATAGATCCAGTTGTAGCAATATTAACCCATTCTCTCATAGGCTATTTTTAGACCTAACCTATTTGAATGAATCTACCCAAAAGGAGAATAAACTAGAGAAAAAGAAAAAATTAGAATTTTGTAGTGTGAAACCATTGTGATAAATAGAGCATTTGCTCCTATGGGAGCAAATGCTCTATTTATCACAATGGTTTCAACAAGTGACTTTTGCAGAGGCGTCAAAAGGCGTCAATATGTGGGAATGGGTTAAATTTGTGTATACAAGAATGTGTTACAATTTTCAGCTATACAAGTTGTAGCGATTGTCGTGCGATGATTCTTGGTGAAAGAATATTAAATGAGTACTCACTAGAATGTGGGATAATTTCATCCATATAAATAGTTGCGATATTGTAACACATATTACAGGATATTGGTCTACTCTGTTTGCAAAGGTGTTAAAATGCGTTTATATGAAGGAAAGGGTTAAAAAGTCCTCCCAATCCTTTAATATTACAAATACCGGTAATCGTTTTCATAGCATTTTCATAAGAATTACTCTAAAACTATCGTGCCGTTGACACTTTTGTGATATCGGTTACAAACATCTTGGATCCAGTTTAGACACCCAATAAATTATTTTTGAAGAATTTTGCATCATATTAATATTAAAATAAATATATGAGTAAACAAAATAAAAAATACAATACAATACAAAACAATACAATACACAATACAATACAATATAACACAAATAATGACAGATAATGGCATAAATGCAATACAAAAACAGTGCAGAAATAATCAAAATGAGTTTTCTACGTTATTGTTGTTCTACATGAAACATTCATCTGCTCTTAAAGACCCATATTTTAGTGGTCGCAACTGTAGAATGTTTCCATCGCGTTAAGAACATGTTTTAGAAAGTGTCGTCATTCAAACTTTGCTTCGCATCATCAGATATATGTACAGTAAAACGTCTCTAATGCCACCATGTAAAAGATGTATAAATATGAGCGTATAAGGGTATGTTGAAACTTATTGCAGGACACAAACGTTATAGAGAAAGTTCCCATGCATTATGTACTGTCGGCTGAGCGGTCATTTTGACTGAAAGTAGACTATAACCAAAGGTGCCCGACGCATGCTTGGACTATCCATGCCCCCCCCCCCCCCCCAAAAAAAAAAAAAAAAAAAAAAATTAAAAAAAAATTGTGAACGAAGTATGTTCAACTGGCCTAAAACTATCTTTTTGAACCTTAAACCACTCCGAAAAACGAGAAAAACACGACCCCGAAAAAAATTCCTATCGGGTCTATATATGTATTGAAACGGATCAAGACCAAAATGATTAAAATCGGTGTTGAAATGGCGTTGCTGTAAGACTTTGAAAAACATGACTGTTGTATTTTCCGCAGCTGATCTGTCCTAGTTAGATACCTTTCAATACATATATAGAACCGGTAGGAAATTTTTTTCCGGGACGTGTTTTTCTCGTTTTTCGGAGTGGTTTAAGGTTCAAATAGATAGTTTTAGGCTAGTTTAACATACTTCGATCACAATTTTTTTTTTTTTGGTGGGGGGGGGGGGGGGGTCCATGGGTGAGTCCAAGCATGCGTCGAGCACCTTTGACTATAACTAGGTACTTTACTTTTTTATACAATTAATCAACCACTTGTTTTTAAACTAACACATGTTTATATATTTAGTGGTTACATTTGATTGGTTCTACGATATAGTATATCCTGTCTTAACTCATTCTCTCCTATGCTATTTTTAGACCCAACCTTTTTTAATCAATCTACCGAAATTAACTAGAGAAAAGGAATTTTTTTAGAATTGTGTAGTTTGAAAGCATTGTGATAAATAGAGCATTTGCTCATATTGGAACAAATGCTCTATTTATCACAATGGTTTCACAATGTGAATTTTATAGAGGCACAAAAATCACTAGGGGGTAATGTGTTAAGCGGCTATTAAAAGCAGGTGGTTGCTTAATGCTTAATAGGAGCTTTCTGCATTACTTTTGACCTGCATTTTATGCTGCCACCTGCCTCACAGGCCCATGACTAGATATCTTTTTGATGGTCGCTTGATGGTTCTACTGTATACAAAAATGAAACAAAGAGCGATGTTTTGCCAACAGTTCATATCAAGAAATATCGAGTAATTCTATACACAACTATATCACTCGAACTAAAGGTTCGTTGGAATAAATGGAATGTGTGTACATGTAGTTCTAAAATGAATCATTTAACCTCATGGATATTCATGCAAGAAATAATAACATTACCAATATTTATAAACTGATTTTTTATAATGGTTATAATACATAATGTTTAGACTTAACAGGAACTGTAGATCCATATCTAACTCAATAAACAAACAGAGCAAATCCTGATCAAACGGTACGGCTCCTAAAGGAACCGCCTGATCTGGATCTACTCTGTTTACAAAAGGCGTGAAAAGACGATTTTATTATTTACAGTTTTAAGAATTAAGCAGGAGTCAGTTTGTACATTTATAACACTTTTAACCTATTCCCTCATATTGACGACTTTTGACGACTCTGTAAAAGTCACGTTGTGAAACCATTGTGATAAATAGAGCATTTGCTCCTATAGGAGCAAATGCTGTATTTATCACAATGGTTTCAAACTACAAAATTCTAAAAGTTTCCTTTTTTCTAGTTAATGCTCCTTTTCGGTAGATTTATTTAAAGAGGTTGTATCTAAAAATAGCCTATGAGGGAATGGGTTAAAGCAGACCACAAAACAAGTCGTCTAAAGGAAGCTTCTAAAGCTACAGATAACAATAAGAAAGAAAATCTTGACACCGTTGATAAGAACAATCATTACAGAGGTGTGTTCTCACTCGGGAGTTGCATTCTGGGTAAGATACGGGTGACTGTGGAGTGGGATGGCAATGGTTGCTACACAGTTATAATCTAAAATGGCAGCCAAGAAAATAAAAAACACAGTCATGTCTGTCTGAGACGATACTTTAAACTCCATGGATGATGATTATTCAAAGTGGAATTGTCCACCATTGTTTAGTTATAAAGTCCTTTCAGCGTGAAATGGTTAATTTCGCTAGAGGATTGTGAATGACAAACAGTGTAGACCTAGATCAGAGGACTCCTATAGGAGCCCTCTTATCTGGGTCTACACTGTTTGCAAATGACAGAACAATATTTTACCGCATTCAAATGGTTAATTCATACGCATGAGAATGGCGAAAGAAGCTGCTTCATTGATAACGGGTCTACGTGCCACAGATAACAGACATAGACAAATGATTATACAGTACACTCCTTCTATATCGGCCACTCACATACAGCCCAGCTCTGGTTCCTTTACGCTTTGCATCATGTAAGAAATAATGACATAACAAATATTAATTAGATTAATATTTGTAATCGCATATGAACACAGGATGCATTGGCTATGACAGAAATTATTTATTGTAGACTCAAATTTGTATTCTTCTGTAAGCAAACAGAGCTGACCCTTGTTAGACCGCTTCTACAGGAACTGTCTGGTCTGGGTCTACTCTGTTTACAAATGTGTTTAAACGTATAGATAAAATACAATAGAACATGTCTTGCGCAGTCATTTATTGAACATAGGAGTCTTAAGAACAGGTGGTTGCTTGATCCCTCCTATAGGGTATTTCTGCATTACTTTTAACTTGTATTAAGGTACCACCTGCCTTTCAGAGACCCATAATAAGACCTTCTTTTTGAAGGCCGCTTAAGGCAGGTTCTATAGTAAATGTTTAAGGCAGGTGGTTTACTAACACAGGACGAAAGTTATGCAGAACAGGCGCATATCTACCATTTTGCATCTAGCAGCAGTCTGCTTTTAAAACCTACATTGTGTTATGTCTCAGTCAACCACAGAAACAGGTTCAATTCTGAGTCTCACAGGCAGGTGATAACTTAATGCAGGACATGACAATATCGACAAATACAACAACGACAAATGACAACAACGACAAATGACAACAACTGCACCAACAACGAGAAAAACAACTGCAACGACAATGACGAGTACGAAGACAACAACAACGACGGCGACAACAACCGTCTGATCAGGGTCTGCTCTGTTTGCTATTGACATACTACAATGTACATATTTTATTGTAGGCGGATATATGATTAACTGTTTAGCTCACCTGGCACGAAGTGCCAAGGTGAGCTATTGTGATCGCCCTGTGTCCGTCGTCCGTCGTCGTCCGTCGTGCGTCGTGTGTCGTCCGTCGTCCGTCGTCAACCTTTTCTTAAAATGACATCTTCTCCTAAACTACTTGCTGGATTTTTACCAAACTTGCCAGAAATGTTCCTTGGGTCAACCTCTTCCAAATTTGTTCAAAGAAATTGATTCCATGCAGAACTCTGGTTGCTATGGCAACCAATGTCCAAAAAGAAGTAAAAACTTTAAAAATCGTGTTGTCAAAAACTGTAAGGACTAGAGCTACCAAATTTGGTATGTAGAATCATCTAGTGGATCTCAACATAGACAGTTGAAAGTTTGCCCCTTGGGTCAAAACTGGCCCAACCCCGAGGGTCACAAGTTTTACATAGGATTATATAGTAAAATAATTAAAGATCTTCTTGTCTGAAACCGAAAAGCATAGAGCTGTGATATTTGGTATGTGGCATCATCTGGTGAACCTTTACTAAGATTGTTCAAATTATTCCCCTGGGGTCAAAAACGGCCACACCCTGGGGGTCACAAATTTTACATAGGATTATATAGTAAAAACTTTAAAGATCTTCTTGTCTGAAACCGAAAAGCTTAGAGCTGTGATATTTGGTATGTAGCATCATCTGGTGAACCTTTACTAAGATTGTTCAAATTATGCCCCTGGGTCAAACACGGCCACACCCTGGAGGGTCACATGTTTTACATAGAATTATATAGTAAACACTTTAAAAAAAAATCTTGTCTCAAACCTGAAAGGCTTAGAGCTGTGATATTTGGTATGAAGCATCATCTGGTGAACATTTTCTAAGATTGTTCAAATTATGCCCCTGGGGTCAAAATTGTCCTTACCCTTGGGGTCACAAATTTTACTGAAAACTTTAAAAATCTTCTTGTCAAAACCTGTAAGGCCTATGGCTACCGAATTTGGTATGCAGAATCCTCTAGTGGGGACCTCTACATAGATAGTTTTAAATTGTGCCCCAGGGGGTCAAAATTAATAGGTCACATGACATCATTTAACCAGGTGAGCGTTCCAGGGCCATCATGGCCCTCTTGTTTTTAATCATAATGAGTAACTCGGCGTCGCACTAGAATGTAAACGTTTGTCGCATCATTTACGCTTAAGAGAAGAAAATAAAAGGAAAATCCATCATTCTGAAATATTTAAAGTAAGCGACATTAATTACAGACTAAAACGATTTTGCTCCCAATCATTAAAAGAAACAACACGTTTTCTTCAGTCAAATTAAATGAAAGGCATGGTACGTGTAGAAGTAGTTCATGCTATTTGTGAATGTTTTATGAATTTAGTAAATTTTAACCAATATCTAATCGAGATATATTCAAATTTATAGCTGTAATAAAAAGTCGACTCAAAGATGTTCCTTCTTGGATTGTTTCCATGTTCGAACGTGGTTTATTTCTTATACAGTGAAACTTCGCTTATTTGAATACTCGAATAGGTATCATTGTCGGCCAAGACATGTTGCAGCTTAGAACAGGGAGTAAGTCATAAAGAAAAGTCCTCTTGGAGCTTTCTGCATCACTTTCATCCTGCATTAACACATTGCCCCCTAGTGACGCATTTTGCGCCTCTTTAAAATTCACAGTTTGAAACCTCTGCCAAACGCATTATCTGAAACCATTGTGATAAATAGAGCATTTGCTCCATAGGAGCAAATGCTCTATTTAACACAATGGTTTCAAGACTACACAAATCTAAAACTCCTTTTCTATAGTTAATGCTCCTTTTCGGTAGATTTATTCAAAGAGGTTGGGTCTAAAAATAGCCTAGGAGAGAATGAGTTAAACAGTCACCTGCCTAAGAAGCTCTGAATTCCTCATTTACACTCATATACTATACATTGTATAGTTACATAATTATAGTGTTCACTCATATACATGTACTATACGTTGTATATTTACATATAGTGTTCAGAAGGTTGCTTGTTTATCCCTTTCCTTCATATATAAACGCGTTTTCACGCATTTGCAAACAGAGAAGACCCATATCAGACGGCTCCTATTGGAAATATCTGTTCCATTACTTTCTAAAAATGGCTAATTTCCGTGTTCCTCCTTCCATGTTTCATTACAACTATTTTGTCCATGAATAGTCAGTAGGTATTGAAATTTGAAATAAACATAGAACCGGGAAAGGGTTAATAAATGCTGAATAAAGCTTAATTAAATAGGATTTAGGATATATTTGCTATCGAGAAAACCTTAGTACATCATACTAATGACGAGCGTGATATTTAATTACAGTAAAGCCTTTCATAAGCGGCCATTTGTTTATTTAACAAAGGAATGTTAAAAAGCAGGTGGTTGCTTAGTGCAGGGTAATCTCATATAGGAGATTTACATACAAATAATTAGAACTGTTTATGGCCTCTTTGAACAGGCTCTACTGTACTTGACTTACTGTGTCCTTGTACCTATTTTTTCTCTTTCTGCCAGTTCCGTTTTAGTGGTACAGTAAAACCTCTCTATAACGGCCACAAAATTAAATCAGGTATTTTGTGTTAAAGGCGGGTGGCTGCTTAAAGCAATGTGAAAGTAAAACAGAACGCTCCTATAGGAGCGTTCTGTTTTACCTTCACCTTGCTTTAAGCAGCCACCTGTCCTAAATACAAACTAAATGACACAATTTAGTGGCCATTATAGATAGGTTTTACTTTATTTAAAAGTCTCTCGCCGTTGATGCGCTACGAGAGAATTCAAAATTTCTTTCGTAAACATATTCAGATACAGAGGTTCCACCGAGTATCTCGTCGCCTCGTCACGATTCAAACTATCTGTTACGAGTTTTAAAAGAAAAGGAAGAAAATTTGTTTCGATGTTGATGTACATGTAGAAGATATTCTATTATTTAACCCTTCGCTTGCTATTCGCGTCAATATACCTACCTGTAAATAGTGAAGACCCAGATGAGACAGCTCCTGCAGGAGCTGTCTCATCAGGGTCTGCACTATTTACAAGTTGATTGTGTAACCAGTGCACTCCACAGCAGTGATTGCACAGCGAACTACTTGTACACAGTGAAGATATATGTAATTATATAAAAGGGCATGGGTGAAGAAGGAGAAATGTATTTTAAAATTCAGCAAGAGAAGGGTTAATTAATACACCTTTTACTCAGCATGTTCATAGCTTAACCCCTTGGGTGCTGCATACGAGTGTATTGGTATTTGAAAACTGTATATATATAGATCAGAGGACTCTTAGAGGAGTTCTCTCGTCCATCAGGGTCTGTTCTGTATGTCATTCAAAAACCTCTATTAAACTTAAGCCTTTCATACTAAGTGTAAACTTTAGTTACACACTGATGTAGTTTTCCATTTTGAATATTTAGCCTCCATGTGACTAATGATTGTTTTCTCGTGTTGACGTCATCATCAAATAATTATGTGACAATCTGGAACGGCACTGAAAGTAATTGAATAATTAGATTTAATTAGAAGATAATTTCGTCAAAGCGGATATAAAGGTGCGTGCATTGGTGTCACGAATACTCGTAGATACTCGTTGAACTTCGTAAAATACAATTCGAACCCCTCTAAAGCGACCATTTATTGAGTAGACACTGATGGGTTCAAAAGAAGATGATTGCTTAATGCAGGTCGAAAGTAATACAGAAAGCTCCCACGGGAGCTTTCTGTATTACTTTGGTCCTGCATTAAGGTACCACCTGGTTTTAAGACCCAGAGAAATGCCTCTTTACGTCGGTCGCTATGTAGAGGTTCCACTCATAACAGCTCACTCCCTTTAACCCTTTCCTTCATATAAACGCATATTCACGCATTTGCAAACAGAGTAGACCCAGATCAGACGGCTCCTATAGGAGCCATCCGATCTGGGTCTGCTCTGTTTGCTAATGGAATTTGCAAGATCTGTTACAAGATACAAGATACAAGAAACTTTATTTTACGTCGGTTACAATAAACAAGGTAACATTAGC
This sequence comes from Azorinus chamasolen, assembly GCA_963576725.1. Lineage (NCBI taxonomy): Eukaryota > Metazoa > Mollusca > Bivalvia > Cardiida > Solecurtidae > Azorinus > Azorinus chamasolen. The sequence goes on along the minus strand of OY755235.1, from coordinate 109,375,933 downwards.
TGAAAGCTATTTTCAAAATGTCTACATTGTCAAAGCAGAAACAAACTTGAAAAGTTTACATTATAAAAAATCAGCTAATTGATACTCATGACGTCATTATTTTTACATGAATAATGAACAGGGAAAGGGTTAATTCATTTTAATATCAGTGATCATCGTGATGCTCTTAATTTCAGCGTGACTTTATAAATATAAAACCTCATGAATATTCATTAAAAAGTATGACATCGTGAATATTAATGAGATGAATTCTTTACAATAATATATAAAACAGGAATGTTTGGAAAAAGGCAGAAAATGACGATAATTTTTTCCTCAGAAGTTTAAACATTTTTTTTTCATATAAACGCCTTTTCAGGCATTTGCAAATAGATTAGACCAGGGTCTGCTCTGTTTTCTTACGGATAAACAGTAAAACCTCTCTATAACGGCCACTAAATTGTGTTAATTAGTTGGCATTTAGGGCAGGTGGCTGTTTAAAATAAGGTGAAAGTAAAACAGAACGCTCCTATAGGAGCGTTCTGTTTTACTTTCACGTTGCTTTAAGCAACCACCTGCCTTTAACACAAAATACATGATGTAATTTAGTGTCAGTTATAGAGAGGTTTTACTGTATATAGATGTGATTTTACAGTCTCAGCAAAGGTACAAACCTCCTGTGTTCATGTACCATTATAAAATATCAAGTAATAAATATTCATGATGTCATTTAATTATTTCTTAAATGAATATTGAACAGGGAAAGGATTAAGCAAATTGAAATAAGTTAAAAATACAACAGGTTAAAGTACAAACTGTTATATTTTTCAGAATATGATAAAAGGTTAACCCTTTCGGCGCCAAATTTCTTATTGTCGTCTGCAATCCACTTTTTGTTAAATCATTCGGTAGAATAAGGAAATGAGATAAATAAATGCAAGATTCAAAGGAATAAAGCACAGATATAGAACTACAGACTGAGACAATAAGTGTAGTCCCTGATCAGACGCCGCCTTGAAAAGGCGGCGTCTGATCTGGGACTGCACTATTTGTCGTGGTGCATTTATGCGACATCGGCGGTGAAAGGGTTAACCCGCCACCTAATATACACGCTCTTTACGCCTTTGCAAGCAAAGAAGATCCAGATCAAATGACTTATGGAATTATATAGATCAGATTATACAGTTTCTGCCACAGGCAAAGCATTCCGAATTCGTATTTCAGCTAATAAAATATTCATGACATCATTATTTTTGACATGAATAATCATCAGGGATATGGTTAAGGAAACTGGAAAAAACGCAATCAGAATAAGATCGTCTAAAAGTCACAAATCATCAATATCTGTGCCGCCCGAACTCATCTGCGGCTGTATTCTTGGGGTAAACATGATTTATGGCCATTTTTACGCGAAACATGGCCTGGTTCTCGTCATCACTATTAGATTGATGGCCGAAAACATTTCATGGTTTACAACAATAACAATGTTCTGTTTCATTTTCCAGCCAATCAAGTGATTTTATTAACCGTGGCGTTTATGTGTAACATGTGTAGCATTAATCACTTTGCTCCTACTTGGCTAGCCAGTTCGCTGATTTTTCAATCATTTTTTATATTGTTTCCCCGTATATTAGAAATTAATTCCATCATACGCACATGGAGTTTCTCGGAAATACATGTTTGTTTTATAATTTTTAAACCCTTTACTCCATAAATACGCCCTTTTACGCATTGCAAACAGAGTAGACCCAGATCAAACGGCTCCTATAGCTTATGAAATAATATTCTATTGTTTCTTCCATGGCCAAATATTCATACGCTCGTGCAAAATTTTAAACTTTAATCTAGCCGATATTAAATATATCATTATTTCTTTCATGAACACTTGGAATGCAATTTTTCAAATTAGTTTAAAATTTAGAATTTTGTAGTTTGAAACCATTGTGATGAATAGAGCATTTGCTCCTATAGAAGCACATGCTCTATTTATCACAATGGTTTCATAAAGTGACTTTTATAGATGCGCAAAAATGCGTCACTAGGGGATAATGTGTTAAGAAAACACTATTGTGTTTTCCCTGAGAAGTATTATCACTTTTCTCCATTTTGAGACGTCTTTGGCACGATTGCCATAAGAGTATAAACAAATCATATGGATCTTGTAGGAGCCGTCTGACCAGGGTCTGCTCTGTTTGCTTATTTATATGATATAGATCTGATTTTACAGTTTCTGCAATAATCAGAAAGTCCCTTGGTTATTTATTTCTTACTCGAATATTCATGAGGTAAATGGCTAAATGTTTTTTAAAGGAATTAATTAAGTAAAACCATCTAAACCGGAATTTTAATAAAGAACAGGTTATGGTTTTTCATGAAGGTGACTGCTTAATGCAGGGTGAAAGTCATGCAGAAAGCTCCTTCAGTAGCTTTCTGCATAACGTTCATCTGCATTAAGCTGCTACCTTCGGGAGCTTTCTGCATGACTTTCAACCTGCATTAAGCTGCTACCTGTCTGATAGGCCGACACTATTGCTAAGTTACACGTTCGGTTTAGAGGAATTTTACTGTAGAGCATATGCACTCATTCACATGTTTTAGAGTATATGAATCGCACTTATTCTGTTTCTACTCTCTATCGTTTCAGTTTGTGAAAGTTGCATCGAACGAAGTCAGAGACCTAGACTGCCATGGTGAGACAGAAAGCGAATGTGCAAAAGTAAGTTTTTTGCTTTTTCCCCAGCATTAAGCACAACCATCTATGTTTTAAATATTTCTAGGCTCAGTTAATAAATGGTCGATTAAGACGGGTTCTACTGCATTTCGTATAAAAGTTTCCCTTGGTGTGGTGCCTTTTAGTTTTGTTAATTGATGGGGTATACAGTAAAACCCCTCTAAACCGGACGTTAAATTTGGTATAAATACCGGTCTTGGAGACAGGTGGAAGCTTCATGCAGGGTGAAAGTCATGCAGAAAGCTCCTAGAGGAGCTTTCTGCATGACTTTCACCCTGCATGAAGCAGCCACCTGCCTTAAAGTATCTAAATTCTTCTCTACTAGAATTCCGGTTTAGAGGGGTTTTACTGTATTACCTTTTATGAAATACAGTTGAACTTCGATGTGTCGAACTTCAAGCGACCATACAACATAGGTTCGAGTCGTCAGATTTCTAATCTGAACAATGTTTCAAGTTCACACCTTAATGCAGGTCTAAAGTAATGATGAAAGCTCCTTTCGGCCTACATTAAGCTGTCACGTGTATTTCTAGATGCGCACATTTATAGATTTTAGAATAATTCTGTAGTGTAAACTTTTAGTCGAGTTATCCGAAGTTTGGGTTATCCGAGTTCGAGATATAGAAGTTTAACTGTAAATTATATTACTTAAGCACACCTGAGCTGTTTTTCCAAAGTGAATTATTGTACTTTTGTTTGGTAATAATGTGTTCTTTGTCTTGTAATACAGCGTAAAATTTGACCAACTACCTCGTTATAGCCGCGATGTCTTATCTGGTTCAACACAGTATGCAAAGTTTAAGACCACTTTTCCCAGAGAAAGCAGTCTCATATATACAGAAGAATCCTTCTAAACCGGAAATTAAAAAAAACACACAAGAATTTAGATATTTTTAGGCAGGTAGATGCTTAATGCAGAGTGGAAGTCATGCAGAAAGTTCCCAAAGGAGCTTTCTGCATGACCTTCACCCTGCATTGAGCTACCATCTGGCTTAAATACTGGTATTTATACTGATGTTAACGTCCGGTCTAGAGGGGTTTACTGTACAGTAGAACCCCTCTAATGCGACCATTTAATGAATTAGCATGGCCGTCTTAACCCTATTACATCATAGACTATTTTTAGACCCAACGACTTTGAATAAATCTACCGAAAAGGAGCATTTAACAGAAAAGGAACACTTTTAGAATTGTGCAGTTCTGAAACCATTGTGATAAATAGAACATTTGCTACTATGGGGCAAATGCTCTATTTATCACAATAGTTTCAAAAAGTGACTTTTACAGAGGTGTCAACAGGTGTCAATATGAGGGAATGAGTGAAGCACACACGTTTGCTTAAGGCAGGACGAAAGTAATGTAGAAAGCTCATATGGGAGCTTACTATATAACTTTCCTCCAGCATTAAGCTACCAAATGACGTTAAGACCAACAATAAGACCAAGTTTTAGAGATATTTTACTGTAATATGAATTAATTGATTTGATACTCGCTAGGAGGTCAATGGTCTTGTCGCTTTTTGTTTACATTTGTATTAGGTTCCAAACTGTTCTACATCGCATCAGTGCTTTCGAAAAAACACACAGAAAAAACAGTTTTAGACGACATTTGCTTGCATATGAAAGTAGTTTAGTCCTCAATAAGTCAATAATATTGAAAATGTAGATATCACCTAGGTTTCGTATCTATTTCCCTAGTGCATATTCATTTCAGAAATAGCTACGTCGTGGATATCTATTACATGTAGCTGATTTCTATAATGCCATATAAAATCTTGATTGTTGTTGGCCATGATGGAAACAGATTTACATGTATATTACTCAATGAGCAAACAGAGCAGACATTGATCAGACAGCTTCTACAAGATCAGTCTGAATTGGGTCTATGGTTTTTTTTGCAAAGACACAAAAAAGCGCTTTTATCAGGTAAAGGGTTAATGCATGATAAATATTATATTACCCTGTCAGTTATTACAATATATAGCATAGTAAAACAGATGCAATCGGAAAGAATGTGTTTTAACAATTTATGTGAAGGTATTGTTTGTTGATGCATTTGGGAGAAGACCCACATTTCTTACTGTAAATATTTTATATCAAAGATGGTTGTAATGTTGTATACGAGACAGCGTGATTGACCAAATTTCCATGTAGGCGAAGATTCATCCATATCCTGTTGTAGAAAATAATGTCTGCTAAAATCTGACCTTTTTCCGACTCGATCAAACTATTGACCGAGGGTCGAATACATTGGCTCCTGATGAAACGTCGAGTTACAAAAATGCAGAATTGTACCTCTTTTGTCTGGTCGTTTTATCGAGACTTTACTGTACAGTAAAACCCCGCTAATGCGACCACCTAAAAGAGCTATAATTCTGGGTGGTAGATGCAGGTGATAGCTTAATGCAGGACAAAAGTAATACAGAAAGCTCTTTCTGCATTACGTTTGTCCTGTGTTAAGCAACCACCTGCTTATTAAGTGGTCGCATTAATGGGATTCTACTGTATTTGAAAAATCAATCACTGATGCGCCCGTGAGAGGCTAAAGGTTAAAATAAACAAAATTGACAGAAACTTGACACGAAAGACAAAATCGAGTGGACACATTTTATACACTTCAGTTCTTCTTACTCTTAGGAAACCATAACATATGCATTCCTTCATAATTGTTTACTGTAGTGGAGAAAGATTTAACCATTTCCGTCATATAAACGCTTTTATAAAACGTCACAAAACGCCTTTGCAACATATTAGACGGCCCCTGTAGGGTCTGCTCTGTTTACTTATGATATTTTAATAGATCTGATTCTGCAGTTTCTTCCAATACCAAAAATAGGCTGTGTAAATATGATAAAATAATTGAGCTAATAAATATTCATGATGTCACTATTTCTTACATGACCATACAACAGGGAAATGAGTTAAATGTTGTAGAGACGAGATGAATTGCAAATTGCTACTATGCACGTGAGTCTTTGAATTGATTCGTGATGGGGAGGATATACTGATGCAAACTAAAGATTTATTTAACCCATTCCCTCATATTGACGATTTTTGACGACTCTGTAAAAGTCACTTTGTGAAACCATTGTGATAAATAGAGCATTTGCTCCTATAGGAGCAAATGCTCTATTTGTCACAATCGTTTCAAACTACAAATTCTAAATTTTTTCTTTTCTCTAGTTAATGCTCCTTTTCGGTAGATTTATTCAAAGGGATGTTATTTAAAAATAGCCCATGAGGTAATGGGTTAACATATACTGTATAACCCTTAATTAAAAGAAAATGGTGTCGTTAAAAGCCGGTGGTTGCTTAATGTAGCGTGAACGTAATGCTGAAAGCTCTTGTAAGAACTCTGTGCATAATTTTCGTCCTGCATTAAGCTATCATATGGCTTTAAACACCAGATTGGCACCGCTCCTCTTTGTGGTCGCTTTAAAGATGGGTTTACTGTGTGAAATGTCGAGTGTTTTTCAAAATTTATCCTTTGGTTTGAATTTACGGATGGTCTGACATAAAATGACGTAACTGGTAGAAAGAAAGTGGAAAAAAGGTTGATAGTCCTAGATATGTGCCTCGATATGAGAAAATATAAGCTGAAAATGTACCTTAAAAGGGTATGAAAGGCAGGCGGTATATGTTAGCCCATTTTCTCCTACTGACGCCTTTTTGCGCCTCTGTAAAACTCATTTATTGAAACCGTTGTGATAAATAGAGCATTTGCTCCTATGGAGCAAATGCTCTATTTATCACAATGGTTTAAAAACTACACAATTCTAAAATTCTCATTTTCTATAGTTAATGCTCCTTTTCGGTAGATTAATTCAAAGAGGTTGGTTCTAAAAATAGTCTAGGAAGGAATGAGTTAATGAGGAAGAACGTTATGCGGAAAGTTCCTTCAGAAGCTTTTTCTGCATAACTTCCGTCCTATATTCACCAACCACCTTATTTTTAAGACTCCAATTTATATTATAAGTGGTCGCTTTAGAGAGGTTCTACTGTTTCTGAAATATGCTTATTGTTACTGATACTTTTCCGCATACATGTACAGTAGAGTGTAAGCAATTTTCAATTCAATCAATTTTATTGCATTAAACATAATTCAATGTTTATAGCAACTAATGTCAATTACAAATGGATATTCACAGAAATGCGGTGACACGTTAACAATTTCTATATCTTTTCAGAGCCTTAAATGAAGTTCAAATACTTTCTATCAAAAAGTTTAAAAAGTAGATTCTTTATATTTATAATCTATCCTGTCCAGCCTACGTCATGTAATTGATTCAGACAAGGGTCTGTAAAAGCAGGTGGTTGCTTAATATAGAAAACAAATAATGCCGAAACTTCCTATATGATCTTTCTGCATAACTTTTGTCTTGTATTAACTCTTTCCTTCATATAAACGTATGTTCACGCCCTTGCAAACCGAGTAGACCCAGATCAGACGGCTCCTATAGGAGCCGTCTGATCAGGGTCTGCTCTGTTTGCTAATGAACTGTGATATGTCTGTTTCTTTAATTTCTTAAATGTCCATAATATTCCACCTTCCATACTTGATAAAAACTATTTTGTCCATGAATATCCAGTAGGTTTTGAACTTTGGAATAAACATAGAACAGGGAAAGGGTTAAGCTACGACCTGTTTTACAAGTCCAGAATTTTAGACTTTTCAGTGGTCGTACTATCAATACTTTACTGTGTATAGTCACTCATATTTTAAAAAATATATTCAAAATATTCATGTTTGCTGCCGCTAAGTAAATACTGATCAAAACTGTTTCGCTAGACGGAAAGAACTATGTCGATCGTTAGTTGAAATAAACAACGCACGAGCATACTTATTTGTTTAGAATTTCCGGAATGTGATAATAAATTCCATTTAATTTTATGATTACGCGAGAATATAGATATGTTGTTCAATATACTTTCTGTAAAGTTATATCGAAATCAATGATTTATTAGTTATTTTGCTATTTTAAGAACTCCACCACTTAGATCAAAAGGGTTTTAATGATCATCTAGAGTGGAATGTGGTCGTAGTGTTTAATACATAAACATGAGCAATTAGGCTCACTACTTATACACATTATACGGGACTATAGCCCATTGAGTTTCACTACTTATAGACGTTATACGGGACTATAGCCCATTGACACACACCTTGTGTAACATTGTGTTTTATTGCTTTCATTCCTAGGTACTAATCCTTGTTGTTAGCACTTTCGTCGCCCCATGTGCAGTTTGGCATTTGCTTCAGGTTTCGAACTACATGCAATTTCTTTTTAATGTGTTTACAAAAACATAGCGAGGGTGTCAAACAGTTTGGATCCTGATGAGACGCCGATTTACTCGGCGTCTCCTCAGGTTCCAAGCTGTTTGCAAATGTACGCTATTCACAGATTCATGGCAATGAAAGAGTTAAGGAGAATCAGGAGGTTGGAGATATGAATTCCGGAGAGTATCTTGGCAATTCCATTGATATTTTGAAAGTATTAGTAATTAGGGGTCTCAGCAGGCGGCAAGCTGTTCAGCCGATTCCCTCATATTGACGACTTTTGACGACTTTGTAAAAGTCATTTTGTGAAACCATTGTGATAAATAGAGCATTTGCTCCTATAGGAGTTCCTTTTCTTTAGTTATTGCTCCCTTTCGGTATATTTATTCATAGAGATTGGGTATAAAACAAAGCCTATGGGGGAATGGGTTAAAACATTGTATGATTTGTATTTAACCCTTCCCCTGTTGAATGTTCATCTAAGAAGTAATTGGCATTATAAATATTTATTAGCTGAATTTTATAATGGCATATGCACACAGACTTTCGGTATTATTGGAAACTGAAGACTCAGATCCTTTATAATTTTCATAAGCATAAACTACTTATGGTTAAACTACATATTTATGTGCAATAAATTAGAAAGACAGGCTGAAATGTATTACAAAGCATGTCCGATTTTTAAAAAAAGATGTTCACCTTAGAAATATTGCCATAATTAACATAAATTAAATCAAGTTCTAGAAATGAATAATAACAAGAAAATTAACACAAAACTGATTGCTAAATTTATTTATTTCTCTGACATCATGAATATTAACTCGTTCCCTCATAGGCTATTTTTAGATCCAACGTCTTTGAATAAATCTACCGAAAAGGAGCCTTTACTAGAGAAAAGGAACATTTTAGAATTGTGAAGTTTTGAAACCCTTGTGATAAATAGGGCATTTGCTCCTCTAGATCCAGATTTGCAAGAGAGCTTTACGACATTCGTGACTCCTAATCTATTTTCACTGTGCCATGGACCTACTTTCTGTTGTGTATTGGATATATGGGATGGAATTAGGTTATGTTTTGTATTATTTGGTTCATTATTAGATTTAGTCTAAATTATCGCCCCTATAGTTCTGTTTAACGCTTTCTGCACTTCTAGCGAAACTATTATTGAATTTGTAAGCAGTTTTGCGTCACATAAGACATCGATCATTTCGGTGTTTCATCGGGATCCAAACTAGTTAACACTTTGGTCAACTTTCTGCTAAGAAATGTAGAAATTTTAATTTGAGAATTCAAACAGGCGGCCATGTTTTGCTGACAAAAATACTTACTGCTTAAAGGGTTAACTACATTCGCAAAATGAATTGCGTTGACACCACACGGTGGAAACGTTTCGCTTTTCATCAGACTAATTTAAGGTGATTTTTCACACTAGTGAGAATTACCTCGATTGCCATCAATGATTTGTATCTGGTCGTAGTATTGTCGTCAATATTGCTAATTCGAAGTCCTTCTTGTGATTAACTTTTTACTCCATAGCTACGTCTTTTAACGCTTTTTTGCAAACAGAGGAGACCCAGCTCAGAGTTTACTATTTTGTTTATAAATTTACAGTAAAAAATCGATACTTAGAATTTTTAGTAATGAAAAATGTATGTCTTTGTAAGCACGTGGCTGCTTAATGCAGGATGAAAGTAATGCAGAAAGCTCCAAGAGGAACTTTCTGCATGACTTTCACTCTGCATTAAGATGCCGCCTGTGTTAAAAATCAGTAATGATACGTATTTGAGTGTTCGAACAATCGAGTTTTTACTGTATGTAGATTTAATTCAACGGTTTCTACTATTGAAGAGCATTCCTGTGTTTTTATCCAATATAAAAAAATTCAAAATTCATGTTCATACAGTCATTAATAAAGCAGACTGTGTTCTAGTGGTCACTTAACTCTTTACATCATAGAGACGCGTCTAACGTCTTTGCAAATAGAGTAGACCTAGATCAAGCGACTCCTGTTGGAGCTGTCTTGTCTTATCAGGGCCTGCTCTGTTCGCTGATGACATAATATAGAACATAAAGGAACATTTACTAGAAAAAAGGATTTGTTTTAGAATTGTGTAGTTTTAAAACCATTATGATAAATAGAGCATTTGTTCCTATGGAGCAAATGCTCTATTTATCATGATGGTTTCAAAAATGACTTTAAATATGCGTAAAAATGCTTCAGTAGGAGGGAATGAGTTAAAAAAGTTAAGGTTAGCCATTTTATACTGGGTTGAGTCTATAGTTAAACATTTATGGGCTATTCCACTCTGACTATTAAACGTTGAAAAGGTTACAGACAGCCACGTGATTTCAATTAGTGGCCGCTACAGAGAGGTTCTGCTTTATAGCTAGTGACATGTAACATCTCATTCATAAGCTTTTCCAGATTTACTTCCGTATGGTAATTGATTCCATGTTTATAACGTAGTTAATAAATAAATTACCCGAAACTGTGTACGAAATTACGTAAATAGTAAACCCCACCTAGAGCGACCACTATATAAAGACATAGTTGTGGGGTCTTAGAGGCAGGTGGTAGCTTAATGCAGGAACAAAAACATGCATAATGCCCAAACAAGAGCTTTTTGCATGACTTTCGTATTGCATTTAGCTACCATGTGCGTGTAAAGACACCTATGTTTAATTCGTAAAGTGTTCGCTTTTGATGGGTTATTCTGTATGTCTTATTTTACATATTCTTCATTTAGAATAAAATATGTTCCCAGATTGGCTATTCTATTTCTGTACTCTGACAAGAAGGCACACAGAAGGCCCTCGCTGTAGCAGCTACAGTAAAACCTCTCTATAACAGCCACTAAATTACATCCAATATCCTGTAGGAGCGTTCTGTGTTACTTTCACCTTGCTTTAAGCAGCCACCTGCCCTAAATATCAACTAATTAACACAATTTAGTGGCCGTTATAGAGAGGTTTTACTGTACTACCGTTTACTCCATAAACACCCCATTAACTCATTCTCTCCTACTGACGGCTTTTTGCGCCTCTGTAAAACTCATTTTGGAAACTATTGTGATAGATAGAGCATTAGCTCCTATAGGGAGTTTTAAATCTACACACTTCTAAAAGTCTCCTTTACTAAAGATAATGATCCCTTTCGGTAGATTAATTCAAAGAGGTTGGGTCTAAAATAGTCTAGGATGGAATGCGTTAACACATTTGCAAATAGAGTAGACCCAGATCAAACTTAACATTTTACTCTACATATACCCGCATTGAAGGCGTTTGTTAACAGAATAGACCCAAATTAGAGGCTCCTATATAGGAGCCGTCTGACCAGGGATTTATCTGTTTTTGCGTATGGATTAACATGCCCTTGTTTCTGTTATGGTCAATATTAATTGTCACGATGTCATTAGTTCTAACATAAAATTTGGCAGAGTAAAGGAATATACACTAGTCTACTTATTATTTTACTACAATGAAGACTGTCTTGAAATGCTTTTGTTTTCCCTGTTCTATGTTTATTACAAATTTCCATACCTACTGAATATTAATGGACAAGATAGTGAAAATTGCAGCAGACGACAAAAGTAGCAGACGACAGAATTTGGCAGCGAAAAAGTTACCTGATAGAAACTTAGTTTGACGCCTTTGTAAACAGAGAAGACACAAATCCGACTGATCCAGTAGGAGTCGTTTGATCAGTGGCTGCTCTGTTTGCTTATCGAGGGCTTGGTGCAAAACTACTGTAAAATGAAGAAGTTACAATTGTTTTGTACCAAGCCCTCGTTATGAATTATACAATTTCTGACACGGAACGTACAAGTCTGTGTTTATTTGCCATTATAAAGAATCAGATTAAATGTGTTTTATGTCGTCATTACATCGTACATGACTTTTCATTAGGGTGAAAGGTTAACAAAAGCAATAGGTGTGGAACAATTACTAAAATAGTTTGCCAAAATGTTATTTTAAAGTGTCGATGTCGCCGATGTTATTCGTCTGCGTTTTAGACTAAATTTTTGTACGTTTTAGTCCTATAGAATCAGAGTTGCTTATGTGTGTGTCAAAATGTACCTTTATGATTCATAGGTTTTGCAAGCGGTGTAACCAAAACGAACCGTCACATCTATAACGCGTTTTTCTACATCTCCAATGTTTGTTACTTACGGTGCGGTGCATAGCTAAGCTATACTGATGTGTATTATGTGTATTTAATTTTTAAAAATAATGGAAACATAATGCGGGACAAAATTCAATGAAAATGCGGGGTTTTTTTTTCATTACTTTCGCTCTGCATTGACCATTTCCTCGTGAATATTTATATAAGAACATGATGAATTTGTTGTATGAATATCGGAAAGTTTGGTCATGGCAGACATTGTAGACTCAGATTTATATATATTCATAAATAAACAGAGCTGACCTTGATCAGACGGCTCCTGCAGGAACCGTCTGATCTGGGTCTACTCTGTTTGTAAAGGCGTTAAAGTCGTTAATATGGAGATCACCTGCTTTTGAAGAAAAAACTGTTTATTCATAATGAGAACCGTTCCGTTGTTACATGATATCACACCTTTTTGGGCCAGTTTCTTTTCACGTAGGTCTAGTTTTACATGGGAACTGTCCTACAAACGAGAGTTCACGTCAGTTCCGCATATTTTATTGGCAACCCTTCCAAGCCAGTTTCACGGTACCCGATTCCCAGTAGCAACAATTAGCCTGCTTAATATAGTTTCGTCCACTCTAAAACATGATCTGATTCGTATTTAAAACATTGTTATATTGGTGTGTTTTTTCTGCAAAACACAATCTGGGTTTCAAACCAGTTTGGACCCAGATTAAACGCCGAGTCAATCGGTTTCTCATTTGGATTCAAACTCTTTCCAAGGCTATCATGAATTTGCCAATTGCGTCAAAAGTTAACTCTCGTCACGTGCCAGGCAGAATATGAAAATAGATATTGGCCAATAAAATTTCTTGGCACCCTTTCCCCTTCTACAATCTCACTTAGACTCGTTAAGACCCGGTTTCTGCCTTTGATCTTGCTATGTCAATTATTTCGAATAAAGTCAAGCAACACTTTATGGCTCAAAAATCGCCTAAGTATTAACCCTTCGCTTGCTATTCACGTCAATATACGTACCTGTAAATAGTGAAGACCCAGATGAGACAGCTCCTGCAGGAGCTGTCTCATCAGGGTCTGCACTATTTACAGGTTGCAAGTGCACCCCACAGCAGTGATTGCACAGCGAAATACTTTTACACAGTGAAGATATATGTAATTATACAACAGGGCATGGGTAAAGAAGGAGAAATGTATTTTAAAATTCTGCAAGCGAAGGGTTAAACATGATCCTGTTTATTAAGCCCTTTGCCTGATTTAGAAGCATTTGAAAATATAATAGACCCAGATCAGACAAGTCCTGTACCAACCCTTTTTATTGAAATCAGTGTCTGCTCCGTTTGCTGATACATGTAGATGTATGCAGATCTACTTCAGCAGTTTCTTCCAGAGCCAAAACCTTCCCATTTGCGCATGTCATTATGGAATTGAGCCGTCCCATGATACCACTGCCAAATAGACGCCTTCAACCATTTCCTTGTTCTATGTTTATTCCAAATTTCAATACATACTGAATATTCATAGACAAACTAGTTATAATTAAATATGGAAGGTTAAACAGTGTAGCAATTTTAGAAAGTAAAGAAGCAGAACTATCAAATTCCAGTAGCAAACAGACTCCTGCTGGAAGTTCATGTTTCAGTTGAGTTTGCTCCATAATTACGCCTTTCTACGCCTTTGTAAACTGAGTAGACTAAGACCAGACGGCTCCTATAGGAACTGTCTGATCAGGGTCTGCTTATGATATAATACATTGCTATTATCCTACAGTTTCTGTCATTGCTCAAATTCATGTGTCCATTGGCTATCATAACTATTAATTTAATTAATATTCATGATATCATTATTTCTTACAAGACTATTCGTGGTGTAAAGGATTAATCAGTTGTACCTCAATGAGTAATTTTGTACATGCCGTAAGTTGCTTTCTTGATTCATATCTGAGGTGTATACAATGGCATACACTCTAACCTCGCTGTGAAATAAAAATGTCTGCAACAGTTTCGATCTGGTGTAATTCTGACGATTCGGAGAATATTTTAAAGACTTTAATGAGTGTCACACAGCTTGGATCCAGATGGGATGCCGAGTTACTCGGCGTCTCATCTGGATACAATCTGTTTTGCAAGTAAAAGTCGGCTCACGGATAGCGAGACAAAGGGTTAACTCTTTCGCTGCCAATGCCGGATCTGTGAATACCTATGCAAATAGTTTGGATCCAGATGAGACGCCGAGTAACTCGGCGTCTCATCAGGAGCCAAACTGTTTGTTACTGTTACTATGTTTTTGAAACAAAAATGAAGAAATTAAAAAAAAAGAAATTTTGTAGCAGACGACAAAGTTAGCAAACGACAGAATTTGGCAGCGAAAGGGTTAAAATAAGGAAGAAAGCGTGCGTTTGCCAAGCTGGTAATAAAAATTAATTAGAACAACGAAACACCTGATAAACTAGTTAAATTTTACCTGTAAATTACTTTGTAGCATAACATCGAAAGAAAAAAAAACACAACCCTTATAGCTCCATAATATAATTTGTATAGATTTTATTTAATTTGATTTTTTCAATGAAACATAGAAGTACCAATAGGTGTATCACATAGTAGAAGTACATTTCTGACCAGGATCTGATCGCCGTCATTGAAACTACCCGAAACTACAGTGAACCCTCCTTACAACGGAGACGTTTGTTTCCCGACATGTTGCTGGTATAACGAGGTTGCCGTTATAACGACTTTAAATATGAAAGGAATCATATGGTCAGTTTTAAACTAGTACCAACATGTGAACGCTTAATTCAGAACACAAGAAGTGCAAAAAGCTCCCAAAGGGAGCTTTTTGCACTTCTTGTGTTCTGCATTAAGCGATCACATGTCTCATTGGCATTGCACCTATTTATTCAGTGGTTGTTTAAAAGACTTAACGGTAATTCTGTTTCAATGTATATAATACTGCCGGTATACCGAGGGTGCCATTGTAACGAATGCCGGTATAATGAGGGTTCACTGTATATTACCTCCTATTGGAGCCGTCTGATCAGGATCTGTTCTGTTTGCTTATGAAATAATGTAGATCTAATTCAATAGTTTCTATCATGACCTATATAGCCGATGCTAATATATTTTTAAATTTTTTTTTAATATCCATGGTGTCATTATTTCTTTCATAAATATTCATCAGGTAATGGATTATATATACACACGGGTTTTACAGCTTAATTTGAAGCTAAATGACCTATTTAGTGTCGCAATGCCGTAAAACCCAACTCACTCACACACTATTGCATTCATGGTTAATAGTTTATTCAAACTTTATTGTTAGCAGACTGTATTCACCTAGCAGATTCCATGGGGTATTTCTCCCTCTACTCCATAATACGCTTTTATACGCATTTGCAAACAGAGTAGACCCATATCAGAAGGCCCCTGTTTGAGCCGTCTGATCAGGGTCTACTCTCAGGATCTAGATATGATTCTACAGTTCCTGCCCTGGTCAAGCCTTCCTGTGTCCATGTGCTATTATAAAAATTGATCTAATTAATATTCAGGGTGTCATTATTTCTTACATGGATATTCATGGAGCACAGGGGTTGCAGTCATGTATAATTTATCCAAAGAAAACATGTCTAACGATCTACATCTAAAGTAAAACCTCTCTATAACGGCCACTAAATTACATCAAGTATTTTGTGTTAAAGGCAGGTGGCTGCTTAAAGCAAGGTTAAAGTAAAACAGAACGTTCCTATAGGAGCGTTCTGTTTTACTTTCACCTTGCTTTTAAGCAACCACCTGTCCTAAATACCAACTAATTAACACTATTTAGTGGCCGTTATAGAGAGGTTTTACTGTATATGTAAACATGGGAACATTATGTTTTATGTTTTAAATAGGTTCATTCATTTGTGTATACAATCCAGTAACCCCCTCAATTTCGAGCTCTTTATGAATAAACATAGATGTACAATATAATCTGTTTTAAGTGGTCATCAGACAGGTGATAGCTTAATGCAGGGCAAAACTAATGCAGAAAGCTCCCTTAGGAGCTTTCTGCATTGCCTTTACCCTGTATTAAGCAACCACCAGCTGTTTAACACTCATATGTTCAGTAAAATGAATGGTCGCTTAAGACAGGTTCTACTGTATTTAAAAGCAGGTTTATACTTAACCCATTACCTCATAGGCTATTTTTAGATACAACCTCTTTGAATAAATCTACCGAAAAATAGCATTAACTAGAGAAAAGGAAACATTTAGAATTTTGTAGTTTGAAACCATTGTGATAAATAGAGCATTTGCTCCTTTAGGAGCAAATGCTCTATTTATCACAATGGTTTCACAAAATGACTTTTACAGAGTCGTCAAAAGTCGTCAATATGAGTGAATGGGTTAATGCAGGGCGAAAATAATGCAGAACGCTTTTATGATTCTAAACAAGAAATTAGACCTACTCTGGCGGCCACTTTCGAGAGATTTTATTGTATTTACTAGATCTATATCGCTATTTAATTCTGATACATTTGAATAAGTACTCTCTCTCTTTCTTTTGCAGTGCTGGGATACCTGTGAGAAGCTATACAGAAGTTTTAATACGTGGAAAACAACCTGTAGGAGAAGAAGTGTCTGTGTAAGTATATCACGTGCTGTTTGTTTCCGTCGTAAATACCCGGCAAAACTGTGCACTCCGGTACAGTTGAACGTCGATATCTCGAACTCGGATAACTCGAACTTCCGGATAACTCGAATAAAAAGTTCAGTCCTTCCATAATTGCTCTAAACTTTATCTCTACAGATATCTAGAAACATATCTGACAGCTTGATACAGGTCTTACGTGATGCTGCAAGCAGGAACTTTCAACATTACTTTAGAACTGTATTAAGCTGTGGCCTTGCTAAATTGTTAATATTAGAAATCTGATGATTCGAACTTCTGTTATCTCGAACTAATTAGTATGGTCCCTTGAATTTCGAGTTAACGAAGGTCAACTGTATTTACATACGGTGTAGACCTGGGTTAGCCTGTGTGCTGAAACCATTTCCCTGTTTTAACCCACTGTGTTGTTATTAACCATTTACTCCATGAAGATCTATTCGTATATGCATTTATACGCCTTTGCAAACAGAGTAGATCCAGATCTGATGGTTCCGGTAAGGTCTGCTCTGTTTGCTAATGAAATAATAATGATCTGATTCTACATTTTCTGTCATGGCTAAAATTTCATATGCTCTTATGCCATTATAAAAATACAGATACTTACTATTGTAATTATTTCCTACATGCTCATTCATGGAGTAAAGGCCAAGATGGACGCTTAAACCTTTTACTCCATAGATACGCATTTCTACGCCTTTGCAAACAGAGAAGACTAAGATCAGACGGTTCCTGTAGGAGCCGTCTGATCGGGGTCTTCTCCATTGCTTATGGAATAATATAGATATGATTCTATGGTTTCTACTATGAACAAAAATCCCGTGTCCGTTCATGATGACATTATTTTTTACATAGATATTCATAGAGCTCAGTTTTAACCCTTCGCTTGCTGAATTTTAAAATACATTTCTCCTTCTTTACTAAAGTATTTCGCTGTGCAATCATTGCTGTGGAGTGCACTGGTTGCACAATCAACTTGTAAATAGTGCAGACCCTGATGAGACAGCTCCTGCAGGAGCTGTCTCATCTGGGTCTTCAATATTTACAGGTAGGCATATTGACGTGAACAGCAAGCGAAGGGTTAAATTAACTAAATATGTTCTTACGTATGCCTTCAATACCTAACAAGATACAATCAGTGATAGTATTTCCTCATATTCCAATCGGTTTTTCTTTTGTTATGATAATAAAACATATCGGATCAAATATCAAAATTGGAATAACCCTTCGCTTGCTATTCACGTCAATATACACACATGTAAATAGTGAAGACCCCGATGAGACAGCTCCTGCAGGAGCTGTCTCATCAGGGTCTGCACTATTTACAAGTTGATTGTGCAATCAGTGCACCCCACAGCAGTGATTGCACAGCGAAATACTTGTAGACAGCGAAGATATATGTAATTATACCACAGGACATGGGTAAAGAAGGAGAAATGTATTTTAAAATTCAGCAAGAGAAGGGTTAAAAACTTGTCTTCCGACCAATGTATTTGGCATGAGATTTAACCCTTTCGCTGCCACAGTTTGCCCTCTGTTTCATTTGTTTTCAATTTTGATTTTTTTTTTCGTATTCTAAGTATGGACTATTATAACCCCATTTCAAACAATTTGGATACTGATTACAGTTACTCGGTGTTGTATCTGGATCCAAACTGTTTGCAAAAGTGATAACAGGCTCGCCTATGGCAGCCAAAGAGTTGAATTAATTGTTTTACAAATTGTCTCCATCAATTAGAATCTTGAGAACAAAAATTGTTATGCCTACGGATACTGCTTTAACTCAGTAATTGTAACAATATTACCGACGTAATGTAATAAAACAGTAGTACCTCGCTAATTTGAAAACTCAAATACAGTAGAACCTGTCTTAAGGGACCGTCAATAAGATGCATAATTGTGGGCCTATAAGGCAGGTGGTAGTTTAATGCAGGTCAAAAGCGATAAAAAAAGCTTCTATATGACCTTGTTGCATTACATTTGCCCTGTATTAAGCAATCACATGCTTTTTAAAGCTCCCGTGTTCAATCAATGAATGTTCGCTTAAGACAGGTTCTACTGTAAGTATCATTAAGACATATAATGTAATACAGTAGAACATATGTCAAGCAGTCATCAAAAATTTATCTAATTATGGGTATATAAGGTAGATGGTAGCTTAATTCAGGATAAACGTAATGCAGAAAGCTCCTAGCTCCTATATGCATTACATTTGCAAACAATTTGAACCCAGACGAGACGCCATGTAACTTGGTGTCTCGTAATAATTTAACCTTCTCTTGCTGAATTTAAAAATACATTTCTCCTTCTTTACCCATGTCCTGATGTATAATTATATATATCTTTACTGTGTACAAGTATTTCGCTCTGCACTGGTTGAACAATCATCTTGTAAATAGTGCAGACCCTGATGAGACAGCTCCTGCAGGAGCTGTCTTATCTGGGTCTTCACTATTTACAGGTAGGTATATTGGCGTGAATAGCAAGCGAAGGGTTAAACTGTTTTCCACTCAGACAAAACTTCTAACCAATTGGAAACCATGGTAAAAGCAACATATATCAGAAATTTCATGTTGGGGTGAAGGTCATACAAGCTTAGAATAAATAATTTGCCATCTTCTTCAGCTGTAGTTATCATACATTTTTTATAAATGAGCCGCATATTCTATTACCATTAATTTTACTACATGAATATTCATGTTAAAATTAATGACATCATGGATATTAATTATATTTATTGTTATAATAGCATATAGACACGGACTAGTTTGGCCATTAATAATAATAATAATAATAATAAAAATAATAATAATAATAATAATAAAGACTTTATTTCAAGAGGGTAACACAATTAGTACAGGCAAGCAACTAATCACCCTTGTGGCCCTCAAACATATCATAATGTACAGATATTTACAGAAAATGCACAATGTATCTACTGTAGAATTAACCTAACTATACCTGCAGTAAAACAAAGACCATGTTAACACATGCGATTAGAGAGCTATGCGACTTTATATATCAGAATGGTTATGAATAACAGATCGGTATAGAAAAGTTAATTCACAGTAAATTTGTTAACATTTGTAAACATGTTTAGTGATCGGTCTACTCTGTTTGCAACTTAGGCATAAAAAGCATATTTATGGAGTATAGGGATAAAAATGGTAGTATTAAAGCTTTACCTCATGACTATATACACAGGAGTCCATGACACCGTGGCGAGAGGGCACTGATTCCAGCTAAACTAGCAGAAGCGATTGTCGTAAATTAATGACGGCGTGCGGCGTTCGTCGTGCGTCGTGCGTCGTGCGTCGGTCGTCGTTTGTCGTTCGTCGTTCGTCGTCCGTCGTCAACAATTTGAACCTTTAAAAATATTTTCCTCTGAATCTACAGGGTTCTTAACTTTCATCTTTGGCACATATCATCATATTCAGGTCCTCTACAGAAGTTATATAAATAATGCCCCTGGGGTCAAATTGGCCCGCCCCAGGGGTGCCTTGTTTTCAATAGAAATATATAGTAAAACTTTGAAAATCTTCTCCTCTGAAACTGGAAGGTTCTCAGCTTTCATATTTGGCACATATCATCATATTCAGGTCCTCTACTAAAGTTTTATAAACTATGCCCCTGAGGTCAAAATTGACCCCGCCCCAGGGGTAGCCAGTTTTCAATAGAAACATATACTGAAAACTTTGAAAATCTTCTCCTCTGAAACTGGAAGGTTCAAAGCTTTCATATTTGGCACATAGCATCATGTTCAGGTCCTCTACAAAAACTATATAAATTATGCCCCTTTGGTCAAAATTGGCCCCGTCCCAGGGGTGGCCAGTTTTCATTAGAAACATCTAGTGAAACCTTTGAAAATCTTATCCTCTGAAACTGGAAGAATCTCAGCTTTCAATATTGGCACATAACATCATATTCAGATCCTCTACAAGAGTTATTTAGAGTGTGCCCTTCGGGTCAAAATTAGCCACACCCCTAGATTTCTATAGAAACATATAGTGAAAACTTTGAAAATCTTCTCCTGATTGTCTGGTGAGCGCTTCAGGGCCATTCTGGCCCTCTTGTTAAGGACTGGTATGTTCAATAAATGAATGACCTCTTAAGATAGGTTCTTCTGTATGATCTTTAGCAAGACGGGTTACTGCATTATTTAGTAACATGCATAAGAAGGGTTGCATTGCTGTTTATTTCAAAACTATTGAAGAAAACCCGGTGTAGTTTATATTTCAACATAGTCAAATTTTGCAACCGTAGTAACACTGTGTACAACCAAAATTTCGAACTATCTGGCAAAGACATTAAACATTCTATGATATCTTCAAGTGAGCTGGTATTATTCTGGTAATGTTACGGTAATTCAAAAACGAGTTCTTACTTTAAGTAATTGGAAATATATATCTGAAATCAACATTCCTTGTTTGAATTTTATGTCAATAAGAAATTCCTACTCGAGAGATAGAACACACCACCCTGCTTATTAGCGGATAATGTACAACCTTACTACAGTAAAACCTCTCTATAACGGCCTCTAAATTATGTTAAAATAGTTCGTATCTTGGGCAGGTGGCAGCTTAAAGCAAGATGAAATTTAAACAGAACGCTCCTATAGGATAGTTCTATTTACGTTCACCTTGCTTTAAGCAGCCACCTGCCTTTAACGCAAAATACTTGATGTTATTTAGTGGCCGTTATAGAGAGGTTTTACTACAACGGCAATTTAGAAGGAGCTTAACCATTTCCCTGTTCTATGTTTATCCCAATTTTCAATACATACTGAATATTCATGGACAAAGTAGGTGTAATTAAATATGGAAGGTGAACCATTGCAGTCATTTTAGAAAGTAAGGAAAATATCTATCAAATTTCATTAGCAAACAGAGGTGACCCTGATCAGACGGCCCCTATAGTAACCGTCTGATCCGGGTCTACTATATTTGTAAATGCGTGAAAACATGTTTATATGAGGGAATGGGTTAACCATTCCTATGCTAACTGTTCAAATGTACTGTTCGAAAATGCATAGGTCATACAGTAAAACTCATATAAAACAAGCTTCTAGTAGAGAATGATTTAGATACTTTTACGCATGCGGCTGCTTGATCCTAGCCCTTCTCTTGCTGAATTTAAAAACACATTTCTCCTTCTTTACCCATGCCCTGTTGTATAATTACATATATCTTCACTGTGTACAAGTATTTCGCTTTGCAATCACTGCTGTGGAGTGCACTGGTTGCACAATCAATTTGTATATAGTGCAGACCCTGATGAGACAGCTCCTGCAGGAGCTGTCTCATCTGGGCCTTCACTATTTACAGGTAGGTATATTGACATGAATAGCAAGCGAAGGGCTAGAGGAGTTTTCTGCATGACTTTCACTCTGCATTAAGTTGTCACCTCTCTCCAAGACCGATATTACCAAATCTAATCCCCAGTTTAGGTGCTTTTGCTGTACTTACCGTGAATTTTCATCTATATTTTTTATAAGAAAAGGGTAACATGCAAACAATGCGTTTTTATGAGAGTGCTCCTCTAGTAGCCCTGTCATCTGGGTCTGCACTGTTTGCAAGGGACTTAAGTGTCTCATGTTCCACACTGTAATGATTTACCATGGGTCATTCAGGCATGCCGTAGATAAACGATAAACATTGTAAAGTAACGGCCACTAAATTCTGTTAATTATATGTAGTTGGTATTTAGGGCAGGTGACAGCTTAAAGCAAGGTGAAAGTAAAACAGAACGCTCCTATAGGAACGTTCTGTTTTACTTTCACCTTGCTTTAAGCAGCCCCCTGCCGTTAACACAAAATACTTGATGTAATTAAATGGCCGTTATAGAGAGGTTTTACTGTAGCCCTGTAGTAAATGAATATTTATAGTCGACTCTACCCATTACAAGCAATAATTAACTAATTAACTCATACCGTTGTATAAAATCATTACATACATAACTATGTCAAATAATATAAAATCATATAATTACATATTCTATAAGCGAGCAGAGCTCCTTGAGGAGCCATCTAATCTGGGTCTACTCTGTTTGCACACGTGCCAGTAAATATCTCTGTTGAGTAAAGGGTAACAGTATAGGTTAACAGTAATACAGAATGTACATTTCCTGCATTAAGCTATACCACCTGATTTTAATACCCAGAGTAAGTTTGACCCTTTCTCTGTTTAATATTCATTTCAGAAATAATGACATCATGAATAATTATTGTTTTTAGCTCACCTGGCACAAAGTGCCAGGTGAGGTATTGTGAGGGGGCAGTGTCCGGCGTCCGTCGTCGTGCGTCGTGCGTATGTGCGTCGTGCGTCGTCAACAATTTACTTAAACATCTTCTTCTCTGAAACCACAAAGCCTAGAGCTTTGATATTTGGTATGTAGAATCATCTAATGGTCCTCTACAAAGATTGTTCAAATTATGTCCCCCGGACCAAAAATGGCCCCGCCCTGGGGCTTATCAGTTTTTCTTAGGAAAATCTTTAAAAATCTTCTCCTCTGAAACCGTAAGGCCTAGACCTTTGATATTTGGTATGTAGCATCATCTAATGTTCCTCTACAAAGATTGTTCAAATTATGACCCCCGGACCAAAAATGGCCCCGCCCCGGGGCTTATCAGTTTTTCTTAGGAAAATCTTTAAAATCTTCTTCTCTGAAACCGTAAGGCCTAGACCTTTGATATTTAGTATGTAGCATCATCTAATGGTCCTCTACAAAGATTGTTCAAATTATGATCCCCGGGCCAAAAATGGCCCCGCCCCGGGGCTTATCAGTTTTTCATAGGAAAATCTTTAAAAAATCTTCTTCTCTGAAACTGTAAGGCCTAGGCATTTGATATTTGGTATGTAGCATTATCTAATGGTCCTCTACAAAAATTGTTCAAATTATGTCCCCCGGACCAAAAATGGCCCCGCCCCGGGGCTTATCAGTTTTTCTTAGGAAAATCTTTAAAAATCTTCTCCTCTGAAACCGTAAGGCCTAGACCGATATTTGGTATGTAGCATTATCTAATGGTCCTCTACAAAGATTGTTCAAATTATGACCCCCGGACCAAAAATGGCCCCGCCTCAGGGCTTATCAGTTTCTCATAGGAAAATCTTCAAAAATCTTCTTCTCTGAAACCATAAGGCCTAGACCTTTGGTATTTAGTATGTAGCATCATCTAATGGTTCTCTACAATGTACAAAGATTGTTCAAATTATGACCCCTGGACCAAAAATGACCCAGCCCCGGGGCTTATCAGCTTTTCATATGAAAATCTTTAAAAATCTTCTTCTCTGAAACTGTAAGGCCTAGACCATTGCTATTTGGTATGTAGCATTATCTAATGGTCCTCTACAAAGATTGTTAAAATTATGACCCCTGGACCAAATATGGCCCGCCCCAGAGCTTATCAGTTTTTCATAGGAAAATCTTTAAAAATCTTCTTCTCTGAAACCGTAAGGCCAGGTGAGCGATTTAGGGCCATCATGGCCCTCTTGTTTTATATAATGGCTTAGAGTCCGATCTATAATATACTCATTAGAAACAAGAACATATCCTGATAGACGGTTCTTATAGGAGCCATCTGATCTTGCGTGAAAAGGCGTTTATATGAAGGAAATGGTTAAGAAAAGACATGGTATAATGGTAGCCCTTTACTCCATGAATACAGTAGAACCCCTCTAAACCGGAATTCTAGTAGAGAAGAATTTGGATACTTTTAAACAGGTGGCTGCTTAATGCAGGGTGAAAGTCATGCAGAAAGCTCCTAGAGGAGCTTTCTGCATGACTTTCACCCTGCATTAAGCTGCCACCTGTCTCCAAGACAGATATTTATATCAAATTTAGCGTCCGGTTTAGAAGGGTTTTGCTGTAATTAGTTTCGTTTTTAATAACTGAATAATCTTATCTATACTATTTCATGAGCAAGCAGAGCAGACCGTGATCTGGATCTGCATAGAAAAGCGTATTTATGGAGTAAAGGGTTAATCTATTTAGTAAGTGGACGTTGTAGGGCGATTCTACTGTAGAAACCAAAAGTAGATACATAAATCTCTAATGCATTATCAGCGATGCAGCCTTTCTTATCACCTGTACCATCCGATCTTTAAAATGGAACTCTGCAGTTAAAATCTAATCGTAAGAACGGGTCGTGTCGGTACTTTTAATTCACCTTTACGCAAAATTAAGTAAAGCAATCCAATGAGGATTGTCGATTTTTAAGGTATTTCCAGCAATGGCCGTTTGTTTACTTCCTTCCGATTTGACCTTCATATTAAAAAAATGATTAAATCTAATATGTTTAACAATCTTCAGCAATTATTTTAATAAAGTTATTTAGTAAAGGTCTTTGTTAATAAAACTTTGATTTTTACCTGGATATATGCACAAATTGACCTGAAAATATGAAAAAAGAAGTGTCATATAACTCACTTTTCCAGTATTCTTCCAAATATCTTATTTATCCCTTTTGGTGTATTAATAAGTCATTATTATATAATAAATGTTCCAATTTCACTTTAATAGTTAAATAAAACTTTAATTTTTGCCTGAAAATATGCAAAAAGAGGTGTCATATAACTCACTTTTTCCAGATGTTTTGTAATAAGCAGGTGGTCGGTTAAAGTATGACAAAAGTAACGCAGACAACTGTTTTACAGCTTACTGCATTACTTTTGTCCAGCATTAAGTGGCCCAACCCTTTACCTCATAGAAACACATTTTAATGTATTTGCAAACAGAGTAGCCCCATACCAGGTAGCCCCTGTATGAGCCATCTGAGCAGGGCCTGCTTTGTTTGCTTATGAAATAATATAAGTTTGAAAGTACATGTACAGTGTATGCAATGGTAACTTATTCTTTGTTAATAATGCTTTTTATAAAAATCAGCTTATTGTTATTCATAAAGTCCTCTTTCTTGCTAAATATTCTTGAGATAAATTGTTAAGCTATCACGTGTATTCTCGAGACGTCTCTTGAGCGATCATTTTAACCTGTATCATATGAATAGTCACGGAAGAAATAATGATATCACTTATACAGTAAAACCTCTCTATAACGGCCACTAAATTACATCAAGTAGTTTGTATTAAAAGCAGGTGGCTGCTTAAAGCAAGGTGAAAGTAAAACAGAACGCTCCTATAGGAACGTTCTGTTTTACTTTCACATTGCTTTAAGCAGCCATCTGCCTTTAATACCAACTAATTAACATGATTTAATGGCCGTTATAGAGAGGTTTAAACTGTATTTATTATCTGATTTTTTTTTTATTATTTTATATATGTTTGAACGCAGAACATGTTCGCCATGGCAGAACATCCAGAACATGCCTTTGTAATTCCGTACGTAAATAGAGTAGACCTTGACTCGACGGTTCCTTCATGTTCCATTTTCACGAAAAAGCACAAGTAATGAATCAACTGAGCTCGTTATTTCAAATTCATATTATTGCTAAGCATTCAAACATTATTTTTACTTAAACTATCTCCAGAGTTGTTAAATTAATAATTTGTTGGATATGTTGTTTGATAATACTAATTTTGAGTTTCAAGTTATTAAAGAACGATTTGAGCCCGATCAATAATTTTGAGTATTTACTCATGTACATTTCTTGTTTTAAAACACGTTTTAGCTCGCCTGTTTCGAAGAAATCACGAGCTATTGTCGTAACTCCGGCGTCCGCCTCGTCGTCGTTGTCGTCGTCATCCGAAATCTTAACATTGACCATAACTTCTTCAATTTTACAACCTTCATTTTTTGGTATGCATGTTCATCTTGACAATGACGACAGACGAGCGTTTGCACTCGCTTGTGGTGCTCTTGTCTATATAAGAGTAATTGATTTGTAGAGTAAGATGGTAGCTTAATGCAGGACAGAGGTTATATAGAAAACTCATATTATGGTCGATTTATAGAGACTGTAGTATATGAACATAAAGGTGTATGGATATCGATCCAGTAAACTGCAGTAAACCATTGTTTGTTCGAAATAGTATGAATCCTGATGAGACGCCGAATTACTCTCATCTGGATCAAAACTGTTTGAATATGATATCACGTAACCGTCTTCGTGGCATTCAATCATTTAAACTTAAGCTTGATCGTGAAACTTAGAACAAGGAACCGTCTGATCTGGACCTGTTCTGCAAAGATGTCAAAATGGTGTCTATCACAGGTAACGAGTTAACCCTTTCCTCCATTAATATGCCTTCATACGCCTCTGTAAAAATCACCTGTTGAAACCATTGTGATAAATAGAGCATTTGCTCCTATAGGAGCAAATGCTCTATTTATTACAATGGTTTCAAACTACAAAATTCTAAAATTTTCCTTTTCTCTAGTTAATGCTCCTTTTCGGTAGATTTATTCAAAGAGGTTGGATCTAAATATAGCCTATGAGGTAACGAGTTAAGAGACGTTGTACCTGTTTCAATAGTATGCTTCAATCACAGTCTTTGTCTGACTTTGGAGCTAACAAGGGGGAACCGAATGCCTAAAGTTTCAGGTTTTCCGGCTGTTATTTGTAGGATCATTAGTCTCGTCAGTCGACTCTTTCTTGATGAAAGTAGACTTTGAAGCATCCTCATTTGCAGGGCGCGGCGCAACACACTCAGCTGCAGTACTTGGAACACCGGTGCGGTATTTTTAGAGCGGCCCGCTTATTTTTCTTTCAACGAGCTTAACACGTGTTTTCTTGATGCGCTTGCCAACGGCTGACACGCAAAATTGTCTGGGCGAACGTGTGCCTTGTTTATTTGAGAAGTCAATGAGGAAAAAATAAAACACAACATCCAGAAGTTATAGTGCAGATTACACCGTCAAATTAGAGAAATCAGAAATAAAAAAATTGGTGTCAGAAAATGAGTTACATCGTCGGTCTGTTTGTTTTGGTGAAGAGTTTTCCCTTCTGTCTATTTACAGAGAAGCGGTTGCCAAGTTGCATGCCAGTTTAAAAAGAATGCAGCCCAGTACAACGGTGAGTATCTCCTGCTTGTCATTTCTGTTAACCCATTCCCTCATATTGACGACTTTTGACTACTCTGTGAAAGTCATTTTATGAAACCATTGTGATAAATAGAGCAGTTGCTCCTATAGGAGCAAATGCTCTATTTATCACAATGGTTTCAAACTACAAAAATCTAAATACTTTCCTTTTCTCTAGTTAATGCTCCTTTTCGGTAGATTTATTCAAAGAGGTTGTATCTAAAAATAGCCTATGAGGTAATGGCTTAAACAGTAGAACCAGTCTAAACCGACCTTATATTGATTGGACAAAGAAATATTTAAACAATGAACAGATCATTTATTAAAGACTTGTTCATAGTACATCGTAATAATAAAAAGCAGGTGGTTGCATAATACAGGGCAAAAGTAATACAGAACACTCCTGTAAGAGATTTCTGCATTACTCTTTGACCTGCATTAAGCTACCATGTGCGTTACATGCTCATAATTAGATCTCTTTTTGATGGTCACTTAAGACAGGTTTTACGATACAGTATACTATGTCTACAACTTAATAATTATGACCTCTTAACCCATTACTCCATGAAAATTCATGTAAGAAATAATTACACCATGAATATTTATTAGCTGAAGTTTTATAATGTAATTTTTGAGGGAATTTTCTGCCTTGGCAAAACCTGTGGAATCAGATATGTATCATGTCATGAGCAAAAAGAGCAGACCCTGGGTCTACTCTGTTTGCAAAGGCGTAAAATACGTGCAATAATCACGGGTGTCATTAAATACTGGTGACAGCTTAATACAGGACGAAAGTTATGCAGAAAGCTCCCAAAGGAGCTTTCTGCATTACTTTAGTCCTGTATGAAGCAATCACCTACATAAAAACATCTTCATTATTAATGTAATGGTCGCTTTAGAGAGGTTCTGTTGCACTGAACCTAATGTTTTTCAGGTGCATTGCGGAGCGTGTTTTTCTGTTGGAACGCATTTTAAACATTCTTTCAAGAAGCTTCACTTTAAGCCCTGTACTCCATTTATACACCTATAAACGCCCTTGCAAAACACATGTTGGAGCTGTCTGATATGGGTCTGGTCTGTTTGCTTATGGAATGATATACATCTAATTCCATAATTCTAATATTTCTGTAATTTAAAAAAGTCCTGTGTTAATTTGCCCCTTATAAAATACTTAAATAATTAGCATGATGCCATTGTTTCTTACATGAATATTCACGGAGTAAAGTTTTAAAGGTCAAACAGAACAGTTGCCTTGATTTAATCCGTCATTAAGAATTTAACACACTTTGGCTTAGCCCTTTCCCTGTTCTATACCCATTACAAATTTCAATACCTACTGCATATTCATGGGAAAACAGTTATAATGAGATATGGGAGGGGATAGAAACTGAACAAATAGGTCTATTAAAATCCAATAGCAAACAGAGCAGACCCTGATCAGACGGCTCCTCTAGGAGCCGTCTGATCTGGGTCTACTCTATTTGCAGATGCGTGAAAACACGTTTATATGAGAGAAAGGGATAACCTTGTACTTCATTAACCCTTTACCTGATAGAAGCGACTTTTAGCGTGTTTGATTTATTCCTCCGCTGAAGAAAATAGTTCAAATTCATACAGTCATGAACATATTGCATAATAAATATTTTCTATATCCTAGTAGGTGGTAGCTTAAAGCAGGCTGAAAGTAAAGCAGAATGCGCCTTAAGGCGCATTCTGCTTTACTTTCAACCTGCTTTAAGTGGCCATATGTCTTCAAAACTAGAAACAGGCTATTGGGTAAAGGGTTAATATTCATCCAAGAAATAATGTATGCATGAAAAGTACTTACCTTAATATTTAACACTTTGCTTGCTATTCACGTCAATATACCTACCTGTAAATAGCGAAGACCCAGATGAGACAGCTCCTGCAGGAGCTGTCTCATTTGGGATCGGCACTATTTACAAGTTGATTGTGCAACCAGTGCACTCCACAGCAGTGATTGCACAGCGAAATACTTGTACACAGTGAAGATATATGTAATTATACAACAGGCCTTGGGTAAAGAATGAGAAATGCATTTTAAAATTCAGCAAGAGAAGGGTTAAAATGATATATAAACATAAAATTGTAGAATCAGATCTATATAGTTCCATAAGCAGACAGATCAGTTTAAAGACGTATTTATGGAGTAACTTTTTACATGAAAATTGAACAGGGAAAAGGGTTAACTCTATTATCGTCTGCACATTTTATCGTCTGTTACAATTTTCGTTTGTTTAATATTCTCCTAGTTTCTTTAAAAAAAAAAAGTTTGGGTCCTGATGAGACACCGATTAACTCGATACACATCTGGATTTTAAACTGTTTGCTTATGTAATCACATCTATAACATTGGCAGCGGAAGAGTTAATCCTTTTCCTGTTCAATATTCATGTAAGAAGTTATGACGTCATAATGTATTACCTGGTTTTTTATAATGTAATCTTTTCAATGATTTTTGTTTGTTTTGACAAAAACTATAAAAATCATATCTATACTGTGCCAAAAGCAAATAGAGCAGACCCTGATCAGACGGCTTCTATATGAGCCGTCTGATCTGGGTCTACTCTGTTTGCAAATGCGCGAAAATGCGCTTAGATCTATATGAAAGAAAGGGTTAAGATGGTATGTCGTACAGACAGTGGATTATCAATACAAATCAGACACAGCATGCACGTTGTGGGTTTTACATCCTACCACAAGAATGCATTGATGCATTTTTCTCTTCAGTGTTGACATGTTACTCCATATCCCGCACTTCGCGACCTGACTCGAATTTTCAAACAGCTTGGATCCAGATGAGACGCCGAGTAACTCGGCGTCTCATCAGGATCCAAGCTGTTTGACAATCTCCCAATAATTTCTCGAAGATTGATCGAATCGAAAGTAGCCAAAATTTTCCCGGATCTAATTTATGGCTGACCGTTTTTTTTCACATCTGGGTAAGGGCTAAGATGCATTCATTCCTAGAGGTGATATATTCACTGCCAGAAACTGCGTCCACGATATCGTCTGTTAGTTTTTTCTCTGCCATATATTATCGTCTGCAGATCAGGTTGTTTTTTCATTGTTTCAAAAACATAATCACAGTAACACACAATTAATCGACGTCTCATCTGGATCCAAACTGTTGAAATACTCAGACTCAGACTCAGACTCAGACTCAGACTCAGACTCAGACTCAGACTCAGACTCAGACTCAGACTCAGACTTATACTCATACTCATACTCAGACACAGACACAGACACAGACACAAACTTAGACTCAGACACAGACTAAGACTCAGACACAGACACAGACACAGACACAGACACAGACACTGACTCAGACTCAGACTCAGACGTTTTATAAGCTTTGACCCATATAAGCGCCTTTATACGCTCCTGCAAACAGAGTAGATCACGTCTACTCTGTTTGCTTATGAGTCTATAGTGATACAAATGTTGCAGTTCCTGTCATGGCCAAAAGGTTTACTGTTCTTATACTACATGTATTATAAACGTCATTTAATGAATATTCATGAGGCAAATGGTCACAAGCAAACATAGCATTACGATTATTCTGTACCACGAGTCACCGTATAAGAATGAGTTAACCCTTTCCCTTATACAAACGTGTTTTCACGCATTTGCAAACAGAGTAGACCCAAATCAGACGGCTCCTAGAGGAGCCGTCTGATCAGGGTCTTCTCTGTTTGCTAATGGAATTTGATAGTTCTGTTACTTTACTTTCTAAAATGGCTATATTGTTCCACCTTCCATGTTTCATTTTAACTATTTTATCCATGAATTTTCAGTAGGTATTAATATATGGAAAAAAAACATAGAACAGGGAAAGCGTTAAAACTTGCAGCTGTTCGAAACCGGTTGACACGAATCGATGCAACTTATATAAATTATTTCTGTGCCATACATCCAAATGGAAACGTTTATTCACTTATCATGTACCTCATG
Organism: Azorinus chamasolen; assembly: GCA_963576725.1. Classification (NCBI taxonomy): domain Eukaryota; kingdom Metazoa; phylum Mollusca; class Bivalvia; order Cardiida; family Solecurtidae; genus Azorinus; species Azorinus chamasolen. The sequence continues at coordinate 109,344,227 of OY755235.1, read as the reverse complement.
CATATACAATTTGATGTTTCACTTAATGATTTTTGGAACCTTTGTGAAAAACATATTTTCCCATAGGAGCTTTCTGCATAACTTTCATCCTACATTAAGCTATCACCTGCCTACGGCACCCATAATTATGCCCCTTTTTTGGTGGTCGCTTTAGAGGGGGTTTATTGTACATGTAAAAATAATGGCATCCTGAATAACAACCGGAATTTTAGTATCGAAGAATTTAGATATACTTTTAGGCAGTATGCTGCTTAACTCATTACCTCATAGACTATTTTTAGATACAACCTCTTTGAATAAATCTACCGAAAAGGAGCATTAACTACAGAAAATGAATATTTTAGAATTGTGTAGTTTAAAACCATTGTGATAATTAGAGCATTTGCTCCTATAGGAGCAAATGCTCTATTTATCACAATGGTTTCACAAAGTGACTTTTATATAGTCGTCAAAAGTCGTCAATATCAGGGAATGGGTTAATGCAGGGTGAAAATCATGCTGAACGCTCGAAAAGGAGCTTTCTGTACGACTTCCATCCTGCATTAAGCAGCCATCTGTCTATAAGACTGATATGTATACCAAATTGAACGTCCGGTTAAGAGGGGGTTTACTGTAATAGCACATAAACACAAATACATTTGACCATGGCAGAAACTGTAGAATCATATTTATATAATATCATAAGCAAACAGACCAGACCCGATCAGACGGCGCCTACTGGGTCTTCTCTGTTTCCAAAGGCATAGAAAGGTCTGATCATGGAGTAAAAGGTTAATAAGTCGTTTGTAATTAAGTCATAGGAATACAATCAGTTTGGCCATGTCAGAAACTGTATAATCAGATCTATATTATTTCGTGAAAAAAGAGCAGACCCTGATCGTATGGGTCCTAAGAAGAGTTGTCTGATCTGGGTTTATTCTGTTTGCAAAGGCGTCAAAATTTGTTTATACAGCGAACCCTCATTACAAAGGAGGTGTTTGTTTCCAGATATTGTGTTGGTATAACGAGGTTGCCGTTATAACGAGTTTAAAATTAATATGAAAGGAACCATTTGGCCAGTTTTTAAACTAGTACCAAAAGTTGATCACTCAATGCAGAACACAAGAAGTATAAAAAGCTCCCTAACGGAGCTTTTTGCACTTCTTGTGTTCTGCATTAAGCAATCACCTGTGTTATTGGCATTGTGCCTATTTATTCAGTGGCTGTTTCTAAGAGTTAACGGTAATTTTGTTTCAATGCATGTTGCCGGTATAACGAGGGTGCCATTGTACATGTAACGAATGCCGGTATGACGTGTGTGCCATTGTAACGAATGCCGGTATAACGAGGTTGCCATTGTAACGAATGCCGGTATAACGAGGGTGCCATTGTAACGAATTCCGGTATAACGAGGGTGCCATTGTAACGAATGCCGGTATAACGAGGATGCCATTGTAACGAATGCCGGTATTACGAGGGTGCCATTGTAACGAATGCCGGTATAACGAGGGTGCCATTGTAACGAATGCCGGTATAACGAGGATGCCATTGTAACGAATGCCGGTATAACGAGGGTGCCATTGTAACGAATGCCGGTATTACGAGGGTGCCATTGTAACGAATGCCGGTATAACGAGGGTTCACTGTATTAGGTGAATTGTTAACGTTTGCTAACTGATAGGCTCGTAATTATGTTTATTGTTGTTTTATTCGATTTTGTATTTGTTGTATGTGATTGTTTTCTTGTTTGTTTTTGTTGGTTTATGTTGTTTTAATGTCAATTTGGTTTTTGTTTATGGGAGAGCAGGGGGTTGTGTGTGTAATATTTGGTTTGCCATAGTAACATGCAATGACAGTTACACGATTTTTATTTTATTTTTATTTTTATTTATTTCTTTTACAAAATATAGTCACATGTACTAACATCGCCATCTATATTTTAAGTTAGCTCGATATGCTTGTTATCAAGATAACATCAATGGCCGGTAAATTGGACTAAGCATATTTTGTTAAAGCTATAAAAACCAGCCAAGCTCATAGACACAAACAATTACATAATTTATATCAGGAGTGGATATACAGTTAAATCTTACCGACTCTAATTTTTAGAATTGAAGAATTGGAACTGTTTAAGTAGATGGTCTTTCTAGACAGGTGACTGCTTAAGGCATGATGAAAGTAATGCAGAAAGCTCCCATGTGAGCTTTCTGCATAACTTTCATCCTGCATTAAACCTCCTGTAGTTCTAAAGACCAGTAATGATTACTTGTTTGAGAGTTTGGAGTTATCAATATTTACTGTATCCTCTCTTAGATAGATCGTCTGTAACGCCCCTCTCTTAGATAGATAATCTGTAACGCCACTCTCTTAGATAGATCATCTGTAACTCCCTTAGATAGATCATCTGTAACGCCCCTCTCATAGATAGATCATCTGTAACGCCCCTCTCTTAGATATATCATCTGTAACGCTTATTCTGCCTTTTCCGTACCTGGATGTAGGCCAATTAGTTCGAAATAAAGTATTCGAAGTAATATTTAAAAATGCAACAGACGAGAGTTTGTGCAGACGACATGTTATACAGTAGGATAATGTGGGTTTGGTTCACGAACCAGTATTAGTAACAGTATGTATAATGATTGGTTGAAATCTGGGAATGTTTTATACCAACTACACATCGCATCATCACATTTTGTGAGATTTTCTGCTTACTTCCACGTTTTACCATTCACCTGACTATTTCTCTAAGAACTAATGACACCATGAACATTCATTAACTGATTTTTTTAGAATGGCATATGAATACATGATGTATTTATATTGTCAGACACTGTAGAGTCGGATTTATATAATTTCACAAGCAGCCAGAGCAGACTTTGAAAAAACGGCTCCTATATGATCTAGTCTGTTTACCAAGGCGTGAACTAGCATTTTCATGCGGTAAAGGTTTAATTTAATGAGAAACTTTTTTTTAAACAAATATTTGGCATGCTAATACGGCGGCAATGTATTTGCTAGGGAGGTTGCTTATCAGTCGATCTTAATGTACCTGTGAATGCATTTTCCTCGTTAACTCACAATAACATAATACTTTACAGCAAACCCTCCCGAAATTGGACTTTAAGTAAAGAACAATTTAGACCTTAACCCATTCCCTCATATATTGACGACTTTGACGACTCTGTAAAAGTCACTTTATGAAACCATTGTGATAAATAGAGCATTTGCTCTTATAGGAGCAAATGCTCTATTTATCACAATGGTTTCAAACTACAAAATTCTAAAATTTTCCTTTTCTCTAGTTAATGCTCCTTTTCGGTAGATTTATTCAAAGAGGTTGTATCTAAAAATAGCCTATGAGGTAATGGGTTAAGCAGGTGGCTGCTTAATGCAGGGTAAAGACCATACAGAAAGCATAACATTTACCTGTCTGTATGACCTTAACCCTGCATGAAGCAGCCCCATGTCTTCAATCCCGATATTGATACTAATTTAAACGTTTGACCTAGAGAAGCTTACTAGACAGTGTGTAATGGCACAATGTATGTTTTATGTGCTTAGAAAATACAAGCAAAAGAAACTGTCGTAAGACATGACATTTTAAAATGAGAATTTCTTACAATATAGCCACATGAAACGTTTTTAACCATTTCCTCCATAAATACGCCTTTCTACGTCTCTGTAGAAGTCACTTTATGAAAACATTGTGATAAATAGAGCATTTGCCCCTGTTCTATTTATCACAATGGTTTCAAACTACAAAATTCTCAAAAAAATCCTTTTCTCTAGTTAATGCTCCTTTTGGGTAGATTTATTCAAAGTGGTTTGATCTAAAAATAGCATAATATGGAGGAATGGGTTAACATGTTATCTGATGACTACTCATGCAAAACATAATGACATTATGAATATTTATAAGCTGGAGTTTTTGTCAAGAGTCGTCTCTGTTAGGCAAGGTAAGGTAACTATTTTTTGCGAGAAATATGTGTTGTTATTCCATGGGATTTATGCACCGTCTAATCCAAAACTGAGCTTCAAACGGAACAAAACGCCATAAACTGATGGCTTATCAACTACGATTAATTCTCAGTGATATTTGCGACCATCGAGCCGTTCAGACTCCCATTACAAAGCAAGTGCATGTACCGCACTGTCTAAATCCTTCAAGCGCTTTCTTGGAATCTGCCAATCGCTTATGACACATTGAACACTGGCAACATGCAGCACGTCACGATTAATTCTTGTTGCCTCGTTTGTTGTACCCCAACATTAATTAGAAGATAAGCTCCGGAACTAAACAGACAAGACGGTAACAGGCATACACCCCACCGAGATACAGCCCTACTTGCAGGAATAAAAGATAATCTCTGTCAAAAATGCTGTCAGTAGTATTTGTGAAAAGACTCAAGTCTCTAGTTCATGTTTGCTAGGTTTAACCCTTAATCTTTGTGAATATTTATGAAAGGCATTATGTCATCATGATTATTAATTTAATTGTTTTTATAATGGCACATAAACACATGAATATTTGGCCATATTCATAAGCAAATAGAGTAGACCCAGATCAGACGGCTCCTATAGGAGCCGTCTGATCTGGGTTTACTCTGTTTGCAAAGACGTAGAAAGGCTTATTAATGAAGTAAAGGGTTAAGAAGTCATATACATGTACATATAATCCCGTTTTCCACTGAAACCATCAATGGCTTAACGTACTTCTACAGTGAAACATGGCTTAAGCGACTTTATATTGATTGAACACAGGAATCGTTTCTTAATACAGGGGAAAATAATGAGAGAACTTCTAGGGGAGGTTTCAGCATAACATTTTACCTGCATTAAGATATCACCTGCCTTAAAGGTCCGGTGATTAAACCTCTTTGTTATGACCGCTGAGGCGGTTTCCACTGTATGTGGCAATAAAATAGCCACCTGCATGATATATATTTTTCTTGTCTAGAAATATGGCCGTTATCGAGATAAGGATGTCAAATAAATGTTTTGGTCAGAAAATGTTGGCAACACTCTGCCTTCCTTCCGAGTGTAGTCGGAAATATTAAGCAAATTACATACAGTAGAACCTGTCTTAAGTGGCCATTCATTTATTGTACATATGAGTGTTAAAAAACTTGTGGTTGCTTAATGCAGGCCAAAGTAATGCAGAAACTCATGTAGGAGGTTTCTGCATTTTGTTTGACCTGTCATAAGCTACCACATGCCTTACAGACCCATACTTTTGACGGCCGATTAAGACAGGGTCTACTGTATCAGAAATATTTAGCAAATTATTTAGGCTACAGTAAAACCTCTCTATAACGGCCACTAAATTACATCAAATATTTTGTGTTAAAGGTAGGTGGCTGCTTAAAGCAAGGTGAAAGTAAAACAGAACGCTCCAATAGAAGCGTTCTGTTTTACTTTCACATTGGTTGAAGCAGCCACCTGCCCTAATATACCAACCAATTAACACACTTTAGTGACCGCTATAGAGAGGTGTTACTGTAGTTGCTTTTACAGAGAGAGGGAGGGGGGGGGGGGGGGGCAGGTGCGAGATATGGAATGACCTCGCATTTGTAAACAGTCAACCCTTTCCCTGTTCTGTATTTATTCCAAATTTCAATAACTGAATAATCATAATCAAAATAGTTATAATGAAATATGGTAGGTGGAACATTGTGGCCGTTTTAGAAGCTAAAGAAACAGTTACCAGTATACATGTGTATCAAATTCCACAAGCAAACAGAGCAGACCCTGACCAGACGGCTCCTATTGGAACCATCTGATCTGGATCTTCTCTGTTTGCAGATGCGTGAAAACACGTTGGTATGAAGGAAAGGGTTAAGACCAAGATAAAAAGTAAAGTACCTAGTTATAGTCTACTTTCAGTCCGAATGACCGCTCAGCCGACTGTACATTTACTCCCCTGGTGATTGAGTCATTGGCCTACAATACTGAGCACTGCTAACATATGGCGCAATCATGCAGCCGCAGTACCGGCGAGTGATCCTCACATGTACCCATTTTAACCCCCGGGCGAAGAGGTTGTGCGGTTGGGAGACAGGGAAAAGCGTCTCTGAAATTTCTGGGAGGGACCGGGATTTGAACCCCGGACTTCCGGACTGATAGTCAAGCGCGTTACCACTAGACCATCGCACACCACAATAAAAGGGTCATTGGGAAATCAAAATTGGATTTGGTTGTAAAAATGATGGGACGCTATACTTTTTTTGAAAACCAGCTGTCAAAGGCAGAAGGCCAGTATTTGAAAACAAAACAAACACTGTGTATAGATATTAATTAAACTAAATGTTATAGTAGTATATGAACACATACATTTAGTCTTGTCAGAAACTGTAGAATCAGGTCAATATAAAATAATGTTCCTCTCTATGAGTAAAGGGTTAGTCCAGTACATCATAGGTAATTTTAGACATAACCCCTTTGATTAAATCTACTGAAAAGGGGCATTTAATAGGAAAAAAAATAGAACCGTGTACTTTTGAAACCATTGTTATAAATAGAGTATTTGCTCCACAGGAGCAAATGCTCCCTTTATCACAATAATTTCAAAAAGTGACTTTTACAGAGACGTCAAAAGGTGTCAATACGGGGGAATAGGCTAAGAGATGCTACTCCATGGTAGCACTAAGAATATTGCCGCTTCGGAAACATATAAAATATATTCATGAATATTTCACGAACATTTGTTTTACCAACATGTAGTTTTATGGTATAGATATGGTAGTTTCATAGTATGAATATGGTAGTTTTTTGCATTGCCTCATTGCATGAAAATGGCAGAATTTACATGGCATCATTCTTTATGAAAGTTTTGTCACGTGTTAAAATTACATCGTGTTGTGTTTTCAGTAACGGAACACTGGACATTCCCTTCTAGTCCGGCCATGAGCCGAGCGTCACTGTCCAGCAACGCATTTATAGCCTGGGACCAACCGATCCCGGAAAACCTCATAACGGACATTCCACCGAGACAATCCCTCGTTTACATTCTATTGTCACGTGACAATAAGGCCAAGAATGTGTGGCAAGAAATGTTACAGGTAAGATTAGACATAATACATTCATTTTAGTGAACATAGTAGTACTGAAATTTAGGAAAATATAGAACAGGGGAAGGGTTAACCCATTCCCTCATATTGACGCCTTTTGACGACTCTGTAAAAAAATCACTTTTTGAAACCATTGTGATAAATAGAGCATTTGCTCCTATAGGAGCAAATGCTCTATTTATCACAATTTCAAACTACAAAATTCTAAAAATAAAATCCTTTCTCTAGCTAGCTTATGTTCCTTTTCGGTAGATTTGTTCAAAGGGGTTGTGTCTAAAATAGCCTATGAGGTACATGTAATGGGTTAAGCCATTCCCTCATATTGACGCTTTTTGACGCCTCAGTAAAAATCACTATATTGAAACCATTGTGATAGAGCCACTGTTGTTTTATCACAATAGTTTCAAAAGTACACAATTTTATTTTTACCATTTCTCTAGTAATTGCTCCTTTTCGGCAGATTTATTCGAAGAGGATGAGGTAGATCTAAAATAGCCTATGAGGGAATGGGTTAAAGATACACAATAACAGTGCTCAACACCAAATATCACCTACTTTACTGCAATACATTGTTGTAGTCATTCAATCTAATTGAACAACACCATAAAACGCTGTTGGCCATTATTTGCGAATCTGTTCCCCATGAATTGAATAACCTTAATTTGCTTTATTTGGAGTTTTAATTTGTTTCGCTAAGATTGAACTGTAATATGATATACTAATGAATTTGGGATGGAATTCTATGCTGCAGTTAACAATGAAAAGCATGTTGTTTACAGCCACCTGCATGCAAGGTGCTTTTAAACTTTTACTCCATAAATACGCATTTATACGCATTTGCAAACAGAGTAGACCCTGATCAGACGGCTCCTACAGGAGCCGTCTGATCACAGATTACTCTTATTCTTATGATATTCTGTCATGGTCAAAGGTTCCTGCGTCCATATGCTATTATAGCAATTATCTAATATTCATGACGTCATTATTTCTTTCATGATTATTCATGGAGTAAATGTTTAAAGACAGACATCTGTGTTTAATTTTGTAAATTTTCTTAAATAAAATTACATTCACGAAACACCCAAGCACGCTACAATATTGTTATTGCCACTAGAAATAATAATATAATATTTAAGGTTTAAAACAATATACATACATGTATCAATTATCAATATTAATTTTGAATTTTAATATTTCTTTCCATCGTAAATTCTAGGGCGGGAAAATCTGGCGGGAATCACGCAGCTGAATATATATATGTAATGAGCCAGTTTCCCGCTGTTGAAATTTTGGTCGTAACAAAAAATCAAATATTGATATGTACATCTGTACATTGTGTATGATTATATTTCTTACAACTTACATTCAATAGTAATGCTTAGGCGTTTCGACCTTTCATCGAGTCATTTTGCTAAATCAATCTCCGATGACTGCAAATACAGTAACCCCCCTCTTAATTTACCTAGAATGGCTTTCTAGGCAAGTAACTGTTTAATACACGATGAATATCATATAGAAAGCTCCTTTGGGAGCTTTCTGCTTGACCTTAACCCAACATTAAGCTGTCACCATGCAGGTTTGATACTTATTTGAACGTCCGGAGTAAAGGGCTTTTACGTAATACATACGAAATAAATGAAAACAACATGGTCTCAAAACTGCTGCAACGTTTAGTATATGCACATCTTTAAAACATCTGCTTTAACACTTTACTCCATGAATATTCATGTAAGAAATAATGGCGCCATGAATATTAATTACACTCATTTTGTTAATGGCATATGAAAACGGTAATTTTGGTCATAGCAGAACCAATAATTACCTCTATATTACTGTTTACAATGTACTGTTTAACCCTTCCCCTCTAAACTTTTTACAGAGGTCCAGATAAGATGCATGAATTAAAACGTTTTCAAGAATAACTTCTTTATTTCGCCACCAAACCCTATGTTGTGACCACTCTTAAGAATCGTCTCGAAGAGACGATTCTTAAGAGTGGCCACAACATAGGTTTGGGTGGAGAAATGACTTGAGTAGACACCTTTATCTGTAGCTCTGTTTTAGCAGCTTTTTTGACACCTTTGCAAACAGAGTGCACCCAGATAAGACGGCCCCTGTAGGAACCGTCTGATCAGGGTCTGCTCTGTTTGCTTGTGGAATTATAATAGACCTGACTTCTAGAGTTTCTACCGATACCAAAATATCCTATTTACATTCATGCTATTATAAAATACAGCTAATAAATATTCATGATGTAATTAGTTCTTACATGAATATTGAACCTTGTTAAATCTATCGAAAATAAATTATTGTATTATCCAATGTAGTCTAGAGCCTGTTCAACGAAGTTTAGGGTCTTTGCAATGTAATTTAGAGCCAGTTGAACAAGTTGAGAGCCTATCGTAAAATAACAGCAATTAAGCTAGGACGAATGTAATTATATTTCAAAGTTTAATAAATTTACTTAAATCTACGAATGCTTGTCGGCAACAAACTTTGTCGTCTGCTTCGCATTTCCTTTTATTATTTTTTTCAACATGAATCACAGTAAAACCTGATGAGACGCCGAGTAACTCGACTTCTCATCTGGATCCAAACTGTTTGCATGGGTAACTACATGTGCGTCATAGGCAGCGAAAGAGATATTGCCGTCTGCTTCAATGCTGTTATTTTCCTACATTTTCTTGCACATTTTTTGTTCTTGTCAGAAACATCATCACGGTGTCAAACAGTTTTTTATTCAAATCAAAAAAATTATTCAAATCATTTTCAACTGTTATCACAGATTAAAAAGCAGACCGCTTAAGGGTAATAGGTTCATATTTTTTCCCTTACATTCTGCAAGGTACTCGTTAACCCTTTTACACCCCGTTGTAAAAAAAATAATGTCCGCTAAAATTTGGATCTGGTGCAAATTCTACTTCTTCCTATTTTCCTGACCGAGTGTCAAACAGCTTGGATCCAGATGAGACGCCGAGTCACTCGGCGTCTTATCTGGATCCAATCTGTTTGCAATTTCTAGTTATTATGCCACAGTTTGCGGCATAGCGACTAATGAGTACCAATTTAATATAATCACATTACTGAAATTACCCGTATTGAACGAATAAGGTAAATTGACATAATTTAAACGAATACTACTGTCACTTTTCTTCCAGCAAATATTCTAACCTTTTTTTGCCGAATGTTTAATTTACATAATGAAAATTGCTAATAATGATCTAATTCGGTTATGTATAACTACATTTCTCTCTTTCGCTGTCAATGCCGCCTATGTGATTACCTATGCAAACAGTTTGGATCCAGATGAGACGCCGAGTAATCGGCGTTTCATCAGGATCCAAACTGTTTGTTGCTGTGACTGTTTTTGAAACATCAATGAAGAAGAATAGAAACAAATGAAAATTGAAGCCGACGAAAAAGTTTGCAGACGACAAATGTTGGCAGCGAAATAGTTAATTACCCTTTACTGTGTTGGGAAAAGTGTCGTCTGTTCAGATTTTCATCTGTTTCATTTTGAAAGTCATCAGCCGTACTCTTTTATTTACCAATGTGCGATTTTGACGTTAACTCTACAAGCTAAATAATGTCGTCTTTATAATAGTGTCGTCTGCTACAAATTGAAAAAAACAAAACAACATACTCCTAAAACACATTCAGCGTATCAAACAATGTGGATCTTGATGAAACGGCGAGTTTCTGAAGGATCCCTTTGATCAGTGTCTACATGGTTTGCTTTAAACATGTACAGTAAAATATCGATTAGTCGAACATTAAAATACGTATCATTATCTATATTTAAGACAGGTGGCAGCTTAATGCAGAGTGAGAGTCATGCAGAAAGCTCCTCTAGGAGCTTTCTGCATGACTTTCACCCTGCATTAAGCAGCCACCTGCCCAAAAGGGCCTTAATTATTCTAAACTGAAATTTCGAATAATCGAGGTTTTACTCTAATGCGACCACCAGAAAGGGGCATACTTCACAATAAGCAGGTGGTAGCTTAATGCAGGACGAAAGTTATGCAGAAAGCTCATATAGGAGCTTTCTGCATAACTTTTGTCCTGCATTAAGCAACCACCTGCTTATGAAGACATTATGTTTGTTTATTAAGTGGTCGCATTAGAGGGGTTTTACTATATTTCTATTTGCATAGAAGAAAATCGATTTCTTGCATATACACACATTACAATGAAACTTAGTAGATTCTGTGTAGAAAGAACCTCTCTTGACCCTTTACTCCGTGAATATTAATTAGCTTATATTTTATAATAGCCAATGGGAACAAATAATATTGGCCATAGCAGAAACTGTAGAATCCGTTTATAAAAGTCATAAGGAAACAGAGCAGACCCTGATCGGACGGCTCCCGTAGTACAGCCGTTGGTATGCGTATTTATGGAGTAAAGGGTTAAGTAAAAACTTGATATTCTTGTTGTATAAATCAAGTAAAGACACAGTTATGCCAAATAGTACTGAATGAGATCTAAGATATTCTATAAGCAAACAGAGCAGACCCTAATTAGGCGTATGCTCTTGATCTACTATATTTGCAAATGTAATAAAACACGCTTATAATACGAGGAAAGTGTTAAAGAACCGAAGGGCTTATTTCTTATGTCTGTGGCAGTACATGTAACCCTGGTGAGAAATGTTCTTGTATTACGTGTTTTCCTTTAGTTCATAATCTTGCGGAGGGTAGGAATTACTGTTCGGTAATTAACTCGAAAGTTCGTTACACAGTTTATTGGTTTGTAAACAAAAAGTGTTTTTCACGTGCCTTAGTTCTTTTATTTTCGAGGAAGGAATATTAATCATATCAGTCTAGTGTGTAATTTTTTTTCTCCGCTATGAATACGAAACTACGGACTTTGAACTTTACCATGCCGTAAAAAATAATGTCTTCTCAAGCTCTAATCGGTTGCATTTTTTTCTCATTTCCTGTTCGATCAGGCTTTGAGAACACCAAATGACCTACTGTCCAGCAGTTTGGATTCTTGAGGAAGCATCGCGTTACTCTGCTTCTCGTTCGGATCCAAACTTTTGTCTCTTCATATGCAGGTCATGCTGCAATTAGCGTAATAAAGATTAACAATTTCCTTCATACAGTAAAACCTCTCTATAACGGTCACTAATTTACATCAAGTATTTTGTATTAAAGGCAGGTGGCTACTTAAAGCAAGATGAAAGTAAAACAGAACGCTCCTAAAGGAGCGTTCTGTTTTACTTTCACCTTGCTTTAAGCAGTCACCTGCCCTAAATACCAACTACACAATTTAGTGGCTGTTATAGAGAGGTTTTACAGTATATACTCTTTTTCACGCCTTTGTAAACAGAGTAGACCCTGAAGGGGCCATCTGATCAGGGTATCCATCGTATGCTTATGGAATGATAGTAGATCTCACTCTACATTTTCTACCAATACAAAAATTCCATATGTAATATTATAAAAAAAATCAGCTAATAAATATACGCGATGTCATTAAATCTTACACGAACATGCAACACTCTTCATGCAATGTTTGATTTCGTTATAATCTGTGCACACAGTTCGGATCCAGTCGAAAGATGACGTACTTTGACACACTAAATATATTTAACCCATTCCCTATACTGACGCCTTTTGGCGCCTCTGTAAAAGTCATTTTTGAAACCATTGTGAAAAATAGAGCAGTTGCTCCTATGGAGCAAATGCTCTATTCATCGCAATGGTTTCAAAACTACACGATCCTAAAAGTTTCCTTTTTTCTATTAATTGCTCCTTTTCGGTAGATTTATTCAAAGAGGCTGCGTCTAAAAATAGTCTATCAGACTCGGTCTGACTTAGGAGGGGATGGGTTTAAGGGAAAAGATGGAAGAAAAACTCTTTTGAGAATTGTTGCAGACGACAATTTTGTGTAGACGGCAATTGCTTAATATGCAAGGAGTTATCTATTCTTTGATGTTAACTATTTAATTTTCTGTAGCAAAAGATTCCGACTCGACTGCTGCTGCTGTGTTTGCGGCTTTAACCATTTCATTGTCGTCTGCTGGACACATTTTCACCTGTTCCAAGTTTTAGATTTGACTTTTCTTCAATTAATTTATATAAAAAAAGATAAACAGAATGTCAAACCGCTTGTATCCGAGTTACTCTGCGTCTTGTCTGGACCAAAACTGTTAGCATAGAATATCACAGACCCATCTACATGGCAGTGAAGGGGTTAACCGGTTAACTTATTCTTTCATCCGCAAAAAAACAGTCCGTTTTTGCTAATCCTCCCAAATTAGAGTCAATTTCACACTTGTTGTTTGAAGTCAAAATAAAAAGTCTAAAAGATAGGTCGGTTAACTCTTTCTCTGTTATTTGCACGGTACTGCAAACAATATGGACCCAGACGAAACTCGTAGTTATGCGTCTCCAGAGGATGATGTTTGATACTGTGAAAATCGTTTTAACCCATTACCTCATAGGCTATTTTTAGAGCCAACCTCTTTGAATAAATTTACCAAAAAGGAGCATTAACTAGAGAAAATGATTTGTTTTAGAATTTTGTAGTTCTGAAACCATTGTGATAAACAGAGCATTTGCAAATGCTCTATTTATCCCAATGGTTTGAAAAAGTGATTTTACAGAGGCGTAGAAAGGCGTGTTTATGGGGGAAGGGTTAAACAAAAGTGTGAGGGTTGGGGACAAAATGAGACTGAAAGACATAATCTGTAGACGACAATACGTGGCAACGAAAGGACCCCTTTTCCTCGCTTCATTTGCAAGCTTGGCTCGGTTTTACAAACTGTCATAAATTAATTAGTACAGTTTCATAATATATGTTATAGTGTAGATCCTTATCATGGTTTGTATCTGAACCAGCAGTAATTGTCTGTCACTTTTGATGCATTTGAAAACAGAGTAGACCCAGATCAGTCAGTCCCTGTTGGAGCCGTTTGTTCAGGGTCTGCTCTGATTGCCATTGAAGACATAAATTAAATATTATCTGACTCTACGTGATCTTTTGTGGCCAAAATCCACGTGCCATTTTAAAAATAATATCATCTTATGATTATTCATGATGTCATTATGTCTTACATGAATATTCATGGCGTTATGGGTTGATAGCAATACAAGGGTTCGTGTACTCTCGAATCTTATCAGTGACTGCTCTATCTCTGGGAGTCAGAGCTTCTTCTCCTGTTTGAAGATACGCATCTCTTACCCCCACTTAATCCAGGGGCTTTGGACCGTCAAGATAACCCAATCCCTTTATTACCTTAAACCCTTTCGCTGCCAAATTTTGTCGTCTGCAAACTTTTGTCATCTGCTAAAATTTTCATTTTTTTATGTTTCTTCATTTTTGTTTTAAAAACATAGTCACAATAACAAACAGTTTGGATCCTGATGAGACGCCGAGTTACTCGGCGTCTCATCTGGATCCAAACTGTTTGCATAGGTAATCTCACGGATGCAAGAGTTAAACCCTTTGAAAACTAAATAAAATTCTACTGCACGAATCGTCCACTGCTTCAATCTTCGCGTTATATTTGTTCATTACCTTTTCTTTAGAACTTCTTTCATTCAGATCGCCAACTTCGTACTTGGATCATGATGAGACGCCGGGTTCATTGGCGTCTCATCTGAATCCAAATCGATTGCAAATTCAGATTTACCTGTTTTGTGGATTGGGAAAGGGGTAACGTTTTTGCCACAGGCTCCTCCGTTTTGTTTATTTTTGAATGATTATAGTATCATGTGAGCAAGCACTGTTTCAACCTGCCACTGTGTTTCTTCAAGTGTCAAGTCAAGTTGCCGACGGTGTTTAACCCTTACACTGCTAACAGCGACCATGCTCACGGTTTCATAAAAGTTTGGAAAACTTTAGATCCAGATGAGACGTAGTCCAACTCGGTTTATCCCGGCGTCTCATCAGAATCCAAGCTGTTTGACGTCCGGTCTACATGTTCTCAATAGCTTGTTGTGAATCGGAAGTAGTCCAAATTTGCACCAGATCCAAATTTGAGCAGAGATTATTTTTTTTACAGCAGTTACGGGTTAAAATATACGAGCCGTAACGAGGTGGAGAATGTTTTGCGAAATTAACAGTGTGGCTTTACGCGTAACGTAAAGTCTAATTAACAACAGCGTTTCCTTACGATGTACCCCTGCACTCAAAAGATATGTCTTTTTATACCTTTGCAAACAGAGTAGACACATACCATCGGTCCTACGTTTTAGAAAATAAGAAGTAAATGTGTTTTCTGGTGGTTGTCGTGGCAACCAGAGTTCTGTAAGTAATACGGTCAGATAAATTACTTTGCTAGAGGAGGACTACCCAAGGTACATCCGTACAAAGTCTCATCAACTTCCATCTAAACCCGACTATCCGCGAACTGACTCGCCTTAGCAAACAGCTTGGATCCAGAAAAGAATCAGAGTAACTCGGCGTCTCATCAGGATCCAAGCTGTTTGACACTCGGTCAATAGGTTCTCAAATAGTGCACAATATGCAAAATTGAGCAGACAATTTTGTTCACAGATGGTAATAGCATACAGTTAAACCTCTCTATAACGGCCACTAAATCGTGTTAATTGGTTGGTATTTAGGACAGATGACTGCTTAAAGCAAGGCGAAAGTAAAACAGAACGTTCCTATAGGAGCGTTCTATTTTACTTTCACATTGCTTCTGTTTTACTTTCACCTTGCTTTAAGCCGCCACCTGCCTTTAACACAAAATACATGATTTAATTTAGTGGCCGCTATAGATAGGTTTAACTGTATTTTGACGGACGGTGAGTTACCACAATAGCTCATCTTGAAAAAAGCTCAGGTGAGCTAATATAACAGCCCGAAACTATGTTATACAATGAAACTTGGTTAAATAATAAATAGATTGCACGCTGTGGTTATACTATCGCTCAAAATTAAGATGGAATCGCGTATTTGCTATTTAGTATGTATTACCTCTGATACAAATAACCATTGAGTCCGTATTAACCCATTTGCTTCCACGATCCCATATATGGGACGTATGCAAACAGTGTAGACTCTGATCAGACGCCGCATAATGCGGCGTCTGATCAGAGTCTACACAGTTTGCTGAAAGGAAATTCAATATAAAATAAAACAAAAAGGAAAATTTAGACCAGACATCCCTTAGATAAAAGACAGACTAATCTAATATATAAGCATGGAAGAATCCACTGGGAGCAAATGGTTTAATAACACCATTTTATCTAATCGGTCGTTAGTAATCAGCTAAATGACTGTGCGATTTATTATCCTGTTGTCATAACACTATAATTATGTTGGGATCAACCTCGATCTGCGTCCTGGGGCCCCGTTTCGTGCATGTTGTCAAGGCAACAGCTGATCTTGGTCTGCACCGGTTTAATGTATTGTGACCGGATTATGTTGTTCACAGTAAATTTGTTTTGATGGCCTCATGGAAGATTAGTTATTACCAAATGTGTTCCCCCATTAAATACGTTCTTTATTATTATTATTATTATTATTATTATACCATAATCACGTGACGTAATTCACGTCTGTATAGACACTTATATGATAATGAGTTATCCGATTCATACCGAGCGTAACCGAAGAATTGTGGAAACAGTTCGTAAACGGTGAAAATGTCAACGAACCCTGAGTTAAATGAGGTAATTGCACCATTTACTGGTTACATGTAGCTTATTTCAGCTTAATTTCTACTCGAGGACCATTTTAACTAGTTCAAATTTTGCTACAGATACGTCTGGCTTCTTAAAAAATACGGAAAAGATTGCGATTTTGAGCTATAGTATGACTTTAATAATTAAACAAACAAAATAAAATGTCGACCAAACTTTCCGATCAGTAACCATCTCAGAAAATGTTCACATTCAGTTGACTACCGACCGTGCTGCATATCGAGGACTGAACGCAAAACTAGTGTAAGCCTACTCTTTAATATCTTTAAAAAATTGTCCTCTTCTTTTATTCAGAAAACACAATTTTCTTTCAAAAACACGACCAGAATGTCAAACAGTTTGGATCCTGATGAGTAACCCGACGTCTCAAATGGATCCAAACTGTTTGCAAAAGTCATCACCATTTCACTGACTAGATTGTCGTTACAACATTTTTGCACCCAGTCTCCAATGTTCCAAGTATAATATTCTTGTCAGTTCAGATCGTTAAATTTCTCTAAATGAGGAAGATTCAATATATTTTACATTTAATGCGAATTCTCTCATCTTTGATGAATGCCGTTATCCCTTACAGCTCTGGAATGGAGTGTATGAGACATCTGCACACAGTGTACACCCAGATCGTTTTATAGTAGTCTGCACTGCTTGTCCTACAAACTATTTTCTTCAGTGATATTTTTGTCATACACTTGTTTTGGTTTAATTAATACATGTATTAAGAAAGGGGAGGATTTAGTTTTAAATATCCAACAGGTTAATGTTTAACCCTTCCCTTGCTGAATTTTAAAATAAATTTCTCCTTCTTTACCCACGCCCTGTTGTATAATTACATATATCTTCACTGTGTACAAGTATATCGCTATGCAATCACTGCTGTGGAGTGCACTGGTTGCACAATCAACTTGTAAATAGTGCAGACCCTGTTGAGACAGCTCCTGCAGGAGCTGTCTCATCTGGGTCTTCACTATTTACAGGTAGGTATATTGACGTGAATAGCAAACGAAGGGTTAAAATAGCAACAGAGGTAAGACGGTACAAGTTTGACATACCGTCTATCAAATACCGGATAGGGAGGGACCTCATAATGGTAATGATTGTCATAACCATTAGACTTCAGCTACTGTAGAACCTATCTAAAGCGGCAACCTAATTGTAACCCTTTCCTCTATGAATATTCATGTTAGAAATAATGACATCATGAATATTAATTAGATGTTTTATAATAGCACATGGGCACACAAATTGTTGGCCATTGCAGAAAACAGTAGAATCATATCTATATTATGTCATTAGCAAACAGAGCAGGTCCTGATCAGACGACTGCTATAGGAGCTGTCTAATCTGAGTCTACTCTGTTTGCAAAGGCGTAGAAGGCGTAGAAAGGCGTATTTATGGAGTAAGGATTCAAGAGGAAGCCCATACAAAGAACGCATAGTTTCGATATATAAAACTTGGTATAGAACTTATGTCAATAAGATGCTCCTGTGATACAAAATAAATTGTTTTCACCGATACAAGTTTAGTATTGTTTTTGTTCTACAACAAAATATTATTGACCTTGGTCGAGCAGTTAACGAAACTAAAACACGAGCCGAATAAATACTAATACATTGCCGAATAACATATCAAACACGTGAAAGTATTGTCTTCTTCGGTGTTATTCGACTGGTTTTCTTGCAATGTACATGTACTTCATTTATAGGGTATAAAAATATTTATGTAGTTGTTATGCAATTTTAAAACATGTTGCAAGTAGAGAGTTTTATTTTAAGCTATCATTTGTTAGTAGTAGTAGTAGTAGTAGTACTAGTAGTAGTAGTAGTAGCAGCAGCAGCAGCAGCAATAGTAGCAGCAGCAGTAGTAGCAGTAGCAGTAGTAGCAGTAGTAGTATTTAACTTGATCAAACACTATAGACTCCGATCTGACGTTGCATCACTGACGATAGAATGCCAAATTCCTATACTTATTTATCAATCTGAGGGAGGAGACAGATTATTTTGTTAATGATATTGGCCATTGATGAGTCCCTGATCGCGGTAATCAAACCCTGTCACATCCTTGGATAGCAATTTAATCTTTAGGACGCTGTGAGCAAATCCATGATTATCTTTGAAAACAGGTTGCATCCAAATCAGACGCCAAGTCAAACGTTGATTGCTTAATGCAGGACGAAAGTACTACAGACAATGCCCGTATTAAGCAACCACCTGCCTTAAGATCCAGAGTAAAACATCGTTTTTGGTGGTCGCTTAAGAGGATTTTATTGTAAATATTTAGGAGGTTAAAGGATACGCAATCTGACCGCGATACGCTACAGTGAAACCTGTCTTAAGCCGTTACCTCATAGGCTATTTTAGGTACCTTCTCTTTAAATTAATCCACCGAAAAGGAGCATTAATTAGAGAAAAGGAAAATTTTAGAATTTTGTAGTTTGAAACCATTGTGATAAATAGAGCATTTGCTCCTATAGGAGCAAATGCTCTATTTATCACAATGGTTTCACTAAGTGACTTTTACAGAGTCGTCAAAGTCGTCAATATGAGGGAATGGGTTA
This sequence comes from Azorinus chamasolen, assembly GCA_963576725.1. Lineage (NCBI taxonomy): Eukaryota > Metazoa > Mollusca > Bivalvia > Cardiida > Solecurtidae > Azorinus > Azorinus chamasolen. The sequence goes on along the minus strand of OY755235.1, from coordinate 109,324,965 downwards.
ATCGACCATTCATTTGAACATAGTCTTTAAAAGTAGATGATTGCCTAATACAGGGCATACGTAAGGTTCCTATAGGAGTTTTCTGTATTACATTTAACCTGCATTAAGCTACCACCTGTCTTACCTATAATTAGACATCGTTTTGGTGGTTGATAGCCGCTTAAAACAGGTTCTACTGTAAATATTAAACACCACAGTCCGTCCAAAAAATGATCAACCGTGTTTGCATTCACAGGATATGGAATTTCCTCATCACACTTTCAGTTTAACATGAATATATGTCAGTAATGATTTTGTTTCTAAACAGTTCAAACACTGGTTTTCATTTGGAACAGAGCTGCTATGGAAGAGCGCCCATACTTTTAAGCACGCTATAGAAAATACATTAAATATAACTCTTTTACTGAAATCACATGGCTCCAACCCCATTATCGGCGTATAACAGAAATCAAGACATTGATCTCTCCGCGTTAAAATCTGAATCTTATTGCCCATTAGCCTGTATCCTGATCATATGGCATTTTATTCGACGTCTGATCTGGATCCAGGCTGTATTTATAACCATCCAACACTCGCCGGGTGTTCTAAACCTTCCTAACCCTGTGTGGGAAAAGAGTCACTATTGACTTTGCAAATAGTGTAGACCCAGATGAGAGGACTCCTAGAGGAGTCCTCTCATCAGGGTCTGCACTCTTTGTCATGTTACACCTTTTTGTGAAACAAGCCCTGTATATTCACGGTAAGCTTGGTCTGGTTGGATTTGGAATAGTCCATTTGATAATTCAGGGTCGATCAAGGTGTATTCAATCTTGAAAATAAGTTCAATGCGATTTTCTTGATTTTCTGTGCAATTTGGGCGTGAGCAAGTTTAAATGAAAACCAGGATATACTTTAGCGTGAAGCCATTACCTAACTCTATTAGACGGGTATAAAATTTTACAACCTGAAGCTTTTTTCACCGCAAAATCTTCCAGAATTGGATTTTAATTTCACAGCACATGTGCAGGATTATGTCTTTTATCCCCCTTTGAAAGCCCTCGCCGCGGTTTCCATTTCCACCTTGTATCATCAGTTTATTCCCAATGTTCCCCCGGGGGATTTTGTAAATGCCCCTCTTAAATCCCTCAGTGCTATAAAGCCTGGTGCTTTTGGTTCTGAGTTTGGCAACCTTTGATGCATACGTCACATCCTTTTGATGGCGGGTGACGTCTTCCGCCTTAACCTTTTGCCTGGTCAGCTATTTTTGTCCGTTTTTTCGACGAGCTGTTGCAGACCCCGTACGGGTCCAGCAAATAGGAAACTGTAAAGAATACTAACTTACGCCGTGCAATGCCATCGTTACCGTGAGGGCCCTTTACCGAATGAATATTAATGTAAGAATTAATGACATCATGCATATTTATTACCCGAAAGCATTATAATGGCGTTATTAATAATGGAAGTTTTTACCATTGCAAATACAGTAGAATCATTTCTATATAACTACATAAGCAAACGGACGAGACCCAGATCAGACGGCTCAACCCGGAGTGTTTAACCCTTTCCTCCATAAATACGCCTTACTACGCCCTTGTAAAAGTCCCTTTCTGAAACCATTGTGATAAATAGAGCATTTGCTCCATAGGAGCAAATGCTCTATTTATCACAATGGTTTCAAAATCTACACAATTCTAAAAAGTTCCCTTTCTCTAGTAAATGCTTCATTTCGGTAGATATATTCAAAGAGGTTGGATCTAAAATTAGCCTATGAGGTAATGGGTTAAAGGCGTATCCATGTTGTCAATGGTTATTGGTTAAGGTTCTCCCATTGGACCACTGCTAACTGTTTACATTAGAATCTATACTAAGCGGCCATTCATTTATTGAACAAAGGAGTGTTCAAAAGCAGGTGGTTGCTTAATGCAGGGCAAACGTAATGCAGAAAGCTCCCATATGAGCTTTCTGCATTACGTTTGACCTGCATTAAGCTAACACCTGCCTTAGAGACCCATAATTAGACCTCTTTTTGATAGCAGCTTAAGACAGATTATACAGCACTAGATGTTCTCGACCCCTGGTTTCTATAATATTAGATCTTTTAAACCCCAAGTTAAAAGTTTCCGAGCACTTCTATAAGTTACAATCTCCCCAAAGCTCATAAAATCCAATTACATTTATATCAGTATGGACTCATACTGGTCTCTTACATAAAAGTTGCCACCTGACATATGTCTTTTAACGCATATTCAAACAGTGTAGATCCAGATCAAACGGCTCCTGTATTACAGATAAATCACGAACCTAAGTCTTTTACATTAAATATGTGCAGTACAGTATACTGTTAGAACAATATTGAGTTATCTATTACTTTGAACCATGACCAGAGAATAATAGAATAAGGGCGAACCACAGCCGAGTTCATTTTGACGGGTCTCACTGCAGTATATCATAGTCTATCATAGCCAAAAGTTAATTCCGAGTCGTTTTACTTTAAATTGGCCAGTCAACACACCAGGTGTGCCAAACGATGTATATTCATGCCAAATTGGACTTCCTTTCGTATCATTTTCCTTCGTGTGATGCTAATCTGTTCATTTCCGCTCCACACCTCGGGCAGTGTTTGTTTACCTTCATGTCCGAAGATCTCCAAATTGGCCGTCTTAACCATATTGTTTATATGTTGTTCTTGGCGGAAATGGTTGTCTTACTGGATTGAAGCTCACACCAACGCTCCGGGTTTTGGGCACAGCATCAAGTCTGACAAAAAGTCAAAGTCGGACAAGAGTATATTGAAATACTCGAAACTGACCACTCTATAGAAGTCTAATGGTCAGTCCTGGTGACGAATTTGTGTTTACATTTAGCGTTGCAAATAGTTGGAACCTAGATTAGACGCAATGCGATTTGACGCCTTACCAGGGTCCTAACTGTTTGCACTTTGATCACGTCTTTAAAAGAAGTTGAAGAAATAATGCCTTTTAAATATAAATACGAGCAATTATTTTTGCCCATGAAAGATTCCCAGGCTGAACTGTTTGTGACAGGTGCTTACTTAATACAACAACAACAATAATAATAATACTTTATTTAACAAGATAACTCATTAATTTTGATAAAATCAATCTTCCAGAAACATAATTATATATAAGTACATTAAAAACAACCTACATACATCTTTATGGATACATATAATTATATAAAAAATATATATATTGTAGAATGAAAGTTTTCAAATAATAAGCATAGAGTCTATAATATTTCAAGATGTTTTAAGGGTTTTATCCAGATGGCATAGGACGTCGGCGCTAAGTTGTCCCCATGTCGCAATGACATTGGGTCCAACTACGAACAGACGCTGTGTGGTAACGTATATTCATCAGCAATTGTACACATGTAATCGAAAAGAAAGGTTATTTAACCCTTTCCTCCACTCCATAAATACGTCATTCTACGCCTCTATAAAAATCACCTATTGAAACCATTGTGATAAATAGAGCATTTGCTCTTATAGGAGCAAATGCTCTATTTATCACAATGGTTTCAAACTACAAAATTCTACAATTTTCCTTTTCTCTAGTTAATGCTCCTTTTCGGTAGATTTATTCAAAGTGGTTGGATCTAAAAATAGCCTATGAGGGAATGGGTTAACACATAAAGTTCTCAAATGAGCTTTCTATAGAGGTTCTACTGTATTATTTAGCTTACACATTGATTACACAAACACATCTGGCTGCTTCGCGCAACCGGAAATAGACTTGTGATAATCGACCCCGGTAATAAGTATAGGCCTGATAAAACTTGGCATGGAGACCATACCGCGTCTCGTTTGTGAGTATCTATAATCCTTCTCGTGCCGAAAATATCAACTTTGCTTCAACACTGACCTGTTACATCCTATTGGTTGAATCCTATTCGTTTAAGCTTTGGATAGACTGTCTATCGGGGGTCAAATAGCTTGGATCTAGATAAGACGCCGTGTTACTCGGCGTCTCGTCCAGATCCAAGCTGTTTGCAAAATTCTTGTCAGCTGGCGTTTAGCTGGGGAAGAGTTAATCTGATATATAGCAGCAACAGATAGTAATGAATCAAAAATTCGGGTCTTTCCGTGCAATGTGGTTGTTGCAAAGGCGAGCTATAACATCATAGCGGCAATTCCTTTTAGGCAGCAAAAGATAAGTACATTTGTATTGAAACGGGCATCAGCCGTTCACATGGAATCGTTGATCTGGCATTTAAACGTGAAAGGTTCACTTGCCTAAACGCACTGCAGAACACGATTTCGCGTGAATTCGTAACTTGTTACGGGGAATAACCTTCATCACGCAATCTGCGACCGAACTCGCATTTGCAAACGGCTTGGATCCAGATGAGACGCCGAGTTACTCGGCGTCTCATCAGGATCCAATCTGTTTGACACTCGGTCAAATTATTTCTTAAAAGCTTGATCGAATCGGAAATAGTCAAAATTACACAAGATCCAGATTTGAGGAGTCATTATTTTTACTGCTGTATAAGGGTTAACACTTGTCATACGTTAGCAGTAAGCACCAATCGGTCTAGAACGCTTTAGCTTGTCGTGCTCATGTGTTACGTAGACAAATTGACAATTTCACTGTGTTAAAATACAGTAAAACTCTTCTAAACTTGACATTAAAATTAGTATCTTAGTGTCCGTCTTTCCGACAGGTGGCAGCTTATTGCGGGTTGGAAGTCACACAGTAAGCTCTCACATTGAGCTGTCTGAGTGACTTTCATCCTGCATTAAGTAGTAATCTTTCTAACAAAGTCTGAATGGTTCCTTATTAACCCTTTCACCGCCAATGTCGCATAAATGCACCACGACAAATAGTGCAGTCCCAGATCAGACGCCGCCTTGTCAAGGCGGCGTCTGATCAGGGACTTCACTTTTTGTCTCAATCTCTATTTCTATATATGTGCTTTATTTCTTTGATATTTGCATTTATTTATCTCATTTCCTTATTGTACCGAATGATTTAACAAAACAATAGACTGCAGACGACAATTAAAAATTTGGCGCCGAAAGGGTTAAAGACCCGGATTAGAGGGATATTACTGTAGACATTTTTACATATTCAATTAGCATTGTTCACGTACAGTAAACACGGCTTTTAGCGGCCACTCACATATATTAAACTACAAGTACAACTATTACATCCCATTTTCGCACACAATATCTATATTCAGCTTAAATATTAACGATATCTGAATGCTGCCAATTCCTTAGAAAACCGCCGACCTAAGGAAGAAAAACCTTTACGGAAATCACCGAACATTTTCGGCCAAGCTATGACTGACTCCGAACCGATTTCGGAACACTATTGAGTATTATTACAAAGTGACAAAGGTCTGCAGTGTAAAAGTTGACTTACGTGTACATGGAAATAATAATTGGAATTCAGTGTACACATAATTCATTGGGTAAATTGCGGACGCGTCTCGTTTGTTTACATAGTAAACAATTCTGTCATTGCCATGTTCCTTATCACTCATTTAGTTTCACGTCACGTAAAGTTCGGTTATGATGTCATTTTGTTGCGTAATACTGCAAACAGTTGAACAGCATTCTCCCCTAGGCTATTTTAGACCCAACCTCTTTGAATAAATCTACCCAAAAGGAGCATTAACTACAGAAAAGGAGAGTTTTAGAATTGTGTAGTCTTAAAACCATTGTGATAAATAGAGCATTTGCTCCTACTTCGGCCAACATTTCCTTTGTTTAAGTGATATTGTAAAATTCAGCTAATTAAAAATTCATGATGTAATTATTTCTCACATGGATATTCATCAGACCAAGGCGCAACATGACGAAGAAAGCTTTTGTAAAAAAACTGATGCCGATATCATTTTTACACACGTATATACTTGTTGTTAACACTATACAAAAATGATGACGTTTAACCATTCGCTTGCTGAATTTTAAATTATATTTCTCCTTCTTTACCCATGCCCGGTTGCATAATTACATATATCTTCACTGTGTACAAGTATTTCGCTGTGGAGTGCACTGGTTGCACTATCCACTTGTAAATAGTGCAGACCCTGATGAGACAGCTCCTGCAGGAGCTGTCTCATCTGGGTCTTCACTATTTACAGGTAGGTATATTGACGTGAATAGCAAGAGAAGGGTTAAGTATTAAACAACCGTATGCATTCGCATGCATAGTTTCTGATGAGCAAAACCACGCCAAACAAACAAAAACAGCATTTGAATTTTTCTTCCCCCTCTCGTGCAATAAGATGTCGTCACTGGATATAGATTGTGTTTAAAATTACAGCACTGACTAGTTGATTGTTATTAACTGACGTAATTATTAATTAGTGTATTTTTAATATAAGGGAATACCTTGATGTTGAAGATAGAATATTATTAAAGTAAAACCTAATTGTTTTCATTAATGGAATGTGCATGTTTGAATTGATTTGATGTATGCGGGTGTCCTGCCAAAAGGCTTCCTTGCCAAGCGATACAACCATCAACCGGTTTTTGTCTACCTTATACAAGAGAACCCCATTAACCCAACGCTCCATGAATATTCATGTCAGAATTTATTTCTGCATGATTATTCATGAATTTAATATTTCAAATAATAATAAATATTCTGTTTGGCTGTGACAGAAACTTCAGAATCGGATAATAATAATAATAATAGACTTTATTTAACGAGAGAACTCATATGATAAAATCAATCTTCCATGAGGCCATCAACAGTAACATATATACAAGTACATACAAACATCCTACATGCATCTTACATTATAGAATGAAAGTATTCACTAAATAATTAGTATACAGTCTATAATATTTCAAGATTTTTGAAGAGTTTTACCCAGATGCCATAGGACGTTGGCGCGAAGTTGGCCCCATATCGCAATGACATTGGGTCCAACTACGGGCAGACGCTGTATGGTAACGTATATACATCAGCAATTGTACACATCTTTATTATTCCAACAGCAAACTGATCAGAGAGCTTCTACATGAACTTTTGTGGCAATTGTGTCAAAATTCTTCTATATGAAGTAAAGGGTTACTATAGTCTTTACCCGAGAGAGACGCAGATTTACGCCATTGCAAACAGTGTAGACCCAGATTAACCCATTACTTATAGGCTATTTTAGATCCAACATCTTTGAATAAATCTACCGAAAAGGAGCATTTACTAGAGAAAGGGTTTTGTTTTTAAGAACTGTGTAGTGTTGAAACCATTGTGATAAACAGAGCATTTGCTCCATAGGAGCAAATGCTCTATTTATCACAATGGTTTCAGAAAGTGGGTTTTACAGAGGCGTATAAAGGCGTATTGCTTTTGCTACAGTTTCTGCCACATTTGAATTTTCCATTGTTCTTGATATCGTTATAAAAACTGCTTATTAATATTCATAAAGTATTTTTTTTCTTAACTTTTTTTAACAGAACTTATAAAGCTGAATTATCAAATGGACTGTTCCAAAATTCAAACAGGTCAAGTGTATGGGGATTATTCTAAAGAAAAGTATAACATGAAAAACAGTGCACACCCTGATGAGAGGGCTCCTCTAGAAATCCTCTCATCTGGGTCTACACTGTTTGCAAAAATACATTAGTGACTCGTGTCCCGCACAGTAAGGGTTAAGACAGAATTATACTTTTCTTGAACGGTCGTTAGACAGAGGCTTATCTATACGTACAATGAACTAGTAAATTTTCTTCAGTAGTTTTTTCTTGAGCCGTCTTTATGGGGTATTTTTCTGTAAACCGTTCCAAAAGTTACTGCAGCTTATGATTTGGTTGTTTTGATGTCGGGCGAAGAGAACGGTGAATTGCCTTTTCGCTTCGTGTTGGTTTTGTATTTATTAGATGCACCAAGTTTAATGGTCTTGGTTGCAAGTGTTACAGCACTAACTCTTTCGATGTCAAATAAATTTCGTCTACCGAGACCCATGTCTGCTTCAGATTTCAAAGCGGAGTCTTCTTCCATTTCCTTGTTTATACCCGGAGTGTCAAACAGCTTGGATCCTGATCAGACGTCGAGTAACTCCGCGTCTCATCTGGATCCAAACTGTTTTGCAAATGTTATCGCAAGGTTGATGCCTGTGTTATAAAAGCAATAACACTCAGAAAATGTCTGGAACAAATTAACTGAAATCAGGTGAACTTCCTGATTGACTATTAATTACCTCAGTAGAAAGAATGTTTTATATTGCCAAGCCCTCTTTTCCACTGAATAGTGTGAAAGAAATGTTCTTTTCAACAATAATACTTCTTTAACCCTTTACTTCATGTAAACATATACAGTAAAATCTCGATTATTCGAATTTTCGTTATAAACGAATTTAGACCCTTTTAGGCGGGTGGCTGCTTAATACATGATGAAAGTCATGCAGAAAGCTCCTAGAGGAGCTTTCTGTATGACTTTCACCATGCATTAAGCTGCCACCTGTCTTAAAGATCGATAATAATACGTATTTTAGTGTTCGAATAATCGAGGTTTTACTGTATTTACGCAAACAGCATAGGCAAACAGCATATGCAAAACAGAGTAAGCTAAAAGGATAGACACATAGGTAGGCAAACAGTGTATGCAAATAACATAGACAAACATTGAATGCAAACAGCGTAGGGATAACAGTGTAGACATAGTGTATGCAAACAGCGCATGCAAACAGTTTAGACAAACAGCATAGGCAAAGTGGTAAGAAAACATAGTAAGCAAAGGGGTAAGCAAACAGTGTATACAGACAATGTAAAACGTAAAGACAGCGTATGTTATCAGCGTAGACAAACAGCGTAGTCAAACACCGCGTAGTCAAAGTACCTCACTACAGCGACCATTTCATTAATTAATATGACTTGTATGACTGAAAACTGGCCCCGAAATTTTTAACTTTTGAATTTGAATCTTAGTTTATTCTCAATTATCTGAGTTGTCTGATTTTGAGCTTGCTATGTGTCCACTGGATGCAGACCTGTGATGCATGTGTTTCCAAAGAAACCATGTTTTACTTGGTTTTCTTTGATGAAGACATATATAGGCAAATAGTGTAGACTCAGACCTGAAGCTCCTATATAACCTGTTCCTATGTTTTGAGGCTTCTCTTTTTAGCACACCTGAGTATGTCCAGGTGAACTTTTGTGATCGCCCGCCGTCCGGCGATCGTTCGTCCGTCTGCCTCTCTGTCTGTCCGTTCATCCGTCCGTCAACATTTGTTTTAAACGATATATTCTCTGAAACTACAAAGATAGATTTAAACCAAACTTTACATACATAAATAAATGGATTCATGATTGCCATGACAACCAAAAGAAAAATCTTGAAATTCTTCTCCAAAAACCAGTGGTCAGAATTGAACGATATTGTTGAAGTAGTCATCTTGTGACCCAAAATTGCCAAAATCATGTTGATATCTCAACAAAACAAGGGCGTCTTAAGAATCAGAGCTACAGATAAAGGTGCCTACCCAAATACTAAAATCGTAATTTTCCCACCAAGCCCTATACTCGAAGAGACGATTCTAAAGAGTGGTTATAGTATAGGGTTTGGTGGAGAAATACAGGAGTTGTTCTTGAAAATGTTTAAATTTATGCACCTTTCTAGACCTCTGTAAGATCCTGATCAGATGAGAACTGGCGACCGGTCTAGTCTACACTGCAAATACTGATTCAACTTTTCTGATTGTACGATTCATTTATCGCAACCTGTAATCTGCGAAACAGACACAATAATCGGTGTTTATTTCCTTAGAATCAGTAAGCATGAACTATGTATTTACTTCATATTTTTTATTGTATCACTGCGCTTCGTCTGGAATTAATAGACCTCTGCTAGCCAAAGCATTCCTGGAATGTAGCTTGATTCTCATTTACGCAAAATAAATAAATGTTTTCTTGTACAAAGCTATTTACTATCAAATATCTTGCCTAGAAAAATATCAACAGATCAGGATATCTGTGTTTTGAATAAATGTATCTCCCTAAACTTCTGTAGCTATCTGGACCTACGTGTACGCATGGCGTAAATAGTCTCGTTTTGTCATAATTTTAACTCTTCCGGTGCCAATGTCGCCTGTTGGCACCATTGAAAACAGTGCAGTCCCAGGTCAGATGCCGCCTTTTCAAGGCGGCATCCTACCTGGGACTTCACTCTGTATTTAACTTCAGCCCAAGCATACATGTTTTTAAAAACAAATGTTTTACGAATATACCTTTATTATTTAGTTTAGAATTATATTTGATATGAAATTATTATTGCAGACGACACTTTTAAATTTGGCGCCAAAAGAGTTAACTCAAGAAGCTGTTGAGACCTTCTGAAATAAAATTATCATCATTCTACGTCGGAACAAATCGCACTCATGCTACGAGCGATTTTGTTTAATTTTGTTTGGGATCATTGTGTGACGTCACTTGACGTACCATCGGGATCCACCGTGGTTGTGTTTTCAGAAAGATATTCAGGATGAACCAAATGTAAAAATTTAAGAAGGCATACTCTAATTATTCTGCAGATACGGTCATCTTATCACTTTAATGGAGACAATGATATCATGAATCTTAATGATTTTTAATGGCATAATGACGTTTCAGCAAGCTCCAAGCTGTTTGACACTCGGCCAGTAATTCCACAAAGGCTTGATCGATTCGGAATTACAATAAAACCTCTCTATAACGACCACTAAATTGTGTTAATTAGTTGGTATTTTGGGCAGGTGGATCCTTAAAGCAATGTGAAAGTAAGACAGAACGCTCCTATAGGAGCGTTCTGTTTTACTTTCACCTTGCTTTAAGCAGCCACCTTCATTTAATACAAATACTTAATGTAATTTAGTGGCCGTTATAGAGAGGCTTTACTGTAATCAAACTGACACCACTGTGATCAGGTCCAAAATCTAGGCTGGCATTACTTTGTTTCACAGTTGGGTAAATTAATTATTATCCCTTTCCCTGATCAATATTCATGTAAGAAATAATGACAGCATGCATATTTATTAGCCGATTTTTTGTAGCGTAAACTTTTCAAGGAAATATTTTGCTTTGACAGAAAATAGAGAATCAGATCTATGTCAGTTCAAAAGCTAACAGAGCAGACCCTGATCAGACGGCTTCTATAGGAGCTATCTGATCTTGGTCTACACTGTTTGCAAATACGTGAAAATGCGTTTGTATAAAGGGAAAGGTTTTGTTATACATATTAACCCTTTCCCTCATATAAACGTGTTTTCACGCATTTGCAAACAGAGTAGACCCAGATCAGACGGCTCCTAGAGGAGCCGTCTGATCAGGGTATACTCTGTTTGCTAATAGAATTTCAAAGATCTGTGTCTTTACTTTCTAAAATGGCTACAATTTTCCATCTTCCATATTTCGTTATAATCATTTTATCTATGAATATTCAATAGGTATTGAAATTTGGAATGAATACAGAACAGGGAAAGGGTTAAAAACAAGTATCTGTGAATTTGATTTCTCTACACTCGTTGCACTACTTCAGTCGTACCACCGGGTACAACTAACGCAGATCTGGTTTATGGATTACAGTCGTCTACCTCACCCAGAGAGTCTCGATCTACAAGCCGATGCTAATTGTTTTGACAAAGCGCTACAAACCCGATCCAGTGACACACATTACGGGCAATTACGAACGAGTTGTACATAAACATCTTTTACCCTTCTCCCATTAATCTCGTCCTGGCCTTGCACGTGAAAACATCTTGGATCCAGATAGGACGCCGAATAACTTGCGTCTCATCAGGATAAAAGCTGTTTGACAATGGGTCAAACGTTTCTCAAAGTATTGTTCGAATCGGAAGTAGTCAAAATTGCATTAGGTCGAATTTGGAGCTGCCTGTTTTTCACAGCGGGAATGGGTTGATCCACCAAGCATCATCTCCCTTTTTTACGCGAAATTAGGGTTTACGGAATATAACATATGTATGCGCAGATGTCATTCATTCCAGACGGTCGCTTCTCATTTCTTTGTTACATAGCACTTTCAACGCTGTATTATCAAATGAACTGTTCTAAACTTCAAACAGGTTAAGCTTACTGCGAATATTCAGGGAGTATTTTAAGGAAAACTGTAACACGACAAACAGTGCAGATCCTGATGAGAGGGTTCCTCTCGTCTGGGTCTACACTGTTTGGAAAGGACATTAGTGACTCGTTTCTAGCACTAATGGGTGAGGATTACCTAAGCGTGTATCATTTTCAGAGTCAGTAACTGACTTGAAACTTGCTATGATGTTTGCTTTACAGATTCATTTTTATGTACTTAAAAGTATTGGGGGATTCATATTTTTGATTTACCAAACAATACTAAGATCTAAACAAATTTGATTGTTTTATCGGTCACGATTCCAGTCTTACCTGGGTCATTAGCGGCGAACAATTGGACATACACTGCTGTTTGAGGTTAAACGTTGATCGACTTAAGGGTTACAGGTAATCTATTCAACATTGTTGCGAGCTGGAACACAGACTGTGGTTTCTTCGAAACAATTTTTAAATTTAACCTTTTCAATGCTGACTTTCCAAAGTGGTATTGCCCATTGGTGTTTAATTATAGAGTCTATTAAGTATGGAAACTTCTATTTGCAATAGACGTTTGAATTACAAATAGTGTAGGCTCTAATCAAAGAGCTTCTAGAGGCTCCTTATGATCTGGGTCTACACTGTTTACAAATGTCGATGCACTCCTTTTCCGCATTCATTGGGTTAAGTACAGTAAAAACTCGATACTACAAAATTTTAGTAATGAAGAATGTATGTCTTTGTAGGCAGGTGGCTGCTTAATACAGGGTGAAAGTCATGCAGAAAGCTCCTAGAGGAGCTTTCTGCATGAGTTTCACCCGCATTAAGCTGTTAGCTGTGTTAAAGATCAATAATGATATGTATTTTAGTGTTCGAATAATCGAATATTCGCTGTATTTATATTCAGGGGAGAGCACTCACAAAGTCCAACGCCTTATCCTAATTACTCTTTCACTTCATGAATATTCTTGCAAGAAATAATGACATCATGAATATTAATTACATTTTAATAACGTTTTGGTCATGGTAGAAACTGTAAGATCATATCATTATCTATATTATTCCAATAGGCTGTTATTCCTTAAGCAAACAGACACTGATTAGACGGCGCATAAATGAACCGTCTGATCCGGGTATGATCTGTTTGCAAACGCGTTTACAGGCGTGTCTATGGAGCAAAGAGTAATGGCAGATGGAAGCTTAATGCAGGGTGAAAGTTATGTAGGAAGCTCTTGACTTTAACCCTGTATTAAACAGCTACCTGTTTGATAATATAAAAATTGGTATTCTGCTAAAACTCCGGCTTGTAGGACTTTAAGACCGGTTCCAGTTGAATGCAGGACGAATATCTGTTTGCCAATAAAACTAGGTATGGTTCTATAGATTTTGTCAAAGTTAAACATTCCTGTGAAAAGTTTACTTATATTCTGAAAAAAAATCAGCTAATAAATATTCACGATGTCATTATTTCTTATATTAATTATGGAAACGTTAAGCTGTGACTGTGTACCCCCCCCCCCCCACACACACACACACACGTACACCAAAAATAGGTCTAATTATTGGTCTGTATGACAGGTGGTAGCTTAATACAGGTCAAAAGTAATGCAGAAAGCTCCTATAGGAGCTTTCTGCATTACTTTTGCCCTGCATTAAGCAACCACCTGCTTTTTAAGATTTCTGTGTTCAATCAATTCAAAGTCGCTTAAGAGAGGTTCTACTGTGTATGCTATTTGATATATGATATATTTGGTGTCTAAATTGGATCCAAGAAGAACAGATTTATCCCAATAACACAACACCGTTAATCCTTAATTGCGGATAATCCATACGCCACGCAGAGACGGCGGATGACTCATATAGACACCAGACTCACAAAGCGCTTGAAACTCAAACATCCAGAACAAATTGATTCAAATCGAGTTAACCAATTAAGTCAGGTGTCTATTCTAGGGCTATATTTATACAAACAGCATAGACACAGACCAGGGGCCTCCTGAATCGTTTGATCAGAATCTGCCCTGATTACTGGATGAACTGTTAAGATGCACAATAAAAAATCTCGTCTTATGCAAACACCAATAAAGGACAGATATCAAGTCCTTACAGAAACCTTTTTGCATAGCTTTCGTATTGCATTAAGCAACCACCTGCTTTATTGCACAAATCCAGCGTCGACTGATTAAGTTGTCATGACCAAAATGTTCCGTGTTCATGGGTTGTTAAACCTCTAATACTGAGATTAAATTTAGAATAAATATCGGTCTTAGAGACAAATGGCAGCTTAATGCATGGTGAACGTCATGCAGAAAGCTCCTAGAGGAGCTTACTCCATGACTTTCACCCTGCATTAAGCAGCCATCTACCTAAAAGTTGTTAAACCCTTCTCTACTAGAATTCTGGTTTAGAGGGGGTTACTGTACTCTCTGCATGTAGTTAATAATTGTGATATTACACTAGAACCTCTCTATAACGGTCACTCAGTTGTGTTAATTAGTTGGTATTTAGGGCAGGTGGTTGCTTAAAGCAAGGTGAAAGTAAAACAGAATGCTCCTATAGGAGCGTTCTGTTTTACTTTCACCTTGCTTTAAGCAGCCACCTGCCTTTAACGCAAAATACTTGATGTAATTTAGTGGCCGTTATAGAGAGGGTTTACTATAGTATTTCTTAAATGAATATTTATTTGGTAAAGGGTTAAGCAACAATATCAAATAAATGCAACTCTTGTTCGTTCAACACTTTACTTCATAGATACACCGTTTCACACCTTTGCAAACAGAATAGACCAAGACCAGGCGGTCCCTGTACGGGCCCGTCTGATCAGACTCTGCTCTGACTTCTTATAAAATTACAAAGATCTGATTATACAGTTCTGCCATGGCCAAATGCATGTGTTCATAAGCTATTATTAAGTTTCACCTAATAAATATTCATGATGTGTTTATTTCTTGCATGTATATTCATGGGGTTAGAAGTTATGGTCACTCATAACAAATTATTCTGTTTTTCCAGACGGTGTCCAGAGAAGCGGTCGTGGACATGAAGCAGGTCGGGTCCCAGGCCCAATTCTGGCTTCTTGCTGTCGGCATGAATGGCACACTGGCTCAGGTACACTTCAACAGCTCCCTACCCGACATCTACTCTGAAGGTAAGACCCACTCGTCCCTACGTTTCATAACCTTACGATCTGCGTCCAAGTTTCAGCTTTATCTACCAAGAGTTAACAACTGCGAACCTTTTAGAAAATTATTTGCTTATTCTGGTGCATTGCTTTTTAAATAATTTCGCAAATATGTCAAACATTGTAATTCAGTTGATCACTTCAAAGGTCTTTACATGCAATGATACAAATAAAAAACACTAATTAATGCAATTAATTTACTCCTTTTCTAGTCAATTTGCTATTTTCAGATACATGTATATATGTGTAAAATTTAATTGATGTTATCACCATTATTGTCATAGTAATGCTGATAATAATAAGTAAATAAATGAAGAATAATGATACTACTACTACTAATAATAATAATAATAATTGTATCGACACAATTTTAGTTGGGTGTGAAATTGTTGTTTAAAAGAAATGAAAATGTGTAGGATAATTACTTCTCCGAAGCTCTGGACTTAAATTTGATATCGTGACTCTTTGTATAACGGGGATACATTATTCGGCCAAAAAAAGATAACTAGATGTGATGTGCAACACAATTACAGTTTAAATGGACATAAAAGCCATCTTTTTTACATGAACGCTTTCGCTTATGTAATATTTCCACTGATAAAACTGACCGGTCCCTTGGTGGTATCGACAGCTTTCGCAGCCTTGTCAGTATGTTATTACAACGGTTTAAGTTCGATCCATAAGGAGTGGGGCTTAATTAGTATAGAACCCAACGCGTTGAAAAATCAACAAAATCATTGCGATAAAATGGATCAAATGCAAATGCATTGTTATTTTTTAAATAAAAGAATACTCAAAAACTAGAAATGCTAGCCAATACTCGACGTTCGGCCGAGTACGTGAGTATTCTAGTACTCGGTCTCATCCATAGTTTCCATCAATACCAATAAATCCTGTGTGCATATTTCATTATAATTATTCAGCTAATGAATATTCATCATTTCATTATTTCTTATATGAATATTCAACGAGGAAATGGTTATGGGGTCCAATGTGAGTTTTGATGCTTTACGTAAATACTTTTCTTGTTTATTGCTGCAGGGTCGCGTCATTTCCCAGGCAGGTACGCCAACAGACACACCAGTGCTGTTATCACGTACGACACCAGTTCAACTCTCAATATCTCCGTTGACGTCACGCTTAAAGAAGGCATGGTACTTCCGGTTGTGTCCTGGGCTCATCCACAAGTTGCACCAACTGATGGAGGCTCAACGTTCATGTACTCAATTTACACTACCCTACTAAACTGCGACTGTGACCTGCCTTCAGACTACTTTGTTCAGGAAGAAGTGGTGGACATCTCAGAAACGGTCAGTATAATCGCTTCTTATTCTGTAGTTTGTTTGTTTTCAAATACAGTAAAACCTCTCTAAACCGGAATTCTAGTTGAGAAGAATTAAGATACTTTTAGACAGGTGGCTGCTTAATGCAGGGTGAAAGTCATACAGAAAGCTCCTAGAGGAGCTTTCTGTGTGACTTGCACCCTGCATTAAGCTACCACCTGTCTCCAAGGTCGATATATATGCCATTTGTATGTCCGGTTTAGAGAGGTTTACTGTATATTGTACGGGACTGCTTTTATCATTGCCTTTTCCACGCCTGTCGAGATCTTGTTTGTGTCACTTCATTCCCTGGGTTTAACCCTTTCCCTGTTCTATATTTAGACCAATTTTCAGTACCTACTGAATATTCATTAACAAAATAGCTATAAAGAAATATGGAAGGTGGGCCATTATAGACAGTTTAGAAAGCATAGAAAACAGATCTATCAAATTTTGTTAGCAAACAGAGCAGACCCTGATTAGACGGCTCCTCTATGAGCCGTCTGATCTGGGTCTACTCTGTTTGCAAGTGCGTGAAAACACGTTTGTATGGGGGAAAGGGTTAAAAGTATTGCTCCCATACATCGGTATTAATACGTAAAACACCTGCACCTTGAATCAAGAAGCTCAGGTAAATTAATACTTATTCAATGTTCAATGGTGTGTGGTTGAAGTATTATGTAACGTAATATACTAAATTAGTTCTGGACTCTTGTACCACTTTTCTCATTGACTCGCATTTGCAAACAGCTGGGATCCATGTGAGACGCCGAGTAACTCGGCATTTAATCTGGATTTAAATTGTTTGACACTCGGTCAATAGTTTTCAAAATCTTTATTTAATCGTAAGTAGTCAAAATTACACAATATCCAAATCTGAGCAGACATTTGTTTTTATAATTTGGTAAAGTTTAATTCTAATTTCGCTATTTATATGATCAAAGCTTAGGACCATTCAGTTGTACCTTTCCTTTCCACCATCTCGTTTGAATGAATGCTATGAAAACGTATATTATGTGCGGGTAGTATTTTGAAACTGGTTGTCCCAGATTCGATCTTGATGTATTATTATGCTCGTTTGGAATGCAAAACATGTACGATAGAACATCCCTAAACAAAGGTGTATCTTAAATGCTGATCCATTTCCTCCATAGATACGCCATTCTACATCCCATTCCCTGTAAAAGTCACTTTATGAAACCATTGTGATAAATAGATAAATAGAGCATTTGCTCCATAGGAGCAAATGCTCTATTTATCACACTGGTTTCAAAACTACACACTTCTAACAATTTTCTTTTCTCTATTAAAGGTTCCTTTTCGGTAGATTTATTCAAAGAGGTTGGATCTAAAAATAGCCTATGAGGGAATGGGTTAATGCAGAATGAAAGTAACACAAAACTCTACCGATATAGTTTTTCTGCATACTTTGCGTCCTTTATTACATAACCATGTGTTCTCAAAACGCACATTCCGAGTTCTTTCGAATGACCACTGAGAGATGTAAGGTTAAACCTCTCTAACCAGCACGTTGAAATCAATAGACATGCCACTCTTTAAGACAGGTGACAGCTTAATGCAAGGTGAATGAAATGCAGAAAGCTCCTTTAGGCTAAAGAATGTGTGCATGACTTCCACCCTGTATTAACCCAGTTTGTTTGTGGTCGGTCGTGTAAATGATAATGGGCTGTAATTAAAACTGAGTTTGGTGTAACATAATCTTGTGCCCATCCCACAATAGTTGTAATTATTATTGAAGACATTCCACTTTTGCATTAATGTAATCACTAATTCGATTGTCAACGTGAGAAAATACGGTCCTCGATAGAACCATTTATTTCAACAGTAAAGAATACAGTAATACCCCTCTAAACCGGAATTATAGTAGAGACAAAATTAGACCCTTTTAGGCAGGTGACTGCTAGAGGAGCTTGCTGCTTGACTTTCACCATGCATTAATCCATTCTCTTATAAGCTATTTTAGACCCAACCTCTTTGAATAAATCTACCGAAAAGGAGCATAACTATAGAAACGCAGAATTTTATAGTTGTGTAGTTTTGAAACCATTGTAATTAATAGCGCATTTGCTTCATATGGAGAAAATGCTCTATTTATCACACTGGTTTCAAAATGCTAATTTTATAGAGACGCAAAATGCGTCACTAGGGGGTAATGTGCTGCCACCTGTCTCCAGTACTGAATTGAACGTCCGGTTTAGAGGGATTTTACTGTATTAGTGGACCGTTTCTAGTACATCCATTTGATAAATAAACATTGGTTATTTTATTTATGATGAACTCGTCCAAATTAAGAATTAGAACCCATTCATTTTTCCAGTCGGTTCTTGTAATACAAATAAGCAAGAGACCATCAAAACATGTCTAAATTATGAGTCTGTAAGACAGGCGGTTGCTTAATGCAGGGCAAAGTAATGCAGAAAGCTCCTATAGGAGCTTTCTGCATTACTTTTTCCCTGCATTAAGCAACCGCCTGTTTTTAACACTCATATGTTCAATAAATAAATGACCGCTTAGGACAGGTTCTACTGTATTTTTAAACCCGTTGACATTAATTTATGCTGCTAACAATATAGACCATGATCAGACACTCCTTCAGGAATCATTTCATCTTGGTCTACATTGTTTACATTTAACCCGTATTGAAAGGATGTTTGGATTGTTCAGTTAGTTACAAAGCACTTATCCTTTTTTCAGTCAAATCAACGCATTTTCAAGCCTTTGAACCATCTGGCAGTGGCTGTTATGTTTGCTTAAGACATTATAATACATAGATCTTACTCTAAGGTTTCTACCAATACGAAAACAAAACATGTGCTCGTATGCCATTTAACCCTTTCCCTCATATAAACGTGTTTTCACGTATTTGCAAACAGAGTAGACCCAGATCAGACGGCTCCTAGAGGAGCCGTCTGATCAGGGTCTGCTCTGTTTTGCTATTGTTATTTGATTATGATTATAGGTATGATTCTTTATTTTCTATAATAGCTACAATATTCCACCTTGTATATTAAATTATAACTATTTTCCCATGAATATTTAGTAGGTATTGAAATTTGGAATAAACATAGAACAGGAAAGGGGTTATAGAATCAGCTAATAAATATTCTTGATGAATATTCAACAGGGAAAGGATTAATACTTTTTCTCTCTCCCAGCGTGGCGTTTGAACCTCAAACATTTCATTTTCATATTTTCCGCAGCCAAATGTGATTCTCGCAGGCATCGTGTTCAACGCTCGATATGAGATCGAGGTCATCCTAGATGACGGAAGCGGCGACTGGCGGGCCATCGTCACTCTGTCCACGCCCAAATGTGATCGCACGAAGTCCGGAGTGCCGACAGTGTGCATGACCGATCCCAGCGCCACGGTCAGAGTTCGTACAAGAACCACCACCAAAACACCATCGACTACAACAAGAGGTAAGACTGTTTCTCATTCAGGGTGATACACATTTATTAACCGTTTACTCCATAGTCTTAGATATACCCTTTGACACATTTGCAAACAGAGTAGACCAAGATCAGACGGTTTCTGTAAGAACCACCTGATCAGAGTCTTCTCTATTTGCTTTTGGACCTATATAGGTAAGATTTTACAGCTTCTGCCTTGGCCAGAACTGATGTGTTCATTACAAAATAACATCTAATTGACATTGGTTAACTCATTCGTTAACCCATTCCCACATATTGATGCCTCTGCAAAAGTCACCTGTTGAAGCTATTGTGATAAATAGAGCATTTGCTCCTATAGGAGCAAATGCTCTATTTATCACAATAGTTTCAAACTACAAAATTCTAAAATGTTTCTTTTCTCTAGTTAATGCTCCTTTTCGGTAGATTTATTCAAAGCGGTTGGATATAAAAATAGCCTATGAGGTGATGGGTTAAGTCATACTATTCACGAAAGATAGAGCTAATTAATACTAAAGTGCATTTGCAAGAGTCACATTGCGGATTGTTCGTTTGTCTTCTATTTAAAACAAAGCCAAACAGTTTATATTCTCACTAGAGACCGAATATTATAAAAACATATTCACATGTCAGGCTTGTGCGTTTCGGTGGTAAAAACAAATATATTTTCCAATCGCAATTCTCATTTATATACAGTGATTTTGACAGTCAGTTCAGCTGCCATGCGTTACATCATATTCATGTGTAGCACGGATCACCTGATAAAATCCAGTAAAACCTCTCTATAACGACCACTAAATTACAGCAAGTATTTTGTGCTAGAGGCTGGTGGTTGCTTAAAACAAGGTCAAAGTAAAACAGAACGCTCCCATAGGAGCGTTCTGTTTTATTTTGACATTGCTTTAAGCAGTCACATGCCCTAAGTACCAACTAATTAACACAATTTAGTGGTTGTTATAGGGAGGTTTTACTGTACGTACTCAAATACTAAAATCGTCCATTCTCCACCAACACTTTTGTTGTGATCACTCTTTAGAATCGTCTCTCTTTAGAATCGTCTCGAAGAGACAAATCTAAGGATGGTCATACATTGTAACATAGGATTTGGTAGAAATAATGAATTTATTCTTGAAAATATCATAATTTACGCATATTATCTGGATCCGTGTAACAGTAAGGCCGGACTTATCTGTTTCGCTGTCAATTAGTATCATAACATGGTCAAATGTATTATTTCAGAATACCCAGTAATAGTACCCAGTGGCAGTTATCCTCCCATCTGGCTAGGTAAGGCCTTAGTTCACCTTTCACAAAAATGATAATCAATATTATAGAAGCCTTGCAAGAAAAGCATTGTAGCCACACGTCTTCGCCTGTAACATCAATAACAAAAATAGTTTCATCCTAAATTTGAAAAAGAGTTTGTAGCTAAAACCATTTTCTGACATAACGGTTTTAGTTAAAAATCTCCCTGAATCAATTCATGAGTACATTGTGTACGAATTCCATTGTATGTTTTAAGTTAAATCTTTCCTTCATATAAACGCCTTTTCGCCCATTTGCGGGGTAGACTCAGCTCAGTCGGCTCCTATTATACAGTTTCTGCATGAGCCAAAACATTCTGTGTACATATGCTGTAATAAATATTCAACTAATAAATATTCATGGTTTTATATTCCTTACATGAATATCAAACAGGGGAAGTTATCAAACACAGTAAAACTTCACCAATCTGAACATTTAAATAAGTACATGTACATGTAAGTATCGGTCTTTAACCCTTTCCCTGTTCTATGTGTATTCTAAATTGCAATACCAACTGAATATCCATGGACAAAATAGTTACAATGAAATATGGAAGCTGGAACATTGTAGCCATTTTAGAAAGTAAAGAAACAGATATTTCGAATTCCATTAGCAAACAGAGCAGACCCTGATAAGACGGCTCCTATAGGAGCCGTCTGATCTAGGTCTACTCTGTTTGCAAATGCGTGAAAACTCGTTTATATGAAGGAAAGGCAGCATAGTGAAGGTCGTACAGAAAATCCCTGTTAGCTTTCTGTATAACGTTCATCCTGTATTAAGTAGCCACCTAAAATGTTCTCATTTATTCTTTACTAAAAGTTCATTTTTAGCACAAAGTAGCTCTTTGAATGCTAGTGTACAGACATTTGCAAACAGAGGAAACCCAGATCAGACGTTCCTAGGGGGGAAGGGGGGGGGGGCTCTGATTAGGGTATGCACTTTTTGTCATTCAAATCCCTGTGAATGGACTAGATCGTTAACCCTTTCCCTCATATAAACGCATTTTCACACATGTGCAAACATAGTAGACCTATTTTGACTGCTTTTGACATGATACAGATCTTATTCTCAAGTTTTTGTTAAAGCAAAAACCTTTCTTGAAAAGTTTACATTATATAAAAATCAGCAAATAAATATTCATGATGTCATTATTCATGATATCATTATTTCTTACATGAATATTGAACAGGGAAAGGGTTAAACAGCGACGGCCTACCTACAATACTTTTGGCACTAATCTCTTGACACTGTTTTGTTTTCTTCTTCAGAAGACTGGAACATTACTAAAGTAGATATGAAATACGATTCTAGGAGTCACAGCGTGTTTGCATCAGTCACGTGGTCACTCCCATTCAATCACACGAGAGTAACCTCGCAGGAAGTCGTCTGGAGCAACCTTGTGCATGAGCAGCACATGGACGCCGGAAGAGTGACACACGTGTCAGCCGCCGCCAACGTCAACACTTATGAGCTCAAACTTAAGCCACACAATGTGTATAGTATATATGTAAGTATTGACATTCTGTCAAATATTGAACATGGCTTGAACAGTATATATATTGTTCCACATTCAGAGTAACAGATAAACGTGCGTACCAAAGTGCTAAAAACGTCATTTCTCCACCAAACCCTATGTTGTTACCACTCTTTAGAATCGTCTCTTCAAGACGATTCTAAAGAGTGGTAACAAGACTGGGTTTGGTGGAGAAATAAAAGATAAATTAATAAAAATGTTTCAATATACGCAAGTTTCTACCGAAAGGGCACATTTGAAAATCCTGTTTTTAGATATACTACTATCTCATATGCGGTCTGTTCAACATGAAATAAATGCATCCATTTCAACGAACTCACCAGGCGTCTCATTGGATAACAAACTGGGACAACATCTAAATACAATGTATTGGATATAGAGGTTAGAACTATTAACCCTTCGCTTGCTATTCACGTCAATATACCTATCTGTAAATAGTGAATACCCAGATGAGACAGCTCCTGCAGGAGCTGTCTCATCAGGGTCTGCACTATTTACAAGTTGATTGTGCAACCAGAGCACTCCACAGCAGTGATTGCACAGCGCAATACTTGTACACAGTGAAGATATATGTAATTATACAACAGGGCATGGGTAAAGAAGGAGACATGTATCTAAGAAATGTGTTTTAAAATTCAGCAAGAGAAGTGTTAAAATAAAAATGTAAATTTGGTTGGTTAACATTAACACAATTCAACGATACATAAACATAATTCAGGGATACACAATACCATATACTGTTTTATTTACCAAAATAAACATCCGAATAATTTTCACTGCTGGTTCCAGGTGGTTGCAGCGTACAAGGATGACAACGACCAGATGCGGGAAACCAAGAGCAGGGCAAAATTCATCAACACGACCATTACTTCTATGCCATTGGTTCAGCCGATTAAAGTTGTGCAGTCAGGTGAGGCCAATTGACCTTTTAAAGTTAACCCTTTACCTCATGAATATTTATGTAAGAAATAATGACATCATGATTATAAATTAGACTACTCAAAAGATATCAAATTCTAAATTTTAAGGACAGTTGGTAGCTTTATGCAGGCCATAGCTATGCAAAAAAGCTCCTAAAGGATATTTTATACCGAAATTCCTATGCGAGCTTTCTGTATTGCTTTTGTTATGTACTAACCCTTTCCTCATGTAAACGTGTTTTCACGCACTTGTAAACAGAGTAGACCCATATCAGACGGCTCCTTGTCTGATCAGGGTCTGCTCTGTTTGATAGTGGAATATCATAGATTTGCTTCCTTACTTTCTAAAATGGATTCAATGTTCCACCTTCTTTATTGATTAATGACTGTTTAGAACATGAATAGTCAGTAGGTATTTAAATAAAATAGAACAGGGAAAGGGTTAAGCACCCACCTGCAGTTAAAGACTCATATATTAATGAATTAAATGGTCGCTTTAGAGAGATTCTACAAGGTATGAATTCCCAGTAAATATAGCCGTGCTATCACGATTACCGTGCAAAGGCTACAGAAATTGGAAACAAATGTTTTTCCCCATAAAGGTCATGTTACAAACATTGTGGCATACGGTACCGTACAAAGGCTACAGAAATTTGAAACAAATGTTTATTCCCATAAGTTTATATTACATACATTGTTGCATACGGTACCGTACAAAGGCTACAGAAATTGGAAACAAATGTTTATTCCTACAAAGGTCATGTTTCATACATTGTGGCATAAGGTAGGCTACCATACAAAGGCTACAGAAATCCGAAATAAATGTTTATTCCCACAAAGGTCGTGTTACATACATTGTGACATACGGTACCGTACAAAGGCTACAGAAATTGTAAACAAAATGTTTATTCCCATAAAGGTCATGTTACATGTATTGTGACATACGATGTATATATACATGTAGTAGAATCACTTTAACCCTATTCCCTCATACTGACGCCTTTTGACGTTTCTGTAAAGAGCAGTATTTTTAAACCATCGTGATAAATAGAGGAATTGCTCCATAGGATTGAAACAATGGTTTCAAAACTACCCAATTCTGAAATGTCCCCTTTTCTAGTAAATGCTCATTTTCCGTAGATTTATTAAAAGAGGTCGGGTCTAAAAGTAACCTATGAGGGAATGGGTTATATCGTCCAATTAATTTGTTAATATCGAGAGTCTTTAAAAAATCAGGTGGTTGCTTAATGTAGGGCAAAGGTCATATTGGAGCACCTAGACTGAGCCATCATTTGATAGGCCTCTTTAGAGGGATTCTACTTTACAAGCTATGTACATGTACTCCATTTGTAAATGTGTGCCAAAATGGGACGGTTAAGCATATTACTGGGCTCCAAACTGTTTGCAAGTCCGAAAGCAACTAAGTATGTGATGCATTATAATCGAACCTCTCTTAATCGAACCTTTTAATTTATTGATATAGGAATCTTTAAAACAGTTGGCTGCTTTATACAGGGCAAAGGTAATGCAGAAGGCTCCTATTAACCCATTACCCCCTAGCAACGCATTTTTGCGCTTCTATAAAATTCACGTTGTGAAACCATTGTGATAAATAGAGCATTTGCTCCTATAGGAGCAAATGCTCTATTTATCACAATGGTTTCAAACTACAAAATTCTAAAAAATTCTTTTCTCTAGTTAATGCTCCTTTTCGGTAGATTAATTCAAAAAGTTAGTGTCTAAAATAGCCTAGGAGAGAATGAGCTAAGAGCTTACTGCATAAGTTTGCCCTGCAATATGCTACCATCTGTGATCTACCATTTCCTCCACAAACGCACGTTTCTACGCCTTTCTGTGCCTTTGCAGGGTCTGTTCTGTTTGCTTATGATACAATATAGATATGATACTACAGTTTCTGCAATGACTTAGCACTTGTGTGTTCACGTGCCATTACAAAAATGAATCTAATTGATATTCATAATACCATTATTTCTTAATTAATATTCATAGAGTAAAGGGTTAAAATCAAGAATAAGACAACCTCTGAGTTGTCGTAATACGGGGAGGGGTCTACTGAACTGCATGTACTAAAATAGTGTTCGATTTATCGAAGGTTTTGCTGCAGACTGAAAAAGTATAGGGCCAACTATGTACTAGAATCCGGTTTTCTCATTCGCAAGACTATTAAACAGCCGTCTTCTTTTTCGTCACCTTTCGTCAGTTACAAGTGATTTGTCTGTCGTCTGATGCTATTCTGTCTTCTGTTTTTTCTTCATTGGTGTCTCTCGTTCGTTAAAGATGTCTTCTGCTTAAAACATATTTTGCTTAAAATGTATTGTAAATGTCGTCTGCTGAAAATTCGTCTGCTGAAATTGTTGCTCGCTGAAATTGTGTAATTAGTTCATAGCACGTGATGTTACTTTCGTCTGTAAAAATGTATCACTTTTCAGATGTTTTCTCTCTATTTTTATAATAAATATACATGTGAGATTACAAACGGTTTGAAAAGGTTAACCCTTTCCCTACTCTATGTTTATTTCAATACCTACTGAATATTCATTTATAACATAACTCGTGGCTTCAGCGTGACGTAACACTATCATTTATTTTTTGATAATCATGGGCATATATTCACTAGTGAATAACATTCGAACGACCGAATGACATTCGAACGATTCATACGCACTGTCAAAACAAACAAACTGGCGGACGGTGGTCGACCTACCTGTCCACGATTGAGTCACGATAGATGGCAAAGGATTGTTGGCACTTGCGCCTTAATTTCGATAAAATAATACAAATTGTAATCGCTGTCAGGAATCATATACGAAATGTATGCCAAAAAAGACCTACCAGCTACTCTGACCCATACAATCCATTCTACATTTAAAATGCCTCCTCAACTTTGCATTTTCTTCACCGCATGTCCTTTTGTTTATGCAGATTTCTACTCATACAAATATCTCATCAATCAACAACTATAGTCATCTGAATCCAGCACAGCACAAACATATTTCAAATATGCTATACTCACTAACTCAGCTGATCGCGAAAATCTTCCTCCTATTCCAACACATTTTATGCAGCAGTTCGTACTGAATCTTTTGTTCATTTCAAACATTTTCACTGAACTTGAATCGAGATTTTTTTCTCGGTGGAAATGTCCATGTCCATGTGTATACATACAACACTAATGAAGGGTTTAATATACCAAAACGAAGGCGCATTTCGAATCCCATTGACAGTGAGTGTCGGACGTGTTGGCGACTGTATGTGGGTCTTCATGTAAATGGCGCGCTTTACATAGACACATGTTGTGTACAATGACGTCATAATGTGACGTGTTGGTAACTATGTATGTCAAAACTGTAACTCAAAATTTATTTTGACGTGTTTCTGTATGTTTTTGTATCATAAACTATCACAGTTAAATTGAATACCAGAGAGGTCTGAATTAGATCCTGGTTGATATGACAGTAAGTAAAAAAAAAAGTTGGAAAATTTGGACCTACTTTGTCCCAGTTACCTAGCGAACCTAATAACACCTTTCATTCATCATTTCTATATGTAAGGAGAATTTATAACAATCCACGTTACTGCTGAAATATTGGCTGCAAATAACATTTGTGTGTGTTATGTTATAAATAGGATCTTGCATTCGTGTTCATGGTTATTGGATTTATTAAATTCTTTTTTTTTTAAAACGATTAAAAAACTCGCTAAAGCTCGTTTTTTATCGTTTTAAAAAGACTCATTTAATAAATCCAATAATCAAGAACACTCATGTAAGATCCTCTATATACAAAATATTAATAATGAAATAAAGAAGGTGGAACATTGTAAATATTATAAAAAGTAAAGAAACATATATTTCAAATTCCGTTAGCAATCAGAGCAGACCCTGATATAGGAATCGTCTTATCTGTGTCTACTCTGTTTGTAAATACGTGAAAATGCGTTTACATGAGGGAAAGGGTTAATTAATGCACGTGAAAATGATACAGAATGCCCTCTTTTGAAACTTTAGAGTAACTCGACGTCACATCCGGAACCAACATTGTTGGCATTCTGTTCATGGTTTTGGAAAGAAAACAATTGAGAAAATGTATTGGACGAATTTTTGGCAAAATTATATAGTAAATATTTTTATCACAGAATCTGCCTTGTGGGACTGCCGTAACAGAGTGCCGTATTTCGCAGAAATGCACTAGTGCATTTTTTAATGCAATTAAGCAATCATTAGCCAATCGTAGCGCTCATTTAAGCGTTAGCCAATCGTAGCGCTCCATGTGTGCTATCCGTTCTATTACTACCCTGCAATGGCCGAAACAGCCGTCAGCTATAGCCTGTTTTATTTTCTATGGCGTTTTAAGGCTTATGTGATAAAAAGAACCTTACATTCGTGTTCATTACAAATTGTTTTCATGAAACAATATGTATTGAACACTCATGTAAGATCCTCTATAGCACAGCTATTACAATGGTACAGTTAAACCTCTCTATAACGACCACTAAATTGAGTTAATTAGCTGGTATTTAGAGCAGGTGGCTGCTTAAAGCAGGGTAAAAGTAAAACAGAACGCTCCTATAGGAGCGTTCTGTTTTACTTTCACCTTGCTTTAAACAACCACCTGCCTTTAACACAGAATATTGATGTAATTTAGTGGACGTTATCTAGAGGTTTTACTGTATGTGAATACAGTGTGATTTTGCTATGACCGAAACTGTACACAACTCAGATTTAATTACATAAGCAAACGAAGAAGATCCGGACCAGACGGCTCTAACAGGAACCGTCTTTTCTGGGTCTACTCTTTTTGCAACGGTGCGAAAAAAAGTCTTCTATATGAGGGAAAGGATTAAAGGAGAATAAGTACTTAGCGTGCAAAAGGTTAAACAATAATGCATATGTCCTCTCTTTTTTGTCTGTAGAGGAAGGAAAAGAGATTCTTGAGAGCATCCTTATTGGATTTGGTGTCGTCTGCATCGTCACCTTAATCGGCATAATCCTACTGTGCATCTACAAGAAGAGACAGAGCTTCCGTGACATCATCATCACCAAGACAACCGTGTCCAAGAGCAACAGCTACAAGTCCAATGTCGGATGTAAGTTAGATTTTGTTGCAATTGTTTTGAACCGATGTCCCGCTAGGCGCGATCTGATTCACATTTTCAAACAGTTTGTCTCCAGATGAGACGCCGAGTAACTCGGTGTCTCATCAGGATCCAAACTGTTTGACGCTCGGTCAATAGTTTCTCAAAAACTTCAACGAACCGGAAGTAAGTGACACTTGTAACAGATCCGAATTTAACCCTTTCTTTCATATAAACGCATTTGACCCATTCCCTCATATTGACGCCTTTTAACCCATTCCCTCATGTTGACACTTTTTAATCCATTCCCTCAGTGACATATTGGCGCCTTTTGACGCCTCTGTAAAAGTCATGTGTTGAACCCATTGTGGTAAATAGAGTATTTTCTCCATAGGAGCAAATGCTGTATTTATCACATTGGTAATTTCTAAAACAAATATTTTTCTAAATTATTCCACAAGCAAATTAACTGTTTCTCTGCCATTGTGGTATATATGAGTACATAAATTATACAGATACTACGGGTCCAGATGAGACGCTGAGTAACTCGGCGTCTTATCATGATTTAACCCATTACGTCATAGGCTATTTTTAGATCCAACCTCTTTGAATAAATCTAAAAGGAGCATTAACTAGAGAAAAGGAAGACTTTAGAATTGTGTAGTATTGAAACCATTGTGTTAAATAGAGCATTTGCTCCTATGGAGCAAATGCTCTATTTATCACAATGGTTTCACAAAGTGACTTTTACAGAGTCGTCAAAAGTCGTCAATATGAGGGAATGGGTTAAACTGTTTGTCCCTAGAAGTTTAAACAATCGAAAATGGTAGCAGATGAAAACATTTGAAGACGACCATATTTGGCAGCAAAAGAGTTAAACGAGAATGTAGGTTCTTGGCATTATTCTAAAAATGGACACCGACTATTTTTCTGAAACCACTTTTGATATCAACTGAGATCCTAGGTTTCTGTCATAAGAAAGTCGTTTAAACCTTAAAAAGTCCATAAATACGCATTTCTACGCCTTTGCAAACTGAGTAGACCCAGATCAGACGGCTCCTATAGGAGCCGTCTGACCAGGGTCTGCTCTGTTTGCTAATACAATTTGATAGATCTATTTCTTTGCTTTCTAAAATATCTACAATGTTCCACCATATTTCTTTATAACTATTTTTTAATGAATATTCAGTAGATATTGAAATTTGACTTGCTTTTGAAATATTGTAGATTGCATTTGTCAATATTTCCTGTGTTTACACGCTTTTATAAAAAGATTGTCTGATAAATATTCATGCTGCCATTTCTTACATGTATATTTATGGACTAAAAAGACACGTGATAACTGAATGCAAGTTTCTCATTTGAGAACCAAGGATCGCAGAACGCATTGTGCATGTTTCTCATTTGAGAATCTAGGATCACAGAACGCGTTGTGCATGTTTCTCATTTGAGAACCTAGGGTCTCAGAACTTATTGAGGAAACGGCATCACATGGTGTAGTCCAAGTTTCTGTAAACGGTTAAAATAGGTTAGCCTCACTTATGCCTGTAATTATAAGTTGACTCACCCATTAGGAGGGAAAATCTACTTTTCATTTGGAGGGGTGTTTTGTAGTTAACCCTTTCGACGCTGAATTTAGAAATGGACTATTCTAGAATTTGAACAAGCCAATTATACCGTGAATATTGGGGGGTATTTTAAAAGAAAAGTGTAACATGACAAAGAGTGCAGACCCTTATGAGAGGACTCCTCTAGGGGCCCTTTCATCTGGGTCTACACTGTTTGCAAGCTATTAGCGACTCGTTCCCCCGCACTAAAATGGTCAATATTGATGTTGGTGTGAAGGCTGAATGTCTTAGCAATGAAGCAAATGGAGCAAGTTCATTTTAACTCTCTCGGGAGACAAATCTTGTTTGTTTTCTATTAATGATTAATGTGATTTTATATATGTTTTCTGTTAATATTTCATGTTATTTTATATACCGATGTGAACGTATAATGGGATTGACATTTAAAATTTCAAATTATTCTGGATTTCTTTGATAGCAGAATTTTAGTTTAATGCAGAACAAAAGTGATGTACAAATCTCCTATAAGAACTCTCTCCATTGTTGTCCTGTGTTAAGCAAACATCTGCTTTTTAATTTGTTGATACCGTAAAACCTCTTTAACCCGGACATCGGTCTTAGAGACAGGTGGCAACTTAATACAGTGTGAAAGTCATGCAGAAAGCCCTTAGAGGAGCTTTCTAGAGAAGCTTTCTGCATGACTTTAACCCCACATTAAGCTGCAATCTATCTCCAAGACCGATGTCCGGTGTTATTACCTGTGTTAATAGACTTGAAAGTATCTAAATCTTCTCAACTTAAATTCCGGTTTAGAGGAGTTTTACTGTAAATCATTTTTTTTCATTTTACCAGAGATTCTACTGTATTATGGGATTGTTACATTAAACTCGGTCAATGTATAAATCATAAACGTATAATCATAAAAAGAAAAGAATTTGTTCCGCTGAAAACTGTCAAAATCCAAAATTAATTGTTGTATATTCTCTTTTAATATTAATTTGATACTTACAGAGGAAATAAGTGTTCGTAATGAGTTCTTGGATTTGCTATTACATGTATATATAGGATATTGAAGATATCGCATGCATGTTTTGAAGTTAACCATTCGCTTGCTGTTCACGTCAATATACCTACCTGTAAATAGTAAAGACCCAGATGAGACAGCTCCTGCAGGAGCTGTCTCATCAGGGTCTGCACTATTTACAAATTGATTGTGCAACCAGTGCACTCCACAGCAGTGATTGCACAGCGCAATACTTGTACACAGTGAAGATATATGTAATTATACAACAGGGCATGGACAAAGAAGAAGAAATTCATTTTAAACTTCAGTAAGCGAAGGGTTAATGTTTTTCATTTATTAAATAACAATCTACGGACCTTTCTGAACGTCATATTATGGTGAGCTAAAATAAAACAAGAGAAAAGTTAAAATTACACCATCCCATTGTTTTTGTAATATCTCCGTATGAAAACACTGACAATGGAACCACGGGGAATAGCAAACAGTGTAAACCCAGACTCAAGCGCCTGAGGCAATGTATCTGATTTATATAATACACTTTACATCCAATATTACCTTTCCACCAGTTTTTGAACACAGGAGTCATAAAGAAACCCTTTCCTTCATATAAACGTGTTTTCATGCAGTTGCAAACAGAGCAGACTCAGATCATACGGCCTCTATAGGTGTCGCCTGAACAGGGTCTGCTCTGTTTGCTAATGGAATTTGAAAAGTGTTTGTATTTTCCATCTTCCATATATTTCATTTTAACTATTTTGTCCAAGAATATTCAGCAAGTATCGAAATTTGGAATAAACATAGAACAGGGAAATGGTTAATTCAGGACAACGGTAATGCAGAGCTCCTGTATGAGCCCTCCCATCAACGTCTATAATGTTTGTTACGTTACACCTTGATTTCAAACTACAGTAAAACCTCTCTATAACGACCACTAAATTGTGTTCATTAGTTGGTATTTAGGGCAGGTGGTTGCTGAAAGCAAGGTAGAAGAAAAACAGAACGCTCCTATAGGAGCGTTCTGTTTTAATTTCAACTTGCTTTGAGCATCCACCTGCCTTTAACACAAAATATTTAATGTAATTTAGTGGTCGTTATAGAGAGGCTTTACTGTATTTCCTGAGTATTTACCGTATGTTTTACCTGATATATATAAACACTCGACACTTTAATGGTGTATTTCACTAAAACCTCTCTATAACGGACACTATATTACATTAAGTATTTTATGATAAAGGCAGTTGGCTGCTTAAAGCAAGGTGAAAGTAAAACAGAACGCTCCTATAGGAGCGTTCTGTTTTACTTTCACCTTGCTTTAAGCACCCCGCCTACCCTAAATACCAGCTAATTAACACAATTTAGTGACCGTTATAGAGAGGTTTTACTGTTATGATAACATATTCAAATAGTTTGGACCCAGATGTAACGTCTCAACTCGTTGACATGTTATTTGATTTAAACAAGAAAACTGTGACAAATGAATTTTGAGAATTGAAGCAAGTGGACTTTTCTTAAACTAATATAACAAAGAGACAGTAGCCAATGCCCCGTACCTTTTCACTAGGCTTGACTGGTGATAGTGTTAAACATTCCCCTGCTTGACTGATAATACTTTTAGTTTGGATCCAGATGACACTGGCTCAAAAGTTTTTTCAAAAAAGTTTGATCGAATCGGAAGTAGTCACACTTGCACCAGATCTAAATTTGAGCAGACATTTTTTTTTAAAGCAGGGTAAGGGATAAGAAGCTTCACGCAGTTAATTATCACCCCATGCCGAACCTGCCGTTTCTGTAAACAAGATAAGTCGAAAAACTGTGACGTTGTTTAAATCATTCATTGTGCCAAAAAATTTACTCCACTCTTTAAAGCCTACGAATTCTCGTTTGCGTCAAACATTCTCGTTTGCGAAGGTTTTGTTTTTCTTTTTGCTTTATGTTATTGCACGTTTAATATACGATGCCTGATTCGCATTCCGGCTAACTGAATCGTGATCGAGTTACCCTATCCTCTGATCTAGATCTACACAGTTTTCACTCTCGTGTCTATTGGAGATTTCCTGTAAAAGGGGTTTGATCGGTTTTGCAGGCACTAGTTCGTGTATCGTGTAACAGAGAACAGAAGTGTGTACAGTAAAACCCCTCTAATGCGACCATCCAAAAGAGGTATAATGCTGGGTGGTAGAGGCAGGTGGTAGCTTAATGCAGGAGAAAAGTAGTGCAGAAAGCTCCTAGAGGAGCTTTCTGCATTACTTTTGTCCTGCATTAAGCAACCACCTGCTTATAAAGACACTCACGTTTATTCATTAAGTGGTCGTTTTAGGGGGGTTCTACTTATAATGTCTACTAGTACACGCGTTACGGAATATTAGAGCGGAGAAAGAAAAAAAGGACAACACTATTTTAACAAGCATAATGAGTTTGTCAAAAACACCGGTTTTTATCAGTAAAAGAGCCGATATAACCATTTGATGCTTATCCTTTTAACCCTTACCACGCTGAATTTTCAAATAGACTATTCCAAAACTCAAACAGGTCAAGCTCATGGTGAATATTTAGGGATTTTTCTAAAGAAATGTGTAACATGACAAACAGTGCAGACTCTGATAAAAGGGCTCCTCTAGGAGTAGATATAGAGAGAGGGCGCAACAGAGAGATACAAACTATTAGAGCGGGCGAGATATAGAGAGCAAAAAGGAGAGAGAGAGAGAAAGAGAGACAGACAAGCACAGAGAGAGAGAGGGAGAGAGAGAGAGAGAGAACTTTTGGCCCAGGAAAAAATTAAATAGAGTAAAAAGATTAACAAGCATAATTGGCTTTATAAAAACACATTGAGAGGAACCGTCTGATCTGTGTCAACTCTCTTTTCAAAGGGACCAAAAGTCGTCTATATGAGGGAAAGGGTGAAGGAAATCTTCTAAAAAAAACAAGACACGGACAGACACTGTAGACTCATACTATGAGGAAACCCTTTGAGCCGGGTATGCATGGTTTGCCGTTATCGATTACGCATTTAGCATTCGTCGTAATAGGGTCACTTTGTAAATTATTGTCAAAGCGACGGGTATTTTTTGTGATATATTTACCCTTTTATAGTAAAACCTCCCTATAACGGCCACTAAAGTGTGTTAGTTAAATGGTTCTGTTTTACTTTCAACTTGCTTTAAGCACCCACCTGCCTTTATCACAAAATACTTAATGTAATTTAGTAGCCATTATAGAGAGGTTTTACTGTAAATGCTTGAAAAAGCCCATTAGTTTTGTAACTACGGTAAATCCCCTCTAAACTGGACATTAAATTTAGTACATATCAATCTTGGAGACAGGTGGCAGCTTGATGAACGGTGAAAGTCATGCAGAAAGCTTCTAGAAGAAACAATGACAACATAAATGTTAACCCTTTCCTCCATAAATACGCCTTTCTACGCTTCTGTAATAGTCACTTCTTGAAATCATTGTGATAAATTGCTTTATTCATCACAATGGTTTCAATATTACACAATTCTAACATTTTTCTTTTCTCCAGTAAATGCTCCTTTTCGGTAGATTCATTCAAAGAAGTTGGGTATAAAATAGCCCAATGAGGAAAGGGTTTCATAATGGCATATGAGAACAGAACTTTTTGGCTAAGACAGAATCTATAGAAACAGGTTTTGTTCCATTGTTCCAAACGCAAACAGCGCAGACCCTGATCAAACATTTTCTACAGGAGTCGTCTTGTGTCGGGTATTCCCTATTTGCAAAGGCATACAAATGCCTATATACATGTATATACGATAATGATATTGATACTACTGATATAGCAGAGAACGAATGCAATTTTCTTAACCCATTCCCGCATACTGACGCCTTTTGACGCCTCTGAAACCATTGTGATAAATAGAGCATTTGCTCCTATGGAGCAAATGTCCTATTTATCACAATGGTTTCAACATTACACAATTCTAAATAAAATTTATTCAAAGAGGTTGGGTCTGAGCGGCCGTATGAGGGAATGGGTTAAAACTATGCGCGACATAACTGGTATTTACAAACAGTTTGGACCCAGATGAGACGCCGCGTAGCTCGGCGTCTCAAGTAATTCAGTGTCACATGAGGCTCCAAGCTGTTTGACACTCGGTCAATAATGTCTCAAAAGATGGATCGAATCGGAATTAGTTCACATTGTCTTAGATCCAAATTTTAGCAGACAGTATTTTTTTTCACAACTGGAGAAATGGTAAGATTGGTAGACAGATAAAAGAAACAGTGAACTGATATGACTTTCCGTGATTTATGAGTACACTTCAGTCTTGTTCATCCACTATCAATATTTGTCAAAAAGTGATTCAGTAATTGCCCTAGTTATAATTAAATTTCTGTGTCAATTTTTACCGTTGCCATAACAACTGTCTAGCGCGCGCCGCGGTGTTTGGAGTGGCAGGCATCGTTATCATTAGAGAAAAAATGCTTATCTTCTCAAAAAATCATCTTTCAGTGCGATTATATTTCTTCAACGATAAGATCGCGACGTGATGCCGAATTAAATGTGTATGATGAAAAAAAAGATTATTTCCATCATAATCTGTGGCTTATCCTGAAAATCTACCAAAAAATAACGATGAAAAATGAAGTCTGCCAAATCTTTGAAATAATGAATTCTTCGATATGCCTTATCATGTCCAACATGTTTGTAGATGTCACGCTTTTTAAACAAACATCCAATACTGTGGGATTAGAGTAAGCCTTCTCGTGATAGGTTGGTCTATAGTGTGCACTAGTTACATGTACACATATGTCTCTGTGTGTACTCGAAAGGTGGACCATTATCCCGCTATCAATGATCTGAAACGTATTTGCAAACAGTTTGGATCCAGATGAGACGCCGAGTAACTCGGCGTCTCATCAGGATCCAAGCTGTTTGATACTGGGTCATTAGATTCTCTAAATCTTGATCGAATCGGAAGTAGTCATATTACATAAGATTTAAAGTTGAGCAGCCATTTTGTTTTCTTTCACAACCGGGGTAATGTTTTATTTTTTACGATTATGACAGGGTGTAACTGTCAAGGCATACATCTATTAGCTATTTTTATAGGAACTAAGTTTCAAACCTTTCCTTCATTTAAACTTGTTTTCATGCATTTGCAAAAAGAGTAGGCCCAGATCAGACGGCTCCTATAGGAGCCGTCTGATCTTGGTCTACTCTGTTTGTATAGGCGTAGAAAAGCGTATTCATGGAGTAAATGGCTAAATGAGGCCACTGCAGGACTAAAGTAGTGCAGCAAAACTCTTCTGATAGTCTCTGCATTACTTCTGATAGTCGCTGCATTACTTTCGTTCGGTGTTCCGTCTTCATATGCAACACTCAGTAATAGAATATAAATGTATACGTGCTAATCATAGCTGACCTGTTATTTGATGAAATTACTGTATCAGAATAATTGTATTTAAGATTCATTCTCACATGTATTGTTAATTGGTGAAACTTTTAACTTATCATAATTTTGCATGTTAACCCTTCTCTTGCTGAATTTTAAAATACATTTCTCCTTCTTTACCCATGCCCTGTTGTATAATTACATATATCTTCACTGTGTACAAGTATTTCGCTGTGCAATCACTGTTATGGTGTGCACTGGTTGCACGATCAACTTGTAAATAGTGCAGACCCTGATGAGACAGCTCCTGCGGGAGCTGTCTCATCTGGGTCTTCACTATTTACAGGTACGTATATTGACGTGAATAGCAAGCGAAGGGTTAAAGTATGGTGTTACCAGGATAATTCGATTCCCAATTAATTTACATAAGTAATAAGCTAATTCGTGAAATTAAGTATAATTTGCCTGCTAATGTATGAAATTACCAGAACAATTTAATTTGAATAACAGAGAATAAGGTCTTCACAATAACGACAACTCTTCTGGAATCTTCTGGCTTATCTATCTTGTTCCATGTATTACGTACTTTTCATGTATTTTCACTATGCGCAGATGTTTTCTGATGGCTAAAAGCAACATGTTTGCTTAATGCTTAATAAATAAAATATTTGTTTAAACCATTTCCTCCATAAATACGCCTTTTTAGGCCTCTATAAAAGTCACTTTCTAAACCATTGTGACAAATAGAGCATTTGCTCCATAGGAGCAAATGCTCTATGTATCATAATGGTTTCAATACTACACAATTCTGAACTTTTCCTTTTCTCTAGTAAATGCTCCTTTTCGGTAGATTTATTCGCTCTATTTATCACAATGGTTTAAAAGCTTTTCACAGTTCTAACATTTTTCCTTTCTCTAGTAAATTCTCCTTTCCGGTAGATTTATTGAAAGAGGTTGGGTCTAAAAATAGCCTATGAGGTAATGTGTTAACCTATGATCTGATAGATACGCCCTTTCACGTCTTTTGCAGACACGGAAGTGCACGATCAGGGGATTCTTGTAGGGGCCGTCTAATCAGGACCTGTTCTGTTTGCGCATCGATTTACCCATTCCCTAATAGGCTATTTTTAGACCATACCTCTTTGAATTCATCTACCGAAAGGGAGTATTAACCAAAGGAACGGTTTTTTAGCTTTGGGAAGTGTTGAAACCATTGTGATAAATAAATCAGTTGCTCCTTTTTATCACGATGGTTTCAGAAATTGACTTTTACAAAGGCATCAAAATGCGTCAATGGATGAATATAGATCTGGTTCTACAGTTTCTGTCATGGCCAAAAATACGTGTGTTCATATGGCATGATAAAAATATCATATAATTAGCATTCATGACGTCATCATTTCTAACATAAATATTCATGAGATATACGGTTAAGCCAGCGTCGGTCTTAAACATTCATAATTTGACATCTTAATAGTTGGAAACATCCATTTCGTAATTGGAAAGATCTGCTTTATACAGTAAAACCTCTCTATAACGGCCACTAAATTGTGTTAATTAGTTGGTATTTAGGACAGGTGGTTGCTTAAAGCAAGGTGAAAGTAAAACAGAACGCTCCTATAGGAGCGTTTTGTTTTACTTTCAGCTTGCTTTAAGCAGCCACCTGCATATAACACAAAATAATTGACGTAATTTAGTGGACGTTATAGAGAGGTTTTACTGTACATATATTAGGACTTGAGAAATGCTAGTTCTGACGTCAATGATCAACTTATTTACAGAAAATTTCAACTTTAAGCAGACGATAATTTTCAAAAAATACAAATGGGAATGAAATCTTAATATTCTTCTGGTATCCAGCAATAATTTCTGCCAACTAATATATTTTTACATAAATGATAGATACACAACTAAACCACGCTAGATAAACAATGGAGTCAAGTCTACAAACTACTTAAAGCCATGCGGTTTTGAACGCAATTAACCTGTAAGAATGCAATGAATACTTTCCTTTCGCGATACCAAGGCACAAATTTTGTCAGAAAAACAGCGAAACCCCATTAGTTTCCTATAATACATAATAAAACACCAACCGAATAAAGATACGTCCGCTATCTCTCAGACGACTGAATTTTTCCGCTGCTGTTATATACTCAATTACTTTCTAACTGTATCGTCTTACTCCATGAATATTCATGCAAGAGCTAGTTATAAGTATTACTTCGATGAATTTCTATAATGACATACAGTAAAACCTCTCTATAACGGTCACTAAATTGTGTTAATTAATTGGTATTTAGGGCAGGTGGCTGCTTAAAGCAAGGTGAAAGCAAAACAGAACGCTCCTATGGGAGCGTTCTGTTTTGCTGTCACCTTGCTTTAAGCGGCCACCTGCCTTTAACACAAACAACTTGATGTAATTTAGTGGCCGTTATAGAGAGGTTTTACTGTAGGCCTACCAGTACATAATTGTTGGGCAGAAACTGTAGAATCATATCTATATCATTCCACAATAACAGACTGGAGCTGACAAATCTGGATTTTCTCTGCAAATACGTGAAAATGCTTTTTTATAGAGCAAGAAACACATAAGACATTCTGTAATCTGCAAAACTTGTTCAATTCGCCAAAGGGCATTTGGGTCAGTGTCCGGGGTTATTTCTGAGTACCAGGTCATTCTCAAGTATCTGATTGGTCAGATTCTTGAGAATGATCTCATACTCGAGCATCACGTTTTATAACATCGGAGTCTGGATGAGATACCAAATAATTCGACGCCTCAATTAGATATTTACACTTTATTACCCTTCAGAGTAAATCCTTGGAATTTGATTGGTCAGTTTGCCACAAACTGCCGCGGTGTACAGAACCGTATTCGGCAGCTTCCACGGAGAGTACAGAATTCAAATTTGACGCGTGATGTCACTCGGTTTTGTCTTCGTTTTAAGCGTCGATTCGAAATTTCATAGTGTCCTTACTCCATTTAATTCTGGACGGATTACGACCAAATAATCGATAATAAACGTAAAAAACTGTTCCTCATATGTTCCTCAATTTGACACTACACAATGTGACATGTATCAACTTCTCAGTACAACGTGTAGATATCTAACCGTTTAAACTCAAATGTTTTCAAGTGAAGTTTGAATTCCGCTCTCGGAATGTGCTCTGTGACGACGAGATGACGTCATTTTTTCCTTGCCATGTCGTCATATAATTAGAGATCTAATGTCAGCAAAAATAAGAGTTGTTCGTTTCTAAATTAAGTAAATCTGATCTCTAACGGCCCGTGACGGGTAATAAATTCGTTACACGGTAATTTGCCAGGGTGTACGGGCTGGTATGCCCGGGTTAGATCACGTATTTCCTTCGGCTAACGCCGAGGTTCGAGTTATCAGAATTCGAGATATCGAAGTTCAACTGTATATATGAAAAAGAAAAAAAAGGGTTCCACGAATCAAAGAGATGTTAGTGCCATGAATTTTACGAATACGTGTAAAATGTCGCTGATTTTCACATGGGGCCCATGCGGACGTACAGTGTCGAGTAATTCGAGATGTTAACTGAATGTCGTTTGTTATTTATTATGTTGTTGTTGTCTACAAATGTGTTATTTGTATCACGTTTT
This sequence comes from Azorinus chamasolen, assembly GCA_963576725.1. Lineage (NCBI taxonomy): Eukaryota > Metazoa > Mollusca > Bivalvia > Cardiida > Solecurtidae > Azorinus > Azorinus chamasolen. Next base: position 109,284,596 of record OY755235.1, on the reverse strand, counting down.
GAAGATTCGTCTTTTAGTTTGTTTTTCAGTAATATAGTTGATGAATGCCGTCTGTAATTTTGTAAATTGTGATACAGTGATTTTATAGTGCTTGTGTACAGAATCAGTAATGGATTTACGTAACAACCTTTTCTAGACTCACAAAATATAATATAAAAGTAAAAACATGCGCGCTGCACAAAAAGGCAACACAATATATAGCAGCAAAATATAAGCATGTACAGTTAAAACGGCAACAACAGAATATACCTGTAAGCGGAGACTATGTAAATATTTATATTTAAATAAGCAAATAGATCAGATCCGAATCAGACGCGGTCATCTGCTGTCTGTAAATATTGTCGTCTAATTCTAGTACTGGTTTGACTTCTACTTATACAGTACAAACCCCTCTAAACCGGACGTTCAATTTACGAGCAACAGGTGACAGCTTAATGCAGAGTGAAAGTCATGCAGAAAGCTCCTCTAGGAGCTTTCTGCATGACTTTCACCCTGCATTAAATAGTCACCTGCCTAAAAGTATCTAAATTCTTCTCCACTAGAATTCCGATTTAGAGAGGTTTTACCAAAACAGCCTCTACGTATATTTTGTAATTACTCACCTATAGGAGTCGTCTGATCTGGGTCTTCTCTGTTTGCAAATACTTGGAAAATGTGGTTATATGAGGGAAAGTCTTAACACATGTATTTTTTTTTTAAAAAAATAAAAATTGAAGCAGACGACACATTTAGCAGCTGAAAATTTATGAGTCTGTATACACGGACCATAGGCAGAAAGGTTTCTGAACCTCAGACCATTATCACGGGAGGTCACTGTGTTTTAGGAGCGTGACCACTGGGATTTTCCGTTCTTCTAACCATGTGATCGACAGCATTGTTGTAGCTACCCAAATAATCCTATAAATCCTCTGAAATGTATTGTCATTCAATCGTTTGACCTAAAAAAATCCGTCTGCAAGCATTGCCGTCTGCTTTAAATTTCAGAGTGAATATTTTCCTTCAATTTCTCATCGTAAGTGGAGTGTCAAATAGTTTGGATCCTGATGAGACGCCGAGGTACTCCTAAAGGAACTTTCTGCATTACTTTTTCATTCTGCATTAAGCAGCCACCTGCCAGGGCCTGAAAGGAGCTCTACTCTAAAATTCGCTTTCTATAAAACAAGTTCTTCAAAGTTTCAAACAGTTTGGCCCCTGGTGAGACTCTGAATAAACTCGGCGTCTCATCTTGGTCGAGCCATATTTCAAAGTTGACCACATCATGGAAATAGTAAACGCTTTACTCCATAATGCCTTTGCGAGTATACCCGATAGGAGCCTTCTGGCCAGGGTCTGCTCCGTTTGATTATTGATATACATGTATATATAATACAGGTATGATTCTACACTTTCTGCCATGGCCAAAACGTCCCGTGTCCATGTTCTATTATAACAATTAATCTTATTGATATCCATGATGCCATTTTTTCTAACATGCAGTGAAACCTCTTTATAACGGCCACTAAATTACATCACGTATTTTGTGTTACAGGCAGGTGGTTGCTTAAAGCAATGTGAAAGTAAAGCAGAACGCTCCTATAGGAGCGTTCTGTTTTACTTTCACGTTGCTTTAAGCAGCCACCTGCCCTAATATAGACCTACTAACTAATTAACACAACACAAAGTGGCCGTTATAGAGAGGTTTTACTGTAAAAAGTCATGGTGTAAAGGGTTAAGTATAAATTATAACCGGATGTGTTAATACAGATCCATGCAAGATATAAGCTTTATTTAAAAATGGTATATCCGAGATTTGGAGGGATTTGGGTACAAAGAAAACCCAGAAAGTTTTCCTGTTAAAGGTCCAGATAGCGGAGCAGTTGTCGATGTTTGTCTAAATTATCCCGAATTGAGATCTATAGTCTTACCCTGATAAGCCTTATCGTGCTGCAAAAAGGGATACAGGCTAATAACCTTGTCGGATGAAATTGCCATATCATAAATTTGAGAAAATGTTGTTCAAATGTCAAACAGGTTGGATCCTGATGAGACTTATGGTCGGATTGCAAACTTTTTGTGATATCGAGCTTAACCCTTTCCTCCATAAATACACATTTCTACGCCTCTGTAAAAACAATCTATTGAAACCACTGTGATAAATAGAGCATTTGCTCCTATAGGAGCAAATGCTCTATTTATCACAGTGGTTTCAAATTACATTTTTTCCTTTTCTCTAGTTAATGCTCCTTTTCGGTAGATTTATTCAAAGTGATTAGATCTTAAAATAGCCTATGAGGGAATGGGTTAACAAGATAACAAACAGGATTCACCCATTCACTCATAGGCTATTTTTAGACCTAACCTCTTTGAATAAATCTACCGAAAAGGAACATGTTCTAGAGAAACTGAAAATTTTAGAATTGTGTAGTTTTTAAACCATTGTGAAAAATAGAGCATTTGCTCCTATGAAGCAAATGCTCCATTTATCACAATTGTGTCAAAAGGTGATTTTCACAGGGGCGTCAAAAAGGCGTCATTATGAAGAAACGGGTTAAGCTCAAGCATTGTCAACAAACTTTGGTCCACAGAAAATGTATTGAAATCATATTTCAACCTGTTGGATATTTGTTTTGTACTTAAAAAGTAAAAATCAGTCCGCAAACTAAAAAAATTCTGCAGACGAAAAATTTCTCCGCGTTCGAATGATAAACCATTATCCTGCTTTGCAAAATTAAATTGTCGTCTGGTGTATACATCGCCTGTTGCTCTTTAACCCATTACCTCATAGGCTATTTTTAGATACAAACTCGTTGAATAAATCTACCGAAAAGGAGCATTAACTAGAGAAAAGGAAAAGTTTAGAATGTTTGAAACCATTGTGATAAATAGAGCATTTGCTCCTATAGGAGCAAATGCTCTATTTATCACAATGGTTTCAACATGTGACTTTTACAAAGTCGTCAAAAGTCGTCAATATGAGGGAAAGGGTTAACCCTGTATTACATATAGACGTCTTTTAACGCTTAGAAAACAGAGAAGACCCAGATCAAACGGCTCCTAGAGGTATGCTCTTCTGCTTGCTGAAGGAATTGCATATCACTATAGAAATCCAGCAAGTAAATATTCATTATATCGTACATAAATATTCATGAAGTAAAGCGTTTAAATATGTTCCCGATCTGCTTAGTTGTTTTAAGAGAGACTGAGTGGCAGACTGGCAAACAACCTGGACTCTGATAAATCGTCTACATGTAGATACCCAGCATCTCAATGGGATCCAAACTGTTCTCAATTACGAGCGAGGTCGCGATCAGCAAGATAAAGATTGAATTATCAGTTTTATGAAGACAGGGGATTCATCTTTATAATCTTGGTTCGTTTCGAGCCTACCTGTCTAAGTCCAACTTGGCAATATGTCTTGGAGCCCTTACAACTGCGGCCTGGTTTTAACAAATGGGCTAATTTTCCACGCTAACCGATAACAGTACACCCGCACCGTTAACCCATTCAGTCATAGTGACGCCTTAGGCCCATTCCCTCATACTATCGCCTTAGGCCCATTCCCTCATACTATCGCCTTTGACCCATTCCCTCATACTATCGCCTTAGGCCCATTCCCTCATACTATCGCCTTTGGCCCATTCCCTCATACTATCGCCTTAGGCCCATTCCCTCATACTATCGCCTTAGGCCCATTCCGTCATACTATCGCCTTTGGCCCATTCCCTCATACTATCGCCTTTGGCCCATTCCCTCATACTATCGCCTTTTGACCCATCCGTAAAAGTCCATTTTTCACACCATTGTGATAAACAGAGCAAATGCTCTATTTATCAGAATGATATAAAAACTACACAATTCTATTTTTCCTTTTCTGTAGTAAATGCTCCTTTTTTGGTAGATTTGTTCAACGAGGTTGGGTGTAAATATGGCATATGAGGTAATGGGTTCAAATCCGTCCTTATTCTGAGTGTTATGAAATCTGTAAAATGCAAAAAAATACAGAAATACATAAAACACACGTATTTCATCAGCGATATATTGTTCTAAATATATGAAGATGAATAGCATAAAAAACTGACACTAATTTATATATATCATGACCATAGATCCATTGACCTTATCCGTTTTTGCAAATAATTGTGGTTTATGTTACCCGGGTCTATACTGTATGCACACTCCATGTGTGACTGCGGTCATTGGTCAAATACTGGAACTTTCCTTGATGAATATTTCTGTGAGAAATAATGACATCATTAATATTTATTAGCTGAAATTTTATAAAGGGCTGAAGAAAAAGATCTACCCATGCCCTGTTGTATAATTACATATATATTCACTGTGTACAAGTATTTCGCTGTGCAATCACTACTGTGGAGTGCACTGGTCGCACAATAATAATAATAATAATAATAATAATAATAAAGACTTTATTTAACGAGAGAACTCATTTGATAAAATCAATCTTCCATGAGGCCCTCAACAGTAACATATATACAAGCACATTAAAAACAATCTAGTAAAAGCTACATACATCTTTAAAGATACATATGGTTACAATCAACTTGTAAATAATGCAGACCCTGATGAGACAGCTCCTGCAGGAGCTGTCTCATCTGGGTCTTCACTAATTAGAGGTAGGTATATTGACGTGAATAGCAAGCGAAGGGTTAAGACTCTTTTATTCAAGAAATGAATGGTCCCTGAAGACAGATTATATAGCATACATTAGAATATTTGCTCGTGCTGTTTTGGTCGCTCATAATTTCTACAGTTACAAATCAGTTACACATGCAGTATATCTGGTTGAGATGGGTATTGTGAAACACTTTCAATTGCTTTCAAAGCTATTTTACATACATAGCATTAGCGGCGTCGTAGACTCGGTTTCTGTCTACACAGTTTTCATTCGTGTGCGTCTGTGTTATTTTATTAACAAGCTTGACAAACAGTGAATAATCTTGTCAAACGGTCAATACGTAAGACTGTGATTAGTCATGCTCTTCACTGTTTTCGACCTCTTGAACTACATACCTAGCGTAAGGGAGGTGAGTGACGTGATGAGTCGAAATTTGACTTCATTATTTGTACATTTACTTACCGGTAGGCGAGGCGACATAATGAGACGAAATTATAGCACATTACTTTGTACATGTACTTAGCGGTAGGCGAAGCGACGTGTTGACGCGAACTCAGAACCTCATTACTTCACACATGTACTTAGCGATACGCCAGACGACGTGATTGGGCGAAATAAGAGTACATTACTTTGAACACGTACACGTATACTGTACATGATTCAAGACTGGACCTTATATACAGTAGGTCTGGCATCTAATTGCATTGAACTTTATCCTGTAATAGTATGTGTGCCCAACGCCTGCTCTGCTGCAGATGTTACTTACAGTAGAACCTGTCCTAAGCGGCCATTCATTTATTGAACATAACAGTCTTAAAAGGTATGTGGATGCTTAATGCAGGGCAAAAGTAATGCTGAAAGCTCCTGCAGGAGATTTCTGCATTTCTTTTGATCTGCATTAAGCTATCACCTGACTTACAGATCCGGAATTAGACCTTTCTGGTGGCCGCTTAAGACAGTTCTACTGTATTTCAAATCCATTAAAGCTGATGAGAAATCATTATACGATTGTAAAATACATGTAGCTTGGATTTAACAGTTTGGATCCTGATGAAACGCTGAGTTACACGGAGCCTTATATTAATCCAAGCTATTGCAAAGGTCAGCAAGATTAGGATTAACAGCATGTGTCATTGAGATAATCATTGAGATAATCATTTCTTAGATGTAACCGCCTTATTACCGTATCAAAAACAATCTTTAGTTGATGTTAATTACGTAAGTGATGGATTTCAAAGGTCAAATAAATGTATAGACGTTTATCTAATGACATGCAAACAAATTTTCTGCAAATTATGGAAACCTTTTCTTTGAACTGTGCATTTAATAGAGGAAAGAAATTTATGTCAATTAGTGATTAATTGTAAATGCGACGAGATTCTTGTGAATTTGTCTTTTCCAATCGCCAGTGTTTTGCATCAAGCTAACTGTTTGTATGTTACACGTGAATTCTCATGGCCGCATGAAATTTATAGTAGAACCTCTTTATCGACTTTACTTTCATGAATATTCATGATACTATGAATATTAATTGCATAATATTGCATATGGACACAGGACTGATAAGCCATTACAGAAACATAGAATCTGGTTTATATTACATGTATTCCATAAGCAAAGCGAAAAGACCCTGATCAGACAGTTCCTACAGGAGCCATCTGATCGAGGTCTACATTTCATAAAAAAGTATAAAAGGGTATATCTATGGAGTAAAGGGTTAAGCGACCATTTAACCCTTTCACTGTTCTATATTTATTCCAAATTTCAAATACCTACTGAATATTCATGAACAAAATGGTTATAATGAAATATGGAAGGTGGAACATTGTAGCCATTTTAGAAGCTAAAGAAACAGATCTATCAAATTCCATTAGGATTCCAGTAGTACCTGTCCGATTTAAATCTATTCTGTTCATTAGAAAATATAGAACTGATTCTACGGTTTCTGCCATGGCAGAAAAACGCTGTTGATATGCCGCTATAACAGAAACTGTTATTCTATTAATATTCATGGTGTCGTTACTTCTTATATGAATATTCATGAGGTAAAGGATATGCAAAACAATTTCTTTTTTGAATTTTATTTCATTTTGATTAAAAAAAAACCCTATCAATTGTGCTGGTTTGCGGTGAAAGGTCATATTCACAATAATATATAAGTATAGGTCACTATTCGCGTAACCCACTTACTCATAGGCTATTGTTAGACCAATTACATCATATGTTAATTTTATATCAAACCTCTTTGAATTTGAATAAATCTACTGAAAAGGAGTATTTACTAGATAAAAAGGAAAATGTTAGAATTGTGTATTATTGAGCAAATGTCTATTTATCACGATTGTTTCCTGGAGTGAACATTCGTCAATAGGAAGGAATTAGTTAACCATTTCCCTCATATAAACGTGTTTTCGTGCATCTGTAAACAGAGAAGACCCAGATCAGACCTCTCCTATAGGAGCCGTCTGATTAGGATCTACTCTGTTTACTAATGAAATTCTATAGATCTGTTTTTATACTTTCTAAAATGGCTACAGTGTTCCACCTTCCATATTTCATTATAACTATTTTATCCATGAATATTCAGTAGGTATTGAAATTTGTAATACATGTTAACATAAAACAGGGAAAGGGTTAATGACGAAACCACCATACGCTCAAGAACTTCGCCATCTTTCGGCAACAGATAGCCGTGTCTAAAAGATTTTGAAATTTATCTATACATGGAACTCGTGCTAAAAAACATTCCAGCCTCCAAATAAACCGTCATCATTTTCTAAAAAGAAAGAATAAAAACATGTTATTTTCCCCCCATCATTTACCGTACAATTACATGGATTGTAGGTCAACACGGTGGCTCTTTTTTTTTTCAAAAATAAAAACGAAAAATATACTTCGAAGAAGACGGCAGTTCTTTTTTGCAGACGAAAACTAGATTTAAGACACATTTTGTAGCCAAAACCCGTTTGTTATCACCCCGTCAGCTCCTAGACCTTCGAAATCGGAAAATTGTCGCCTGCTTCATATTAATGATGTAATAATAACCCTGAACGCATCTCTCGCGATACGATTCTTATTGAATACGAGTCTGAATTGAAAGCCAGATTAGAGGCAGATCTTTTTAACATTTGATCTGGATACACACTACCCCAGCATGCAATTCTATCGCCGTGCAGGTACATAAAGGATATTTAAAACACATATTTAAATATATCTATCGTAATGCGTAACAGAAAACATGAAAAGTGTATTAGACCGAAAGATCTTATCGTTACCTAGACAACGCGAAAAAACGAAGATATCAACATTATTTTGGTGATAGGTACCAGAACGTTTCTAGCTCAAATGGATTATAAATGATAAATAGTTTTATCAAATTACCGTAGACATCCTCTAAAACCCACCGTTGGACATCTCTGAACGCAGGTGGTTGCTTAATGCTGGACGAAAGTAAAAGAAAGGACAGAATGCTTCTTCCAGGAGCCCAGATAAGACGCATAAATTCAAACATTTTCAAGAATAACTCCTTTATTTCTGCACCAAACCCTATGTTGTGACCACTCTTTAGAATCGTCTCGAAGAGACGATTCTAAAGAGTGGTCACAACATAGGGTTTGGTGCAGAAATGACGATTTTAGTATCTGATTGCGCATATATATCTGGTGTTCTGTGACCTCTTCGTTCGTCTTGTATTAAACTACCATCTGTCTTTAAGAAAGAGAATTATACATATATCAGTGGTTGCTATAGAGAGATTTTACTCTACAACACATTCAAGCTGTCTGCGTAAAGATATATTTGAATCCGAGGCTAGATATCATATAATAAGGTCATGCGATGTAAAAAAAAATTGTACCTTACGATTTAAGCAACTAATGTAGATACAGATAACTCGCCCTGACTGAGACGGGGCCGTTCGTGCGGGGTCTACATTTTAGTCATGTTTGCTAGATATTGCAAGCACGGATGATTGCCAAGAACTATAGACCCTGGTTAGAAAATGCGTTCTCCATCCTAGACTACTTTTAGACCCAACCACTTTGCATAATTCTACCGAAAATGAGTATTTATTAGAGAAAAGGATTTTTTTTAGAATTGTGTTATTTTAAGACCATTGTGATAAATAGAGCATTTGCTCCTATGGAACAAATGCTCTATTTATCACAAAGGTTTCAATAATGTCTTTAACAGAAACGTCAAAAGGCGTCACTAGGAGGGAATGCGTAAAACAGTTTGACATGCAATGTGTGCCAGGCATAGGCCGGGTTTTATATGCTGATGCGGTTTTGTGAAGTTTAGTACAATAACACGTTCCATCTCTTAGGGGCCAATGCCTGAGAGTAACACCTTTTACGCTTTTGCACACACCGAAGACTCAGTCCAGACTGCTCATGTAGGCTTTACTCCATAAATATTCATGTCAGAAATAATGACATCACGAATGACTCATATAATCATATAGATATTTATTATGGTAGATGGACACAGTAATGTTAGGCCATTCCAGAAACCTTAGAAATCTGCATTAATTTATAAGCAAACAGCAGACCATGATCAGACGGCTCCTGCAGGAGCCGTCTGATCTGGGTCTACCTTGTTTGCAAAGGCGTAGAAAGGCGAACTATATAAAAGTTTAAAGACCTCTGTCTGATAGGAACGTATTTTCATGCTATTGCAAACAGAGTAGACCCAGATCAGACTGCTCCTATTTGAGCCATCTGATCAGGGTATGCATTGTTTTGATTATATTGACCTGACTCTACAATTTGCCAAACAATCAAGTGTTCATATTCCATTATAAAAAGCTAATACATTTCAAATTATGTGATTATGTTTTACGTGAATATTCATTAGGGAATGGTTAAAGGAAATACTTTGTAATTTTACTGTTGGTTTTTTTTAGGTAAAGTTGATTACTCCAATCAGATGCTTGTGACTAGCGATGACTGGGAGGTAGACTGCCGGCAGTTGAAATTTGCCAGTCACATCGGCCAGGGAGCGTTCGGCAAAGTGGTGACGGGGTACTACAAGGACCAAAGGGTCGCCATCAAGCTCGTCCGAGGTAAGGATCGAACCTCTTCAGAACAAACTCTTTATAATTGCTTATTTAACCCTTAATGTTTTTGTCAAAGCAGAAACCGTAGTATCAGATCTATATTATTCCACAAACGAACAGAACAGACCCTGATCTGAAGGTTCATATAAGAGTTTTCTGATCAAGGTCAACTCTGTTTGCGAATGCGAAGAAAGGCGTTAACCCTTTACTCCGTGAATGTTCGTGTAAGAAATAATCAAACATGGCGGAAACCGTAGAATAGGAAGTATATTATTTCATTAGCAAACAGAGCAGACCCTTATCGGAAGGCTCCTACATAAGCCGCCTGATTATGGTATACGCTGTTTGCAATGGCCTTAACCCATTCCCTCTGACGACTCTGTAAAAGTCACTTTGTGAAACCATCGAGATGAATAGAGCATTTGCTCCTATGCATAAACAAAGTATTGTATTAAATTACTGAAGTACATGAAACATAGTTTTGTAGGAGTAGTCTAGTCAGTGCCTACTCTGTTTGCTAGTTTTGTAGGAGCAGTCTAATCAATGCCAACTCTGTTTGCTTTTTGAATTATATTGATCTGTTTCTATAGTTTCTGCTTTGACCAAAATAGCCTATTTTCACATACCAATATGACATAAATGAATAAATATTCATGATGTCATTAATTATTTCATTAATATTCATGAGGAGGTTGGTTAAATGCGTCCAAATATGGTCACTTTCGTAAACACAGTAAAATACCAATACGGCCACCAGAAAGAGGTCTAACTCTGAGTGGCAAACACATGCGTTAACTTAATGCAAGGCGAAAGCTATGCAAAATGGGAGCTTTCTGCATTACGTTCGTCCTGCGTTAAGCATTTACAGGGTTATAAAGACACCCATGGGTTTTTATTACGTGGTCGTTGTAGAGACTATTTTAGCTATAGGAAAGTGAGAACGAAACTGTTTTATAACATCAGACCAGGGTCCATCCTTATAAAACGTTAAGTTGAGTCTGAGTTCGTTCTCAAGTTTTTGATTGGTCAGATTTGAGCCTCTGGCTCAAATCTGACCAATCAAAAGCTTGAGAACTCAAATCTGACCAATCAAAATTCAATGTAATACCCAACGGTCCAGTCTCGTTTAACTCATTCCCTCATATTGACGACTTTTGACGACTCTGTAAAAGTCATTTTGTGAAACCATTGTTATAAATAGAGCATTTGCTCCTATAGGAGCAAATTCTCTATTTATCACAATGGTTTCAAACTACAAAATTCTAAAAATGTTCCCTTTATCTAGTTAATGCTCCTTTTCGATAGTTTTATTCAAAGAGGTTGTATCTAAAATAGCCTGTGAGGTAATGGGTTAACGGCCACGCGTTTAAAGTGACATATTGTCTTCACTGTTTACAAATCACACAAGAAGCATTTCCTCGTGATACGACTCAAATGTTTTGTGTGCAGCGTTATCTCGCGTTATCTAGCGAGACTTCGTTAATCTCTAACGAGATTACGTGTTGGAAAGCGCTTTGCGCCGTTGTAGGTCTGTATCTATAACTGCCAAAATAGATAAGACAATCTTTGGGTCTTTTTACTGACAGTCCGTTTAAATGTTTCTAGTTTTGTTAAGATATCCCTTCTATTTTCTTACTCCAGCTGTGATGTGTTTGTCTGCCCTCAAGAGTCGTGGCATGTCCGCACCCTTTTCACTTTTAACCCTTTCCCTGTTTTATATTTATTCCAAATTTCAATACCTACTGCATATTCATGGACAAAAAAGTTAAATGAATTATGGAAGGTGGAACAATGTAACCATTTTTTAAAGTAAAGAAATATATCTTATAAATTCCACAAACATACAGAACAGGCCCTGATCAGACGGCTCCTATAGGAACCGCCTGATCTGCGTCTACTCTGTTTGCAAATGCGTGAAAACACGTCCATATGAGGGAAATGGTTAATATTAATTTAAGTATTATTGCTGCAGGAATATTCATGAACTGAAATGTTATAATACACAATAACAAGGAAATTAAAGCAAGTATCGTGTCTGTATTATTATGTCTGCAAACTGAACAGGCCCTCATCAGACAGCAAACTGAACAGGCCCTCATCAGACAGCAAACTGAACAGGCCCTCATCAAACAGCTCATACAGGATATTATATATAAGATACGTTTCTTCAATTCTACCACGGTTAATTTCATTTCTTCCTCAATTTAATCCAATCGTCAAACTATTTAAATCGTCAAAAATTTGCTTATCTAATGTTTTGCAACTAATTAAACAGTAAACCCTCTCTATAATAAATAACATCAATAAGTTTGTGTTAAAGGCAGGTGACTGCTTAAAGCAAGATGATAGGAGCAAATGCTCTATTCATCACAGTGGTTTCAAACTACAAAATTCTAAAACAAACTCATTTTCTCTAGTTAATGTCCCTTTCGGTAGATTTATTCAAAGAGGTTGGATCTAAAAATAGCCTATGAGGTTCTGGGTTAACCTTTAACATGATCAGTTAAACTTCCTCCAGTATAAAAAAACACTTCTAATTAAGATTTCGAAGTATACTTTTTCTTTTCGTTCAATAAGTAACCAGGTTGTAAAGCAGTTTGGACCCTGATGCGACGCTGTGTTACTCGCCTCTCACTGGATTCAAACATCTCACATAGGTAAACATGGATTCATTCGTAGCAGGAAAGAAAGTTTTAACAAGTCTTGATGAAAGACATGCGATATTCCAACACTTATATGATCGGAATTTCCAATAGATTGAAATCGCTGGCAATTAATTAGGTACGAGTCTTAGAGATAGGGTACTTGCGCTCTTTGTTGTATCTTTGAGTATAGATCTTTGTTCTATTATTGGACATACGTAGTATACAGTAATATCCCGATTATTCGAACTGTAAAATACTTATCATTTTCGATCTTTAAGACAGATGGCAGCTTAATGCACGGTGAAAGTCATGCAGAAAGCTCCTCTAGGAGCTTTCTGCATGACTTTCATCCTGCATTAAGCAGTCACCTGCCTAAAAGAGTCTAAATTCTTGTAAACAAAAACTAAATTCGAATAATCGCGAGTTTACTGTATTTTAATGGAACAACCGAACACACTACAGTAAAATCTTTCTATTACGACCACTCAAAAGAAGTCTAAGTCTGAATTTTTAAAACAGGTGGTAGCTTAGTGCAGGACAGAAGTTATGCAGAAAGCTCCTATGGGGGCCTCTCTGTGTTAATTTTATTGTTGTACATTAAGGAACCACTTGCTGTTTTAAATTCCATGTTTGTTCACTAAATGCTCTCTTTAACCTTTTTGCTCATGATATTCATTCAAAAGATAATTTTGTACACATATACTAGCTTTTCTTTTAATCCCTTTCCTCATATAAACGCCTTTTCGTGCATTTGCAAACAGAGTACATTGAGATCAGACTGCTCCTATAGGGTCTACTCTGTTTGCTAATATAATTTGAAAGATCTGTTTCTTTACTTTCTAAAATGGCTACAATGTTCTACATTCCATATTTCATTATAACTATTTAGTCCGTGAATATGCAATCGATATCGAAATTTGGAATAAACAATGAAAAGGGATAGGGTTAAATGATATTTGAACGCATGCTTATTTTACCGTGGCAGAAACTGTAGAATCAGATATATACAGTAAAACCTCTCTATGACGGACACTAATTTGTGTTAATTATTTGGCATTTAGGACAGGTGCCCGCTTAAAGCAAGGTGAAAGTAAAACTGAACGCTCCTATAGGAACGTTCTGTTTTACTTTCACCTTGCTTTAAGCAGCCACCTACCTTTAACACAAAATACTTGATGTGATTTAGTGGCCGTTATAGAGAGGTTTTATTGTATATTTCCATAAGGAAACAGAACAGACCCTAGTAAGATGGTTCCTAAAGTTCCCGTCTGATTTGGGTTTATTCTGTTTGCAAAGGCGTGATAAAGCAATGTCGACTGTTTTCACTAACATATATTTCAAGTGTAGGGCGTATTCTTCTAGTCTGAGAACCTTATTGGTGAAATAAAATGAACATGAAAGACACATAGACAGAGTCGCTTTTCTGTGTATTAACGGGCTGAAATGGAAGAAAATAATAGGCTTGTCCGTAACATAGTGCATAGACAACCAGCAAGTTCTTATTTATACCTAACCAAATAAGGCGACAGCATGGTCGCTTTTTAAACAGGGTTGATCCATGTGAGCCATCAAGTATCTGATTCTCTGTCATCTATAATATTTGCCAACTTGACGAACAGTGTAGACACTGACCGCGCTGGCTGGTCCTGATGTTATAAGTCTGAGTTTAATCTCACATACAGTTGAACTTCGATATCTCGAACTTCAGGGTATCATATAAATTAGTTCGATATAACAGGGGTTCGAGTAATCCAATTTATACTCTCTATACCTCTATCTCGATTTCACAGCTCAATGCAGGTCAAAAGTAATGCTAAAAGCTCCTACAGGAGCTTTCAGCATTACTTTAGACCTGCATTAAGCTCCTGCGGGAGCTTTCATCATTACTTTAGACCTGCATTAAGCTCCTGTAGGAGCTTTCAGCATTACGTTAGACCTGCATTAAGCTGCCACATGTGTTTCGAGATATACCGTAGTTATACATTTTAGAACAATTTTGTATTGTAAATTTTAGAAGGACCGAATTTTAGTTCGAGCTATCCCTAAGTTCGAGTTATCCGAGTTAGAGATATCGAAGTTCAACTGTATCTGATTGGTCAGATTTTGACCAATCAGATACTTAAGGCTGAACTCAGACTCTAGCAAAAGATTTGTTTAACCTCGTATTGTGTGGTTCTTCACAGTTTTCAAATCCCTATGAAATACCAACGCTCGCAGTTACTTCAGTCTTACACATATTTATTCTAATGCATACACTATATTATCAACTGCTGTCGCTGCATTACTTTACGAAATCAAATTCCAGGAACTTTTTCATTAATGACTTAAATCTATAGAATTTAGATGGACGTGATAGTACATTTCAACGGAATTACCTTAAGATGAGACTATAATTGAATTTTCAGACTGTGCCCCGATTTCATACAAGGAAGACCTGCTGGCAGAAATCAGTCTCATGAAGCAACTTGGTTCGCATCCAAACATCGTATCGATGATAGGCGCTTGCACGCTCATGGAACCAATCTGCCTCGTAATGGAGTATGTGCCCTATGGCAACCTCCAGAACTTCTTAAAGTAAGTATACGCTATTTCAAAATATATGCAGTTAAACGTCTCTCAAGCGATCGTACAAACGAAGCCTATAGCAGAACCTGTCTCAACACTTTCCCTGATATGAATATTCATGTAAGAAATAATGTCGTCATGAATATTAATAAGATTATTTTTTACAATGGCATATGAACACAGGACATTTTGCCTCAGGCAGAAGCTGTAGAATCAGATCTATATTACACCATAGACAAACGGAGCAGACCCTGATTAGACGGCTCCTAAAGGAGCCGTCTGATCTGGGTCTACTCTGCTTGCAGACACGTCAAAATGCGTTTACATAAGGCAAAGGGTTAATCAACCATCTACTGTCTTAAGATGTCCGTTTTCATTGTGCATCCCCCATAGTTCGACACATTGTTGTTTTATCTATTTCTCCACCATACGGGTGAATTTTGTGATGGCAGTTTGAATCAATACGAGGCATTGAGTGACTCGGCATGTCATCAGGATCCAAACTGGATGACACTCCAATCGCACTGTGAATATACTTGGAAGAAAACTCTATTTTGAGCTTTTATCGGTCTTTATTTCTGATTATGAAAACTACCAAACGTGTTAACCCTTTCCTCCATAAATACGCCTTTCTACGCCTCTGTAATAACCACTTCTTGAAACCATTGTGATAAATAGAGAATTTGCTCCTATAGGAGCAAATGCTCTATTTATCACAATGGTTTCAAACTACAAAATTCTAAAATTTTCCTTTTCTCTAGTTAATGCTCCTTCTCGGTAGAATTATTGAAAGTGGTTGGATCTAAAAATAGCCCATGGGATGAAAGGGTTAACCCATTCCTTCATACAGACCCCCTTTGACGCCTTGGTAAAAGTTAGTTTTTGAAAACGTTATGATGAAATACAGTAAAACCTCTCTATAACGGCCACTAAATTACATAAAATATGTTGTGTTAAAGGTAGGTGGCTGCTTAAAGCAATGTGAAAGTAAAACAGAACGCTGCTATAACAGCGTTCTGTTTTGCTATCACATTGCTTAAAGCCGCCACCTGCCCTAAATACCAACTAATTAACATAATTTATTGGCCGTTATAGAGAGGTTTAACTGTAGAGCATTGCTCCAAAGGGGCAAATTCTCATTTGATCACTATGATTTTAAAACTACACAATTATAACATTTTCTTCTGTTTAAGTAAATTCTCATTTTCAGTAGATCTATTCAAAGAGGTTTGGTCTTAAAATTGTCCATAAGGTAATGGGATAGACGTGAACTCGTCTTCAAAAGCTTCAATTGCGAAAGAATTCAGCTTGAAAACGGACGTAATTTATTGTACATCCTGCGGTAAGAGAGTTGCAAGAAATGTGTCAGGACGGAGATACACTGTAAGACACGTGTAGCTTTCGCTGACAGGTAAACCATGTTGATTTACGATGAAGACAAAGTATTGCTACGAATTACGAAATCAGTTTAGCTCAGAGGAAATGTATTACATATAATCGGTAATTGCAAACAATCCTAACCCTTTCCTCATATAGACACCTTTAATGCCTCTGCAAACAGAGTGCACCCATGGTATGTTCTGTTTGCTTGTGAAATTATAAACAAAATGTCACATCTGATACTACAGTTTTTGTCAAAGTTTTTGTCAATTTCTTTGGAAAGATTTACCTTGTTTAAGTTAACGAATATTAATGCTGATTTTATTTTCTTAAATGGATATTAACCTTTTACTCCATAAGTACGCATTTGCAAACAGAGTAGACCCAGATCAGACAGCTCCTCAGGGTGTGTTCTGTATTTTAGGAAATACAGTAAAACCTCTCTATAACGGCCACTAAATTACATAAAGTATTTTGTGTTAAAGGTAGGTGGCTGCTTAAAGCAAGGTGAAAGAAAAACAGAACGCTCCTAATGGAGCGTTCTGTTTTACTTTCATATTGCTTTAAGCAGGCACCTGCCCAGAATACCAATTAATTAGCACAATTTAGTGACCGTTATAGGGAGGTTTTATTGTAATACAAATATGATTCTACATGTACAATTTCTGCCAAAAACCGCGTGTCCAGGTGCAATTATAGCAATAATATTATTTTTTAATTAATATTCATGATGTCATTTTTTCTCATATGAAATGTCATTGAGTAAAAGGTTAAGTGGATAATGTAATGTTCCAAAAGTTAATGAATCTTAATCAATATGGATCCGGATCAGATACTGTCATGCAATTCCATTTACAGAAACCTAAACTGTAAACGATTACTTTACATTTGGGATCATTCGAAAATGTTTAGAATTTTACCTCTTACGTGTACTTTCAAGAAAAGTGTAAAGCCAAATGCTCACCGAAACTATTGCGCTTCTTAAAATACTAACCTCAAAATGCACATAACTCAATCACTTGAAGTTAACAAACATGTGTCAAATAGTGTAGGCCCAGATCAAAGAGCATCATAAGGAATCATCTGATAAGGGTTTGCACTGTTTGTCATTCCAAATACTCTAGCAAGTTTAACCCATTCAATCATAGTGACGCTTAATATGAAACCATTGTGATAAATAGAGCATTTGCTCCTATAGGAGCAAATGCTCTATTTATCACAATGGTTTCAAACTACAAAATTCTAAAATTTTCCTTTTCTTTGGTTAATGCTTCTTTTGGGTAGATTTATTCAAAGAGGTTGGGTCCAAAAATAGCCAATGAGGTAATGGGTTAAACAAAAATAGGTCATTCCACTTTGAAAATTCAACACTTTCAGGGGTAGCAATTGATGTTTTCTTTCCTTCTGTCTGTCATTTAATTTTTCATTGCGTCGAGCATACGTCATCGGTTTGCAGTAGATGGCCTGTATAATTTCTTAAATATTTGAAACGCTTCTTGACGCAATTTATAAACAAGCAGTTCATCAATGTTGACAGAAGAAAGAGAATCTGCATGAACGATGCGCGCAGAAGTTTAGATAAAGCACGTGGTGTACTCCTTTGAACACTACAGAGTTTCGTCTGCAATATTGTCGTCTGCTCGACTATTCAAAATTACAATTTCTTTCACTTCTTAATCATTACACCTCAAATGAAATAAAAAATGTCTGTTTAACCCATTCCCTCATATTGACGCCTTTTGACATTTCTGTAAAAGTTACTTTCTTAAACCATTATGATAAAAAGAGCATTTGCTCCTATGGAGCAAATGCTCTATTTATCACAATGGTTTCAAAACTACACAATTCTGAAATATTCCCTTTTTCTTGTAAATGATCCTTTTCAGTAGATCTAGTCAATGAGGTTGGATCTGAAAATATGAAAGAATGGTTAATTTGGATCATTCTATTCGGTAAAGCTATTGAGCAAGTATTGACCGTGTGTAAAATTGCATGAACTCGACGTCTCATCTGGATTCAAGCTGTTTTGAAACGCGACTCATATCGCAAATGGTTGGGGTTATAATGGCCAATTCAAATCGAATGATAAAAGTAAGTGAAAAGTATCTTTAACCCTTTCACTGTTCTGTATTTAGGCCAAATTTCAATATTCATTAAGAAAATAGTTATAAAGAAAAATGGAAGGTAGAACATTGTAGACATTTTAGAAAGCAAATAAACAGATCTATCAAATTATATTAGCAAACAGAGTAGACCCTGATCAGACGGCTCCTCTACTCTGTAGACATTGTAGGTGGCGGTGGTCTAGTGGTAACGCGCTTGACTATCAGTCCGGAGGTCCGGGGTTCAAATCCCGGTCCCACCCGGAAATTTCAGAGACGCTTTTCCGTGTCTCCCACCCGCACATACTCTCCACCCAGGGGTTAAAATGGGTACCTGTGAGGGTCACTCGCCGGTACTGCGGCTGCATGATTGCGTCATATGTTAGCAGTGCTCAATATTGTAGGCCAATGACTCAATGACCAGGGGAGTAAATGTACAGTCGGCTGAGCGGTCATTCGGACTGAAAGTAGACTATAACTAGGTACTTTACTTTTACTATGTTTGCAAATGCGTGAAAACACGTTTATATGAGGGAAAGGGTTAATTTATATATTTGACTATGAACACAGGATAGTTTGGTCATGACAGAAACTGTAGAATTATCAGGAGCGTAGCTGAATCCAAATTTAAAGTACGCACCTATTTTATCCTTTAATACATAGTAGGTATTGAAATTTGGAATAGATGTAGAACAGGGAAAGGGTTAATCAGCAGATACTTAACCCTTCTCTTGCTGAATTTTAAAATACATTTCTCCTTCTTTACCCATGCCCTGCTGTATAATTACATATATCTTCACTGTGTACAAGTATTTCGCTGTGCAATCACTGCAGTGGATTGCCCTGGCTGCACAATCAACTTGTAAATAGTGCAGACCCTGATGAGACAGCTCCTGCAGGAGCTGTCTCATCTGGATCTCCACTATTTACAGGTACGTATATTGACGTGAATAGCAAGCGAAGGATTAAAGTGATACTCTCTACAATGACTGCTTTTTCTGTTAAGTCATAAAACGATGTGTTGGTTGTTTTCAGTTATTCTTATTATGAAAATTGTCCATTTGAAAAAAATGCCCCTATGATACAAAATAAACCGACTTCGTCAATACTTTAATTTGTTGTACAATACAATCTTTTTGGCCTATTTCAAACAGTTTCGAAACTAAAACTCAACCCGAATAACTACTAATGCATCATCGAATAACATTGGGGGTTTCAATATCAAACACATGACAGTTTATATCTTCTTCATCGTTGATTCGAGCGATTCTATTACTTAAATGTGCATTACTTTTGTCAAGCATTAAACTACCACCTGTCTTAACCCTTTACTCCATAGATAAGCCTTTCAAACAAAGTAGACCCAGATAAGACGGCTCCTATAGTAGCCGTCTGATCAGGGTCTGCCCTGTTTGCTTTTAACACGATATAGGCCTGGTTTTACATTTTCCATCATTGAAAGGTTTACGCTATAAAATTTCAACTTATTATATTATTTCTTATATGATTATAGAACAGGTAAAAGGTTATCTACTTTTCAGAGAAGACTCAGATTAGATAACTCATTAACCCGTATCCCGTCTTTTCTATTTGCTTATCAAAATAATATAGACCGATTTCTATAGTTTCTGCCATGCCCCAAACTGCTAGTGTTCATATGCCATTATAAATACAACCCCTCTAATGCGACCACTTAATGAATAAACATGGCTGTCTTTATAAGCAGTTGGTTGCTTAATGCAGGACAAAAGTAATGCAGAAAGCTCCCCTAGGGGCTTTCTGCATTACTTTTATCCTGCATTAAGCTACCACCTGCATCTAGCACCCAGAAGTATACCTCTTTTAGGTGGTCGCATTAGCGGGGTTTTACTGTATTAATCTAAATAATATGTGGTCATTATTTCTCATATTAATACATTGTATTCATGAACTATGGGGTTTAACTTTTTGTGTGCTTGCTAAACTCGTCCACTGCTGAATTTTCATATAGGCAATTCCAAAATTCAAACAGGTCAAGCTTATTGTGAGTACTCAGGATTGTTTTAAAAGAAATTGTAACACGACAAACAATACAGATTGTTCCCCAGATTAAGCATTTTGATCATAGTCTACACTATTTGCTAGTATGTCTGTCAAATTTAAAATTATCAAAACGATGCCACACCAACTTATGCAGCTTTCCCTGGCGAAGAGAGGTCGAATGTCCGATTTGTGGTAGTATCATTGACATATGTAATGAACATGTAATGACGTCATGCAAACTCTGCATTCATTGGTCAGATGACTGCGACTTGGAAAAATGCCGAGTAACTCGGCGTCTCATCAAGATCCAAGCTGTTTGACGCTGGGCCTAAATTTTCTCGAAACCTTGATTGAATTGGAAGTACATGTAGATATAGTAAAATATTCATGAGGTCCAGATTTGAGCCGACATTACTTTTTTATAACAAGGTTAGGGTTAACCTTTCATTGGCCCCAATATCTAAACATGGCGTAATCATAAAGAAAACATACGTGTTAATAATGAAGTTAATTTTTATAAAAATATCATACGTTCGTCCATGGTACATGCGATAAGGCGCCAGTTCGCACGTGGAATTTATTAAGGAAGACGGTTTCCAGTTATAATTGAAATGCGCTGGTTACCGGCTGTGCGCTGATGAAGATTTTATTGTCCACAGCGATAAGTATGTGTGAAAAAATGAACGAAATGGTTGAAATGCACCCGAACTGTAAGGTCAAATGATTATACAAATGAAGAGGGTTTCGTACATCAAGCACTCCCCGTAATTTGAAATTACAGAAAAAATGCAAGTGCTTGGAAGAAACGCTCTGCAATAAAATTAGCACCAGGTGCTTTGTTTTTTAGAGTAGGAGGGGAGGTTAAATCAAAGAAATGCTTTACACGTGAACGGCTCAAGGTTCAATAAACATTCATAAACAAAGAACAATTGGAACTGAACTCGAATCGATATTTTAGTAATGAAGAATTTATGTTTTTAAGGCAGGTTGCTGCTTAAGACAGGGTAATTCATACAGAAAGAAGCTCCTATAGGAGCCGTCTGATCAGGGTCTGCTCCGTTTGATTATGCTATAATATAGATCTGATTCTACAGTTTCTGTCACGATAAAAATATACAGTAGAACCCCTCTAATGCGACCACTTAATAAATACATATGGTTGTCTTTAAAAGCAGGTGGTAGCTTAATGCAGGACAAAAGTAATGCAGAAAGCTACTATAGGAGCTTTCTGCATTACCTTTGTCCTGCATTAAGCTACCACCTGCATCTGGCACACAGTATTATACCTCTATTAGGAGGTCGCATTAACGGGGGGTTACTGTACTTTGTTCATAGTGTCATTATAAAGATTCATTTGATTAGTATTCATGAGGTCATTATTTCTTACACGAACAGTCATGGTGACAATAACCCTAGTATGGTCAATTTCTGACTGAATTAATCACTTCAATTATATTCCGTAAGCAATCTGCAGTCCTGATAGGAGTCTACATTGCTCGCAAACCCACAGTTGGATTACAAAAGTATTACATCTAATTGATAGTCGTGTATGCCTTGTTTATATTCATGTGTGCTGTATTGATATACATGTATACACGGTGTTAATATAAATGCATGTAGTATGTACATGCACATGTATATTCATGTATACTGTGCTGTTATACATGTTCGCCGCCGTGTTGATGTACATGTACGATGGCTGACTGGGTCTACACTGCTGGCACAGTCAGGGTGTCCCCGTTTACTGTCGATTATCATTTACACTTTTAGATATTCTGGTTGTTTTATCATTCTAGTTACAAATGATGGAAGCGCTATAAAACAGATAGAACATTCGTGTATTAACCCGTTCCCTCATATTGACGACTTTTGACGACTCTGTAAAAATCATTTTATGAAACCATTGTGATAAATAGAGCATTTGCTCCTATAGGAGCAAATGCTCTATTTATCACAACGTTTTTAATACTACACAATTCAAAAATGTTCCCTTTCTCTAGTAAATGCTCCTTTTCGGTAGATATTCAAAGTGGCTGGATCTTAAAATAGCATATGAGGGAATGGGTTAATTTATTAAAATCAAATGTAATACACACTGTAATACACCAGTGGTCCAGCTATGTGCATTAAAATGAATGGACACTTGTGTCGGTAAAAGTACGTAGTAGCCTACTGCAGAACTAAAGTTTTAAAGTTCTGCAGAAATCTCCTGTATTGACCTTTTACTCCATGATTTTTCTTGTAAGAAATAATGGCATCGTAAATATGAATTATATTAATCGTTATAATAGCATTTGGACACAGGAATGGTTGGCCATGGCAGAAACTGTAGAGCCATATCTATATCATATTATAAGCAAAACAGAGCAGAACCTGATCAGGCGGCTCCTACAAGGAGCCGTCTGATCTGGGTCTACTCTGTTTGCAAATGCATATACAAGCTTATTTATGGAGTCACTGGTTAAGCTAAAATCTGCTTTAACCCATCCCCCCATAAATACGCCCTTCTACGCCTCTGTAAAAGTCACTTTATGAAACCATTGTGATAAATAGAGCATTTGCTCCTATATGAGCAAATGCTCTATTTATCACAATGGTTTCAAAACTTCACAATTCTAAATTTTTCCTTTTCTATAGTTAATGCTCCTTTTCGGTAGATTAATTCAAAGAGGTTGTGTCTAAAATAGCCTATGGAGGAAAGGGTTAAAGACCCAGCAGACTTTTTGTGTATGGCTTTAGACAGGGTTCGCTGTATGTTCCTTTGTGTACATGCAGACAGGGACCAGCTGGCAGTGATCTGGTGTGACAGGGGCTCGTATATCTTTTGACGTATCGTACTTCGTTTCATCAAATGCTCCTGCATTATCAACACTGACTTATCTCTGATTACTTATGTATATATATCCAACATCGTTTGATACATGGATAACCTATGCAAAAATAGAACCGAAACTGTAAAAACACCTCTAAAACGAACCCTTTAGCAATAAACATAGATTCTTTAAAGGTAGGTGGTTGCTTCAGGCAGGACGAAAGTAATGCAGAAAGCTCCTTGAAGGAGCTTTCTGCTTAACTTTCGTCCTGCATGAAACGACCACCAGCCCCCAGTCCTGTCTTTAAGACGTGTATGGTTGCATTAGATGCTATTTACCGTGTATAGTGCTCGGTAGAATCTCGTTAACCCATGTGGCTGTTGGCACCTTTTCAGAGTAGACCCAAGTCACACATCTAGTACATGCGCTATCTCATCAGAGTCAGTTCTGTTTGCTTTAGAAAAAATAAAGATCTGATTTTGAAGTTTCCGTCACAGCCAAAATTTTAATTATAAAAATAATTAGTTCATGAATATTCATGCAGTGATACATTCGTAAATTAATATTCATGGATGGAAGGGTTAAAGTGTCCACTAGTGCACATGGAGTGATTTAACCCATTCCCTGATATTGACGTCATTTGACCACTCTATAAAAGTCACTTTGTGAAATCATTGTGATAAATAGAGCATTTGCTCATATATGAGCAAATGCTCTATTTATCACAATGATTTCAAGCTACAAAATTCTAAAATTTTCCTTTTCTCTAGTTAATGCTCCTTTTCGGTAGATTTATTCAAAGAGGTTGTATCTAAAATAGCCTATGAGGTAATGGGTTAAAGCAGATATCTGTTTAACTCTTTACATCCTCTTTATTAAGCAAATGCTCTATTTATCATAATTGTTTCAAAACAAATGACTTTTACAGAAACGTCAAAAGGTGTCACTATGAGGGAATTGGTGAAAGTATGCCGAACATAATTATGCATATATCTTCCATTTGCCTTATGAATATTCATGTTAAAAGGTGACCTAATTCATATTAATTAGCTGAGTTTGTATAATGTTATATGAGAGAGATGTTTTTAGTTAATGATAGAAATTGAAGAAATCAGATCAACATGTATATTGCCACATGAGCAAACAGAGCAGACCCTGACGATCCCTACAGGGGCCATCTGATCTGAGTCTATTATGTTTGCATAGATGTCAAAGGTCGTCGCTAAGCTCTATATAGAATAAAAAGGTTAGACAAAATAACTGCTTTATAAACCTTTTTTACAGCGAAAGTAGCTATAAATTTACATATAATGACGGTATGTTGATAGAGTGGTTCCCTTTTCTTCACACAAAACAGCATGCGTATACGTTTGAAATAAGTTGTGCTGCCGAAATATTGGCAGTTACTGAAGTTAATGTCTGAACAAGCTCGTTGCAATCAAAGGCTGGACGGTTTTTTTTCTCTTTTGAAACGTTTTGCAGCACCTTACAAAAATATACAACTGAGCCTGCCTTAAACGGCCATTAATCCATTCCCTCATAGGCTATTTATGGATACAACCACCTTGAATTAATCTACCGAAAAGGAGCATTAACTAGAGAAATGGAAAATGTTAGAATGTTGTAGTTTGAAACCATTGAAATAAATAGAGCATTTGCTCCTATAGGAGCAAATGCTCTTTTTATCACAATGGTTTCAATAGGTGATTTTTACAGAGGCGTAGAAAGGCGTATTTATGGAGGAAAGGGATAAAAGAAGTTTAAATGTGGATTTCTGAAACAGAAGTTAGGTTAAAGCAGGACAAAGATGATACAGGAAGGTCCTATAGGAGCTTTCTGTGTCACTTTTGTCCTGCATTAAGCAAATATATTCAATATTTAAATGGCCGCTTAACCTATTCCCTCTTAGTGACGCCTTTTGATGTCTCTGAAAAGGTCACCCATTGAAACCATTGTGATAAACAGAGCATTTGCTCCTATTGGTCCTATAGGAGCAAATGCTCTATTTATCACAATGGTTTCAAAACTACAAAATTCTAAAAAAAATCATTTTCTCTAGTTAATGCTCCTTTTCGGTAGATTTATTCAAAGTGGTTTGATCTAAAAATAGCCTATGAGGTAATGATAAAAAAATAGCCTATGAGGTAATGGGTTAAGACAGGTTCTACTGTAGGTAGTCACTATTACAATTTCAAACACATCGTGTAACATGCTTTTTATAGAATGTCTTTTTTTTCTCGCGAGATCAGTGGCATCACGGGATTTTGAGTTGCTTCTGAAGATAGGTAATCTGGTAGTTTATAGGCGTGTCGCCTTGCTTGACCCGGTAATGGATTTTTTATCTCTCATACACACAAATTTATCGAGATTGAGATAAGATTCTGCTTTACTGAACCTTTTGCGAGTTAAGAGTAACGTTGTTATATAACACCTGCAAACTGTTTGGATCCAGATCAGAATCAATGTAACTGGACGTCTGGTATGAAACCAAACTGGTTGGTGCTGTCTCTTTGATTTTGAACATAACAAAATGATTTTTTTAGAGCAAATGGCAATTCGGACTAAGAATATTTTTTTACGGATGCTGGTCGTTTAGTTTGCTGTTCCTAGCGGGCGATCACTTCCGCTTTTGACATTTTCTTTAACCCTTTCATTCATATAAATGCATTTTCACGAATTTACAAACAGAGTATAGCCTGATCAGACGGCCCCTAGAGGAGCCGTCTGATCTGGATCTGCCCTGTCTGCTTATAAAATAATATAGATCTTACTCTACGGTAAAATTTCAAACGTACATAATTATGCCAATAAAAAAAACACCTAATAAATATTCATGATGCCATTATTTCTTTACCGAATGCTGAACATGGAAAGATTTAAACTCAAAGTTAATCTGCCATACTGTATCCCTACATGCATATTCATCAGATAGAGATTTAAATGCAATTTTAACAGCTCGATACTCGATGTTTTTGTTTACAATTCCCGAACTCTATTCGAGATACAAATTTTCACTAAAATAAAGTAAAGGAACAGGCGGTTTTAAATAAAGTAAAGTGAACAGTTTTAAATAAAGTTAAGTAAACATTTTTAAATACAGTAAAAATAGGCATTTCAGTATACAAATGTAAAGTAGACAATCACTTTCTAAACAAAAAGTAAAGAAGACAATACAGTTCAAATACAATAAGTAGACAATCAATTTTAAGTAGACACTTCAGTTTTAGATAAAGTAAAGTAGACACTCCGGTCTTAATTAAAGTAAAGTAGGCTATCAGTTTTGAATCAAGTCAAGTAGACAGTCAGTTTTGATTAAAGTAAAAGTAGACAAACAGTTATCAGCCAAATCAGGTAAACAGTCAGTTTGAATGAAGTCAAGGAGACATCCAGTTTTGAATAAAGTAAAGTAGACAAACAGTTTTCAATAAAGTCAGGTATACAGTCAGTTTTAAATAAAGTAAAAATGACTGTTTTGAATAATGTTAAGTAGACATTTCAAGTTTAATAAAGTCATGTAGACAGTCAGTTTTAAGTAATGTAAAGTTGAAAATCAGTTTTCAATAAAGTAAGTATACTTTTGTGAATTAAAGTCAAGTAGACAGTCAGATTTGAAAAAGAGGAAAAGACATGGCGCCTGGTAAAACATTTGGCAACAACATGTTCTTTATTTCTCTGTTAGACCCCAAAAAGAGACGATCAAGAGGAAAAGACATGACGCCTGATAAAACATTTGGCAACAACATGTTCTTTATTTCTCTGTTAGACCCCAAAAAGAGACGATTATAAACTGAGACGATTCTAAACTTTGAGACGATTCTAAACTTTGGGACGGTTCTAAACTTTGACATGATTTTAAACTTTGAGACGATTATGAATTTTGGACGATTGTAAACTTTGGGACGATCTAAATTATAAGACGATTATAAACTTTGAGACGACTATAAACTATTATAAACTTTGAGACGATTATAACTATGAGACGATTATAGAGTATGAAACCATAATAGGATTATAAAGTATGAGATGATTGCAAACATGAGACGATCATAAACTATGAGACGATTATCAACTATGAGACGATTACAAAGTATGAGACAATTATAACTATGAGACGATTACATAGTATGAGACATAAACTATGAGACAATTATCAACTATGAGACGATTACAAAGTATGAGACAATTATAACTATGAGACGATTACATAGTATGAGACATAAACTATGAGACACTCATCAACTATGAAACGATTGCAAAGTATGAGACAATTATAACTATGAGACGATTACATAGTATGAGACATAAACTATGAGACAATTATCAACTATGAGACGATTACAAAGTATGAGACAATTATAACTATGAGACGATTACATAGTATGAGACATAAACTATGAGACAATCATCAACTATGAAACGATTAAAAAGTATGAGACAATTATAACTATGAGACGATTACATAGTATGAGACATAAACTATGAGACAATTATCAACTATGAGACGATTACAAAGTATGAGACAAATTATGAGACAATTATAACTATGAGACTAGTATAAATGATGAGACGATTATAACTACGAGACGATTATAACTACGAGACGATTATAAACTATGAGACGAATCTATTACAATACAACTCTAAAATGGCCACCTAAAAGAGGTCGAGTTCTGGGTTTAAAAGTCAGAGGAGAGCTTAACGATGGGCTTAAAGTATGCAGAAAGCATCGACACAACCTTTCTGCATAACTTCACCTCGCAATAAGCAACCCATTGATTATGAAGATATAAATTTATGTTTATTAATTTAAACCCTTACTCCATAAACACGCATTTCTACGTTTGGTCAAACACAGTAGACCTAGATCAGACGCTTTCTACATGAGCCGTCTGATCAGGGTCTGTTCTGTTTGCTCATGACATATAGCTTTGACTTTCTAGTGTCTGCCATGGCCAAGTTTTCCTGTGTTCATATTCCATTATAAAAAAATAAATAATTAATATCCATGATATGCCATTATGTCTTTCTTGAATATTCACGAAGCAATGGATAAGCTGCCGCCTTAGTGGAGTATTACTGTAACCTATGGATTGATGAAAATATGAGGACATAATTCCCCTTTTCCGGGGCTTTGAAAAAGCTGTTTGAAATTGAAACAGGCTCCAATGATCTGTGTTGGAGCTCAGTCTCCGATATAAGAGAGATTAGACAAGGTTGTGAAAACAACATTAACTATTATCCCGAAATCTGCGACCTGCCGTGCATTTGCAAACAGCTTGGATCCAGATGAGACGCCGAGTAACTCGGCGTCTCATCAGGATCCAAGCTGTTTGACACTCGGTCAATAGTTTCCCAAATGCTGAATCGAATCGGACGGTGTCAAAACTTGATCAGATCCAAATATTGAGTAGATGTCGCTGTTTTACTGTTGGGTAAGGTTTAACAGCAAATGAAGATTTTGACACTTTGCCGACAAAGGTGTTTCTGGTCGGATAAAATAGTAATCATTCTCATCATAACGTAATGTTTTCATTGCGTGAGTATAGACAGTATCGTTGAGAAGATGATATCACGGCTAGATGTGTCTTACGTGGTGTTAACTCTTTCCCTGTTCTATATGTAGGCCAAATACCTACTGAATATTCATGAATAAAATAATTATAAAGAACTATTGAATGTGGAACATTGTACTCATTTTAGAAAGCAAAGAAGCAGATCTATCAAATTCTATTAGCAAACAGAGCAGACCCTGATCAGTCGGCTCCTCTAGGAGCCGTCTGATCTGGGTCTACTCTGTTTGCAAATGCATGGAAACACGTTTATATGAGGGAGAGGGTTAACCCTTTCCTTCATGCAAACGCCTTTCTACGCCTTTGCCAACAGAGTAAAACCAGATCAGACGGCTCTGTTTGCTTATGATAAAATATAGGAATGATTTTACAGTTTCTGTCATGACCAAAAATTCTTGCATCCATTAACAACAATTAATATCTAACTAATATTCATGATGTCATTATTTCTTACACGAATAGTCATGGAGTAAAGAGTTAAAGATGTATTTCTGTTCAACCTTGTCGCGCTAATAGTGATATGACTCGCAGTTGCAAACAGTGTGGATCCAGATTAGGATCCAGGCTATTTGACACTCGTCAATAGGTTTTCAAAAGGAAGTTGGCAAAACTTTCAATGAACTGTTCGAGTTTCGATTAGGATAAATATTTCCATGGCTGTGATATTTTTAGGCCCATTACCTCATAGTCTATTTTTAGACACGGCCTCTTTGAAAACATCTACTGAAAAGGAGCATTTCTTTTTTAGAAAAAAGGAGCATTAACTATAGAAAAGGAGAAGTTTTAGAATTGTTTAGTTTTGAAACCATTGTGATGAATAGAGCATTAAATTTTGCTCCTATGGAGCAAATGCTCTATTTATCACAATGGTTTCAAAAAAATACTTTTACAGAGGCATAGAAAGGCGTCAATATGAGGGAATGGTTTAAAGGAGTTCTTATTCAAGTCATATGGTTACGGAAAACGTTTAAATAAATACACGTTTACATGTAGTGTGCAACATACCCGAGAGTAAAATATCTTTTGTTGTATTTTCATTTTATATTTTCTGTAAACGTTGCATCAAGATAGAAATGCATTACTTTTGATTACAGATTCATTATGAAACTAATGAACAGATGTGTATTTATTGACGTTCAAAATTAGATAAATAAATCAGCCAATCACACAACGGCAATGTAGTTTTCACTTAGTTTGTATTGAGTGAATTTTGATTTAACTCTCTGCACGCTAGCGACGAAACAGTGATTACCTATGCAAACAGTTTTGATCCAGATGAGACGCCGCATAATGCGGCGTCTCATCAGGTTCCAAACTGTTTGTCACCGTGACCATATTTTTGCGAAGTAATGAGAAAAAGTATATATATTTTAAGAATTGAAGCGTACGACAATTGTTGCAGACGAAAAAATACTTAGCATGCAAAGAGTTAAGAACCTTTATCCTGCTGTAACCCAAATAATGTCTGTTCAAATTTTTGATCTTGTGCAATTTAACTACTTCAGAATCGACGTGAATTTTAGTTTATTTTTAAAGAAATTATTGATCGATTTTTTAAACAGGTTGGATCCTGATGAGACGCCGAGTGACTCGGTATCTCATCTGGATCCAAGCTGTTTGCAAATCGTGAATAGCTTAATACGGGTTACTGCCTTATAGTAAACATCTTTACCTGTGGTCTCTTGCAGAACTCCAGATAAAATGCGTAAATTTAAACATTTTCTAGCATAACTTCTTTATTTCTCTACCAAGCCCTATACTGTGACCCCTTTTTAGAATCGTCTCAAAGAGACGATTCTAAAGAATGGTCACGGTATAGGGTTTGATGAATAAATGACGATTTTAGTATTTGAGTACGCATCGTTATCTGTAGCTCTGTTAGACTCTTAAAATATTTACGCCATAAGAGCCGTCTGACCAGGGTCTGTCCTGTTTGCTTATATCACATATGATTCTGTAGTTGCTATCTTGTCCAAACATTCATGCGTACGTGTGAGATTATAAACATAATTTTAATTTGTATTCAGGATGCCATTACTTCTTGAATATTCATGGAGTAAATGGTTAAGCGAAGTGCTATGCTTTAAAAGGTAGGTTGCAACTGGGAGAAAGTTATTCTGGACGCTCTGCAAGTCTAGCTCGTTCTATATTTAACACATTGCTCCATAGAAGCACCTCTGGACGCATTTAGGAACATGGTAGACCAAGCCAAATAGCTCCCGTAGTAGCCCAGGGTGGAATGGAATTCGAAAGATCCGTGTATTTACTTTCTAAATTGGCTACAATGTTCCACCTTCCAGATTTCGTTATAACTATTTTAGTCAGTAGGTAATGAAATTCGCAATGAACACAAAACAGGGAAGGGTTAAGTATAGAGTCTATTCCGCATGCAAGAGTATAATTTGCGATGATTTGCAAGCTGGTTAAGAATTTAAGAATCCTTACAGGTAGCCGGTGAATTCAATGTCTGTGTTTGTTTCGACAGAACAATACATGATATCATAGTAATACAGTAAAACTCCTCTAATGTGACGACCAAAAAGGGGCATACTACTGGGTAGCAGAGGCAGGTGGTAGCTTAATGCAGGGCGAAAGTTATGCAGAAAACTCCTATAGGAGTTTTCTGCATAACTTTCGCCCTGCATTGGGCAACCACCTGCTTATTAAGAGAGCTATGGTTATATTTTAAGTGGTCGCATTAGAGGGGTTTTACTGTATAAGCAAATGTTTACGAATGAACCACGTTTTTTTGTTTTCAGGAAATGTCGCCTCGAGGGTGAACTGACCGTTCAGATGGGCCGGAGTCCGGAGCTGAATTATTCTATTATGGACGAGCATGGTGGCATCAACGAAGGGGTGGTAACCCCTGCGGACCTGCTCTCGTTCGCTCGACAGGTGGCCATGTCCATGGTAAGTCTTTACTTGCCTCCTGTTTAATCCTTTATTCCATGGATATTCATGGAAGATCCCCACTTGCTATAAACATTAATTGATTATGTTATATTTTATACAACACAAGTTAATACATAGCTATACCAAATAAAGTATTATCAGAACTTAGATATTTCATAAGCAAACAGAGCAGACCCTGGTCAGACGGCTCTAACATGAGCCGTCCGATCTGAGTGTTCTCTTTTTAAAAGGTACCAAAATGATGTCTGTTGAGAAAATGGTTCAATGTTATTCTCCCCAAACACAAAATCACGTGATTGACAGGTATGAAAGAGGCAATTGCAGATCTACTGGTCAATGTGCGAACTAGCGATGTATATAACACGTGTAATGACACCTGTGCCTAACGCTTTCCTTCATATAAACGTGTTTTCACGCATTTGCAAACAGAGTAGACCCAGATCAGACGGCTCCTATAGGAGCCGTCTTATCAGTGTCTATTCTGATTGCATATGGAATAATTATAGATATTACTCTACAGTGGTTGCCAATACAAAATTTCCATGGATACATTTATTATTACATTTCAGCTAATAATCTATGATGTCATTATTTCTTACATAAATAATGCACTGACTTTTACATTCAACAATGTTTATTTATTTGGCGATCGCTTCATAGGGGTTCCGCTATGCTCTCCACTCTTTTTTGCACTTGGTGCTTTCTCATATGAAACATGTTTCTACTAGAGAGATGGAATGTGTATTAAAACGCAAGGCGCCTAAAAGATATTTCATCTGTACTTTAATCGAAATAAATGTCCTGAAAAGAATCCAATAAAAAGGTTTCCCTCGCCCCCCAAGTGAGCAATAATAACTGAACGGCCGTACGATAAAGTCAACCCCAGAAAATCAATCTACATGTATATAATACTTTGAATATCCTTTCCATAGTTTAACTAAATCTTTGCGTCCGTTTTCGCGATGTAACGCTACTCATTTCTGTCTTTGTCTGTCACTTGCACGAACGGTATTTAAAGTGGAAATAACACATTCTGCGAGATTCAAAATGAGCACACGTTTGGCAATCTTTTCGGAACTTTTTGTGGCCGTGGCGCAATTATAAAATGAAGACAATAGTAAGAAAAACAGTCTTTTTTATATAGTTCCCCATATCCCACAAAGGCACACAAATAAGTTTGCCGGAGTAATACTGTTGCAGTGTTGCTTTTCCTTTCCTCCATGAATATTGATGTAAGAAATGATGCAATCAATAATATAAATGAGATTAATTTTATGATAGCACATTAACACATGTTGTTTTGGCCATGACAGAAACTGTAGAATCATATCCGTATTACAGCATAAGCAAACAGAGCAGACCCAGATCAGACGGCTCCTATAGGAGCCGTCTGATCTTGGTCTACTCTGTTTGCAAAGGCGTAGAAAGGCATATTTATACATGTAGAGTACTGGGCTATTACATTGGCGTCCTTATGATCTTCAGAATCAAGTGCTCATGTGACAAAACTGACGCGTAAGAACTACTTCCAAATCGAAGATCATTGTTGCGAGTGCAAATTCGATATTTATAAAATTGTATTTTTTTTTCCTTCTGGTGGGCCTATTTTAATATTTTATCTGCTGGTCACAGCATTGCGTCATTTTACGAACCGATGCCGATTACGAAAAATAATGACCTAGGTCCAAACTGGTTAACTCCCGGTCAATAAAAAGTCTAAAAAAAAATATTGAATCGCGTGATATAACACAGCGTCACAAATGAGTAGGGGACGAGTTTTAACCCTTTCCTTCATATTGGCGACTTTTGACAACTCTGTAAAAGTCACTTTATGAAACCATTGTGATAAAAAAAAGCATTTGCTCCTATAGGCTTTTCCTTTTCTCTAATTAATGCTCCTTTTCGGTAGATTAATTCAAAGAGGCTGTATCTAAAAATAACCTATGAGGTAATGGGTTAAACATGGTTAAAGGCAAACATAGGATTTCGATTTTGCAAATAATTACTGAATAAATTATATTGACGAAACACCTAATCATGCTACTCAATGCTATTACCACAATAATTCTGTTAAAAGTTAAAGTTTTACAATGATGCGTTTGTCATGAAGCGCGTAGTTACCGTGTAGACAATGAGCAAGTTTTCGTCAGATATTTGACCACTTTTGAAATTTGACCAAGACAAAACTTCAAACGTCAGATAGTGATATGTAGAGAATTAAAAAGTTTTGATTTAATTATCATAGTTAAAGTGGTAATATTAATGTGTAAGCGAGTTTTGCATTTCTTGAATGCAATAATTATTTATAGAGTAAATTTGAATAATAATGTTTCTGGTAGCTGCCTTTAAGGATGAAGCTGTAGACATTTAGAAAGTTTTATGTAACTTGTCGAATAACAAGTGCTACATGTTTTGCGTAAATTATAATCTTTTTAACCCATTCCCTCATATTGACGTCTTTTGACGCCTCTGTAAAAGTCACTTTTTGAAACCATTGTGATAAATAGAGCATTTGCTCCATAGGAGCAAATGCTCTATATATCACAATGGTTTCAATAATATACAATTTATTTTTTTCCCTTTTCCCTAGTAAATGCTCCTTTTCGGTAGATTTATTCAAAGAGGTTGGGATAAAAAATAGCCTATGAGAGAAGGGAATGGGTTAAGTGGTCATTAAAAAGAGGTTAATTATGGGCATGTAAGGCATGAAAACACGTGGTAGCATAATGAAGGATCAACGTAATGCATTACTTTTGCACTGCATTAAGCAACCACCTGCTTTTTAACATGCCTATGTTCAATAAATGAATGGCCGCTTAAGACATGTTATACTGTATATTGTGTGCTTTTCCGTTGGATGACCGATTACCACCCAAACATAAAACACAAGGCAGTGGCTAATGACCGAGTGCCACCCAAACATAAAACACAAGGCAGTGGCTAATTTGTTCTACAGTTTCATCCACCCCATATGTTCTGCTGTGTTCTGTTTAGACAAGAACTCGAATAGAATCTATTATAACAACAAATAGACGTTCAGAATTACCTCTACTCTTTATACAACTTAAACAATTCTGTGAAACCCTTTGAAAACAGTTAGAATCCAGACGAGACTCGGAGTACAGTATAACCTCTCTTAACCGGAATTCTACTAGATAAGAATTTAGATACTTTTAGGCAGGTGGCTGCTTAATGCAGGGTGAAAGTCATGCAGAAAGCTCCTCTAGGAGCTTTCTGCATGACTTTCACCCTGCATTAAGCTGCCATCTGTCTCCAAGACCGATAGTCATACTAAATTTAACGGCCGGTTAAGAGAGGTTTTACTGTATCTCGAACTCTCAATAGGATTCAAACAGTTTGGCACACTCTAATCAAGTATTTTAACCTTTAGCCTGCTGAGCAAATTAATTTTACATAATTTTTCACCTACAATATTTGGAAACTCATTCTATAATCAGTTTGTCGACCAAAATGTAATCAAGATGTCAAATAGTTTGGATCCTGATGAGACGCCGAGTTACTCGGCGTCTCATCTGAATCCAAACTGTTTGCATAGGTACTCACTCATCCGACCATAGCAGGCTAAAGGTTAAAAAGACATTGAATAAATAAGAACGTTGGTAATTTAACCCATTACCTCATAGGCTATTTTTAGACCCAACATGTTTGAATAAACCTACCGAAAAGGAGCATTAACTAGAGAAAAGGAAACTTTTAGAATTTTGTAGTTTGAAACCATTGTGATAAATAGAGCATTTGCTCCTATTGGTTTCACAATGTGGCTTTTACAGAGTCGTCAAAAGTCGTCAATATGAGGGAAAGGGTTAAGCAGACGAGAAGATATGCAGACAACATTTACACGTTAAAAGGATAAATATGCTGACGTTTCACTTTGCGCCAAAATAATTCAACAGTTTTCTTTCACTAGTTATAGGTGTAAATTAACTGATATTTACAAACATTCTGATGTTGATAATGCACCGAATAATCCAATATCGTCATTCTACCACTTTCTATGTCGAAGTGTCGCATGTTTCAAAGACCTTGTATCTCAAACAATTTGCCCGTCGCAAATGGCGATACATTTGAAACAAATAGCAATGTTTGACTACAGTAAAACCTCTCTTAACCGGACGTTAAATTTAGTATAAATATCAGTCATGGAGACAGGTGACAGCTTAATGCAGGGTGGAAGTCATGCAGAAAGCTCCTCTAGGAGCTTTCTGCATGACTTTCACCCTGCATTAAGCAATCACCTGCCTAAAATATCTAAATCCTTCTCTTCTAGAATTCCGGTTAAGAGATGTTTTACTGTATAGCATTAATCGTTACTCCGCTTATCGCGACTCGACTTGCATTTCCAAACAACATGGATACAGACGAGACGTCGAGTAACTCATCTGGATCCAAACTGTTTGATACTCTGCTAAAAGTTTCTCAAAACGATTGATCGAATAGGATGAAGTCAAAATTTGCACCAGATCCAAATTTGATTAGACATTTTACAACATTGTAAAAAGGTTAATCCTTGCCGAGCTACCCGTGATCTGACATTCATTTTCAAACAGTTTGGACCCAGATGAGACGCCGAGTAACTCGGCCTCTCAGCAGGACCCAAGCTGTTTGACACTCGGTCAATTGATTCTCAAACGCTTCTACAAATTAAAGTTAATAAAAAAAATACAACATATCAGGGTTGTGGCAGACATGTTTGTTTCAACACGTTAAGAGTTAATAGAGAGCGAGGGAGTGGGATTTACAAGGGATTGTTTTTGATCCACTGCAGACGTCTCGATTGCAACGTAATAATGTATTGTTTTTCTGTGTAAGTAATAGTGATACCGTTGATATTATGGGATCAATCAGATACCAGAGGTCTAGATAAGATGCGTAGATTTCAACATCTTCAACAATGTCTCCTTTATTTCTCCACCAAATCCTATACTGTGACCACTCTTTAGAATCGTCTCGAAGTTATTTCTCCACCAAATCCTATACTGTGATCACTCTTTAGAATCGTCTCTTCGATTTTAGAATTTGGGTACGCACCTTTATCTGTAGCCTGACATATACAAATGTATATAATCTTCTGAAGTCCTTAATTTAACCCTTTCCATGTTGAATATTCATATAAGAAATAATGACATCATTAATATATATATATCAGCCGAGTTTTATAATGGTACACATAAAATGTTGGTATTTGAAGAAACTGCAATCGGTTCTACAGAAACCGTCTGATCTGGGTCTTCTCTGTTCGTTTGTATATGGAAAGGGTTTACCGTTATAAATAATTAATTCGCGGATTGACTTACAATGGCAAACAGTTTGCACCCAGATCTGTCGTCCAAGGAAATATGTCTGATATAAAGATAAGGAATGACTATAACAACATAAAACACGTGCATATGTCTTGCATTAGTGGTATTTTTGCTGTGATAGGACGACATCAGACCATTCGATGTGTAGATATTTAATAGAAGTGAATAGAAACCCTTCGTTGCTAATGTCGCATCTGTGATTACCAATTCAAACAGTTCGGATCCTGATTAGACGCCAAGCAGCAAAATATTATGATACACGTCTGTTCTGTTCTGATACACGGGCGGACTGACGGACGGAAGGGTCAAAACAATATACCCGAGCAACTTCGTTGCATGGAGTATAATTGCATCGAACAATCTGACACAGGTATACACACTTAACCCTTTCCCTCATATAAACGTGTTTTCACACATTTGCAAACAGAGTAGACCCACGTCCTAGAGGAGCCGTCTGGCAAGGGTCTAATTTGTTTGCTAATAGAATTTCAAATATCTGTCTTTACTCTCTGAAATGGCTACAATGTTCCACCTTCCATATTTCATTTTAACTATTTTGTTCATGAATATTCAGTAGGTATTGAAATTCATAATAAACATAGAACAGGCAAATGGTTAAGCCAATTTAATATTCATATATACTCATTAATATTCACATGCATATTCATTGTGTAATGTATTAAACAATGCTGGACCATGCCCTCTATTAAAACATCAGTATTGAAAGAGTAAAATCAAAAGTATGTGGCTATTACATTGAACAGTTTGACAAAGGCATGCACACATAATAGTCATTCCTAAGAACTCACAAACGTCAACAAACCAAATACCCCTGATTTCTGAGTGGAATCACTTTGATCCTATATTAATATGCTGTTTTATTGTTATCTCAGCGTAGCTCTTAACCCTTTCCCTCATATAAACGTGTTTTCACGCATTTGCAAACAGAGTAGACCCAGATCAGACGGCTCCTAGAGGAGCCGTCTGATCAGGGTCTGCTCTGTTTGCTAATAGAAATAGATAGATCTGATTCTTTGCTTTCTAAAATGTCTACAATATTCCACCTTCCATATTTCTTTGTAACTATTTTGCTAATGGTTATTCAGTAGGTATTGAAATTTGGAATAAACATAGAACAGGGAAAGGGTTAATCCGTAGAAGATTGTTGAAATAACGGTTCTTTGAGTGATATTATCGCGGCCATGAATAGACACGCAGTAAATAATGTGAGAGTTGTGATAGACGAGAAAGCTGGAAAAAAATATCAAACATTTAAGGCATTAGTTTGCATTATACATTTTGTATATTTTTCAACCATTTACACCATAAATACGCTATTTTACGCCTTCGCAAACAGAGTAGACCCTTTTAATATAATGTACATCAGATTATGCAGCTTCTGTCACAATAAAGAATTATTTTGTTCAAGGACCATTTTAAAAATGCAGTGAGTTAATTATTCATGATGCCAATATTATATTGCCTGAATATTCATAGAGTAAAGGGTTAATTAATAAAACATGTTGAGTAAGTATAGACATGTTATGTAATCTCAGCAATATATTATAATTATGAGTTTGAACAGTTGTGAGATTTAAACTTGATTTAGCCCTTCCTATTTGGAACAGGCATGCTGTGCCATTGCAAACAGTCTAGATCAAGATCAGGGGATTCCTAGAGATGCCCTCTGATCAGGGTCTGCACTGTTTATCATTAAAAATCTTGTAGCAATTGTAAGAATTTTATACTGAGAGTACTCTATTGTTAAACACTGGCTAGCTATTCCACTCTAATGTTTTAGGGTTGAACATTTTAAGAGATCATTAATTACAAAAGAACCTGACTTTTAACTCTTTCGGCGCCAAAATTCTAATTGTCGTTTGCAATCAAAGTTTGTTAATCATTCAGTAAAATAAGGAAATGATATAAATAAAATGCAAATTTCAAAGGAATAAAGCACATATATAGAAATAGAGATTGGGACAAATAGTGAAGTCCCTGATCAGACGCCGCCTTGAAAAGGCGGCGTCTGATCTGGGACTGTACTATTTGTCGTGGTGCATTTATGCGACTGCGGCAGTGAAAGGGTTAAAACACTGTTTTTGTTTTGGCATTTTGAAAGAAAGTGAATATTTATCTCAGCACTTATCTGTCGAATCTGATCTATATTATTCCATAGAAAAACACAACAGACCCTAATCAGGCAGCTTCTACAAGAGCTATCTGATCTGGGTCTACGCTCTATGCAAAAACGTTAAAATGTATATCTATGAGGTTCTTGGTTAAATACCTAGAATATTTTATGATTACTTAAGACAGGGTTTTAATTGTACATGCATGCTTGTGGTAAGGAGCGACATCTCGTAGCAGAGATTGTAAGCAATCCTGTTTCTATGCACGAATTCTGACAAGGAGTCTGAATATGCAGTCTGAATCACACAGGTGTTTGATTGTTGCATTCTGGGCAACCTGTTTATCAACTGAGTGCGTCTACCTGAGACAGATTGAGTGATATGTTTGAGAGATTAACTGCATTCCAGAGTATCTTAAGCTTTACCCATTGAATGCGAGACTCGCATACACTGGCGTTTGCAAACTGAGTTGACCCAGACCAGATCGCTCCTAGAGGAGCCATATAGAGGAACCCTCTAGCCAGGATCTGCTACTGTTTATGATTTAAAATCATCTACATGTAGCAATTTTAGTCTTCCATACTGAGTGGGGTCTGTAGCTAACCCTTTCTTCCATAAATACGCCTTTCTACGCCGCTGTAATAGTCACTTTTTGAAACCATTGTGATAAATAGAGCATTTGCTCCCAAGGAGCAAATGTTCTATTTATCACAATGGTTTCAGAACTACAAAAATTCTAAAAAAATCTTTTTTCTAGTTAATGCTCCTTTTCGGTAGATTTATTCAAAGAGGTTAAGTCTTAAATAGCCTATGGAGGAAAGGGTTAAACTTTGATGGGCAATGGCACTCTGAAGGTACAGCGATAAAAGGGGTACGGCTTGCCCATTCATACTGTGTTGACTCTATAGTGGAAAACTGATGGGCTATTTCACTCTGATACTTAATTTAAAATGTTTAACCTTTCATACTGGTTGGACTCTATAGTTAACCCTTTCCTTGTTCTATGTTTATTCCAAATTTAGATACCTGCTTGTTATTCATGGCCAAAATAGTTACGGTAAACTCTCGATTATTCGAACACGAAAATACGTATTATTATCAATCTTTAAGACAGGTGACAGCTTAATGCATGGTGAAAGTAATGCAGAAAGTAGGAGCTTTCTGCATTTTTTTCACCATGCATTAAGCAGCCACCTGCCTAAAAGGGTCGAAATTCTTCCATACTGAAAATTCGAATAATCGAGGTTTTACTGTTTTTAGGAAATATGGACGGAGGAATATTGTAGCCATTTTAGAAAGTAAAGAAACAGATCTATCAAATTCCATCAGTAAACAGAGCAGACCCTGATCAGACGGCTAGCCAGGTCTACTCTGTTTGCAAATGCATGAAAAGGCGTTTATATGAGGGAAAGGGTTACATATTGATGGGCTATTCCACTCTGACAATTCATCTTTAAGGTTTACCTTTTCATTCTGAGTGGACTCTTTAGTTAAACGATGATGAGCTCTCCCTATCTAATAAGTCAGCGTTGTAAGGGTTAACATGCTACAGGCGAATTGGTGATGATACTTGCAGACAGTTTGGATCCTGATCAGACCACGATTAATCCAGTGCCTCATACTCTACACTGATTGATACTCATTATTTTTTTGTAGAGGTGAGAAAACAGCTTACAATATAACCTGTCTTAAGGGACCATTCATTTATTGACCATAGGAGTTTTTAAAAGCAGGTGGTTGCTTAATGCAGATAAAAAGTAATGCATCTGTCTTACAGATCTTTAATTAGACATGTTTTTGATGACCGGATAAGGTTCAACTATATATATTATAAATGAATTGGGAGAAATATTCAGCAAAGAAGAATTTAAACTTCATTCTATTCAACTCTTTACTCCTTAAATACGCATTTCTACACCTTTTACCAATAGAGTATACCCAGATCAGTCGGCTCCTATAGGAGCCGTCTGATCAGAGATTGCTGTTTGCTTACATGTATAATATAGTATAGATATGATTCCACAGTTTCTGCCATGGTCAACATTTCCTGTGTCCATGTGCTATTATAGCAAATTAATCTAATTAATATGCATGATGTCATTATATCTTACATGAATATTCATAGAGAAAACGGTTAACATTTAGCCTGCTGAGCAAACGTGTGTTGGTTTCAAATAACACCGACTTAAGTTGTCACGGATGATTCATCTCGCATTTCTTTCAACGGCACGGTCGGAGTATCAAACAGTTTTGATCCTGATGAGACACAGAGTTAATCGGCGTTTTATCTGGATCCAAACTGTTCTTATAAGTAATGGCTATCCGCCCACAGCAGGCTAAAGGTTAAGGGTTACAATAAACACGCTAATAACCACTACATAACATGCTTACCTATCACAAAAGTGCTTTCTACTTCAAAACTAGCATTTGTCTGCAGTAAAACTTCGCTAAACCGGATTTTATATTTAGTATAAATATTGGTCTTGTAGACAGGTGGCTGCTTAATGCTGAGTGAAAGTCATGCAGAAAGCTCCTCTAGGAGCTTTCTAGGAGCTTTCTGCATGACTTTCACCCTGCATTAAGTAGCCACCTGCTTAAAAGTATCTTAATTATTCTCTACTAGGATTCCGGTTTAGAAGTGTTTTACCGTACAACGTAACGAGGGGCTTCTCATATATTTTGTTAGTCTTCGGGTAATGAAACTGTCTTGATCAAGGACAAACGTGAGCTGTTTAAATTTTTCATGTAACCCTTTCAATGCTGAATCTTCAAATGAAATATTAAAAAAGGTTATACTTATACTATGCATAACTATTCAGGATATGTTTTACAAACAGTGCACACCCTTATGAAGGGGGGTGAGGTGGGCTCCTATAGGAGTCCTCTCGTCTGGGTGTAAGAATGCCTAACAGAGAAAAGAAGAAAGCTATTATGGGATGGTCCTGCAAAACTTTGGTTTTGAATCAAGCAGACCAAGAATTAGATCGGTCGCTTTAACCTTTTCTCTCCATGAATATTCATGTAAGAAATAATGGCGTCATTAATATTAATTACATTAACTTGTTATAATAGGACATGGACGCATGAATTTGGTCAATGCAGAAACTAGAATCATTTCTATATTATATCATAAGCAAACAGAGCAGACCCAGATCAGACGGCTCCCACAGGAGCCGTCTGATCTGGGTCTACTCTGTTTGCAAAGGCGTAGAAAGGTGTATTTATATAGTAAAGGGTTAACGGTAATTTTGTCACATGAAATATAATTAGTGTACCAAATTGTTTCCAATAACTACACTGGCTTAAGAATACTAGTATGTAGATTTAGCATGCATTGATCACCTCATGACTGTTCATTAACTTATGTTTTTGGCTTTGGAAGAATATATAACCCCATAAGTGTAGGATCGAAGAATATATAACCCCATAAGTGTAGGATCGAAGAATATATAACCCCATAAGTGTAAGATCGAAGAATATATAACCCCATAAGTGTAGGATCGAAGAATATATAACCCCATAAGAAAACATAAGCAGATCCCCCATCAGATCACAAAATAGCTTTTACCGATCGTCTTTATTAAAAAACAAAAACAAAAAAAACCCTAAAGAATATTCAAGAAGTCATTATTTCTTACATTACTTTTTCCCGGCATTAAACAACCACCTGCTTTTTAAGACTCCTATGTTCAATGAATGAATGACCGTTCAGTGTATGATGGGGATCAAAACTGCAATCAAAACGCTTTAAACTGAAACGGGCAAGACTACAAACCCTATTTATTTCCAAGACTTTCCAATATATTGTAATTTAACACTGTTATATCTTTCTAAAGAGGCGACTTGAAATAATTCTATGCGTCGCTTGTCATGGCAAGTGATAGCTTAACCCTTCACTCCACAAATACGCCTTTCAACGCATTTGCAAACACAGCAAACCCGGATCAGAAGGCTCCAAAATGTCCTGTGTCATACAGTCTATGTGTTATTATAACAGTTAATTTAATATTCATGACGTCATTTTTCTTACACGAATATTCATGGAGAAAAGGGTTAATGCAGGACGAAAGTAATACAAACCTCCAGCGGAGCCTCTGTGTTACTTTCGTTCTGTATTGACCAACCTGTTGGTCACTACAGTAGAACCTGTCTTTAGCGACCTTATATTAATTAAACAAAACGAATCATAAAGAACATGTAGTTGCTTAATACAGGGCAAAATAATACAGAAAGCTCCTATAAGAGCGTTCTGCATTACTTTTGACCTGTATTAAGCTACCACCTGACTTACAGACCCATACTTAGACATCTTTTTATTGTCGCTTAAGACAGGTTCGACTTTATCCCTAAGATTATTGATTAACCCTTAATTTCTTGAATGATTAAAACTGGCTCCTTCCCTTTCTGCTTATTAACCCTTTCACCGCCAATGTCGCATAAATGCACCACTACAAATAGTGCAGTCCCAGATCAGACGCCGCCCTTTCAAGGCTGCGTCTGATCAGGGACTTCACTTTTTGTCTTAAACTATATTTCTAGATCTGTGCTTTATTCCTTTGAAATTTGCATTTATTTATCTCATTTCCTTACTTTACCGAATGATTTTACAAAATTGGTTTGCAGACGACAGTTAGAAATTTGGCGCCGAAAGGGTTAATTAAACAAAAACATGGTATCAAAATTAATCATTGACGACAACGATTTTAGTTGGTCTAAAACTTTAACGTTGGCTCCTTACTTCTTTACTACTCATACAAATGTTATGAAACTTCACACACCTGTTCACTGTCACAATGGCTACACTCGAACAGATGAGCGTTGGCATCCGGCATGTACTACTCTTGTTATGATAAACAGGACAGACCCTGGCGAAGTCCTTGGATGTGGGTCTACACTATTTACAAATGTCTTTTATACAGTAAAACCTCTCTACCAACGGCAACTAAATTGTGTTAATTAGTTGGTATTTAGGGCAGGTGGCTGCTTAAAGCAAGGTGAATGTAAAACAGAAAGCTCCTATAGGAGCGTTCTGATTTACCTTCATCTTGCTTTAAGCAGCCGCCTGCCTTTAACCCATTCCCTCATATTGACGACTTTTGACAACTTTGTAAAAGTCACTTTGTGAAACCATTGTGATAAATAGAGCATTTGCTCCTTTAGGAGCAAATGCTCTATTTATCA
Organism: Azorinus chamasolen; assembly: GCA_963576725.1. Lineage (NCBI taxonomy): Eukaryota > Metazoa > Mollusca > Bivalvia > Cardiida > Solecurtidae > Azorinus > Azorinus chamasolen. The sequence continues at coordinate 109,240,281 of OY755235.1, read as the reverse complement.
CAACGGTTTCAAACTACAAAATTCTAAAAATTTCCTTTTCTCTAGTTAATACTCCTTTTCGGTAGATTTATTCAAAGAGGCTGTATCTAAAAATAGCCTATGAGGTAATGGGTTAACACAAAATGCTTGATGTGATTTAGTGGACGTGTTAGAGAGGTTTTACTGTACTCGCACATTAAGGGTCCAAGGAGGTTGAATGAGGTTCAGAGTTTCTTTTGTACAAGGTTGGCTTGATTTCCTCTTTGATTGCAAGTTACAGGATCCAGTGCATTTACATCGACTTCGTAGGGTCTTCATTCTTGTAAGACTTCGCTTAAGATTGTAACAGATTGTGCAAACACCTGTAAGGATTCGCGACAATTACGTGAGGATGGTTTTGTGTAATTGCCGATGTGTCATTTGATTACGCTCTTCGTGTTTTTAACCCTTACCTCCATATTGACGCCTTTCTACGCCTCTATAATAACCACTTCTTGAAACCATTGTGATAAATAGTGCATTTGCACCTATAGGAGCAAATGCTCTATTTATCACAATGGTTTCAAACTACAACATTCTAAAATGTTACTGTTCTCTAATAAACGCTCCTTTTGGGTAGATTTATTCAAAGAGGTTGGGTCTAAAAATAGCATATGGAGGGAACGGTTAAGTCCTTTTATCCAGTCACCAGGCTTCTCTAGTGACATAATAAAGGGGGTGCAAATAAACTTAGGTTTATTAGGTTACTTCCGGTAGTAGAAGGTTTATTAGGTTAGTAGATAGGCGTAATGATTCTATTACCATGGAACTATTTTATTTTTCTGTAAATATGCATAAACATGTTGATGGAATAGATCTAACAGATCTATTTGGTCACCAAAAGAAATGAGAAAAAATAAAAATAATTGGCTACAGCTGGATTCGAACCCGCGCCTGATCCAACAAAAACTAATTCTAATCACTCTAATTCTAATCCCTTACCGATTACGCCACTGGGGCCACATACAAAATGACGTTGATTTATCACTTTTATTAATTTAATCCACCGCTGGCAAAACCCGTTTTTGATAAAATCAAACCTGGAAGCAAAGATTGACAGATAAATAGTAAATGTTTTCTTTTCACTTTCATGATTATTTGATTGATAAACTCTTACAGGGGCGGTGATAGTCATAAACTAAATATAGCCTGTTCAGTTCCATCGATTTCTGAGTAACGTTAGGTAGAATCTAAAAATAGAAACCGAGACTACGTAACTCGAATTTGACCAAAGAATATAGATCATGTCTGTTTGAAATAACTTATCGACCCTCGATTCAAATCATCTTATTTTTCAAATTCAACCACGTTTCCCTTCTAGTAATACAAGTATCGAAACTATATTCCTCTGCGGTAGCTCATTAGATCTATTTACGTCTAAATGGAAGTGAAAAGGGAGGGATCCGATGATCGAAAAACTGCATTTTCAATGTAAATTATTTCGAGAGTGTTATGAGTCTATAAAAAAGACATTTAACTATATTGACTGGATAAATCGAATAATAGGTTAGTGCCGTAGATGGGACGCCTTTATCCGACTCGGAGAGAAAACAGTTGAGGCTCGGCAAGCCTCGCCTCAACGTTTTCTCCCCTCGTCGGATAAAGCGTCCCATCTACGGCACTAACCTATTATTCTCTATATTCTCTATATCTCGCTGTTTGCGACCTGACTCGCGATATTTGCAAACCGTTTTGATTTCAGATGAGACGCCGAGTAACTCGGCATCTCATCAGGATCCAAGATGTTTGACACTCGGTCAATAGTTTCTTGATTGAATCAGAAGTCGAAATGGCCCCAGATCCTAATTAAGGCAGACCTTTTCACAGCGGGGTAAGGGTTAACCCTTCACCTGATAGAGACTCATTTCCATGCCTTTGCAAACAGAGTAGAACCTCATCAGACGGCTCCTATAGGAGCCGTCTGATCAGGGTCTTCTCTGTTTGCTTATGGAGTGATATAGATTCTGTAATGGTCCAAACATCGTATCTAACCGTCAGCTAATCAATATCCATGATGTCATTATTACTAGTATAAATATTCACGAAGTAAAGGGTAACTGAAAAGAAAGTTCGAAATAAAGATTGAACTGATACATGTACGAGTAGTTGGTTCTATCCGGTTGTGCAAGTACGTGTAACAGTAGGTAGTTCTACCCGGTTGTGCAAGTACGTGTACTAGTAGGTGTATCTACCCGGTTGTGCAAGTATATGTACGTGTACCAGTGGGTGGTTCTACCCTGTTGGGTAAGTACGTGTACCAGTGGGTGGTTCTACCCGGTTGTGCAAGTACGTGTACCAGTAGGTGGTTCTACCCGGTTGTGCAAGTACGTGTACTAGTAGGTGTATCTACCCGGTTGTGCAAGTATATGTACGTGTACCAGTGGGTGGTTCTACCCTGTTGGGCAAGTACGTGTACCAGTGAGTGGTTCTACCCGGTTGTGCAAGTACGTGTACCAGTGGGTGGTTCTACCCTGTTGTGTAAGTTCGTGTACTAGTAGGTGTATCTACCCGGTTGTGCAAGTACGTGTACGAGTAGGTGGTTCTACCCGGTTGTGTAAGTACATGTACGAGTAGGTGGTTCTACCCGGTTGTGTGTGTACATTACGAGTAAGTGTTACTATCCAATTTATCTTCTGTGCATAAAATCCATGCAATGAAATAAACCTCTATGATCTTTCTCCATCTGTAATTAGCTTGAAGTCGCTACAAGAACCACCGAAAAGAGGTTAAACGCTGCGTAGTAGAGGTAGGTGCTTGCTTAATGCAGGACAAAAGTTATGCAGAAAGCTCCTTTAGGAGCTTTCTGCATTACTTTCGTCATGTATTAAGCAACCACCTGCTTTAAAATCTGCCTATCAATTAAGTGGTCGCTTTAGAGGAATCTACTGCATTTATAAATGAAGGAAAAGTTCGGTATATGTATATTGGTTCAAGGAAAGTAGTCAACATTTATTGGTATATGTTTGAAGAGGAGTAGAAAATGTATACATGTATTAATAGCAGTATGGACAGAAGGGCCAAATGTGCTTTGGTAGATATTTCAGGCATTTTTATATTTGTAGATATATTTTTTCTCATTATGAAATAAAATATATTTAAAGTTTTTTAAACTAAAGCGACATGAAGAGATTCACTAGACGTATATCGATAGGAAAGCCTATGAAAGTAACTTTGAAAAGCGCTCATTGCCGAATATCCACTAGAACTGTATTCATGTATTCAAGTTATTTTTCACAGAGCTACAGATAAAGGTGTGTACTCAAATACTTAAATTGTCATTTCTCTACCGAACCCTGTCTTGTGACCACTCTTTAGAATCGTCTCTTCGAGACGATTCTAAAAGAGTGGTCACAACACTGGGTTTGATGGGAAATGGTTTAATTAACACATCTTATCTGGACCTCTTTTTACTTACAGGAATATCTTGCGGAAAAGAAGTACGTCCATCGAGATCTAGCGGCCAGGAACGTGCTACTGGGTTATAACAAGATCATCAAGGTTTGCGACTTCGGACTATCACGTGACATATTTAGTGATAACCAGTACAAGAAATTGACCAATGGAAAGCTGCCTCTTAAATGGATGGCCATAGAATCTCTCCGAGACAGAGTATTCACGACACAGAGCGATGTTTGGTCGTTTGGGATCTTGATGTGGGAGATCGTTACCATGGGTAAGGGGTCATTAGTCTTACTTTTAATTGATTAACTATCGACCATTCCCCTATTACATATTCATGTACGAAATATTTACATCATGAATATTAATTACATGTAGATTAATTGTTAAAAGGGCATATGAATACAAGGCATTTTGGCTCAGACGGAAACTGTAGAATCAGATGTGTATTATACCATAAAAAACAGAGCAGACCCTGATCAGACGGTTCCTATAGGAACCGTCTGATCTTGGTCTACTATGTTTGCTTGAACAGGTTTTTATATAAGGGAAAGGGTTAACTCTAATATGTCTGCTCAAATCTGGATCTCATGCAGTTTTAACTACTTCCGATTCGATCACTTCCGTTTCGATCAAGTTTTTTTTAGAAACTATTGACTGAGTGTCAAACAGTTTGAATCTTGATGAGACGCCGGGTTACTCGCCATCTCAAGCTGTTCGCTAATACGAGTCAGGTTGCCGATAGCGGGACCAAAGTGAATGTAAATGCATGTATTGAATGCAAATACAACAGAACATATTCATTTCTTGAATATTTGAGTCTTAATGCAGGGCAAAAGTAATGCAGAGAGCTCCTATAGGAGCTTTCTGCATTACTTTTGATCTGCATTAATCATTTCCCTCATGTAAACATGTTTTCACGCATTTGCGAACAGAGTAGACCCAGATCAGACAACTCCTATATGAGCCGTCTGATCAGGGTCTGCTCTGTTTGCTAATGTTATTTGAAAGATGCGTTCCTTTAGTTTCTTAAATGGCTGCAATGTTCCACCTTCCATATCTCAATATAACTATTATGTCCATGAATATTCAGTAGGTATTAAAATTTGGAATAAACATATAACAGGGAAAGGGTTAAGCTACAACCTGCCTTGCAGACCCATATTTAGACTTCGTGTTGATGGCCGCTTAATAGAGGATCTTCTATTTCTTTCGCTCAATAGCATATGATGATTGGCCTTATTAGATGTACAAAATGGTAAATTAAATCATGAAAGACATATTTTCGGCAGGGTTCAGTCGTCTCGAGACATTTTTATCTAATCTGATTATGAAAAAACACGGATTTGAAAATGGTTGTATTTTTAATCAAAGTAATTGCTTATCGACTGGGTATTTTTCAAGAGTGTCCATATATATTGCATTAAAGGTAGACATCAGAGTTTTTTGCAATTACTGTTGCCTCTTTTAATTTGATTATGGAATATAAGAGTTTATAATTACCAACATATCCTTATTTGACTCCTTAATGTTTGTTTCGGCCAGAACAGCCTAACATGAAACTTGACTCATGTCCTATATTGTAACCCACAAGCTTCCCGCCAGAGTTTCCTTCCCAAGAATTAAAACACTTGTTATTATAAAACCTTACCTTTTATAATAGAATCTCTTGTGGTAATATTGATGTTTTAGGATGCTTATGTGTTTTATCCATGTTACCAATTCACCCATTCGCTTCTAGGCTATTTTTAGATCCAATCTCTTTGAATAAATCTACCGAAAAGGAGCATTAACTGTAGAAAAGAAGAATAGTATTGTGTAGTTTTGAAACCATTGTGATAAAAAGAGCATTTGCTCCTATGGAGCAAATGCTCTATTTATGACAATGGTTTCAAAAAATGACTTTAACAGAGGCGCAATAAGGCGTCTGTAGAAGAGAATTGGTTAAGTATGTTTTAAATCAAATACCGATGTTTGCCTTTAAGGTTTAATGTTTACTATCGATAGTTATTAACCATAATATGTATTCAAATATTTAATATCGACTATTAATTGCTAGTTTGTTTCATAGTAAACGTGTACAGAGGAACTTGTAATAAGCGGCTATTCATTTATTGAACATAGGAGTTTTTAAAAGCAGGTGGTTGCTTAATGCAGGTCAAAAGTAATGCAGAAAACTCCTATATGATCTTTCTGCATTACTCTTGATCTGCATTAAGCTACCACCTGCCTTACAGACCAATAATTAGACCTATTTTTGATGGATGCTTAAGACAGGTTTTACTGTATGCTCACTTTAACATATTTAAAAGGTTTTATAAGTGATACTTTAATTTGTGTATGAGTTTAGTTTTCTTATTGAAACAGTACATTAGCCCTTATCTATCTAGCTATGAAAACTGTCTCCGACACAGTCTTAGTCTCCTATTCTCCCATTTGCTTAGTTTAACCCTCTGCTCTATAAACACACATCTGTATGCCTTTACAAACAGAGTATACCTAGATCAAACGGCTCCTTTTGGAGCGGTCTGATCAAGGTCTGCACTGTTTGCTTATGTGATTCTATACGAGATGTGACTCTACAGTGTCTGCCAAGTTGAAAATATGTGTTTATGTATCATTATAAAAATTTAGATCATAAATATGAATGACGTCATTATTTCTTACATGAGTATTAAACATGTAAATGATTAAACTATAGCTCCACAGGAAATAACTTACTTCCTGGTACGAATTTGGATTCTCCTCGTCTCATAGACCTGGATCTAAGTTATCAGTTGTTAATAGCAAGATGGTAGTTCTAAATTAGTTACATATATATAACGTTTTACCTGATGGAGACTCTTACTCACGGCTTTGCAAACAAAGTAGACCCAGACCAGATGGATCCTGTAGGAGCAATCTGATCTGGTCTGCTCTGTGTGTTTATGGAATTATGTAGGACTGATTTTGCAGTTTCTGCCATGACCAAAATATCCCAATTTCACATACCAAAACTCGGCTACATGTAATAGATATTGATAAAGTACGTATATCCTTCATGGATGATCAAGAGATAAAGAGTTTAATAATAGTTCTGTGTGTCCACTGCTTCCAGGTAAACCACTTGTTCATTTGCAAACTCTTTAATTCAAGCACAGTTGCCTCCCTTCCCGATAGCAACACCTTTCTCTTTTGATGCGTAATCCTTTAAGTCTTGTTTTTGCGCCAGGGCCAAATTTCCCCGGTGTTAATACTTATTTTAGCCAGTTTTGATACACCGTTTGAAGTTTGAAAATATGAATATATTGATATTAGAGCCCTTAATAAAATAAGAATAAAACCTCAAATCCTGTTCTTTGAATCGCCCAAAGAATGAAACGGTTATGGCTAAACAAAGTAAACATTTAATACCGAACAGGAGAAAATCACATTTGATAAACCCTTCGGCATTAGTACATGTACATGTAGAAATCGAACTTTTTTCGGCAGCGTCATAACCCTTAGCTTGCTAAAATGATGGCTGGTCAAACTTATTATCGATTCGAGAAAACTATTGACAGCTATCAAACAGCTTTGATCCTTATACGAGACGCCGAGTTAACCCTTTAGAATCTGTCTGATCTGGATCTATTATATTTGTGAATATTCGTTAATACACATTTATATGAGGGGAAAATTGCTCGGCGTCTCATCTGAGCCCAAGCTTTTTTTGCAAATGCAAACCAGAACGATTTTCGCAAGCAAAGGGTTAATGTTTAATTATTGGATTGGTGTAATGTCTGTGCATGAAATATTTCATTGAAGCATTTTCTACGTAATTGTTTATGAATACTACTATTTGCATGTTTCCAATTACATGATCAGACAGCCAGCTACAGTCAGCGGCTTTTTACATTAGCGAGAGTTACAAAATACGAGTACAGCTGCATTCTCTTTCTTTTGCAAAGATACATTTTGAGTGTCAAACATGTTGGTCCAATGTGAGTTGTACACAAGATGTACACTGATATATCAAAGCTGTCTTAATTCTCAGCCAAATCTTCTTCTACTCATTAGAATCACCAGGGAGAGTCAATTCTAATGAATGACGACAAAGTAGTTTGAAACATAAATTGAAAAACGCTTTCCTAATCATTTCCTAAATATATACAGCTCTGAGTACTTAGATTTCCAAACTACGCACGTTATTTTAAACTCTTGGTTAATGTTTGTGGTTGATTTCGTTTCAGGTGCATCGCCATACCCGAACATAGCACTTGCTGATCTGTTCTATCTACTGTCTAACCACTATCGTATGGAGAAGCCAAGTAATTGCTCTGACGAGTTGTAAGTTATTATTTTAATGATTCTTTATCTATTAACCCATTACTTCATAGGCTATTTCTAGATACAACCTCTTTGAATTAATCTACCGAAAAGGAGCATTAATTAGAGAAAAGGAAAAAATTAAGAAGTGTGTAGTTTGAAACTATTGTGATAAATATAGCAGTTGCTCATATAGGAGCAAATTCTCTATTTATCACAATGGTTTCACAAAATGACTTTTACAGAGTCGTCAAAAGTCGTCAATATTAGGGAAAAGGTTAAACATTTTGAATCATCATATTATAATAGAAAAGTAACGTCTTGGATGCTAAAAGGAGGTCAATCACTGGTCTGTAACACGGTGATTCATCTGGATCCAATCTGTTTGCAAATACGAGACAGATCGCTGGTCACAGGTAGTCTCTACAGTAAAACCTCTCTATAACGGCCAATAAATTGTGTTAATCAGTTGGTATTTAGGGCAGGTGGCTGCTTAAAGCAAGGTGAAAATAAAACAGAACACTCCTATAGGAGCGTTCTGTTTTACTTACACCTTGCTTTAAGCAGCCATCTGCCGTTAAAACAAAATAATTGATGTACTTCAGTGGCCGTTGTAGAGATGTTGTACTGTACTTGCAACGCGTTAAAATGTATTAACCATGTATGAATAGAGTAGAGCCAGGTGATACGGCTCCTGTAGGAGCTGAAGCGATTCAGCTCCTAAACACAGATTAGACAACTGGCGACTGTCGCAATATCTATCAGTAATTAGTGCACCATTGAATGAACTCCTAAACAAAGTATTTTGACAACCGTGGTGGCTGCAGAAATATCTTTCTATAGTTTGTGCATCAGTGACGACCCATCAAAGCAGATTAGTTAGGCTGTCGTGGTTGAATTATATAGACCTGCTTCTACAGTTTTTGCTATGTCCAAAAATGACTGTGTTTATATACCACCATAAAACTTAAAAAAAAATCACAAACAAAATATTGTTCTTATGCTATTATAAAACTTACAAATAACAAAAGTTTAAAGACGGCCTTACCGTAGTCTATATTATCACTTATTGACATGCAGAGATAAGTACTATATAATGCGGTTTGAGATATGCAATCCATTTAAAATTCAACAAAACCTATTTGACAAGTCGAGGTTTTATTTGTGCATGAATGCCTCATGTGCAAGTTTTTGCAATTGCATGTCTTAATGTGTTTCTATTCCGGGTGTTGGATTGGCAGGCACAACTCTTAAGCCGATTATCAGTATAGATTAGTTACCAAAGGCGATGGGTATTCGGCTTATGTCACGTAGGCAAGGAATGTTTCCCATTATTTCTATCCGATGTACAGCACCCAACCCGTTCTTGTTCGGTATTAACCCATTCTCTCCTACTGACGCATTTTTTGCGTCTTTGTAAAACCCATTCGTTGAAACAATTGTGATAAAAAGAGCATTTGCTCCACAGGAGCAAATGCTCTCTTTATCACAATGGTTTCAATACTACGCAATTCTAAAATTCTCCTATTGCTCCTAGTTAATGGTCCTTTTCGGTAGATTAATTCAAAGAGGTTGGATCTAAAAATAATCTAGGAGGTAATAGGTTAATGTAAGAAATATTGATAGTATGAATATGTATTAGATCTACCTCAATTTTTATGATGTAAACTTTACAAGGAATGTTTTTGCGTTGACAAGCACTTAAACTGTAGAATCAGATCTATTAGTATCATGCCAAAAGCAAACAGAGCAGGTCCTGATTAGAAGGCTCCTATAGACGCTATCTGATGATAACTTCTTTATTTCTCCCCCAAACTCTGTGTTGTGACCACCCTTTAGGGTCGTCTCGAAGAGACGATGCTAAAGAGTGTTTAACATAGGGTTTTGTTGACAAATAACGAGTTTAGTATTTGAGTACGCACCTGTAGCTCTGCGTTTGTATCAATTATTTACTTCTTGTCATTTTTATCATAGATCAAAGAAAATTACAATAGCTGTATGTAAATCCTGATAGTTTTGTCCTTTTTCTTCCTTTTATCGTTTCACTGTAGTTATCACCATGTTCAATATTTTACAGATATATCATCATGCGCCAGTGTTGGATGGACACTCCAACAGACCGACCTAGTTTCACTGATCTGCGAGTACAACTGGAACTACTTTTATCACGTGACCGGAACTATTTAGATTTGGACAACATAAATGTTCCACTGTCTACGCCAGAATCAAGTAGTGCGAGTCCCGTGTCAGATGACACGGCGTCTCTGCTGGCGGCACAGGCCCTTCAGCCTCAGAGAAAGACGTCCAAAGATGGACCCACAATTGACGTTACAATTCATGATAAATCGGTTGAACGATTACTTAAACGAAAGGGTGACTTCGATTCGCACAATGTTACAATATTGTGAGATGTTACCGTTTTATTTTTGTAAGTTATACTGGTTAAGTTTAAAGAGGATACAATACAATGTGTTGGAAAAGCGGCACTCACCAGTGGGATCAACTAGTTGAAGCTGTCCGTAAAAATTTGGCTTCAAGCATCATTTATTTTGACTTGTGCCTTGATGATTGTGATACGTGAACTTCAACTAATCCATTGCCTACATTTCAGTTTGCATTCAGCAGTTTTGCGGCTTGCCCCTTTGTAGACGGATCAATCATTCACTCACTCTGGTTGTGACGAATCACGTGTAATGTGACTGGTATGACAAAAACGTTGACAAACAACTGGATTTTGTTAGACGTGACGTCATTGACTTTTTTCCATTCAAATAATGGCAGTATATACAGTTTAATGGCACGTGACATTTCTACAGCCATTTACGTCGATTGCGAGGGAAATGTTGATTCTTTAGATAGTTTATGAATGAATATTTTACGGGTATGTTGTTACTAGCTTGCTCGGAATACAGAAAATGGCATTAACCCTTTACTCCATGAATATTCATGTAAGAAATAATGACATCATCAATATTAAGTGACTGCATTTGTGTAATGGCACTATGAACAAGGGACTTTTATCATTACAGAAACTGCACATCTATAGCGTGCTTAAGCGAACAGAGCAGACCCTGATCAGACGGCTCCAATAGGAGTCGTCTGGTCTGGGTCTACTTTATTGCAAAGGTGTAAAAAAGCATATCTATGGAGTAAATGGTTAATCACGGGCCTATTTGATACTGACTGATTTTATTTTTAGCCCGCTGAGGCTATAGATATCCTAGGGGAATTCTCTGTCATATATGTTCCTATATTAAGCTAAATATTCAACATGATACTTATTTTAACACTTTTCTCCATAAATACGCATTTCTATGCCTTTGCGAACAGTGAAGACGCATATCAGACGAAGCAAGAACCGTCTGATCAGGATCTGCTCTGTTTGCTTATGAATTAACATAAATCGGAGTCTACAATTTCTGTTTTCATATGTCACTATGAAAATTCAGCTAATAGATATTCATGGTGTCATAATCTCTTTCATGAATATTCATTGAGTAAAGGCTAAAGTGGTAGGACTTTCTGATACTACTCTCAAAACGAAAACAATGTGTTCAAACTTTTGAAACACTAAGAACTGGGTGTCAAATAGCTTAGATCCTGATGAGACACCGAGTTGACTCAGAGTCTTTCCTGTATCCAGGCGAATTGTAAATGATTGTCAGGTCGTGCTTATCCGGGTAAAGGGTAATCTTTAACAAAATAGGCTGAATCCTTTACTTCATGAATATTCAGGTAATAATTAATGACGTCATGAATATTAATTAGATTGGTTTTTATGATGGCATATGAACACAGGAAATTTTGGCATTAGAAGATTCTGTAGAGCCATGTATAAAGTAGTTCATAAGAAAACAGAGCAGACGACTCCTATAGGAGCCGACTGATCTGTGTCTACTCTGTTTGCAAAGGCATATTAAAGGCGTATTAACTTCTAATTCTGAATTTCGGTTTCTTGCCCTTTATCAAGAACATTTTACTCAAGAAAAATAATGTTTCATTGATAAATGAATCGAGGAAAGGGTCGGGATTAGAATGTGACATAGAACTATTCTGTTATACAGTTGAATTTCAATATCTCGAACTTCAAGGGACCACACGAATTACTTCGAGATAACGTAAGCTTTCAGCATTACTTTCAATCTGCGTTAAGTTGTCACGTATGCTTCTAGATATGTATTGTGATATATTTTAGAACAGTTCTGTATTCTAAATTTTGAAAGGACCGAACCGTTACTTCGAGTTATGCCGAAAATCAAGTTATCGAGTTCAAGATATCGAAGTTCACCTGTATTATTACTAACCCTTTACTCCATAAATACGCTTTTCCATGCCTTTGCAAACAGTGTAGATCCAGATCAGACGGCTCCTATAGGAGCCGTCTGATCTAGGTCTGCTCTGTTTGCTTATAATACAGTATAGATATGATTCTACAGTGTCTGCCATTGCTAAAAATCCATGTGTCCATGTGCTTTTATAACAAATTAATCTAATTAATATTCATGATGTCATTATTTCTTATATGAATATTCATGGAGTAAATGGTTAAGTACTTCCCTAAGGAGGAGTTACTAGGAGTTACCATTATAGCAGTCCTTATCCTTACCATGCTGGGAAAAACATAGTGTCTACTCAGATCTTGATCAAATAAAATGTGGACTACTTCCGATTCGATCAAGCTTTTGAGGAACTATTTACCGAGTGTCAAACAGCTTGGATCCAGATGAGACGCCGAGTTACTCGGCGTCTCATCTGGATCCAAACTGTTTGCAAATGCGAGTCATATCCCGACAACCGAGATAATGGTTACAATTGTGTATGCCAGACTTGGCTCCGAGGTTTTTGTTAAGAGTCTAATATTATTCTCAGGTATCTGACCATTCATATACTTGAGAATGATGTTAGACTCAGACTCCGAAGTTTTATGACCTTGGGCCTAGATCTTGGTGAACTTGCTAAGAATCTGACCATTCAGATACTTGAGAATGATGTTAGACTCAGACTCCAAAGTTTTATGACCTTGGGCCTAGATCTTGGTGAACTTGCTAAGGATCTGACCATTCAGATACTTGAGAATGATGTTAGGCTCTGACTCAGATATTTTATAACCTTGGGCATAGATCTTGATGAGCTTGCTCAGAGTTTGACAAATCAGATACTTGAGAATGATGTTAGACTTAGAAATTTTATAACATTTGGCCTAGATCTTGATGAGATGCCATATTTCCTGGCGTTATGTCTACGAATTACAACGAACTAACAAATACTCATGTAAGAAGAAGTCGAGGGGTTGGTGCAAAACTATTCTAACTCCTTCACAAAGTGAAGGAGTTAGAATAGTTTTGCACCAAACCCTCGAAATGAGTAATGACATTGTAAATATTGATTAGATGCATTTTTATAATGGTATATGGACACATAAGGTTTTGGCAATTACATAAACTGTAGCATCGTATCTATTTTATTTCATAAGCAAACAAAGCAGACCCTGACCAGAGTACTGCCGCTGGCGTTATAATGTGTATATATGGAGTAAATGGTTAACTTCCAACTGTAACAATTTGTCTATACTGTTTTCAATTTTCTTAGTTTTTGTGGAAAACAGCTTTGAGCAACTCAGTCCCTTGCTGGATCCATACTTATTTCAAAAGTATCAGAGTCAGTCAGATTTTGATTAGCAGAAAGTATACAGTTAACGTTTCCATAACAACGAAAGGATGGAATAAGTAACTGAAACAGTTCTTTAATACTATAAAAGAAAGCGTATGACTGGTTACCCCCCCCCCCTCCCCCATCAAAGGGGGTGGGTAGGTATATTGTTTTGCCCTGTCTGTTGGTTTGTTGGTTTGTTGGTTTAAGTCCAACTTTAACGTTGGCGATAACTTTGTAGCCAGTGATATAAGTTATACTTCAAACTTCGAATATATGTGCAACTTATAGAGGCGACCATTTTAGGGGTGACCTGTTAAGGTCAAGGTCATACATCAAGGTCAAAGCTCAAATTACGGGTCAAATTTATATTAGCGATAGGCTACTTTTGTCGTCATTCAACATACATACTTCAAATTTGGCATTCGTTTGTAACTTATAGAAGCGAACCTTTTTATGGGTGACTTATTGAGGTCAAGGTCATATATCAAGAACAATGGTCAAATTACGGGTCAAATTAAGATTGACGATATTTTGGTCGTCATTCAACATACAGCCTTCAGACTTGGCATGCATGTGCAACTTATGGAGACAAAAAATAGGGGTGACTTATTAAGGTCAAGGTCATTCATCAAGGTCAAAGGTCATATCGGGGGCATAGTGTTTCAGAAACACATCTTGTTTAATTGAGAAATGAAGTTTACCAACCAAACAGCTGAACCATTTCCCCGCTCTGTAAACTTAGTGTCTTCTCAAAATTGGATCTTGTACAGTTCTGACTACTTCCGATTCAATCAAGCTTTTGAGAATTTACTGACCGAGTGGCAAACAGCTTGTACCCTGAGAACACACCGAGTTACTCTGTGTCTCATCCGGGCCCAAACTGTTGGCACATGCAAGCTAGATAGATGATAGATGGAAATGGGTTACACATTCAGAGCAACAGATTAACGTGCGTACTAAAGAACTAAAATCTCCATTTCTCCACCAAACCCTATGATATGACCACTCCTTAGAATCGTCTCGAAGAGACGATTCTAAGGAGTGGTCATATCATAGGGTTTGGTGGAGAAAAAAAGAAGTTATTCTTGAAAACGTTTAAATTTACGCATCTTATCTGGGCCTCTGATATTTATGTATAACTCGTACAAATAATGACTTATTTATGTGTTGTTATATTGATGTATATTGTTATGAAATGTGATGTATATATCACTGTAATATTATGAATGTTTTAACAATGTTTAATCGATAACTTACCATGCTAATAATGTGTACATTTCTAACATAATATGTCTACCTATATATTATTTTTTTTGAAATGGATTAATCCTTATCCTTTGAAACAAACAGTATTAACTCTTTCCCTGTTCTATGTTTATTCCAAATTCCAATACCTACTGAATATTCATGGACAAAATAGTTATAATGAAATATGGAAGGTGGAACATTGTAGACATTTTAGAAAGCAAGGCAACAGATCTATCAAATTTTATTAGCAAACAGAGCAGACCCTGATCAGACGTCTCCTCTAGGAGCCGTCTGATCTGGGTCTACTCTGTTTGCAAGTGCGTTTATATGAGGGAGAGGGTTAACTCTTTAAATTTGGATCTAGTACAAATTTGATTGTTGCCAATTCCATCTGGCATTTGAGAAAATATTGACCGAGTGTCAAACAGCTTGGATCCTGATGAGACACCGAGTTACTTGGTGTCTCATCTGGATCCAGACTGTTTGCAAGTTCGAGTCAGGTCGCGAAATATGGAATAAAGGGCAAACATTTACCTTGCTAGTTAGGATTTAGCCCTTTCCTTCATATAAAAGCATTTTACGCATCTGCAAACAGAGAGGACCCAGATCAGACGGCTCCTATAGGAGCCGTCTGATCAGGGTCTGCTCTGTTTGCGTGAAACATGATAAAGATCCGATTCTGCAGTTTTTGTCAAAGTAAAAATTCCCTTGAAAAGTTTACATTATAAAAATTCTGCTTATGAATATTCATTATGTCATTATCTCTTACATGAATACTGAACAGGGAAATGGTTAAATAGATTTTCTCAATATAAGGGACGTAACTCGTTAGACTGTTTACTGTTTTATGTAGGCAGTTGTTACTATTGAGATGTTTTCTGAAATCCCCACTAATGCCAGGTACTTTAATCAAGTATTTTTATTGAAAATAACTTACTGTCTTTATACAAAACTAGACATTCATTTTAAAGCCAAGGATAAGATAAGACAGAACATTGACAGGGGAAGTTTACAAACGGTGTACATTTCAAATCAGCCGTTTCTTTACTCCGTTGCACCTGATCTATGTCTACATAATAAGTCCAGATTATGTCAAGTCACGGCAATGTTCAAAGCAATATTTGACGATCAGCAGCGAAATTTCAACATTCACCTTTAGTACGGAACCGGTAAAAATGGAGATTATTCTGCAAGCAGTTTGGATTAGGATGAGATGAAGAGTAGCCTTTTGTATTATCAAAATCCAAACTGTTTGACATTGGGATTGAACGTTTTGAAGAAAAAGAACAGATAACTTGTGTCGTTAACCTTTTGTACACAGGAAGCAAATGATTCCGTCATTTTAACCCATTACTCTATAAATACACATTTCTACGACTTTGCAAACAGAGTAGACCTAGAAAGAAGAGCTCCTAAAGAAGCATTTCTGTCAGGGTATGCGCTGTTTGCCATAAACCAATCACATACTGCAATGTTTTATGATGGTTTATAATTCAGAATACAAAGGAAACATTATTGTTGGAATCAGCAAAACGTGAAGACCCTCATCAGCCCTCAGACCTTGGTCTACGCTGTTTGCATATGCCCTTTTAATCTTGAATAGACAATCAGAAGGCAAAAACAAACATACTCAATAAGTATCGCGCCAGGAGTTAGTCTGGCATATTTACGTCGGGTCGGCGAATATTATGTAAAACGTATTAGCAAATATTTTCTCATGTTCCTGGATTTTTATACGATATAAGCCTATGTACACATTTATTTGGGGATTCATGCTTACTCATACATGCTTTTACTTTGTTGTTTGTATATAAAGTTGTAATCATTTCTCAAATATTACATCGATAACCATTGTTACATGGTAGTTGGAACACGAATGTGCGCTCACTACAAACTATTGAAATAAAATTTTATTCATCTGTATCGATGGCATCTATTTGTGTTTTGTTTCCGTTGTCGTTGTTGGTAATGCTTAACCCTTTCCCTTGTGTAAGCGCATTTTCACGCATCTGCAAACAGAGAAGACCCAGATCAGACGACTCCTGGAACAGTTTGATCCGGTATATTACTTTTTTTTTAAATAAAGACATCATTAATATCAGTTAGCTTGATTTTTATAATGGCATACGAGTACAAACAAAAGTTTGGTATTGAAAGAAAACGCAAAATCTATTATAACCTTAAGCACTTTCCGTTACAATTTTCGCCTCTAGCATTGCAAACGTTATCGAATTATAGTCCAACGAGATTAACATGCAAAAATACAGCTTACAGTATAAGCGAAGCAACTCTTACAATATATTTCGTTTAGTACTTTTTGGGTAGTCTCTCTTTATCATTTTCAGTGAAATACATGTTTTAAACCCTTTGCTACTTTTTACGCTTTTGCAAACACAGTAGGCCCAGATCAGGGAAATCAATTGACATTCTCCATACCCATTCAACAAATCTGTAATCAGTACCAAAACCCAACACATTCACATTCTATTTGCCATTTTAGGGCTCAATAATCTTTAGAACTAGCCCCACTAAACTTATCAGATTGATTTACCACGACTAGAGCAACTTTCTGATCAAGGATCAACACACTAATTAGCATTTTGGCAGCATTATCCTCCTTCATTGACTTAAGATACTTCAGATGAGCTTTGGCAAGAGAGAGAAATAAAGATAGAAAGAGAAAGGGGAGATAAAGAGCGTTGGTATGTTACTTCAAAGCTTTACTGTCTAGCTCTCATGCCAACACCTTGCAGCCTGTTTCGAATGGTTTGAGTTGAAACCCGAACCCTGTTGCATTCTGGAAGTCATTCTGGATGGCCGTGGCGTTCATGAAGCGATGACGTCGGGCTTGTACCACAATAAAACGGTCTTCTACCTGCGTAGTAGCCCTCTGACGACCTCCCCCGTGTCTGTGAATAGCATCACCGTGCATTTGGAAGCGGTCCCACATCCTCGCTTCAACGTTCTGTGAAACGCCAAGTTGAAGTGCCACGTGACGTTGTGACGCCCATGCTTCCAGCATCCTAACCCCCTGTTTATTTCTTCCACGCTAAGACGTTGTCTTACAAGAAAAGGAGCCATTTCAAACAACTTTCAAGATGAATGAGTGAGCAACAAGTGTACATCTGAAGCATGTACACAAATAACATGTCAAGGTGCACCCCACTTTTTCGTGGGTATTGTTTTTTCCCGTGCCAATTGGCAAGCCTTTATAGACAGAACCGGTAAGACAGGTTATTGTTTATGTAGAATAGACACACTCAAATAAGAAAATACAAGTCTCTTCGTGTGTAATCACAAAAACTTAAAATTACGTTAACTTTAAAAAGTGAATCATATCAAATTTTGAGTAGTATATATCAATTTAATGAATTCATGTTGTCACGATTTCAACATCATGAATTCACGATTTCGACTTCACGAACTCAACTTCATGAATTCACAAGTTCGTGATGTCAACGATTCCAAGCTTCCACAATTTCACGAATCGTGTTCCCTTAGATGTGAGTCGCTACTTTTTGTTGAGTACAATTTAGGGGGAAATGGCTGACCTATTTATATTTGTTTGAGTGCACATGTACCTACGCAATCGGTGTTTTATTTGTTCTTATTATATTAGTTGTACTAAGAAACGTTAAAACGTGAAGTTGAAATCGTGAATCCATGAAGATACAAATGCCTATTATCAAGAGATCAGTAAAAACAGATATATACATATACAGTAAAAACTCTCTAAAACGACCACTTGAATAATAAATATCAATGTCTTCCTAAGCAGGTGGTTGCTTAATACAAGACAAAAGTAATGCCGACATTAGCACCCAGAATCAGACCTCATTTTGGCGGTGACTTTAGCGGGGTTTCACTGTATCATTACTAAAGCAATCAGAGAAGACCCTGATAAGACAGGAACTATATAGACTTTAGGTATTTCTAAAGAACAAATATGGGTTGAAATAACTAAGAAATGTAACAAATAATTATATGTTCTTATTGGGCATGGAGTTAATTCCCTTGCTTTACAAACTCACCTTTGCAAAGTACATGGCTCCTGCAGACAGATTAACAAACAGAGGACACACTGAACCGAGTACAGTACTCATATAGGAGCTTTCTAATCTGAATTTACACTGTGTTTCCAAAGGCGTTTCAAACGGTTTCTGTACGCTACATATGCTAAACATTGACACTGTAGATAAAAGTCAAACAATATAGACCCTTGTTAGACGAGACAGTATATCTGAGTGTATACAGTTTGCAAACATGCGGTGGTATTATACAGTAAAATCCATCTAAACCGGACGTTAAACTTAGTATAGATATCGGTCTTGGGGACAGATGGCAGCTTAATGCAGGGTGAAAGTCATACAGGAGCTTTCTGTAAGACTTTCACCCTGCATTAAGCAGCCACCTGCCTAAAAATATGTACATTCTTCTATACTAGAATTACGGTTTAATGATGGTTTACTGTATTCCCTAACCTCTACCTTACTGTGTAAACAGTATCGAATTTGGAACAGGACCAATTTTGACAAATACCGATTTAATCAAACTTATGAGAAACAAATGACCGAGTTTAAACTGATGACCATGTGTCAAACAACTTTTGGGGAGTCAGGTCTTGAATGGTGGTACATGTGTAAGGGTTGACCCTTTAATGTGCAAAACGAGTGTAAACAGTGTAGGCACAGATCGGAAAGTTTCTCCAGAGTATGCATTGTGTTATTTTTAAATGTAGAATCCACTTTTAAGACTTTTACAGTAAAATCTCTCTATAACGACCACTAAATTACATCAAGTATCTTGTGTTAAAGGCAGGTGGATGCTTAAAGCAAGGTGAGAGTAAAACAGAACGCTCCTAGAGGAGCGTTCAGTTTTACTTTCACCTTGCTTTTATCAACCACCTGTCCACAATACCAACTAATTAACACAATTTAGTGGTCGTTATAGAGAGGTTTTACTGTATACTGAATGGATTCTATCAGTGAGCAGTGAGGAGCTATTCCACTCTCATTATTCAGTGACGTACCTGAAATGAAGAAATCAGCTTTCCGTCCGCCTTTCAAGCCGAATTAAGCTACCATTTGTCTCAAATACCGGTTTTGATACTACTTCTTACGTCAAGTTTAGGGGTTTAGGTCAGATTTAGGGACTTTTACTGACTTGAGTGAGGGGTGGGTATGGTTATATAGACGCGTGCAGTAGTTGCCAACAGGAAGTAAATACGAAATGTGTAATACAATATGTAGCAGTGGTATCTTAATGTTGTAGTCATGGACGAATTTGTTATCACATTTGTAAACAGTTAAGACCCAGATCTACCATTAACTACCTCAAAGTTTAAGTGTTAAGTGATTGTTTCAACATACACAAAATAAGTGTTTATAGAAAAAAATCATATTGGTCTTTGTGAACCTTTTGACAAGATGACTAATCAATGTGTGCGTGTCATATGACAGTTAATCATAGAGGGCCAGTCAATAAGATTGATGGTTTACGTTCATCTTTCATCATTTGTTCAAAAGTTCTTGAATGAAGTATTGTAATGGTACTTCAAACATAGAGTTTTTATGGCATCCAATGTATAATTGGATAAAAAACAACGAGTTAGGCAAACAGGGTAGATCCAGGGTCTAGTATGTTTACAAATTTGTAAACATAGATTAATCCCTATAACGGGATCAATCGATGAATAATCATGAACCTTTTTTAAAAGTGGGTTGTTGCTTAATGTAGTACGGAAGTCAGTGATAAAAGTAAATATATAAGTCATGCAGAAAACACGTTTTGTATCTTAGTACGCATATATATCTGATGCTCTGTGTGTTTAGATGTGAAAACAGAAATCGACTTATTTTAACCTTGCATGTGTGTCCATTATTAAGTTCATGTCTACAGTAGCTGCTGAATCCCTTTGATGATTTTATATGTCCACTCCGGAAAGACGTGTAATGAAAGATAAACGATGTTCGAAAATAGAACTATGGTTAACCTTTTACCTCATAGATAGTCATTTAACACAATTTGCAAACAGGACAGACCTTGTAGTAGCCGTCTCATCAGGGTATGTTCCGTTTGCTTATGGAATAATATAGACCTGATTTCAGTTTCTGTCACTGTCATACGTTCACATGTTCATAAGCCATAGTAAAATCAGGACAAATATGCATGAGGTAATGCGTTAAAACCACTTGGTATATATCTGTATCGCATGCGCGTGCGCTGTATACAATTATGATATTTTGTTATTTATACCAGTAACACGTTGCAGTTATACTCTGGAGTAGATATATTGTTAGGACAGACAACAGTATCGTTTCTCGTACACTGCACCTCGTGCCATTTAACCATTTCACATGTATGGAATTCCAGTCCAATGTGTTTTTTTCTCGATTGATTCAAATTATACATGAAGTGATTAAATGTTTAACCATTTATATCATAAACATTCATTTTAACGCCTTTGCAAACAGAATAAACTCAAGTCAAATAGCTCCTTCATAGTTTGTGTGTGTGAATGAGCTGGGTTTTACGACACTGCGACACTGAATAGGTCATACAGTGCCGATGAATGATGAGATAAGATGATGGGGGCTGATTTCAGGAAGGTGATTTCGGCTAATCTCATTTGCTGCAAAGCTTGTAGAATATCTTAGATTTGATGTTATACTATTTTGAAATAGCTGTACATGTATATTCAATTGTTTTATGTAACAGTACAAAACGACCAGTTCATCAATGTTCAATGACTATTCTTGGAGTAAAGGTATAAAACAATGGGTCCACGACACGGATATCCTCAGTTCAGCATGACTGTGTAGTTCTGCAAAGGTCAAGATAAGATGGGTAAATTAAATTATTATACCTCAATATATCCTTCAATACAAAACTCCCATAGACCTCAAATGTGATCTTATGATATATCACTCTCAGAATGAGCTTCCATGTGAATATATCAGGATATATCACCCTCAGAATGAGCCTCCAGGTGAATATATCCGTTTCAAAACTACAGATCTAACATCATCACTGCTATGACCACCGACTCCAAAATATCTTTTTATTGGATTCTCTCTCTCATGTCTTACATCACTCAAATATTCTTTCATTCTCTCCCGAATTTCTCTCTCGTCTTACCAACCTACATAATTATATCGCATTTATTGCATTTCATGGCATATATATACTTCAGTCGGGAGAATGCATGCATGCTAATGCATACGTGACGGCGCTGTGATCATGACGTCATTTCATGACGTCATCACTTTGAAATAATGCTGCGTGATGCTGGATCAACATTGTTCTCGTTGATTTTATGGCTGAATGCATACAATACATGTATAAAAAATGTGACGTGTTTTTGACATGATTATCTTTGATAAAGGCTCGTAGTGGTCGAATATTAGATAAGAACTATTTCAGTATTTCTATATCTCAATTCCCTTTTTGGAATATTATCTTCATTGATTATTTCTTTTAATTTTTAAAATTAATTAATATTGTACTTCTAATGTTTTTCGGTATAATAAAATAATTAACACATAGCTACGCCTCGGAGTAAATATACCAATTCGCGGGCTGACAATATCATCTATCACCCCGACAGCTATGTGTTAATTATATAATATCACTCTCAGAATGAGCTTCCATGTGAATATATCAGGATATATCAACCTCAGAATGAGCTTCCAGCTCAATATATCCGTTTCAAAACCACAAATCTAACATCATCACTGCCATGACTCCAAAATGTTTGTTTATTGTATTCTCTCTCTCATGTCTTACATCACTCAAATATTCTTTCATTCTCTCCCGAATTTCTCTCTCTATCTCACCAACATGCATAATTCTATCGCATTTATTGCAATTTATTGCATATATATACTATATTCGGGAGAATGCATGCACGCTAACGCATACATGACGTCGTTGCGCTCATGACGTCATCTGATGACGTAATTACCTTGAAAATGTTAAATGGAAATTACAACTCAATTCTCTGATTTTATGGCTGAATGCATGTACCAATCAAAGCGCTGAAAGCGCTGAAGGCCTGGGGATATTAAAGCTGACTAGTGTAGGTACAAAAGATAACATGATAGCAAAATAAAGATTTGTATATTTATTTTGAATGGCATCATTTGAAGAAAGTAACAGTTAAATAGAAAGCTACAAAATAAAAAGAGGTCCAAGAGGGAGAGATATAGCTTTTGGGGACAATTGAAGCCTAAAAAACGAAGGATTCTGCACTACAGTCTTGGACCTTTTTACTTGTATTTGTATAACGCATATCATGTACATAGGTAAAATTTGTGGAAAATGGTAAAAGAAAGTAAATGCATTCAAATGAAAGCAAGAGAATCAAGAAGGAAAGTAACAATTAGTGAATCTGCAAACTTCAGAAACACATGTTCCTACATTTCTTTCTCAGATGTGTTGCTTTTATTGGAATAACATCCTGAAAGACACATAATATTTACACTACAGGGCAACAGTTTCAATATCAACATTAGGGAAGAATAAAAGAAATTGCATTTAATAGACAATACTGGCACAAAGCTGCATATTACAGGTCGGTCCATGTTTGTTCAGTAAAACCTTCCGACTATCACATAATAAAGGCTAATTGATTGTAAGACAGGAAACAGCATATAACAATAGGAAAGCAAGACAGAAAGCTACTGAAGGAGCTATCTGTTTTGATCTCAATTTGATTTTATGCCACCTGCCTTGAACACGAAATGATTAATTATCAATGTAAGTTTTTGTGATAGAGACAGTAGAACAAAAGGAAATTTGCCTAAACCAATGGATATGTCATCTTTTTTATCTCATGTACTGAAGAGAAAAGTTCCATGACATACATAAATGAATAGGCACAATAAGCTGGTAGTTCATGAAGACTGAAGGGATCTCTTATATAAGAACATTAAATTGTCCTCCATAATTCAATGGTTCACAGTCATGATCATATACCATAAGAAATATATTCTATATCCTAGCAGTTGATAGCTTAAAGTAGGCTGAAAATAAAGCAGAAAGCACCTTAAGGCGCATTCTACTGAACTTTCAATCTGCTGAAAGTGGACACCTGTCTTCATAACTAGAAACAGGTTATTGAGTTAAGGATTTACTCATTTAGCAACATAGCCAGCCCGCTTAAGAAATGACCTTACAAGGTAATGGTAAATTTTTGAAACAGTTATCAACTAGTGACAACTGTCATTATATCCGGTGAAAGAAAGGCACAATATAAATATTATCACAGCATCACAAAACATAATTTTTTCACATGAAAAGCATAATAAATGATATTGTGTTTGTAAGGCACTTTCATTAGTATGATCGAGCAAGACGAAAACACACAAAAAAGAAAATGTATGTAATTGAGCTACTCAATTAAATACTATTTATTTGTCATTCAAGCTATAGACATGTCTTACCAAAATCTAAATCATGTTGAGTAAAGAAATACCTAGCAGTTAAATCAACTTTAGATTTGTCACTATATAATATTGATAGTAACAGTATGTAGATGATTTTTGACATCAAGCAAATTACAAGTACAAGACAAAAGATGCACTTTGATACTGTGTTAAGTACGATTTAGCAATTTGGTAGAACCATGGACTTTCCATAAATCAACAGATTGACATATTTTATTGAATGAGTAAAAGGTAAAATGTGACAGTGGGTAACAAAGGTGAAGTTGTGCACAGAAGACACGTTCATAAGATGAGGTGTAATTTTGATTTTATACAAAAACAGAAAAAAATACTGAGAAAGACTGAGCATGAGCAACAAGGGTCAAACTGTACAAACAAGAGTAAACATGTTATAAAAGTGACAAAACTAAAACTGAGAAAGGCAATAGACATGTATTAAATGTGTAATTGACTTCTCAATGGTTTAAATCAAGAATGACATATTCAAAACCTACCACTTTCAGACAGAGGCATAAAATATCCAGTGCAACAAGGTTGAAAATGAAGAAATTCGGATTTGAATATTGCCATCATTGCATACCACCTCTTTGAATCTAACAAAGATGAGGAGGAATTTGGATTTCACACACAAAGAAAAAACAAAACTGAGAAAGACTGAGCATGAGCAACAAGGGTGAAACTGTACAAACAAGAGAAAACATGTTAGAAAACTCACAAAAATAAACTGAGAAAGGCAATAGACATATTTCAAATGTGTTATTGACTTCTAAATGGTTTTTATCCAGAATGACATATTCAAAACCTACCACTTTCACTTTTTTCAGACTAAGGCATGAACTATCCGATGCAACAAGGTTGAAAAGAGTGAAATTTGGTTTTAGAATCTTGCCATCTTTGCATACCATCCCTTTTAAATCTAACAAACTACACAAGCACTTCTTATAGAAATATATAATGATAAGGGTATATGTTATATGCCTTTATGTGATATCAAGCTTTCCGAGTCTCATCTGATAAGCCAAATACTAGACCTCGTTTTCAATAAGAGTGACGTTATGTATAAGCACAGCGTTATATCTGAGGGCATGAAAGAGTTCGTGTTCTGTCTCAAATATTTTTGGATAGGAAATGATTTAAACAACTATTTATTTGTTACTGTGGTATATAAAGGCATATAATAAATACATGACCAGTTGACAGGCTTTATACTGTTTGCATAGGACAGGTGTACTTATCACAGGTACACTATTAGTTAATGCCAAGTAAAGCTAGTTACTAGGGTAGAATGTGTTAACAATGAATGAAATCCTAACATAACATATGAAGACTATTTAAGTTGTTGTCAACAATCCATGCAAAGGTTATAAACAAGGAAATAAAAAGTGAATGACAAAAATTCATGAATACTATCTTATTTAAATATAAACTTTAACTACATGTTGGTTTTTTTCAGTGAATAGTTGACAACAGCTAAAATAGTCTTCATAATATTATGTTAGTGATTGCTATTTTCCAACTTCATACACCCCATTCCAGCACTTATTCTGAAGACTATCAGTGGAGTATTTTTACCTGTCGTTTACACTCATTCAATATGCAAACAGTGTAGACCCAGATCATAGGGCTTCTACTCCTCCAGGAGCCCTCTGGTCTGGGTCTGCACGGTTTTGCAACTCCATACCCAATCACACCACTTATAACTAATTCTGAAGACTATCAGTGGATTATTTTTACCTGTCATTTACACTCATTCAGTAAACAGTGCAGACCCAGATCAGAGGGCTCCTACTCCTCCAGGATCCCTCTGGTTTGGGTATGCACGGTTTTGCAACTCCATACACCCCATCCCAGCACTTATAACGTATTCTGAAGACTATCAGTGGAGTATTTTTACCTGTCGTGTACACTCATTCAATATGCAAACAGTGCAAACCCAGTTCAGAGGGCTCCTGTTCCTCTAGGAGCTCTCTGGTCTGGGTCTTAACGGTTTGTCATTTTGTTAATTTATTGCTGAAATCATCACTTAATAAGAAGAAACTGACTAGACTTGATTCTAAACTGAGACTGTCTATTAGAAGTATCAGAGTTAAATGAGTTCTTTTAACTTGGGAATAACACATTGGCTCCACCTTTTGGCAGCACATTAGCATATCTGTGTAAAGTGGAGAAAATGTTATTCTGTCCTAGTACTAACTAGTACTAACTTTATGCAGAAGGACGACCGAAATATGTGCCTAGTCTTCTTACATGCAACAGAGCAGTGTTCACAAATTTCAATAGCAAACAAGTATAACAATAAAGTAAAAATACCTTTTATATTAACATTTAAACAAGAGGGCCAGAATGGCCCTGACATCGCTCACCAGACAATCAGAGGAGAAGATTTTCAAAGTTTTCACTATATGTTTCTTTTGAAAACTTAACACCCTAGGGGCGGTGCCAATTTTGACCCCAGGGACACACTTTATATAACTTTTGTAGAGGACCTGAACATGATGCTAAAAGAATGAAGTGAAAGAATGGATAGAGCATTAGACCACTGGAACTTGTATTCTATGGATGTGTAATGCAAGGGTGTGTTAGAGGGTGATAGCAGGATAAGGGTATGAGAGAGACTTGAATGTAAGTTAGCGTGTAAAAGGTTGAGAGTACGGGTTAAAGGTTTGAGTGCATTTCGTGTATTGGGTGGACAGGGACGCATGTATGTTTGTCGAGACCTATTAATCAGATGTCATATGTATGTGTATTGAGAGTTCAGAGCTGTCATCCAGGCGGTGACAGTGATGATAATTATGGTCTTAGTTAGTATAAATATGAGAGATAATGTGTATTCAGGGAGACAGGGGAGGAGAGAGAGTAGGAGCTTGGAGGAGAATGTTGAGGAGCTGCTATAGTCGTATAATAAAAGTTATGAACTAGAAATCCGGCTTGGTCGTCTATGTATTGTATTACACTGACGTAAAACTTGGTGCCAGTGACCAGCGATCGAAGCGAAGTACACTATACGAAGGAGGAAAGAAAGGAAAGAACTCAGGTTAGTGAAATTCTACATTCTGTTTTTGAATTCATAGTAGTAACAATGGCGTTAGCTGAAGAACAGTTTGCACAAATACTCTTAAATTTAACAGATCAAATGGGGAATTTAGGGTTAAATGATCTCGTGCCAATTTTCGATGGAGAGGCATCTAAATTCAAAACCTGGCTTAAGGCGATAGAGAAATGCGCGGTAGTAAATAGTCTGCCTGAGATTAAAAAGAAAGTAATCGCATATAGATTTAGTTCCGGTATGGTCTCAGATTTCATTCATCGTTATATGAAAGATAATCCACAGTCTACATGGGTAGAGATGAAAGACGAAATGTCGAGACGTTTTGGCGAAGTTTTCGACTCTCATTTGTTGTTTTCGATGTTGTCAAATGTTAAGCAGAAGCGTTTTGAGAATGTACAAAATTTTGCTGAGCGAGTAATTACACTAGCACAAGAGGCGTATATAGGGTTTGATAGGGGGGTAGATTTGATGGATCACCAGATTGTAGGATTCTTTACAGACGGTCTTCTTGACGACTCAATTAGGAACAAGCTAATTCGCGAAGCGCCCCGAACTTACCAGCAAGCGGTTACTATTGCGGTCAATGAACAAAACGTTAAAATTAAATGTAGATTACGGTCAGGGGGTTCAGTCACGCCGACGAAGGCTCCATTAGAATATGAAAGAATGGAAGTAGATCACGCGAGGAGAAACATGTTCTGTTCTAGGTGTAAGACTACGGGTCACAGATATTACGATTGTCGTCTAAACAGACAAAATGTACATGCGGTCAGTGTAGAAAATTCTGTACGTCCACAGAGATCTACGATTCAGTGCTGGTTTTGCAAACAGCTAGGTCACATAAGAGCTGATTGCAGACAATGGAGGCAATTAAGGCAAAATTTCAGCTCAGAGAGAAAAAACTAGAATCTTCTCGCCGTTCTAGGATCGCCGGGACAGAGAAGTTTAGGGAACAGACACACAATTCTTTTATTGCAAACAAAGAAATTCCAAATTCCTGTATAATCAAAATTGGTGGGATGAGGGTCCGTAGTCTAGTTGATACGGGAGCGTCTGTATCGCTAATTCATCACAAAATTTTTAAATCTCTTAAACCTGAATTCACTTTGAATAAGTCTCATATTACATTAGAATCCGCTTCTGGAGACCAATTAAACGTATTAGGCACGTCCAAATTATCTATCAAATTAAGTAAACTACGCATTGATCACACTTTTGTTGTAGTAGATAATCTAAATCGGAATTGTATATTGGGAAAAGACTTTTTGGCTGCAAATAGTTGTCGCATCTATTTTGATTTAAATTGTATTAAGATTAAGGATGAGTTTGTAGCGTTACAGGACGATCTATGCGTAGCTTCGGTTGTCAGGCTTGATAAAACTACCATATTAAAACCTCAAACGGCCTATCAATTAAACGGGAGACTCAAGCAAAATCCTAGTATCCATAATGAAAAAGACTATATTTTAAGTACTGTTGAAACTGGCTATATTTCTCAGGAACCTCATTTACAGGTAACAAATTCTCTCATCACGTTAAAACAACATAGACGAGTTCCTGTTATTATTTCAAATCTCTCAAATAAAACATTTAGGCTAAAACGAGGATGTATCCTTGGCGTTTTGAGTCAAATAGACGAGGTCAATACGATTACTGCGAGATTATCGCCGACTGAACAATCTAAAGACCACGTCTCTCAAGACAAAATTGATGCCCCTAGTGAATATCTGAAAACTTTACATCCGATACTAGAAAGTTATGCTGATGTCTTCTCGACTTCTGAATTTGATTTAGGAAAATATCCTTTTGGGGAAATTGCATTAGAAACAATTGAAGATAAAGTAGTTAAACAAAGACCTTATAGGACCCCTTATTCCGAAAGGCCTTTACTGAAACAGAAAATAGATGAATTACTTGCTGCAGACATCATTCGTAGGTCTCATTCCGATTGGTTAATTCCGAGTATGATGATAAATAAAAAGGATGGATCAAAAAGACTCGTTTTAGATTTTAGGAAATTAAATGAAATCATAAAGCCGACCAGTTTTCCGTTGCCACGAATTGATGATATTCTAGCATCTCTCAATGGCGCCAAATATTTTACGAGCTTAGATCTTAGCAACAGTTATCATCAGATAGAGCTTAAGGAACAGGATCGAAACAAAACTGCGTTCGTAGCAAATGAAATTTTGTACGAATTCAATAGACTACCTTTTGGAATAAACATTGCCTGCGGCCAATTTCAGTCAGTCATGAAAAAGGTTTTATCTGGATGTGAAGAATACGCCATAGTTTATCTAGATGATATATTAATTTTCAGTCCAGATCTCAATACCCATCTTGTTCACCTAAAACAAGTATTAGCCCGCCTGCGTTTTAACTGTTTGAAGTTAAAATTACGCAAATGTGCTTTCATTAAAAACAGCTTAAAATATCTTGGGCACGTAATTAGTGCGGACGGAATTAGGCCGGATGAGAGTAAAATTCTAGCACTCAGACAAATTTCAACTCCAAAAAGTGTTAAGGATGTACGTTCATTTCTGGGTCTAACGGGATATTATCGTCGTTTTATTAAGGACTATGCAGATATCAGTATCCCTCTAACTCGGTTAACACAAAAACATGTTACATTTAATTGGGATGAGAACTGTGAACGCAGCTTCCAAGAGATAATCCGGAGATTAGAAAGGTTACCGATGTTGGGTCATCCGGACATAAATAAGCCCTATAAGCTATATGTAGATGCTTCTAATCTTGCCGTAGGCGCTGTGTTAACCCAGGTCCAAGGTGAGGAGGAATTACCCTTATACTTTCTGAGCCACCGTTTATCCCGCTGTCAGGAAAAGTATAGTACAATTATGAAAGAAGCTTTTGCTATCGATTTTGCTTTGAGAAAATTAAACTGTTATCTGTCCTCTTCTAGATTTGAGATCTATAGTGATCATAAACCATTGTTAGCACTTCAAAAGGCAAAGTTTGAAAATAAGTTCTTACAACGAGTTGCATTAAACGTATCTTGTTACAACTGCAAAATAGTATATATTAAGGGCAGCTCGAACACAGTTGCAGATTTTCTTTCTAGACCATTTGACAACCCAGCGACCAATTCGCAACCGTGTAAAATCGCACACGGTGATCTTTACAATTCATGTCATTTACCTGTATCGTGTGGCGAATCAGATTTGGTAGGTAGCGCACATCGTGATGACTCCGATCCATGTCAATTACCTACATCTAGGGAAGAACCAAAATTAGTTGCTGTCATAAACAGTCAGGCTATTGACCCCAAGGCAATTACGAATAAGGCAGTTAAGCCTGACCACCTAGTATTTGATGATTTACCGGCCATTCTACAATATGATATGCGCGTTGAACAGTTACTCGACGCTGACATTTCCCAATTAATTTTACGAGTTCGTAACGGTCAGCTATCAAACAGCGAAAATAGGAAATTTCTCCTACAGGACGACATCTTGTATTATATATCAGATCCAGATGAAAACCCCTTACTTCGTTTATACGTGCCTAAACATTTGCAACAAATTATATTAAAATCTTATCATGATGTAGGACACCCTGGGGGAAGACGATTGTATGCTACCATCAAAACAAAATATTATTGGGTAAATCTATTTCAACAGGCCGCTGATTTTGTGGCCAGGTGTATTCATTGTCAGTCGGTTAATCTGAAACAGATTAAAATGCCCTTACAAGAAGTTGATCCTCCGCCCTACCCGTGGAGTATCATAAGTATTGACGTGCAGGGTCCCTTGCCCTTAACTGCGAGTGGAAATAAATATATTATTTGTTTCGTAGATCAACTAACATCTTTTGTCGAATGTACCGCCACGCCAACCGTCACCACCGAAGACATTTTGAATGCATTTTTTGAAAACATATTTTGGCGATATGGCTCCGTTTTACGCATAATAACAGATAATGGAAGCAATTTCACTAGCAAGATGTTTAATGAAACAATGAAACAGTTAAATATAGAGCATATTCGTTCCTCGACATACCACCCACAGGGAAATGGCAAGAATGAACGTACGCATAGAACCTTAAATCAAATTCTCACTAAATTGGTGAACCAAAGTCCGCATGACTGGGACCTCGTCCTCAATCAAGCTCTAGGGGGTTTACGATTTAATCCCTCCACTAGTTCAAACCATAGTCCATATTTTTTACTTTTCGGCCGAGATCCACTCCTGCCTGTGGATACGCTAATGGCTCCTAGAGAAATTTATCATGGGACCGATTTCCACCAAAATATGTTACAGAGGAATCATGAAATTTACTGTAAGGTATACTCTGAATTATTAAAATCCCGGAAACAACGAAAGTTTCAACATGATAAAAACGCAGTTGACATTGAATATAAATTATTTGAACCTGTCTATTATAAAAATTTCAGAAAGAAATCTAAGTTTGAATTGTCTTGGTTACCTTATTACAGAATAATACAGATTATCGGACCATCAACGTTGTTATTAAAGAATCAATTAGATAATTCTCTGGTCCGTTGTCACAAAAGTCAGGTTCGCAAAGCGCTTATTGATCAATGGGATCTCCCAAAGCGCACTGCCATAGATCCCCGTCCTGTGCGAAATTGTAGATTTGCGTATCGTCCGCCCGAATCTAGTTCTGAAGACGATTCTAGTTCAGCTCCTACTCGGGTTAAGAAACTGTATACAAAGCGACAGCGCGACTCTCAATTAAGCAATTCGTCAGTAGAGGAAAATATGCCTTTGGCCAAATTACAGGCTAAATTACGGCGACAAGAGTTTGACAGGAACTATACGCATTCTCAGTCATCTGGGGTACAATCTTCAAACACGTCTTCATCCAGCAGTCGAGAAACTGACAGCTATAATAGTCCTGTAAACCCACAAATGTCAACTGGGTCTGCCAGTGCTCGTTTTACTGATACTGACCGCGACATGTCCATTAATTACGTAAAAGCGTCCTGTCAGAAGGGTCAGAGCTGCAGTAAATTGAAATATTTAGGGTGGTTGTAAAACGGTTGACGTACCTTATTAAGGGGGAAAATACAATATCAGAATTGTGTCTGTTTTCCTTTTAGATCCTACGGTTTAGGTGTAGAGTTTATCTGTAATCCTAAATCTATGTTAATTCTGGTTAGGGAATCTTTAAGGTGATAAATGTATATAGAAGTTACACATACGTTTCCTACACAAATTGTAACAGTGTGGGGAGATTTGAATATTGATAGGATAAAGGTTACACGATCGGTGTACACCTGGTAGCGTTTTTTGCTATACGAAATGCGTAATTACAGCATGTTGTTGGATGAAATTAGAGACGAGATTAACGTTAACTCTAATCGAGATGTATTTCACGAGATGTGGAAGTACATGATGTTATGCCTCGGCGGCAGTGTATTATAGAGATAAAGATATGCCTCGGCGGCTGTGTATAGAGTTAAAGAAATTGTTATGTAAATACAAACCAATGTTTTTGTTGTCATTTGTTTTGTTCATTGAAGTCGCGTATAGTAGTAACGTTTGCCGATATTTTGTTATTGTTTGTTTTGTCTGACATCGCTAAAGTACTGATGTTGCGAAGATATAAGGCGGGGAATTATCACCACTTATGCTACACAGTTGTGTGTCATTAGCTCATATTTAAATCAGTATGATACCGTAAAATCCGTTTGTCGAACAACAGTGCAGACCAATCTAGTAGAACCTGAGGCTATATTTTTAGAACGAAATCAATGGTTAATTATCACCACTCAGAGTTTTCATATGACGATGAAATGCTTAGATCATACTCATAATACTTTAGAAATACGCCCTCCGATGTCTATTGTTAAACTACCGGTTTTATGTCAGACATATAGTAGTAAATTAGTCCTACCGATGTACTACGAAAATAACAGTACCGCCTTACTTCAAGATAAGGAGCTTTTAAATTTCGCTACGATAGTTAATGTCTCTTCTAACCATATATGGCATCCTATTTATAAAGAATTCTCGAATCACTCGTCGATCAAGATCCCGAAATTGCTGGATCATGTGAAACGAGTTCCTTTAAAGCAGTTAATTACTCAAATTCAATACTTGAAGAGTCAATCGTCGTTTTCTGAAGGCACCTCTATTTTTGAAACTTATCAAAATTGGTTTATCGGAATCGCCGTAGTTGTAGGGGTTATAATATTGTTGGGCATCATATTTTGCAAAGTTTACAAAATTCGTAAGGGTATTTGTGCTAACAAGCTTTCAGTTTCTAAGTTACGAAATGATGATAGACAGAAGGTGGTTTTCACTTCCGTATCACAGTATGAGCCAACCCCCGACGATCAGAATCCATACCCAACATCGCCGTAACAGCCTGGTGACACTATATCGTGTTAATACAAAGACTATCGACAACATGATTTTCATAAAATAACTATCAGACGTATGGCTAATGAGCCGTCAAGTGCGGACATCAGCGTCAAGTTCTGACACCTACGTGTGAACATAGGTTGGACAAGTACTGCGAAAACTAACTTATCAGCTTAAGTGTCAGTATGCTATTTTCATCCGTAATATGGACATTACGACATAAGTTATCAAGTCAAATACGATAGGCTGTGGATTCTTTCCATACATCGACAACTACACGTCATGGTAATGGTCGAAATCCATACTGAAGACCTGCGCATAACTCGATCACTCAGGATTCGTTGGAGGGGAATTGTCTACAGATTAAAGGACTCGGATGGAGCAATCGATTAATTTTTCTTCGGGGAACTGAGCCTTACATTGGACTTCGAAACCGGACATCGTAATAACCTTGGATAAGACTTGAACATTCGGACACTAATCTACATGTCAAATGAATCGACAAACCCAGGAGAAATAACCTCACTCTCTACAAAACTACCATCGGAAATCTGCATCAACGAAAACTTTTTTTTTAAAAGATAATATCAACGTCAAACAATTAAATCTAGTTATCTATTGTGATAAATGATCTACAAGTGTAATATTATATAGTGTTAATCTATCCACGGAAACAAATCTAGTGATTAAATAGTGTAATGTATCAACAGAATCTACTCGCCACCCGAGTTAGCAAAGTTCAGCCTTATTAATCATTCGCGTAATACAAATCTCCAGACAATGGAACTAGCATGAAATAGAATTTCGGAAGAAAACGTATAGGGTATCAATCTATAAAAATGTTTATATTCTATTCTTTAATATGTTGTTATATTCACTCCTGATTTTGGTAGACACTTGGTGTTGACTTATAGATACTTGAGTAGGGATGTGTTTTAACCCATATCTACTACATTTCTAATTTTTTTCAGGCTATAGACTTAGTTTTAATGTAGTAATATGCCGTAACACATATCTACTGCATTTTTATTTCAGCTAGACTTATTAGTATTTCTATGTTATCTTATGTGAGGTATATATCTTTTTTTTAAATTATTTTTTTTTTGATTGATTATCCTTTCTGTAATGCAAGGGTGTGTTAGAGGGTGATAGCAGGATAAGGGTATGAGAGAGACTTGAATGTAAGTTAGCGTGTAAAAGGTTGAGAGTACGGGTTAAAGGTTTGAGTGCATTTCGTGTATTGGGTGGACAGGGACGCATGTATGTTTGTCGAGACCTATTAATCAGATGTCATATGTATGTGTATTGAGAGTTCAGAGCTGTCATCCAGGCGGTGACAGTGATGATAATTATGGTCTTAGTTAGTATAAATATGAGAGATAATGTGTATTCAGGGAGACAGGGGAGGAGAGAGAGTAGGAGCTTGGAGGAGAATGTTGAGGAGCTGCTATAGTCGTATAATAAAAGTTATGAAGTAGAATTCCGGCTTGGTCGTCTATGTATTGTATTACAGATGCTAGAAGCGGATTCTCCCACCACTAATGACCTATGCAAACAGTTTGGATCCAGATCAGGCCCCACATAATGTGGGGCCTGATCTGATATCCAAATTGTTTGTAAATGAGGCTGAACTTCTGAAAAACTCAGAAAGAAAGTGTGTAGTGGGATTCTCCCAACACTAATGACCTATGCAAACAGTTTGGATCCAGATCAGGGCCAACATAATGTGGTGCCTGATCTGATATCCAAACTGTTTGTCAATGAGACTGAACTTCTGAAAAACTCAGAAATAAAGTGTGTAGTTAGGATAACTTGTGAATATATGCTGCAGACAACAATTTAGCAGATCACAAAATTACCCAGCATGCAAAGAGTTAAGCTGAAATTCACAACAGATATGCTCTATATTGATAGCTGGTAGCTTAATGCAGGGCATAGGTATGAAAAAAGCTTTAAGAGTATTCTGCATTTTGAGAATTATCCACAGTTTTCTCAATCTTAAATGAGTGTGTGTTATTTGTCTAAACACAATTTCTACTCTACTGATCAGGCTAAGGGTGATTACATAAGAACTCCCAGTGACTGGTCTCAGCTAAAACCTTTAGAATGTAGTTTCTGAAGTAAAGAAGAATACACACACAGGGCAGGACCAATTTTAACCCCAGAACTATGATACTTATAAAACTCAAAAGGTTATGCTAAATGAATCTAAACACCAAATATCTAAGCTCTGGGACATGTAGTTTCTGACAAGAGCGCTAACACACTCGTGAACTTCCGCCTATAACTGTGTTTCAGCGAACCGTTCGGTCGTTTAGTAAGAAATCACTACGCCGTTTCCCAAGCGTTCATTAATTTCGGACAATATTTTACCTCAATTTAACTTGCACGAACTTTTAAGAGAATCTGAATAAACACACCTATTCATTTGCACAACACTCTTTCCGAGATCTAACTTGAAAACTAGCTATTTTTCTGCGTATACAAGGGATTACTTGTTGAGTTAACCGGAAGAAGAAGAAGACGTTGTTGTTCGGGCTTTTTTCACGAAACCTTTTGTGTCTGTGGACGCCTTAGTCTGCTTGATTTTGCTTGATAAATCCTTATCGAAAAGCCAAATTCTTAAAATAATAATCCAATTCCACTGCGTATTAAGCGTTTGAATGAATGTTGTAAAAAACTACCACTGATTTGGATAGGAAAGAAAAGTATAAACAAATTTGTTGCGACATTGCTGTGTGCATTGTAAGGGTGGGCAGTCGTATTAAACTCAATGGCCTTGGGGTCTTTCGACCCCAGGCCAAAAATGTGACGTGTGTTTGACATGATTCTTTGATAAAGGCTCATACCGGTCAAAATATTAGATAAGATCTGTTTCAGTATTGCTTATATTATCTGAAATCCCTTTTTGGAATATCTTCAGTGATTATTTATTTTAAAATTAACTAATACTGTACTTCTAAAGTTTTCGGTATAATAAAATAATTAACACATTGCTGTCGGGATAATATTATGTATTGTTGAAATGTTACGAGTCTGTGCATGCGGAACAAGTTGAGCACTTTACACCAAGCTAAAATTTAAGTTTATTCGTGAAACCGAGGCTCAAGACCCTGCTAAGATTGACTATGCTATAGTTTTACTTGTCTTATTGCCATTGTACTCAATGCAAGTAATGTGAGCCGAACGGATGGACAAGGGTTAATTTAAATGACCCACTTTCAAAAATGTGCGAGCGCGTATGTTTGTGCATGTACATGTGTGACTGTGTGTGTGTATGAGTGTGGAGTGTAAGGTTTTGCGCCCTTGAAACGTGTATGTGCGTGCGTGCATGCGCTCGTGCGTATTTCCGGGGGGGGGGGGGGTAAGTGTGTTTGGTTGGGTTTTTGTTGTTGTTGGTTTTTGTCATTATTATTATTATTATATTTCCTGTTGTTGTTGTTTGTCTATTTGTTTTTGTCTGGCGTTTTTGTTGTTGTTTTTGTTTTTAGTTGGTTGGAGTTTTTGAGAGGGCGAATAGTTAAGAAATATAACAATGTCACATATATATGTTCAAGAATAAAGTTCCGTATTTTGAACGTCATATATCTGTTAATCACTTGCCAGAGATAAGTCTCAGAATCTAATTGACCAGCTTAGCGATTTTTACGAGGCCGTGTTACTGCGATACAAACTAGGTTGATAGATCACGTGAAACATGTCGTTGCACATAACTGAAGTCGGGGATATTTTCCACGTTGTTTGTAACATCAAACCCTGCACAAAGCGAGTATTTAAAACTTTTACCCAGCAAATGAAAAATAGAAAAAAAAAGAAGTGACTTTACTCGTGGCTGCGGGGACTTACATTTATTGTCGATTAATTTATGAAAAAAATCCATTCAAAACTGAATCGGTTTATGTTGTTTTGCCTTTTGATGAAGAGATTAATTCTTTCGCTGCCATTATCGCATCTTTAAATACCTATGAATACAGTTGTAATCTATATAGATGCAAACCATCTGATGCTATGGTTATTTGTTTTTAGGAAAGCTTCGGAAATTCACCCATGAAAATGAGTAGACGATAAATTTTGCAGACGACAATATTTGGCATTGTGGGAACATTTTCATAGACCCTCACTCAATTAGCTAGTTGTATTTTGGTCATGCGCAGAAAAGAAAATGCATACATAGAATCATTACCGAATCGATCGCACTATCAATAGAGAAATCGTTTATTGGTTTATTGGCCATATACAATATTGTTCATTCACACGGTAAATGTTTTATATTTTCTTTCATTTCATACTGCAAATGTATGAATTTTGGTAATCTTTTAATTTAAAATAGCCTTAAAATGTTATATATTTTTCTTTTCCTCTGCTCTTTTTTATATATTCACAGAGGTACAGGTAATATGCGTTAAATAAAATATTTTAAAAGATAAATCCTTTTTTCTCAATCAAGTCCTATGTTGTGACCACTCTTTAGAATTGTCTCTTCGCTATGACGCTAAAGAGTGGTCGCAACTTAGGATTTGGGAGAAATGAGGACTTAAGTATCTGAGTACGTACATTTATCTGTTGCTCAAGCTGTCTGCTGAACAGTGTTAATCTTATCTTGTTTCACAATTGCATTTTGATAAAGAATGTGTAATATGTGTTCTTGTGTCAGCCCTTTCTATCAAATAATAAAGGTTTTATCACTTCTTATTTCTGTTCACCTCACGTGACCTTTCAATATCCATTGCAAAACAAATTTCTATTTTCTAATTTACATCTAGAACTTATCGTCATATTGTAGTGTTGAAACTTGATATTTCGATAGTGTTAATGGATGGCTTTCATTTAATAATCTTTAAAAGATCCATACTTCAATTAATTTCATTGTTGACAGTTTCGCTTTCAAATTAACGCCATTAGCAACATCATTCTATCAGCCAACCAGGTCGCTTGTTGTAAACATAATATGCACTTTTGTTCAAAACCGGAAGTGTGCGGTAAACTACCAATAAATAGGGACTATTGTTTAATTATATAAAAAAACGCTTAATTTCAGTATGAAACTATGAATATATAGTAGAACTTGTGCAAGAAAGGGGGTAAGTCATACAACTACATTCAAATTCTGAACAACTCTTTGATTATTTAAATGACATGGTGGTGGTTGTGGTGGTGGTGTGGAGTGCATGCGTGCGTGCGTGCGTGCGTGCGTGTGTGTGTGTGTGAAATAGAGAATGATGGAGGGATGGGGAGAATGGTGGATTGAGGGAGGGAGTGGGTATCAGTTCTACTGCAGGGCAAATACTGTATGATCAGCATCCTGTGAGCGAATTAACTATCCACATGCTATTAGCGTATCAGGAGCTGTCTCATATGGGTCTGCACTATATACCGTTATACATCATTGGCTGTAATTGATATAACTTTCGAATGAGTCGAATAATAAACATTTCTAGTGTAACATTCTGCATGACTGCAATTGTAAACAATCAGGCCGGAGAGTTTGTGATTTGGAAAGAACAGAAAAACCGTTATTCTTGACATTTAGAAGGGCAAAATAAACTAAAAGCGAGTCACGATATGAGACAACCGCTTTTATAAACTGTATATAATTAGTATGCTAAATAAGTACAGTAAAACCTCTCTATAACGGCCTCTTAATTACATCAAGTATTTGTGTTAAAAGCAGGTGGCTGTTTAAAGCAAGGTGAAAGTAAAACAGAACGCTCCTATAGGAGCGTTCTGTTTTACTTCCACCTTACTTTAAGCAGCCACCTGCCCTAAATACCAACTAATTAACACAATTTAATAGCCGTTATAGAGAGGTTTTACTGCAGTAAGGAACCGATATAAACCATAAAAATTTGTCTCGTACATGCTAATCCGAAGAAAAGTAGTTCAATGCAATTCTGAAGTCATTCTTTATTCCAAGTCGCAATAGACAGTTCTTTAAATAGCCTGAGTTGGGGTCACAAAGAATGATACTTATTTTAAAAAGACCAGTGCAATACATATACAGCTGAACTTCGATATTTCGAACTCGGTTAACTCGAACACAAGGTAACTCGAAGTAATGTCGGTCCTTCGCAAATTAACACTACGCATATCTAGAGACAAAAGTGACAGGTTAATACAGGTAAAGTGACACGTACTATGGTTTTGTAACAGGACTGGTGAAAAAACATGCAGCCAGACCGGGGATCGAACCCGGGACCCCTCACTTACAAGGTGAGAGCTCTAACCACTGAGCTATCCCGGCCGCTTACTGTCTTTCACCCAGTACCTGTACCCGGCCTGTCACAATACTCCCCCTTTGTCCCTGAGATTCTCGCCGAATCTGCAGCAGAAATCATGGGCGTGCACAGCGTCCGATTTTCAAGTTGGGCGCCAACTGTAACAGGACTGGTGAAAAAACATGCAGCCAGACCGGGGATCGAACCCGGGACCCCTCAATTACAAGGCGAGTGCTCTAACCACTGAGCTATCCGAACCGCTTACTGTCTTTCACCCAGTACCTGTAACCGGCCTGTAACAGTTTGTTGAATAGGTATTAGCTTATTAAGTATATTTAATTTGGATCTGGTGAAATCTTGACTACTTCCGATTCGATTAAGATTTGGCAAACAGTTTGGATCCAGATGTGACGTCATGATTGATGAGGTACTCATAATGAGTCCAAACGTTTTGCACGATAATATACACTGATAATAATTATAAACTTACAATATACACTGATAATATACACTGATTATATACACTGATACCAACTTTACAATGTCTTACAAGTGAAATATAGTTTTATAGTACAGCATCTCTATTGCGTAACATAAAATTAATTTTTAAATGGGCTATTCCAAAATTCAAACAAGTCAAGCTTATGGTGAATTTAAATGCTTTTTTTTCGAAAGAATAATGTAACATGACAAACAGTGTAGACCTTGATGAAAGGACTCCTCTAGGAACCCATCTCATATGGGTCTACACTGTTTGCAAAGGGCATTAGCGGCCCGTGTATCGCACTGTAAGGGCTAAGACTAGATGGATAGTTCTTCGATACCAATGTCGCTTATCTGAAACATTATATTATGCAGACAATTTGGATCCAGATGAGACGCCATGTAACTGGGATTCTCCTCATCTGGACCCAAGCTGTTACTGTAGTAATGCGTTTTAAGAACATTTAAGACAAGGGAGATAATTAAACAAACGAATTTGTTAGTAGACGACAATATTAAGTAAAGAAAGAATCAATGCAGGAGGAAAGCTTTAATGCCGAACGTTCCTTAAAATCACAACTAGAATGCTAGAGTGGCTGTTGTAGAATTAGTTTACTGTAATAAGCAGTACTCAAGTCCTGTGTCATGCGGCATGAATGAAAATGTAAACATATTCTACACATCAAAGATGTCATCATTAGGTCAGTTTTCCTGATCTGCTCTGTTTACTTAGGAAATTATAACAGATCTGACTATACAGTTTCAATAAATACCAAAAGAAAATCCTGTGTGCATTTACCATTATAGAAAAATCAGTTAATAAATATTCATGAAGTCATTATTTCTTACATAAATATTCCAAGGAAAAGGGATTAATCCTGCGATATCGCTATAAAATATAGTTATAATTATGTATAAAAAACAACAACTGTGTTCAGGTGCATGTGATTTCGAATGGATATTTGCACAGTCAAACAAGACGATTTGTATGCGAACCCAACTTCTATTGCAAAGTGACTCATCTTTGTATATATTTATAGAGTGTTTTTGTTGTTTTGTTTTAGGCTGTATACTATGACATAAACTTCCAATCATTAAAACAAGCCATGGATAGGGATGATGGGCGGTTTTCCTGTTTTGTCTCCGAGACGCTGAACTGTTTAGGTTATAAGCCATCCTTTATCAAGGAAAGACGTCAGATGTGGGAGGAGCTTGCTAAAAAAAGGTTTATTAAGTTTATAAATTACTCTTATATTGGTGAAAGTATACTCGTCGGCAGTAAAGGTGAAGGAATATCCGCGCCATTTCAGAATGACCTAGACATGATGGTGGTTTATACAAATACAATCGCCGCTGAAGATATAGATGAGTACATAAATGTTGAAAAGACACTGTTCAAACTTGACAGGGAGCTAACACCACCAGGTTACGCAAAATTAAAACTTTTTCGACGAGGAGACATACTTGGTTATCAAATGGATATGCTGGGAGCGTACATTAAGACTAACTCTGGAACATATGTGTCCAGTGAAACTATGGTGTCATGTATAAATGAGTGGTCTCGTCGTTTCTCTCCAAGACAAGGCCCTTCATGTCCGTATAGCATATGCAATACATCAATTGACTTTGTTCAAGCAATTCCGTGCCAGTGCCCATTAATTATGTCTGTCTGGTTAGCGAGGCATCGAAAACAAGACTGGCCTTCTCAAGAGACGATTCACAAGATAGTCTCGCTTGATGCTCATGTCGTTCCTGTCGGTTTCAAACAGAGTCCTGACCAGTCATTGGAATGGAGAATTTGCTATACGTTGGCAGAGCTTGCTCTGGTGCACAGTTTTAACGATGTCCAGACAAAGGTTTACATATTGCTGAAACTCATGGCAAAACACGTGCTGAAATCGGTGAGCGGTGCGATGACCTCGTATGTAATGAAAAATTTAATGTTCTGGATGGCTGAGTGGACGCCTCTGCGTTCATTTTGTCGAACGTCACTGATAGACAGACTAGTCCAGGCTTTTAAAATACTTTACAAATTCATTAAAGTTAATTTTCTGCCAAATTATATGATTCCTTGGAGAAATCTGCTCGCAGGAAAGTTCGATGCTGGACGAAGGAGACAGTTGTTGTCTCTTCTAGACGAACTGATTGCTGACGGTGGGTGCATGCTTTTCAGGTGTAAAAATCTTCGCCTCCGAATGTTGAAAATGTACCAAACACCAGAACGAGCTCGAGAAGACGGAGAAAAAAGAGATACAGTGGAGAGAACGATGCTTGTAATGTCAGCCGTGGTGGGCAATGATAGTACATTGCCATTGTACACTATATTAGGAGCTACTAATATGCCGGAAGTGTTGGGAACAGTCTTGGTATCGAACAAGCTCACATCAGAAGCGGATAAGGAGATGCTTTCTGAAACATTGTATGCGTTGGCTGAACACCTCGATTTAGATGAACACGTACCAGACTCTGACCCAGATGTAATACAACGGATTATAATGGAACGATTACTGAGTGTGTTATCTTAATTGCGCTGCAATACGAAACAAGTCTGGTGCGTGCTTCATGCGATACTGCAAAGACACATGGATTAGTGAAAGGGCACTCAGAACTGTAAATAAGAATCTAATTAAAACATTTTGCTATTTTATGCCAAACCATTGTTGAAAGCCATATTGTTGAAACTGATTGCAGAAAGAATTGGTTTGACTAAACAATAAGAAATTTTGATAGGTGGCTCTTTTAACACAGGGGGTGCTCCTGAGGGGAAAAAAAATCCATTGCTGAGCACCAACCCGAATCGCCCCGATGGTGAAGGAACGATCTCAGTTAGAATAAAAAACATTCCCTTATCTGTAGATGATGGTGTGCTATTAAGAACTCTAATCTTAAAGGGCCTTGAGGTAATATCTCAGAGTAGAGCGAAACTACGGATCAACGGCCGCCTTACGAACTGTGAAACGGGAGACAGGCTCGTGATTGTGAAAGCAACCACCCTTAAAGATCCCCTTCCCCGGTTCATGTCATTTGGAAAATACAAAGGGCGTGTTTTACACGACGGCCAAGATTCCAGTACGCAATCCAAAGTTGTTAACTGCAATCGTTGTGCCTTGAACAGGGACACTTCGCCCGTGAATGTGTAAACGCATGGAAGTGCTTGGACTGCTTGCAATCTGGGCACAAAAGAGGGCAGTGTAACTTGGAGGAAACACCCGACACCCCTAATGTTCCCCAGAATGCCACACAAGAACTCGTAGTGTCGAAACCCATGGCACTATCCGACAAGCACGTGATAACCGAGGCAACCCAATCAGGCGATGATAAGACGGAGAAGAAACGTCGTCGCAGGAAAAGCGAAAAGAAGATCGTAAACGGACAACAAGTGATCGACGGATTCTGCGTAAGTGACAGTCAGCAGAATACGCCAAGCAAAAGTAAAAGTTCAGGTTCGGTCTCCCGCTCGCCACCGACTCCTGCAGAAACTCTCAATGACATAAGTAAAAAATCACGTATAGCAACAGACAGCATCACTAAAGAGTCGAGCGAAGACTCGTCAGGCGAGGACTAAATCTGCCCGTGCTATACAA
The DNA here is from genome assembly GCA_963576725.1 of Azorinus chamasolen. Lineage (NCBI taxonomy): Eukaryota > Metazoa > Mollusca > Bivalvia > Cardiida > Solecurtidae > Azorinus > Azorinus chamasolen. The sequence goes on along the minus strand of OY755235.1, from coordinate 109,196,550 downwards.
GTGAACCTTACGGCTAGCGCTTTCTTTACGGATCACGAGATTGAACAGCGATCTTTACAAAACCGAGATATACAATAATTGTCTATACATGTACTTTATACACGTATACGCACATGTACATATGAAGGTACATGCACCAGAATTAAGTATACAAATGTATGCAATATGTATGAAGGCGTATCAAAATGTTTGTTGAAAAACATAATGGTAATACACTCATATGTCTTGTATACTACGAAGATGATGATGATGATGTAACGGCTCCAGATCCATTCGGTCATTACTCTACCCAATACCTTACCTGGTCATGCAAAGCACGTGCTTTTGGTTTGACATATGTTGTAATGGTTCGTTCATGTTTGCAAATAGTGAAGATGCAGATAAGACAACTCCATAAGGAGCTATCCAATCAGGGTCTACACTTATTGCAAGGCATATGCAGTTTTAACCCATGCATAGATTTTTGCAGTCTCGATGTATCGAGGCTATTGGGCTACTTGATCATAACCTGTTTCGGTTTGGAAACGTTGGGGCTTTTATTCAACAGTGTGCGTAGAAATGCTGTTTTTGCGTCAGCTCTGTATAGACCCGGGTCATACGACATTAGAGAAAGTCGTATGATCAGGATCTCGCCACGTGATCTTTAACTTTTAGCATGTCTGCAATGTCTGTACTGTTTGTTCTGTGTGGAAAAAGTTATGCTTGCTTAATAGGCTGGGTCCTAGTAGTGGTTACCGTAGCATCCCCCCCTAGACTTTTTTTCATGGGTACCAAATTGTTCGTTGGGGTCCTCAGAACACATTTTGAGCATGCCCCCAAAAATAAGTTTGTCCCAGCTATGTTTTATTTAACGGTTTCCATGGTAACCCGAGGTAATTTTCGAAACTCTCTTGGTTCAGAAAATGCGCCATAACTTTGTTTTTAGAAGCAATAGAAGGACAAAACAAGTACCAAAGTAAAGCAGAGACATATAGCTTGAATATGATATATGATTTTATTAATATTCATAAATGCATTCTTATGAATATTAATGAGGAAGTAAAAAATGTGATTTTTTTAGAAAAAAGGAGTTTGTTGTTTAATCTGAGAGGCTTATTAATGCACAGAAATTATTGAATTTAGGTTTAAGTTGTTCGTTGGAGTCCTCAGAACACATTTTGAGTATTTCTCCAAATAATTTTGTCCCATCTATGTTTTATTAAACGGTTTCCATGGTAACCCAAGGTAAATTCCGAAACATCCTTGGTTCAGAAAATGCGTAATAACTTTGCTTTTAGAGGTAATAGAAGGACAAAACAAGTACCAAAGTAAAGCAGAGACATATAGCTTGAATATGGTATATGATTTAATTAATATTCATAAATGCATTCTTATGAATATTCATGAGAATGTAAAAAATGCGGTTTTTTTAAAAAAAAAAAGGAGCTTGTTGTTTAGTCTGATAGGCTTATTAATGCACACAAATTATTGAATTCAGGTTTAAATTATTTGTTTGGGTCATCAGAACACATTTTGAGCATTCCCCCAAAGTAATTTTGTCCCATCTATGTTTTATTGAATGGTTTCCATGGTAACGCCAGGAGGTAAATTTCGAAACATCATTGGTTCAGAAAATGCATAATAACTTTGCTTTTAGAGGCAATAGAAGGACAAAACAAAAACCAAAGTAAAGCAGAGACATATATCTTGATTATGATATATAATTTTAATAATATTCATATATGATTGCTTATGAATATTAATGAGGAAGTATAAAAATCCGCGTTTTTAGAAAAATGAGTTTTTTGTTTAGTCTTAGAGGCATATTAATGCACAAAAATTATTGAATTCAGGTTTAAATTGTTCGTTGGGGTTATCAGAACACTTTTCGAGCATTCTCCCAAAATAATTGTGCCCCAGCTATGTTTTATTAAACGGTTTCCGTGGTAACCCGATATAAATTTCGAAACTATCTTGATTAAGAAAATGCTTCATAACTTTGCTTTTAGAGACAATAGAAGGACAAAACAAGAACCAACGTAAAGTAGAGACATATAGCTTGAATACGATATGTAATTCTATTAATACATATAATGCGTTCTTATAATGCATTCTTATGAATATTAATGGGGAAGTAAAAAATGCGTTTTTAGTTTGACGAGTTTGTTTTTAGTCTGAGAGGCCTAATAATATACAAATAGTTATTGAATTCAGATTTAAATGTTTTAATATCAACATACAAATAAAGGAAAACATCTTTGGTTCATGTAATATTTCCAAAACATGTATATTTAAGCTAATTTGCATATAACGTGCGTAAATGAATAAGCAATTTAACATACGCCCTATATTTAGCATTGTTTCGAGTGTACTATCTTTTCTATTATTTATTTTACGTAAAATACCAGAACAACAAACATTGACAAGAGCAGAGGGTCGTTACTTTGGGTTCTTGAATATTAATGCATATTTATGAATATTAATGAGATGTAAAATAAACACACTTGAATGAGCTGTTCTTTTTATCTGAGATTATTTTAGTTAACCAGTATAGAGCTTGATACTGACTGAAACAGCGATATTGATGTTCATGTATATAAATATGTAGATAATGAATATTATTTCAAAATCATGAATATTAATGAGAATGTAAACTGTTGTAGGAAAGTAAGTTTTTCTATTAAATTGCAATATACATGTATGTGAACAACACATTTCTTGTAAGAAATTACAGCAGAGGAATTGAGCCTCATGCATGTTTTATGAAGAATATTACTGTTATGGGTGTTTTGCAATGCAATAGAAAATATATAGCATCTCGACTGTAATCATCAGCTTATGTTTACCCATATTAGCCTTGCGTGACTTCTAACTTGCTCGCGATGTCTTATGCATTTGCTTGATTATTTACCACAGCATGCCAGAGCAACGCAAGGCTTCTTGCGAGCATTTCGCGACAGGCTGGACAACTCATTAAGTGTCTGGCCTGCTGCGGATGCTCCGCGTCAGCTCCCTGTCCAGTTTCATCCCTCTGGACAGGGGAGACGTGGGAGCTTGCTGCCCGACGGAAGAAGTATTCTTCTCTTTGGTCAGCGACTCCCTCGCAACAGACAAATCACTGTCCTCTAAAGCTCAGAAGAAGCCTGCTTCTTCTTTAAAATCTCTTTCGTCAACAGCCCCTGTGGTGCAGTCGATTCCCCAGTTGTTAGTTGCAGATCGGCACCCAACTGCTGACCCGGGCGCGGGTTCCCCGTTTACCACTTGAATGGTACCCATTGTTCTGGTCCCAGGTAATATTGTTGCCAGGTCTCCCGGTCCGCTTGTTGTGTGAAGAGTTTTGCCTGGTCCCGCTGAATCTAGGCCCAGTTATCCGTCACCGGTCCCCGGTGTCCTGGCGTTAGTGCTTCCGTTTCATGACATCACCAGCAGACCGGTCTACCGAGCCCCCGCCCAAAGATGTCACTGTGTATTCTTTGGCCCGGTGTCCTAAGTTTGCTCTCCAACGGTCCTCCGGTGGCCCGGTCTGGTCCTTTGGACCAGGATACCGAAGTGGACCGGTAAATCTACCAGTCCAATCTTTTCTACAGGGCATTCTGTCTCTACATCGCATTACAGTGGTGAAAGTCAACAGGAAGCTGCTCTGGCTAAGTCTAGACGTTCCTGGTCGTCTAGACCCTGCAATTACTCTTCATCTTCTGAGTACACCTCGGACTCCCCAGCCCCCATCCCACCCACCCCGTAGGAGGCGTAAAAACCTCCTTATTCTTCTAATGGGAACCGGCACTCGCACCGCTCTCATCGCAGATCGAGGTCTTACCATTACTCTTCTATGCGAAGACATCGCTCTGCCTCCTCAGATTCGCCGGCTGGTCGCTCTCGATAGCCTACACTCATTCTGGGAACCAGCAAGCTTCACCTAGAGGGAGAATAGCTCTCACGTGAACCCACAGTCCACACTTCTATGTCTGTGGCGGGTCCCACTCTTCCCGGGTGCTGCCATCCATGGCGTTCACCAGGGCGGGTTCTGAGGGAAAGCAGGAAGACACTTTGTCCATTATGGCTCCTGGGGACGGTCCTATTTTTTAAGGGAATCAGACTTTGTGGAAGCCTCTCACTCAGATTTAGACGGGACTTAGTCCTCTTTTTCTTTAGATGATTCTGAACATCAATATTTTCTATTGAGAATGCGTGTGAAGATTGTTTTAGAATCATCCACCCTCTGTCTGCCCTAGACCCCCGAATCCTATTCACAGGGGTCCTCTATCCTCTTCCGTGCTAGTGTCAGTCGAAAAAGTGGACCTCCCTAACCTAATTAAGTCTAGGGAGTCTCTTTCTCCTTCCACGGGACTTCTTTCCCGTTTGCCTGACCTGGACGAAGATTTTTGTGCCAGCCCGGCAACTGGGTGGATCATGTCCACTAAACTCTTACGGACAAGGGTTCCCTGGGTATCTCTTAGGCCTCCGGTTTCAAATGAAAATCGACCTGGGATGTTTTATCAGATCCCCTCACTTGTTTCCGACAGCCCCAGGGGCGGGCATTAGCCTCTCTCTCTCTCTCTCTCTCTCTCTCTCTCTCTCTCTCCCTCTCTCTCTCTCTCTCTCTCTCTCTCTCTCTCTCTCATTCACTTCTTTAGCCCAGGCAGTTGCATCCAACAGATGGGATTCGCTACAAACATTGACGTATTATCATTGACGTACGTATTATTATCGATATTTAAGACAGGTGACAGCTTATACATGGTGAAAGTCATGCAGAAAGCTCCTAGTGCAGCTTTCTGCATGACTTTCACCATGCATTAAGAAGTCACCTGCCTAAAAGGGTCTTAATGCTTCTATAAAGAAAATTCGAATAATCGAGATTTTACCGTATACACAAAATAATACTAAATACAATGCTCATAGAAAATTGCTTATTCATATAAGCAAATAAGCTGAAATACGCATGCTTTATAGAAATATTACCTGAAACAAAGATGGTTTATTTTCCTTCACATGAAAACATTCAAACATGAATTCAATAACTCTTGTTTATTAATAGGCATCTCAGACTAAACAATAAACTCCTTTTTTCTAAACAAAAATCGGATTGTTTTACTTCCTCATTAATATTCATAAGAATACATTTATGAAAATTATTTAAATTACATATCATATTCAAGTTATATGTCTTTGCTTTATTCAGGTTCTTGTTTTGTCCTTCTTTCGCCTCTAAAAGCAAAGTTATGGCGCATTTGTTTAACCATGGATGTTTCGAAATTTATATCGGGTTACCATGGAAACCGTTAAAAACATAGCTTGGACACAATTATTTTGGGGAATGCTCAGGTGGTGTTCTGCGAACCCCAACGAACAATTTAAACCTGAATTCAATAATTTTTGTGCATTAATAGGCATCTAAGACTAAACAAAAAACTCATTTTTCTAAAAAAAGCGGATTTTTATACTTCCTCATTAATATTCATAAGCAATCATATATGAATATTATTAAAATTATATATCATAATCAAGATATATGTCTCTGCTTTACTTTGGTTTTTGTTTTGTCCTTCTATTGTCTCTAAAAGCAAAGTTATTATGCATTTTCTGAACCAATGATGTTTCGAAATTTACCTCCTCGCGTTACCATGGAAACCGTTCAATAAAACATAGATGGGACAAAATTACTTTGGGGGAATGCTCAAAATGTGTTCTGATGAACCAAACAAACAATTTAAACCTGAATTCAATAATTTGTGTGCATTAATAAGCCTATCAGACTAAACAACAAGCTCCTTTTTCTAAAAAACGCATTTTTTTACATTCTCATGAATATTCATAAGAATGCATTTATGAATATTAATTAAATCATATACCATATTCAAGCTATATGTCTCTGCTTTACTTTGGTACTTGTTTTGTCCTTCTATTACCGCTTAAAGCAAAGTTATTACGTATTTTCTGAACCAAGGATGTTTCGGAATTTACCTCGGGTTACCATGGAAACCGTTTAATAAAACATAGATGGGACAAAATTATTTGGAGAAATACTCAAAATGTGTTCTGAGGACTCCAACGAACAACTTAAACCTAAATTCAATAATTTCTGTGCATTAATAAGCCTCTCAGATTAAACAACAAACTCCTTTTTTCTAAAAAAATCACATTTTTTACTTCCTCATTAATATTCATAAGAATGCATTTATGAATATTAATAAAATCATATATCATATTCAAGCTATATGTCTCTGCTTTACTTTGGTACTTGTTTTGTCCTTCTATTGCTTCTAAAAACAAAGTTATGGCGCATTTTCTGAACCAAGGTAGTTTCGAAAAATACCTCGGGTTACCATGGAAACCGTTAAATAAAACATAGCTGGGACAAACTTATTTTTGGGGGCATGCTCAAAATGTGTTCTGAGGACCCCAACGAACAATTTGGTACCCATGAAAAAAAGTCTAGGGGGGGATGCTACGGTAACCACTACTAGGACCCAGCCTATAATATGATATTCTACACAAAGGGCAGTGAATTAACACCGTGTAGACGCAGGTCGCACGGCTTTTGTAGATACCGTACAGCCTGGATCACCTCAGATGTATACAGCAGATATGTATTACAGAAAAGGGTTGATATCCCGAATGTTGTATGTGATATTGTATTGACACTTTATTGCCCCCGGTCATGCGGCTTGAGTGGAAGTCGTATGATCTGGATCTCCGCAGTTGTCAACTAGATGTACTTTTTTGCCGTACGCGTGATGCTGTATCAACACTTTATAGACCCTGCTTATATGACTTTAGTGCAAGTCATATGATCTGGATCTCCAGAGTTGTGCACTGGATATACGCAGAAATATTGTTTTTATATAATGTGTTTCATTAAACGTACGTGTATGGAATTGATTTGTCATCTGCTCTTTTTCTTAAAAAGGTTGTGCTGTTTGAATGTGAGGTTTATACAGATGACATTGTATTAACACCGTGTAGACCCAGGTCGCACGACCTTTGTCAGTGTCAAACGATCTGGTTCAACACAAGTGTATGCAGCAGTAATATCTTGAATGTTTTGTTGTGCATGTGAAAGTGTTTTGACACTTTATAGACCCGGGTCATACAACTCTAGTGGAAGGCGTATGATCTGGATCTCCTTACACGGTCTAAACACGTGTCATGCCTGCAATTGATATGCGATGTTGTATTTTTTATGTGATAGTTTTACACAAATGGCAGTATTAACACCATGAAGACCCAGGGACGGTTGTGGCAAATGTCATGCGGTCGGTATTTATTGTGAAAGTAATGATGTATCTGTGACACTTTGTGTACCCGGTACATATGACTCCAATAGAAGTCGTATCACCTGGATCCACATTCTCTTTGATACATAACATGCTCGGAAATGTTTTGCGCAGATAAGTGTATATTATACCATGTGGATCCGGGTCGCACGACTATTTTAAAGATTATGCTATCTGGATCGTCACAGTATGATATTCCTTTAAACGTAATCGGTGTTATATATCGTACCGAATATCGGGGGTCGATCGTTCTGCATGGATGTCCACTTTATATATTGCTTTGTACTGCTTTTCATTCGTCATGGTTTACGGCTTATTCCTTACAGCGTATCAAGAGTGACCGTTTATGCATAGTATTATAGCGTTTTGTCATTAAGGTATATTCGTTGCGTTTAGCCGTGAATATGAAAACTGTGCATTCGCGGATCAGGTAACTCCGGGTAGACTTGCCCGATCTAGGTCTGCACTGTGTTCTAAACTACACTGTTTTCGCTCTGGACACTCTAGTTATACTTGAACGAGACAACGGTGTACTCGTGGATCAGGCGACTCCTGGGGGAGTCACTGGTTCTGGATCTTACTAGTTGATTTACCTATATGTTGACCTTGATATATAGAAAACGATGCAGTCGCGGATCGAGCGATTCATATGGGAGTCGCCGGATCAGCGTCTACACTAGTCCTAGCCTGCAGTCTTTCACTTTATTTTCAGCTGCATGTATATGCAATTCGTACTGTTACATATACTGCATAAGTGCAGTTTGCGGTGATTGTGTGAATCAGTTGTCTATTTTTTGTACGCCTTTTTGTGTTATTATTGGATATAAGAACAGTTCATTCGCGGATCCGGCGACTCCTAGGGGAGTTGCTGGATCTGAGTCTTCGCTGTTGTACAACTTGTTTAACATTTTGTGCGCAGTTACGTACCGTACCGGTCGTGCTGTTACAGTCTGCTGGGTTTATTTGTTCTGTTTGTTGTCGTTTTGTTCTGGATGTGTATCTGCAGAGCAGGCTACTCTAATGGATCTAAGTATAACCTATAGTATGTACGTCGATGTTGATTAAAACTGTGCAAACACAGATCGGGAGAATCGGGTTCGAACTCCCTCGAACTGGGTCAACACCGTTTTACAACAGACGTGGGTTTGATTTATGCATGGTGTATACTGTACAAAATGGCCGTTATGGAACATGGACACTTGCGGATCCGACGGATCCGACTAGGTCGTTCGTTCTGCAGAGTTGTCCATCTTGTATTTTACGTCTTAATCAATGGCTTTTACATCAACATGCTGACATAGCTCTACTGCAGGAGACTCATTTTTCTAATGATCTTATTAAGATTTTAAAAGATGATTTTCCTATGTGGAATCTTTATAATTCATTTGGGAATTCAAATAGTAAAGGTGTATCTGTTTTAATCAATAGTCGCATAGATTGTAAAATTATTGATTCCATACAAGATGATGAAGGCAGGTTTTATTTTATGAATATCGAGCTTGGTAACAATACTTTCTCCATTTTAAATATATATGCGCCAAACGATAGAAGCACAAGGGCATTTTTTTCTAAATAATATGTGTTCTTGTCTACTCGAAAATGCAGTTGGGGTTAAAATAGTTGGTGGTGATTTTAATGAAATAAATAATATAAAGGATAGAGTAAGTTCTTCGAAAAAACAAATGAAAATTAACGAAAGTTTAACAAATATGAAAAAAAATAATAGTTTGATTGACATTTGGAGACATCTTAACAGAGATAAAAGTCAATACACGTGGAGAAGAAAGAATGGTACGGAGAAGAGCCGTATAGACTTCTGGCTCATTGATAATAATATAATCCCTCTCATAACAACCACTGATATAAGACCTGCGATGATATCTTCAACTGACCATTTAGCCATTTCTCTTAAAGTAAAAAAAACCTGTGAGACGCGGGCCAGGATTTTGGAAATTAAATAATTTGCATATTCAAAATGAAGAATATAGTAACATAATAATTAAAACCATTAATGACGTTAAACAATTAAATGCTAATAACACAGTGAAATGGGAAATTTGTAAATATGAAATCAAACAAGTATCTATCTATTACTCAAAACGGAAATCAAGACAAAAAAGAACAGACTAGCGGAGTTAGAAAAACAATTAAGCAATTTACAGTCAGACACAAATGCAACAGAAACAAGTATTATCGAAACTGAAAATGAAATAAAATATATATATAATGAAAAAGCTAATGGAGCACAAATTCGAGCTAGAATTCAATACTTAGAAGAAGGTGAAAAAAGTAGCAAATACTTTTTAAGTCTTGAAAAATCAAAACAAAATAGGAAAAATATTACATCTCTTGTTGTAAATGGAAAGCGCATTACAGAAGTAGAAGATATTTTAAACGCTGAAGTTAATTTTTATGAAACGCTATTCTCATCCAAATATAATCAAAATAACATACAATACTATTTAGATACTTTAAATCCTGAACATATTCTATCTGATGAAGAAGCAAATGCTTGTGAGGGCTCTATTACAATACAGGAATGCTGGAATGCCTTAAATGGAATGAAATTAAATAAAAGTCCAGGACTGGATGGTTTAACAGTTGAATTTTACGCTACATTTTGGACTCATTTATCTGATCTGATGTATAACTCGTTTTTGGAAAGTTTACAAAAACAAGAATTATCTCGTACACAAAAGCAGTGTGTGATTTCTTTATTATACAAAAAGGGTGATCCGGAAACTGGAGACCTATATCCCTCCTAAATATTGACTATAAGATTTTAGCTAGAGTGCTTGCTCAACGTCTCCAAAAGGTATTAACAAATATTATAAGTTTAGATCAGCAGGGATACATCAAGAATAGGTATATTGGATATAACATTAGACAAATACAATATATTATTGATTATTCGGAATTACTTGATATAGATGGTGTTATACTATTTCTTGATTTCAAAAAAGCTTTCGACACAGTTGAATGGGAATTTATGTATGAAGTTTTAAATAAATTCGGTTTTAAAGATGATTTTACAAAATGGGTTAAAATATTGTATACAAATATTTGCTCATCAGTAATAAATAACGGATGGCAGTCAAACTTTTTCAACATATTTAGAGGAATCAGGCAAGGTTGTCCTCTATCTGCACTCCTATTTATAATCATAGCAGAAATATTAGCAAACAAAATTGGGCAATCCGATGACATTGAAGGTATAAAGGTTAAACATAATAAAACAAATCAGCATATAAAAATTACACAATTGGCCGATGACACGACTCTGTTTTTAAAAGATCAAAATGAAATTCCAGCAGCAATTAAAGTAGTGGAAAATTTTGGACATTTTTCAGGACTTAAATTGAATAAAATGAAAACGGAAGGAATTCTTATAGGGAAATAAAAACAGTCAGATGAAATCACTGTTAATGGTATTAAGTTCAGCGCGAAAGTAAAAGCACTTGGTATATATTTTGGCATTAACAAGCATGAATGTGAAGAGCTTAACTGGTCCGAAAAAATAGAGTCATGCAAAAAACTAATCAATAGCTGGAAGCAAAGAAGCCTTACAATGTTTGGGAAAATTACAATAATAAAATCTTTAATCCTACCAAAATTTGCATTCCTAATACAAGCATTGCCGGTTCCAGATAAAGTAATAAAACAGATAAATTCATTAATCTTTACCTTTTTATGGGGGAGTAAAAGTGAAAAAATAAAAAGAAATACATTAATTGGAAATAAATTTGACGGAGGTTTAGAAATGCCAGATTTAGAAATCTACCAAAAGACCTTAAAACTCAAATGGGTAAAATCACTATGTTCTAGAGAAAATGCCAATTGGAAAGTTATTCCAAAATTCTTTTTAAATCAGTACGGCGACAATCTGTTAATATTTAAAATGAACACTGACTCTATAAAATCCCTCCCTTCTGTCCAGTACATAATTCCGACCTTTTATAAAGACATTTTAAAACATTACATTGAATTGAATAACTTAAATATAATCTCAAAACCAAACACATTCTATGATGTCAGAACACAAGTTATATGGGGTAACAAATATATAAAATATAAGGGAAAATGTTTAGTTTTTAATTCCTGGATCAAATCAGGATTACTGTTTATTGATGACATAATAGATGAAAATGGAGAAATAAAAGAATCCCTGATTGATAAGCTTACGATTAAAACAAACTGGATATCTGAAATAACAAAAATAAAACAAAGTATCCCTCATAACTGGAAACAACTATTGATTTCCAAAGTCTCAAGAACGACGAGGGTAAAAACTGATAGAAACTCAAATTATACTAAACAGTGTGATATTCAAAAGCTAAATAATAGAGATATAAAACAACGTTTTGTGAAAAATAAGTTTGAACCTCCTTATATACACGCCTTTTGGGAAAGAAATTTTAATCGTACAATAAACTGGAATTCGCTGTATTGTATAATAAATAATGTTTTGATAGACGATAGAATTAAACAGCTAAAAATTAAACTTATCCATAGAATTGTTCCAACAAACGAAAACCTTTATAAATGGAAGTTAATTGAATCACCCCTCTGTAAATACTGCGGTGAATTAGAAACATTAGAACATTTCTTCCTTCGCTGCTCGTATATCGTTTTTGGGATAAAATACAGAGTCTATTTAAACAGCTTGATATCAACACAAGATTCAATATGTTTAATGTCATGGTTGGTTACAAAATCCAATACAAAGGATATCAAGACATCAATATAATTTTATGTCAAATAATATATTCAATCTATAAAAGTTATATGAAGAGCGAACGAAGAGAGAAATACACAAACATACATAGAATACTTTACAACGATTTATTAACAGTTATGAGATATTTTGAGAACAAAACTCAACAGCATATTATTATATCCAAATTTACCAAAATGTTGCGAGACATTATCTAAATGTATCAACTGATTTGTTTTAAATACACCGTCTAAAATGCACAATGTCTACATTACCTTTGGAAGCTCTTGGTTTCGTTTCGCAAGTGTCTCCTGAGTGGTAACATAAGGTTAAAAAACCTGTTACTGTATTTTTTTTATATGTTTAGTTATAAACAGCTTTCTTTCTTCTTATTATTTAATATAATTTATACACTTGAAAGCAAACTGCGCGGTCCTCTTTCAGAAAGATATTTACAACCTTTCTGAAACGAAGTAGCTGCTGTTCGCACGTCGTTGTTTCCAATGGGAAACATAATTGAAACCAGAAATGGGTTTAAACCGATTGCCATATGGATATTCATGTAAGTTGTATTGCATTATGTAATGTAATCTGTTTTCATAAATGTATTATTTGATTTATTATTTGATCTATAGCTTTTAAAACTATGCAGATCAAACCCTGGTGAAACAATTCCACACGGATGCGTCTTATCAAGGTTTACTTTGTAAACAACTTTACTCTGAGCTAACGTACACTTATTACACCATATAACAGAGAACCAACGACTATAAATGTCGCAATGATCTGTGACAATATTGGTTGCCGTCATATTATGTTGACTGTATTTATGTACATATGTAAATAATAAGCTATATTGAATAAAAGAAGCCTAAGCTTCACAAAAAAAAAAAGAACTTTTGATAGATTAGTATTGCATACAGGCTCTTCAAGGAATATATTAAATGTACCATGAGCATTAGTGAATAGTTATCATAATGTGTGTTGCTCATAAACAGTAGAATGAGTTCTATGTCTTAACTGAACAAGTCGATGAATATGGTCTGGTGTCGTAAATATTTGAATGGAGTTTCGAGTTTTTATTTAGAACTAGCAATTGTTTGCTATTTTCAAATTATATACTCTGTACTGGAGTTTGAATGCATTATTATTAACATTCCGTAATACGAGAAAACACACAAAGACACGATGTTCGAGCACATTTCAATGAACACATACAATGACATGGTAGGGATCGCGTTTTAGTATTAGAAGGCAAAATGGCTGAAGGCTGCAGAGCAGAGAGATTTAGAAACAATCTTGGGACTTGGGGCTAACTGATATACCGACCACTTTAACCAGTAAATACCTCAATTTTAAGTGGAATCTTTCAGATCTGATTTAAAGCGAACCAATATTTCATTTAAATATAGAAATTCTCCGCAGCGATTGAAAATTGACCATTTGCTGATCAGGGTCTGCTCTGTTTACTTAAGAAATAATATATTTTATTCTATAGCTTCTTACATGCTTAGATGCCCTTGTCCATAATACCAAAACATTATAAATGCCATTAAATGGTGGGCCATTTATGTTCATAATTCATTAATTAAGTGCTTACTCAAATACTAAAATCGTCATTTCTCCACCAAACTCTATTTAGAGACAACTCTTTAGAATCGACTCGAAGAGTATATGGTTTGTTGGAGAAATAAAGTAGCTTTTTTAAATATGTTTTAATTTACGCATCTTGCCTGGACCTCCGGTTAGCTAATTTACTTTCTGATTAACCCTTAATGTGCGGGAACCTAGTATAAAAGATATTTGCAGTGTATTAACCAGATCAAAGAACTCCAAAGGGAACTAATTTTCTTTAGCCATACTTTTTAAACATTTTTTTGTTTAATTAATATTCAGAAAAGGGTGAGTCAGATTTAATTATTCAGCAGTTTAAGGGTTGGGTGTTTTTTTTTAAAAAAAACACAAAAACTTTGGCATATGATAAACAGTGTCAAACTCTCTATTATTCGACGTTTAACCATTTGGCAAAGTAAACGTAGACCATGATCGGAAGGTTTTTCCAGTGCCCTCTATATGGGTCTATATTGTTTTCTTATGTCCCTTTTCCAGGACAATAGATATACGAGCCGTAAACCGGTTATCTTCAATAATTTATAACAAAAGTAGTTTCTGCTTGATTTTTCAAATACTGTGTTTATTTTGAAAATATGTTTAATGAGGGCAATACTTTGGACCCTGATGAGACATCGAGATATTGAATGATTAATCTTGATGCAGAGGTTGTTAGGAACCAACCATGATATTGTAGATACAATGGCATTGAACCAAGTTCTCATTTGTCTTCAATCAATTCATTAGTGAATATTAATGAATACAAAACTTTATTTTTCAGCGGCTAGCTGTCTATTTTCATTCTTGTTCTAGTTTTCCACCAATCAGGAAATAAGTTACATTGTAATTTGCATATGACCCACTAGTATTTTATAGTAAACTGTTTTCTCAATGTTGTAATGCATTCTGTAATACAGACCTTTTCTATAAACTTCTCAGAGTTCAGGCAAAACGCCATATAATACAGAAAGTCATATTTACGCTTATACATGTATTTACAATTTAGCATGGAATGCTGTCGAACGTTCGGTTCTTACAATAGATGCTTTCAGGGAAATCCCCTATGAATAAAAATAGATGTACACGGTTTTGCATATTTAACCTTCAGCCTAATTATTTTTACAGAAATGTTCACCTACTACATTTTCAAAATACATGTTATAATAAATTTGCCTACCAAAATGCAATCAGGTGTCAAACAGTTTGGATCCGAGTTATTCGGCGTCTCATCTGTTTGCATAGGTATTCACTCATTGCCCATAGCAGGCTAAAGTTAAGCACAGTTGTTTCATAATGTTGTTGGAAAGTCAACAGACGGTTTCGCCAAACTACCGGCTCGTCAAACTGATATAACATAGTAAACGAAAAAACGTTTCGTAAAACTGGGTACAGTATAAATGTGCCGCATTGTTGTCCTCCTCTATTACGACCACTTAAAGAAGGCTAATTGATCGTATACGAAAGGCAGGTAAAGGACCTTTCTGTTTTACTTTCACATTGCATTATGTGATGTTTACTGTATTACCGTTGACACATACGCTACCACCTGACCGTATTTAAAATTTCGAATCCACTTTTTTGACCGTATTTAAAAGTTCCAGTACACGTTTTAGGCAAACCGACCTTTTTGTGGGACCGTTTCATTAAACGTGGCCGGTTTGACCAGCCAATATAGAGCTGGGTCTACATAGCATAGGACCAGTCTACTCAATAATGTACTCTATATAAGTATACTTTTTTTAAGTCGCGCATATAAGCGTTACTAGAGTTTAAATGGTTAAATAGCCTTTCCAACAGCTCAGATTTTAGGAACCATCATCATCATCATTTCAAATAAAAACAACAATACTAATAGCTTCATCATCTCCATCCAAACACCTATAACATGTTACCGTAGGTATTTGTTTCAACATTTAAGATTTGAATAAAAAGGGTATAAAAACCATTAATATACGTATAAAATAAAATTCTCACAAATAAATACTGTTATAATTACCATTAATGAATAAATAATACTTATTAAAATACCAACACACTGGTGCCACAATTTATACCAGTCCCAAACCAATTATCGTTCTTATCACCTTATAGTTATAATTGGTGAGCATTATTACTAGTTTGACGAAACCACTACCAACATATGTACCAAACTTTAAAACTTTGCTATCAATTTTAACACAAAAGTTGATCATAAAATCCAGTTTGACGAACCAGTAGTGACGAAACCATCATAACCCACTGGCAGTAATCAAAGGAAATAAAGAAGAAAGGTTGTTTAATATATCAACCCTTTGCCTGTTCTGCATTTATGCCAACTTTCAATACCTACCTAATAGTCATTGAAAAATAGTTATAAATAAATATGGAAGGTGAAACATTGTAGACATTTTAGAAAGTAAAGAACCAGTTACATCAAATTCTATTTGCAAACAGAGCAGACCCTGATCAGGCGACTCCACTAGAAGCCGCCTGATCTGGGTCTTCTCTGTTTGCAAATGCGTGAAAACACGTTTATATGAGGGAAAGGGTTAAAGTAGTGGCATTAATACGTACTCGTAGTGTTAATTACTAGCACCGATCTTCGGGGTTGTTGGCTCTCTGTGATATGAATCTACTTACTGTAGGTGATTGCTATGGCTCTATCACCTGGGACTTTGGATCGTTAAAGAAGGTTGAGGTTGCTAACTTTATATTGTTGTAGAAATAGATTCGGTTAATGGTGTCACTAATAATGATGCACACAAGTAGATTAAGGCGTTGATCTAGGCAAGATGATTACCGTTCTTTAGGTAATTACAGACTCTGCACAAACAAAAAACTAATTTCTATATGCTTTAAAGTGTATTCAACTTTTTATCTGCATATCAATATAAATATACACGCTTCAAAATATGAATTAATTCTTATGCGCAATAATGTATTCGTAGTACTCTGAACGTGCTACATTTTCCGGCAGTCATGTGATCAAAAGACATATTTGCTGTGCTGTTTTGGTTGTTTTGCATTTCAGGATTGATGATGACATAATCAAGGGTTTGGTAAAGGATCTTAAGACTCACATTGAAGGGTGTGCCGTCATAAGGAGTCATGCCAAGGCTAACGATTCATTGCAGGTCGGAGAAACTAGTGCCGATATGTTATACTCGTCAGTTGTAAAACGATCATCACCGAAATCAACGGAAAGTGACAGTCGACCAGATAGTTCCAAATCCAAACTCGTGTTCGACAGGCGAAAAGGTCAGTTCATTCGGAAAACAGAATCAGAGCGGACGGACGGAATCCGCATCTAGCAAGCAAAATGGTACGCAAGCCTCACACGAACAGCAACATACATCACAAGACGAGTGTCCTACGGTTTACAGACAGCCGAAAGCTGCGGCATCGAAGTCAATAGTGGATAATAAGACTGAGCCTGTTCAAACCATAGGTGTCCGTGTAAGTAAGAGATCTGAAGGCAGGCAACAAGCAGCAAGACAGACAACACAACAATCCGTGAAAAGCAAAAGTCATTGCGAACCACCATTGGGCAGCAAAGGTGAAAATGCATAAGCAAACGATCAGGAACCAGTATTCCAATGTGTCAGTTCAACGCGTACAACTAGGTATTATGTAGGAGGCATAGCTTCTTACTCTAATCGAGCAGGGTTGAACCAGTTCCTGCTAGACAACGGAGTGAAAGCTGTTGGTATCAGGATGATGGGAACATTTAATGGTAACTTAGCCGCGAAATTGACTGTCGAGAGCCATCAGTGTCATATCATTGAGGATAAACACTTTTGGCCTTAAAAGATATACTGCCGTAGATGGTATGGGGAAAACCGGTGGAGCTCATTTTTCACAGAAAATATTGCTATGCATGATGCAAAAGACAATGTTTGAGCTAATCACATCAGTTAAACTCTGTGTAGTGATTTTACTGTGTATAATTATGTCCGGAAAAACATGTAATGTGCTTGTCTGGAACGTTCGAGGACTCATGTCAAGTGCCGCAGTGTCAGTAAACTTCTCGACCGGCACAGCATAGACATTGCCTACTTAAGTGAACATAAGCTCAAAAGGGAACACTCGAACTTTGCCGGCACTCTGCACGCAAACTACGCTGCTTACTGTGTGTGCAATACGTCTGATAACCAACAACGCGTCGGAAAAGCTGGCGTCTGCATTCTATACAGAAAGGACTGTCTTTATTCGATCACGACTATAGATAATATTCCATGTGATCGGATTTGCGGTGTCCGTATAAAAGATGAGAATAGTAATCGCTATACGTTTGCATTTGCTGTTTACTTACCACCTGTGAATTATGATATAAACTGTTACATTGACTGTATTAACACGGTAAAGGGCTTGCTAGAATCTTACATGGAATATGGTTCAGTTCTGTTCTGTGGAGACTTTAATGCAACATACAAAGCATTAATGGATAGCGACAATACAAATCGGTGCTTATCACGTGATGCCATATTCAGCTCGCTGGTTGACGAACTAAATTGTTATGTTGTTCCTTGCAAAGGCTATAAATATACATTCCGTCCTTCTGAAAAACAGTTAGATTATATCATTACCGATCCCGCAAGTATTGCAATGGTCGAAAGCTGCACAATTATCGATAGTGGTTTGTGTTCCGTTTCTGACCATCTGCCGTTAAAGAGGAAGTCCCTACAATGATCGCATATTTTCAAGAATATCATAAAACTTGGTATTTGTTATGCTCTATCATTATTATGAAGGTTCTCAATTTGAACTTATATCGAAAAATGCCCCTGTGATACAAATAAACCGATTTCATCAATACTGATAATTTTTGTTCTACAACACAATATTATCGGCCTTTTCCGTTAAATTCTTCCGCGTTTTGCCGATGATCACCCGATCCCTCCATTGTTTACGTAATAGCTTTCTCGGAAGTGGTCGGAGAATCGCGAATAGGGCGAACAGTTACGAAACTAAACCCCAACCCGAATAAAACTGAAACTTCGGGAAGTAAAACCGGGATCGGCGATATCAAACACATGGATGTTTTGTCATTATAAACGGTAATTGGATGGGGCTTTTTGCGATATACTACTATTCAGCATATAAAGAAATGAGTTTTGTATATTTTAAGTGTTTATGAAACGCGTCAAATATAGGGACATCCCCTTTAATTTCAAGTTTGCAAGTGCGCTTTTCGCGCTATACCATAGAAAACTCTACGTATATAGCGTGGAATAAATGCACTCAGGACAACATACGTTCGTACCAAAGTTTGGTCTCCAATAGCCTGCTTCAGCATGATATTAGTAGTTTGTCTGACAATAGTACAGACATATCGCATGATGATGTTGAAAAATTATCGAACCATATACTCGAGTCTCTGCATACCGCTGCAGATTTATCATTGTCGCATTCCAAATTCAAATTACATGCGAAGCCGTACTGGACCGCATATGTTAAACATGCTCATGCCGAACAAAGGCGGCTAAGGAAGCTATGGACCGCTGAAGGCCGACCGCGAGGACACAAATATTCGTCTTATCATTTGTACAAGCTTAGTAAGCGACATTTTAAGACTATACAATCCAAGGCAGTCCATGAAGCTGAAACTAAATTCCATAATGATCTTAATAATGCAGCTGATTGCAATATTAGGTACTTCTGGTCTTTAGTTCAGCGTAAAAGGTCTAAACAGTCTGATCTGTTTGATCTCTGAAAGTGGCATCACGTGTGAAAACCCAGATGCAATTGCATCTGAGTTTAAGAGGCATTTCTCGTCTCTATTTATACCAAGACAAACTGACGAGTTTAAAAATGACTTTTACTCGCATGTAGACTATAAAATTGATGAGTATCTGAAGGCAGACTACTCCGGAGACAGTCCGGAACTAGCAGAGCCAGTGACAATCGAAGAAATTTCGAAAGCAGGTAAAAACCTGAAATGCAAAAAGGCCCCCGGAAATGACGGCATAGTAAACGAGCATATTTTGTTTGGAGGTCATGTACTTATTCAGTATTTACAATGTTTATATAATTGCATGCTAGAGACACAGTATACCCCATGTAGTTTTAAAATTGGTGTTATTGTTCCAATTCTGAAAGAGGGAAAGCCACAGCACAGTGCCAGTAGCTATAGACTGGTTACTTTGTTACCAGTTATTTATAAACTATTCGAATCTATTGTAAAGTCGCGTCTTGAAAACAAGGTATTATTTG
Source organism: Azorinus chamasolen (assembly GCA_963576725.1). NCBI lineage: Eukaryota > Metazoa > Mollusca > Bivalvia > Cardiida > Solecurtidae > Azorinus > Azorinus chamasolen. Next base: position 109,176,777 of record OY755235.1, on the reverse strand, counting down.
ATAGTATCCCATTTCCGAATATTCAGCAAAATGCTTATCAGAAACACCTGGGATCCTTGACTGTATCTTTCAATCTCTAGGAAACTATTTGGCATAATAGAGAGCATGGCAATGACACATATGCTGCATGCATGGACGCTGCTTCCGCTTTTGATGGAGTCTGGCATAATGGGTTATTTTATAAAATGCTAGAGTTTAACATAAGTGGCCCTCTGTCAGTCTGGTTAATCAATGCATATAGAGACATGACAAGTAAAGCATTGGTAAATGGTGTTAAATCAGAACCACTTCCGGTTTTACAAGGTATCAGACAAGGAGGCGTGTTATCAAGTTGGTGCTATTTACTCTATATCAATGATCTGTTGAACCAGCTAACTGCCAGCAAATTTGGTACATATGTAGGTTCGATTCCCTGTGGCTATCCTACTCTTGTAAATGACCTGACATTGGTTGCTAATAACTTATTAAATTTAGACTGTATGATTCAAATAGCAATTGATTATGCACATAAGTGGAGATAATAAATGTGTTGTTGTTAAGTTCTCAGAGAAATCTAACAAGTCGTCAACTGAGATTAAAGTTGGACCGATTGCCCTACATCAGTCAGAAACCGCGAAGCATGTTGGAATTCAGCTATCATCCTATATGAACTGTAGCACGCATATAAAGTCGCGATGCGACAAAGGTCGCAAGTCTTTCTTTTCTATACTTGGTATTGACTCCAGTCGTAACTTTACAGACACTAAAGTCATAGCTGGTTTAATTCAGAAAATTACTATTCCAACTGTATGGGTGCGAACTTTGGTCAACCCTGCGTCAAGTAGATATAAAGATGTTGGAAAAGACACAACGGTTTTTTTGCTAAGTCTGTGCAGTTGTTACCACAAAGAACCCGTATTGACATGACTCTACCCATGCTAGGATGGCTACCGATATCTGCAGAAGTAGACATAAGAAAGTTAGGATTCCTCCACAAACTATGTACAGTGCCCTCTCATTTGTTGACTAAGAGGATATTTAGCTATAGGTTACATATTTTCCAAGTTAGAAACGAAAGGAATCAATTTGGATTTATTCCAGACATATTTCTAATACTGGATAAGTACGATTTACGTCATTTTCTTACTAGATACTTGCAAACATCGGAATTTCCTTCCAAACTGCAGTGGAAAGCTATTGTCAAAAGAAGTGTATTAACTGTCCACAGACAACTGCTTAACGAAAGATGGACGAGTGACTGTGGCTTTAACAGATTTCTATCTCTGCATTCCCAGTCAGAAGTATGTGTGTTATGGAAACTGTCTTACCTGGATGTTGCCTTACAATGTAAGTTTGCAGTTGCTAAATTATGGACATACATTCAGTATCGGACAAAATATGTTGCTTATGTCAAAATAGTTCAGACGACATTTACATGCATCTCGTCATGCGCTGCACTAATTTTAATCGGCAAAGAATGCATTTCCTCTCATGCGTTCCCTTTGACATGCAAATGCTTACGGAAGAAGAGGTTTATCGCACATTACTCGGGTCAAATGCTTATCTCCGAGATACGTTTTGCAATAGTACCCAGTATAGGCAATTTCTAAACGACAGTTTTCGGTATATCACTGTTATAATCGAGACATACAGAAGGAAAGGATACGGAAATCGTATTAACCGGTAATACAGAAATGTTAAGAGACAGCAGTAACAATAGCCTGCAACCCTTGGCACATTGATTCAGTTAATACATCCCAGACCATATCTGTATACCGTTGTGTCTACATTTGCATTCGTTCGGAAGGTCACTCTACATGATGTTTCTGTTTTAGATTCGAGGTAAATTGAAGTAATCCTATTACTTATCTTTCTGAAAATCTGTATATACATGTACGTTCTTTCTTTTTTCCTCTTTTCATGTTTGTTTGTTTGTTCGTTTTTAATTGTGGATAGTTGCCTTCATTGCGTCTTAAGTCTTGCATTTCATTTCGGTAAGGCTATGAGGCGAAATGTTGATGCTCAACTAAACTTGTCGTAGGTAGCCACTTAAAGTTCAGGTCCCTAAAGCAGGACCGGTTATAATACAGCCTGAGGGTATTAATAAGACAGAGAGCTTATATCCGGTTCGAAGTCTTGTTTTATTCTCTATTTGGCAGCCACCCGTCATTTGAGACTTATCTGATAATTCAAAGGGTGGCCGCTCAACACAGTTTGAAGTGCATTATTATTACAGCCACGATAACGTATAGCTATACATGTATATTGATCTAATGTTTAGTTTTATCAAAATGTATATTGATTTCATTGATGTTTCACCGATGTTGCCTTGCAGTTCGTATTGGTAAGTTCTCACTCTGGAACATGTAAATCACGTTAGTCTTCTATGTTTCCGTAAAATGCCGATAGCATTTTATTTGAATTTCCAGAAAGTTCAAACTTACTTAGTTTGTATTCTGCTCTTGTCTTGCTTTTCGTTTCGGTAAGGCATTAGCATAAGCAAATCAACTTCAATGAATGCTTAAACGAAACGGAGGATCTCCGATGAGTGTTTAGTGTGTGTCATATTCATTACAGTTTGTGATGAGCAAGATTATTTTTATTACATAACTCTTAAATGTGCCATAAAACATGAAACATGCTATATAAAGCTGACGCTATATTAGCTAAGATTGGCTAATATTTAAATGACGTCACTGGCACCATGCATTGGATCTGGGTATTATCTTTAAGATTCATTAGTGTTCAGATTCACACTGCTCATTTGAGCGGAAAATGCACTAATGCATTTCCACAGTTTACGGCACTCTGTTTTGGCACTCCCACGCCGAAGTTTATGTGATAAAACGTGTTTTGTGATTGTATTGATTGGTATAGTATGAATAATGATATGTATGTTTAATGTACCTGTGATTCAATTATGTGCACTGTGTAATCCTAAACAGGGAAATAAAGAGTATATAACATGTAAGATTTAATACCATTATTATTTTGTACATACATGTCAATATTTGAATGCCGCGGAATATCTTTTTTAAAGATATTTCTTGTTATATTGTATATGCACTATCAAGGGAATGTTTAGTTTATATTGTTTATACATTATCAAGGGAATATTTAGCTAATGTTTAGTTTATATTGTTTATACATTATCAAGGGAATGTCGAGCTAGGAAAACTGTATGATCATATCTATATAACTGTAAAAGCAAATAGAGTAGACCTTGTAGATGTGAGTCTACTCTGTTTATAATAGCGTTGAAAGGTAGCAATACTCATTAAACGTAGCCTGCTAGGTATATTAGCCTTATGGAAAATGTCTACCTAACAATTTTTGACTGCAAACTCGGAGTTTCATACGAACCAAACAGTTTTCATAAGTAATCACGGTTTCGCCCTTGAACATGCTAAAATGTTTAAAATTTAATCTGACCCATGTAGACTAGCTGTACCCGTACTTACAGTCAAACCTGTATTAACCCTTCACTCCATGAATATTCATGTAAAAAATTTTACATTATGAATATTGATTAAGTTATATTTTATCACAAGACATGGACACAGGTCTTTTTGGCCTTGGCAGAATTTGTAAAATCGCATCTACACTATATCGTAAGCGAAAAGGGCAGACCCTGATCAGACGGCTGTTACAGGGTCTTCTCTATTTGCAGGGGCGCTAAAAGGTATTTATGGAGTATATGGTTAAGCGGCCAGCAAAAGGGATTTAAATATGGGTCTGTAAAACAGGTGGTGTCTTCATGCAGGTAAAAGATAATGCAGAAAGTTCATATATGAGTTGTTGCCTTGCATTAACTCATTACCTCATAGGCTATCTTAGATACAACCTCTTTGAATAAATCTACCGAAAAGGAGCGTTAACTAGAGAAAAGGAAAATTTTAGAATTTTGTAGTTTGAAACTATTGTGACAAATAGAGCATTTGCTCCTATAGGACCAAAGTGACTGCTACAGAGTCGTCAAAAGTCGTCAATATGAGGGAATGGGTTAAGCAACCACCTGTTTTAAGACTTCTGTGTTCTATAAATGAATGGCTGCTTAAGCCAGGTTCTCCTGTATAGTCCGTATGACTCTGATTCTGAGCTATTAATGTCACTTGTTAACTATTTACCTAATGCATATTTATTCCAGAATTAATGTTTTTATGAATATTCATTTACTGATTTTTTATATAAGCTGTTTAACCAGGAATTTGTTTGCCATTCAATATACTGTAGAATCGAATTAACATTGTCCCGTAAGCAAACAGAGCAGACCCTGATCAGAAGGCTCCGTTTATTCTGGGTCTACTCTGTTTGCAAATGTATGAAAAATATATATACGAAGGAAAAAATTACCTCTGTCCAACTTAGATAGCGGCGAATCCGTGAAAACCTATGCAAACTGGTTGGATATAGTTTTAATGCCATGCAAGTCGGGGCTCATCATGGTGTCTCTGATAGCAGATTTACCATTCGTTCCATTAATGCGCCTTTCTACGCCTTTGCCAACAGAGTAGACCCAGATAAGACGGTTCCTTTAGGAGCCGTCTGATCAGGGTCCGTTTGTTTACAATATAATATAGATATGATTATACAGTACCTGTCCTGGTAAGATTCCTGTGTCCGTGTGCTATTTTAGCAATTTATATACATGTAATCAATATTTATAATTTTCTTACATAAATATCCACGGAGTAAATGGTTAATATAAGAGAAATGAGGGGCATATAACACCGACAATTGTAGAGGACGACAGTTTTGGCACATGAAAATTAACCCATTTGCGCCCAGTGGATTATTCCATGTTTATATATTGGATTAGTCCATCTAAGGGGTGTCTGGCCTAAATTTTCAACTTCGTTTTGTTTTATATTGAAATTCCTATCAGCAAACAGTGTAGTGATTAGAGTCTACACTGTTTGCCTACGTCCCATATATGGGATCGTGGGAGCAAATGGGCTAACCATATTTGCGTCAAACCATGGTATATCGGTTCAATTATCTTGTAAATACACAACAGGTTTGTAATTGATCAAATGTTTCACTAAACTTATCTGGTTCATGTGATTTTCTCTATTATGACAACCATTGACACTGTACATTCCGTTTGTTATTATATATTCGCCGCTTGGGGCAATGGTTATGCCTTATCCTGCTGCCCGCGACCTGACTCGCATTTGCAAACAGCTTGGATCCTGATGAGACGCCGACTAAGTCGGCGTCTCAACAGGATCCAAGTTGTTTGGCACTCGGTCAATAGTTTATCAAAAGCTGGACGGAATGTGAAGTAGTCAAATTGTATCTTTAACCCTTTCGCTGCCAAACTCTGTCGTCTGCTAACTTTGTCGTCTGCTACAAAATTTCATTCTTTTGATTTTCTTCATTTTTGTTTCAAAAACATAGTAACAGTAACAAACAGTTTGGATCCTGATGAGACGCCGAGTTACTCGGCGTCTCATCTGGATCCAAACTGTTTGCATGGATAATCACAAATCCGGCATTGGCAGCGAAAGGGTTAAGGGACACTTAGGAGACTTTGTTTTCATACCGGGTAAGGGTTAGTAAAATTGTCATGTTTTTCAATTCTAAAATAGATTGTAAAACATGCAACCCGACGCAACTCCGAGTCATTCGGGAAGTAAAGCTGTATCGTTAATTCAAATGGTTTGCACTTACAATAGTTTTGCACAGACCGCTCGAAATAAGATATGTTTATTTAGTCGCTTGCAAGAAGTAGTTCAGGGCTATAATCTTCAATTATTTCAAACATACAATCTGGGTGTCAAATATTTTCGATTCGTTTGTCTCATCTGTGTCTAGATCTTTTTACCTCCACCTCTATGTCTGCACGGAAATCATTCACAATGCGCATGCTAAGTTAGGCATGACAGGCGTCTACAAACAGCTAGTCCCTGATGAGACACCGAGCAACTTTATGACACGTTATGAATCCAAGCGGTTTGACACTCGATCAATATTTTCACAAAAAGCATGAAAGGATGGCAAGCAAGTTAAAGGTGTAACAAGTTGGAATGTAAGCAAGCATTATTTTACAGCAGACTAAGAGTTATAAAGTTTACATTATTTAAACTTCATGAGATTTGTTGAACATTTACAATCGACACGAGATCCAAGGCGGAAGAATTAAACGGTACCCCCTTTAGCTTGATAACTCTTTCTCTGTCAAGGTGTTTGTTTGCAAACTTTGTCGTCTGCTACACATTTTTTCTTCATTTGTTTTTGTTTAAAAAAACAACAGTCACAGTAACAAACACTTTTGGTTCTGATGACACACATGCCAGTGAAGCATGCTGAGCATGAGAAGAGGTTAGCCCATAACCAGCGGAGCCAATGCTCTATTTATGACAAATGTTTCAAAACGTGACTGTGAAAGTCACTTTATGAAACCATTGTGATAAATAGAGCATTGGCTCCGCTCTATTTATCACAATAATTAAAAAAAACTACACAATTCTAAACTTTTCTTTTCCTCTAGTAAATGCTCCTTTTCGGTAGATTTATTAAAAAAGGTTGGGCCTAAAAATAGCCTATGGAGGAAAGGGTTAACCATTTCGATACCTATAATATTGTCATCTAGTTAACCCTTAGCCTGCTGAAAAAAATGATGTTTGCTAAAACTATGATTTGCTACTTAGTTCAATTTTATACAATGTACAATAAAACTCTCAATAACGGCCACAAAATTATGTTAATTAGTTGGTATTTACGGTAGGTGGCTGTTTAAAGCGAGGTGAAAGTAAAACAGAACACTCCTATAGGAGCGTTCTCTTTTACTTTCCCCTTGCTTTAAGCAGCCACCTGGCTTTAACACAAACTATTTGATGTAATTTAGTGGCCTTATAAAGAGGTTTTACTGTACATGTAAACAGTCGTGTGATAATTTAATGTAATTTCTTGTTTGATATTTAATAAGATGCTTTCTATATGTTCCAATGTGACTAATTCTGTAATGCTGTTTAATGATACTGTTGTCAGTGTACTATTTAATATTTAATTGAATTTTATATGTACTTTGTTATTGTGCAATGTGAGGAATTCTGTGATAATGTATAGCTATTTGCGTCTGGTGTTATTCATGTTATTTTTAGATCAAAACAGTTTCACACAATTATTTTGAAATAACGTCTGTGATAAATACTTCCTATCTTACTACACCATGTGATAGCTATTCTGTGTCATGCCACAAATGCCAAGGACCATGATGGAATTATTGTGTTATCCTTGGTCATGGGGTGCATTTTATTGCTCGCATGTACATTTTAAAGTATATCATAGTTCTTTTCACCAGATTCTGTATAATATGTGTAAACCGTCGTTATATGTGTTATCCTATGCCGAAATCTATCTATCTACAGGTTCTACCTACTTTCGGTTCGATAAAACAATTGAGAAACTACTGAACATATTTGATCCTGATGACATGCCGAGTTACTCGGCGTCTCATCAGGATCCAAGCTGTTTTCAAATACTATTCAGATCGAGCTTAGCAGGCTAAGAGTTAATGATTCACATCAGCGCCGTCTTCAATTTCGTTTTACAAGCGTATTAAAAGTTACAAACGGTTTGGATCTCAATGAGAGTTTCTCAGTGTCTCGTCTGGACCAAACTGTTTGGCAAATGTCAGCACGGGTTCGTCTATGGCGGCCAAACTGTTTGGCAAATGTCAGCACAGGTTCGTCTATGGCGGCGAAACTGTTTGGCAAATGTCATCACAGGTTCGTCTATGGCGGCCAAACTGTTTGGCAAATGTCATCACGGGTTCGTCTATGGCGGCCAAACTGTTTGGCAAATGTCAGCACAGGTTCGTCTATGGCGGCGAAACTGTTTGGCAAATGTCAGCACGGGTTCGTCTATGGCGGCGAAAGCGTTTATTGAATGCAATTATAACCATGCATTCGCCGAAAGCAAGGGGACATTTTATTACTCAGCGGGAAATAATCTTAGTTTCCGTTGAATGCTATTCAAAACTGACCGCATGTCCGTGACGATGGTTATAGTGGCATCCGCACGCGACTATAACTACAGTAAGCCCCTTCCCTTTCAGAGGAGCTTTTCGCATGACTTTCACCCTTCATTAAGCAGCTATCTGCCTAAAAGTATCCGAATTATTCTGTACTAGAATTCCGGTTTAGAGAGGATTTACTGTATTTTGTAAATAAATTTTAAGTATTTCAGAGATGTCAATAAATGTTCTAAAACACTGTTCTTATCGTTCGATCCTGCAGTCTGAATGAAACACGTGATCACATAGTTGCCCATTTGGTACCCAGTATCCCTTACAAAGATGTACATAAGCAAACAGTATAGACCATGGCCATAAAGTTTCTGAAGTATTAGGGACGGCGGAACCCATCGACCGCAATGGCATATAGATAAAAGCAAATATTTTGTTTGTTATGCCCCATCAACATGAAAAAATGAATGGGTTCCAAACTAAGATGTGGATATGTTGTCTTTAACCCGTTGCTTGTTATTCACGTCAATATGCCTACCTACAGGAGCTGTTTCATCAGGGTGTGCACTATTTACAAGTTGATTGTGCAACAAGTGCACTCCACAGCAGTGATTGCATTATGAAATACTTGTACGCAGTGAAGATATATGTAATTAAACAACAGGGCATGGGTAAAGAAGGAGAAATGTGTTTTAAAATTCAGCAAGCGAAGGGTTAATTGAAATGGGAAAAGCATGCCATTTAGATTCATGCATACCGGTATACGCTTTTACAAAGAGAACAGACCCCGAGCAGACGGTTCCTGTAGGACCTATCTTATCAGGTAATATTTGTCTGCTTATGGAATTATCTGATTTAACGGTTTCTACTAGAGCTATAACTGTTCTTGTTAATATTCCATTTTAAATATTAAACTTATTGCTATCACCGCACGGGTACTAAACAGACGGACGGAATGCCAGACGACGGACAAACGGACAGAATCGAGCAATCCTAGGGTATCAAAATATTAAATGTTAAAGGATTTCATTTGTTGCCCAATCGTGACCTTGACCTTAGACTATGTTACACCTGGCACCAAAGACATCGGACAGAATCATCTCGTAAAATATAAAGTATCAGTCTAAAGGATTTACACGATAGTAAGTATTGAAGTGTGACACTTTATCCCCTGTGACATTGACCTTATATTCAATGACTCAAATTTCTATTTGGGTCATCTATTCAATATTACTCAAGAGTACGATCGGGAGGTAACTAACACAAGAACTCGACATCTCCTGAACACTATATTTGTAGAAAGGGCGCAATAAACCCCTCAAAACAACCGCTTTATGAATAAACATTTATTTATTAAAAGTGTCTTTAACCCTTTGCTTGCTATTCACGTCAATATACCTACCGGTAAATAGTGAAGACCCAGATGAGACAGCTCCTGAAGGAGCTGTCTCATCAGGGTCTGCACTATTTAGAAATTGATTGTGCAACCAGTGCACTCCACAGCAGTGATTGCACAGCGAAATACTTATACACAGTGAAGATATATGTAATTAACTAATTATACAACAGGGCATAGGTAAAGAAGGAGAAATGCATTTCAAAATTCAGCAAGCGAAGGGTTAATATCAAGCGGTTAGTTAACCCTTCCGGCGCCATATTTCTAATTGTCGTCTGCAATCCTATTTTGTTAAATCATTCGGTAAAATAAGGAAATAAGTAAATCCAAATTTCAAAGGAATAAAGCACAGATATAGAAATGGAGTTTGAGACAAAAAGTGAAGTCCCTGATCAGACGCCGCCTTGAAAAGGGGGCGTCTGATCTGGGACTGCACTATTTGTCGTGGTGCATTTTTACATCATTGGTGGCGAAAGGGTTAATGTAATGTAGAAAACTCCTGCATTCAGCTACCGCCTGACTTTAACACTTTCAAATAAACGCGTTCCACGTCCCTGTAACAAGAGCAAATCTAGATCAGACGGCTCATGTAGGAGTCGTCTGATCAGGGTCTGATTTTTTACATTTGGAATACTAAAGATCTGATTCTGCAATCTCTAGCACGGCCACAATGCCATGTAGTCATATGCCATTATGAAAACATCAGCAAAATGATATTCATGATGTCATTATTTCCTACATTAACCTTTAACCCTTTCCATGTTCTGTGGGTTTTTTTTCAAATTTCAATACCTAACGAATATTCATGGACAATATAGTCATAATGACATATGGAAAGTGGAACATTGTAGCTTTTTTAGAAAGTGGAGAAACATATCTATCAACGTGAATGAGCAATCAGAGTAGACCCAGATAAGACGGCTCCTATAGGAGCCGTCTGATCTGGGTCTACTCTGTTTGCAAATGCGTGAAAATGCGATTATATGAGGGAATGGGTTAAATAGGTAAAAGGTTATGTGTCCGTTATTGTTCAGATAAGTAACAAGTGCGGAAGATCACTTGATGTACAAACTAAGCAGATCGCCGTTCCAGATATACTAGTTAAGCTTCCTTTTCCTCTCCGCATTTTCCTGTTTGTATCAAGCAAAGTACAATACATTCAGTATATAACACTGCTTATGGCCGTGATACGGATGGGATAACGTATGTGAAAATTTAGTGGAGGATTTAGAGAATGTACAGTAAGACCTCTTAACAACGAATAGAAACACTGGGCCTTAATGACAGGTGGTAGTTTTGCATCAGAAAATTACTGCTCGCCTAAGACGGGATGGGAACCAAACTTAAATTCGTGTTGTATGTGCCAAAGCCGGAACATTATTCAAAATTTGAAATGTTTCTGCTGACTACATTTTTACTCGTGTTTATGGACTGGCGGGAGTATGGGAGATTTGTTGTATAAAGCTGGGTGAATAAATGAAACCCGATTCATAACTAAACAATTTTAGATGCGTACATAACATTTTAGTATACTGGGCATATGAAACACGCGAAGATGAATTCCGGGACTGTCCCGAATGCAACGCTGGAAGAGATGAGTAGGGAGATGATGCTGTCAGTCATCCCTCTTATGGTGTTTATCTCCACAATCGCCGTGTTGGGTATATTTGGAAACTTATTTGTGATCGTCATTTATTCAAAGCGGTACCCAAAGTGCAATTTCAAATATTTTGTACTGATCTTAGCGAGTATTGATATGGTCAGCTGCTCCGTGTTAATGCCTCTAGAGACAGTCACATTTGCGTATTGGTTTAGGTTTCCCTCTGCAGTGTTGTGTAAATTCAAATCTGCACTCAACGCTTACACAGTCACGGGCTCAGCGTCTTGCCTTCTGCTCATAGCCATAGATAGATTTAGGAAAGTTTGTAAACCCCACAGTCAGCAAATATATCCAAAATTAGCTCTCAAATTGACAGCCATCGTGTTGATTTTGTCGGCTATCCCTGCTGGGAGTGACGCTATTTTCTGGGGACTACATACCTATTCAGTTACATACAAAGGATCAAACGTCACTGTGCAACTTTGTGAAAAAGACGATCTTTACAAAGATACATTGTGGCCAAAGCTACATACAACTGTGCTATATACAGGCACCAATGTTACCGTCATGGTCTCAACTTTATTCCTGTATGTTCTAATCGCAAAAAAACTCTTCTGTCAAGCGGGACCCATTCTTACACCAGAGATAATAATATCAAGCCCAGACATGGATACTCATGGTGTAGAATCAGTTTTCAAATTTGAAAAGGAAACATCCATATCAGGTACAAGGGCCACTATTCAATCTGCTTCAGACATAGAAACAGGTTTCACAGAGTCTGACGCCGACAACAGATCAACAGATAATTTGTCTGACCAGGACATGCTCGACGACCATTCGGACGGTGATATACCTGTATCCAAAGCCGATAAAACTGTTAGGTTAAAAGAGCCACAAGAAATCAAATGCCAAACGAAAATCACGAGAATTTCTTTAGAAATAAACGACGCAGTCGGTGCGAATAACAAACCGCTTTGTTTTAAGATACCGGAAGCATCAATGAGAACAACTTTGAGTATTCCTAGTCCATCCTCTCCTTGTTCCCCATCTAGTGAGCGCTACCGAAGACGCAGGTCTACACTGCACAGTCTTAAAGGCCATACTGGAACCAAACTCCGTCGGAAAACTTTAATTATGTTTATCCTTACAATAATTTTTGTCGTTACAACCACAGCTTATTTGGCCATGATAAGTCACATGGCTGACTCTAGTCATTTTGTACAAGGATTAACAGAAATAGAACGAAGTGTGTGGCTTTTCTTTCTTCGCTTTTATTTCATTAACAGCTTCATAAATCCGCTCCTGTATGGCTTTTTGGACACTCGGTTCCGACGGAAGCTATGGGACATGGGTATCCGAGTCAGGTGGTTGGTCGGGTCAGTTAAACGAAATATTGGAGAATCTATACGAAGAAGTGAAAGTGGGCGAACGAGACATGAAGTCGTTATGCGTCCACCAGAGACCTTGAAGTTGAACCGTAGGTCGAAGTCTAGTATGACCGTCTCTGACTGACCAATAATTGGGCCAGTATTTTATTCAGACCAAGGCAGAGGTCCATATTAGATGAGTAAATTAAAACATTTTCAAGAGTAGCTTCTTTATTTCTCCACCAAACCCTATGTTGTGACCTCACTTTATAATCATTCTAAAGAGTGGTCACAACATAGGGTTTGGTGGAGAAAGCACTATTTTAGTACGGTGTTTGGGTACGCCCCTTTATCTGTTGCTCTGCCAAGTGTTAAGACGCAAGTAAATATTTCCTCCTACACCTCTGGTCTATGACATGTACATGTATTTATTTGTACCGACGTTCCTATATTTCAATGAAAATTGAGTTGTACATTGTTTCTCAATGTCAAATTCAGAAAGGTGCGTCAATGAATTTGAATTCTGAATTTTGTCATTGTTTTATGGCCCCGAATTATATAAATTCGCACATATAATGTTTTAAATTATTGTTTCTTGTCCCGTTTGTAGCGCCACTACCCGTATGAACTCTTACCGACGTTTATCATGGCACCTGCAACTTAGTTGAAGCCTAACTCTCGCCCATCTGGTAAGCAGGTCCCGCAATTTCGTGTGTGTCCAACTCCTTATACACTCGGAGCTTTCTACATGACATTCACTCTGCATTAAGCTGTCAACTGTCTAAAAGTATCTTAATTCTTCGCTACTAGAATTCCGATTTAGATGTACCTAATCAAAGGCATAAGTAAATACATGTAAGTGTTACAGTAAACAAATCATTCTTCACCATACCAGATTATTTGAAGTATGCATATTTATGCACATGTAGTGTTTTGCAATATTTCCAATACTTCTTGTATTTAGGGTCAAAGTTTTCGCGGGACACCTGTGGGATGAATTTGTGCCAGTAAAAAAAGTTGAAGCTTCTTGTCCTTGTTTTTTAATTATTTAACCCCTTCCCTATGGAATATTTATGTAGGCAATAATCATATAATTAATTAGATTATTTTCATGATGGCATATAAACATGTGACATATTGTCTCAAGCAGAAACTGCGGATTGAGCTCTATACTATGCCATAAACAAACAGAGCATATCCTGGTCAGACAGCTCCTATAACAGCCGTCTGATCTGAGTCTATCATGTTAGTGCAGGCGTCAAAAGACGTTTAAACGAGGGAAAAATCAAGATATCGTTGATATGCATGTAATTATGCATAACGTTTGAATATGCTTGGTGTGCTTGTAGCTTTGTTTTCCTTAATAATTCTAGATAACGGTATCAAATTGATTTATTGATTTATTGCTTGCTATTCAAGTCAATATACTTATCTGTAAATAGTGAAGACCCAGATGAGACAGTTCCTGCAGGAGCTGTCTCATCAGGGTCTGCACTATTTACAAGTTGATTGTGCAACCAGTGCACTCCACAGCAGTGATTGCACAGTGAAATACTTGTACATAGTGAAGATATATGTAATTATACAACAGGTCATGGGTAAAGAAGGAGAAATGTATTTTAAAATTCAGCCAGAGAAGGGTTAATCGATCATCAAACCGATGTGTAATTATACGCCTGTAAGACATGTGGTAGCTTAATGCTGGTCAAAAGTATTGCAGAAAGATCCTATAGCTGTTCCTATACATTTACCCTGCAATAAGCAACCACCTACGTTTTAAGACTGTTATATCCAATAATTAAATAGCCACTTTTGGCATTTGCGACTGTATATATGAAAACCGGTATAGACAATGTCAAATGGGTAGTATAAACGGAAAGTCCGTTTTCTTTCAAACGTTTATTTTTGTATACACACTCATGAATACATACAGATCTCAGTTCAAACTATTGTAACTTCTCTCTTTGCAGCATTGTTGTTTTTACAAACAGATTGGATTCTGGTCAGACGTCGGGTAACTCGGATACTCAACACGATTCAATCCTAATGGCACTTTTACGAAGAATAGAAATAGACATCTTTGAAAATGGGATAAAAACTAGAGTTTTGAATATGCTGAAGAACATAGTTACAATACCTTTACGTATATGCTCTCTCTAGCTGGTTTTCAATATGGCGCTTGTCTTACATTACCTTTAGTCCACATGTTTCTGTGTCTCTTTAACCCTTTCCTTCATATAAACGCATTTTCACGCATTTGCAAACAGAGTAGACCCAGACGAGACAAGTCCTATAGGAGCGTCTGACCAGGGTCTGCACTACCTACTAGTCCAATTTACTTGCTAAAATGGCTACAGTGTTCTAACTTCCATATTTCATTATATCTATTTTGTCCATGAATATTCGGTAGGTATTGAAATTTGCAAACATTGAACAGGAAAACGGTTAAAAAAATTTACCACCGCTGCAGTAACCCTGTGTCTTCTACTTGCGATCTCACTGGCTTTGACAGTAACCCTGTGTCTTCTACTCGCAATCTCACTGGCTTTGACAGTAACCCTGTGTCTTCTACTCGCAACATCAATGTCTTTGACAGTAACCCTGTGTCTTCTACTCGCAACTTCATTGGCTTTGATAGTAACCCTGTGTCTGCTACTCGCAATATCAATGTCTTTGACAGTAACCCTGTGTCTGCTACTCGCAACATCACTGGCTTTGACAGTAACCCTGTGTCTGCTACTCGCAACCTCACTGACTTTGACAGTAACCATGTGTTTTCTACTCGCAACCTCACTGACTTTTACAGTAACCATGTGTTTTCTACTCGCAACCTCACTGACTTTGACAGTAACCCTGTGTATTCTACTCGCAACTTCATTGGCTTTGATAGTAACCCTGTGTCTGCTACTCGCAATATCAATGTCTTTGACAGTAACCCTGTGTCTGCTACTCGCAACATCACTGGCTTTGACAGTAACCATGTGTTTTCTACTCGCAACCTCACTGACTTTGA
The DNA here is from genome assembly GCA_963576725.1 of Azorinus chamasolen. Taxonomy (NCBI): domain Eukaryota; kingdom Metazoa; phylum Mollusca; class Bivalvia; order Cardiida; family Solecurtidae; genus Azorinus; species Azorinus chamasolen. The sequence continues at coordinate 109,161,450 of OY755235.1, read as the reverse complement.
CAGTAACCCTGTGTCTTCTACTCGCAACATCACTTGCTTTGACAGTAACCCTGCGTCTGCTACTCGCGACCTCACTGGCTTTGACCAGACAAGACGCTAAGCGACTCGGCGTTTTATCAGGATACAAACGCGCTGATACTCGTTCAACGTTTCACAAAAAATTGAACTGAACGAATCGTATGCAAATTGTCAAAGATTGGAGTGTAACCAAATTACTACACAAGACGGCTCCTACAAAATACATATATTGAGGATCTGCTCTGGTTGCATATTGAATTATAGATATATTCCGACAGTTTTACCAGGATCAAACCCTTTCTTGTGTATATGCCATAAGTTAATTAATATGTACACATACTCTTAAATGAATATTCATAAAGTAAAGGGTTAAACAGACACCATTTCTACACCAAACTAAGGGTTAATATATGGCACTGTACAATGTAACTGTTACAAATTCAAGTGCTTTAAAAGGCACATTCATCAAATGAGATCTTAGTTCTAGCGACAAAAGAAATATCATAGAAGCAGGCACAGGCGGTTATCATTAACACTAGATTGTCCATATTTACTTATTATATGCCTAACACAAAAAATATGTGATGAACGAGTTTAACCCTTTCCTCCATAGGCTATTTTTAGACCCGACCTCTTTGAACGAATTTACTAAAAAGGAGTATTTACTAGAGAAAAGTAAAGTTTTAGAATTTTGTAGTTTGAAACCATTGTGATAAATAGAGCATTTGCTCCTATAGGATCAAATGCTCTATTTATCACAATGGTTTCAAGAAGTGGTTATTACAGAGGCGTAGAAAGGTGTAGAAAGAGTTAAGGGTGCACCTTAATCTTGAAAAAAGCTCCTGACAATTTACGTGAACCCTTCTTATGCTAGTAGCGTATATATCTGCATTTGCAAATAGTATAGTAATACCTCGTATGGGTCTGCACTGTTTGCCATGATAACCCAGTGGTTACATTTGATCCACCTTTCAAATAATTCACCTAATTAATAGCCATACTGGGTTGGGTCACATTTGAATATTCCGCATGAGAAGGGTTAAATCTTACATACAGTAGAACCTGTACTAAGCGGTTATTCATTTATTGAACATAGGAGTCTTAAAAAACAGGTGGTTGCTTAATGCAGAGCAAAAGTTATGCTGCCACCCGCCTTACAAACCCATAACTAGACCTCGTTTTGATGGCCGCTTAAGAACGTTTCTACTGAACAGTAGAATATATGTTTGTTACGACGCTAGTGCCTGTTCCTTTTTGGTGATATACAACAATATATGATGAATATATTCTGAAAATGGCTGATCCTTCGAAAACAACAGTAGCAATGGCAAAAGAGAAAATTGCAGACTCAGTTTTATTGAGTCTGTTCATGAGTAGTAATTTAAAGTGCAACACTACTCACGCCCCCTAGCACCGACCTAAGCAGTATTCAATTTCAAAACTTATACCATCAAAACTAATAATCCCAAAGGACCAGAAAATGTAACAAGGTTGATACTGAAGTACGGGGCGACTTATTACGGCCTCCATACAAGCACTTAACACCTGCAGTTGTGAAGTACATATATTCTGATAAGTTCTTATTTACAAACTATAAGTAAATACAGAAATCCTCCCAAAAGCATTAACCTGAAAGAGGCATAGTTCTTGGCCTTAAAGTTAGGTAATGAAGTCATACAGAAAACACATAAGAAGTTTTCTGTATTACTTCTATACTGCATTAAGCTACCATCTGAATTTTAATGGGACTAATTTACATCGTCTTCGCTTTAGAGAGGTTCTGCTTTATATACAATGTACATGATACATAGGTCACTCGAGCCCTACTCTATGGAGCGACTTCGATCACCAACCATACTGTCCTTAGTCTGGCTAAGCTTTGAATCGAATTAATTAAGTTCGACCACAGTGACGTCATGTAGTAAGTTATTTTCGTCGAACTAGTCTATTTCGGCGTTTCTCCGGTTTCGACCACATTGACTAAATCACAGTGAATTCGATCAACATCTTGTCCAGAGTCAAACCAAATGTGCCCATTTACAAAGGTGCCCGACGCATGCTTGGACTCACCCATAGACCCCCCCCCCCCAAAAAAAAAAAAAATAATAATAATAATAAAATAAAATAATAAAAAAAAAATTGTGATCTAAGTATGTTCAACTAGCCCAAAACTATCTATTTGAACCCTAAACCACTCCGAAAAACAAGAATAACACGACCCGGAAAAAAATTCCTTCCGGGTCTATATATGTATTGAAAGGTACCTAACTACGTCAGATCAGCGGCGGAAAATACAACAGTCATGTTTTTCAAAGTCTTACAGCAAAGCCAATTCAACACCGATTTCAATCATTTTGGTCTTGATCCGTTCCAAATTCCATATATTAAGCGGCACACTTAGTGCTTCCCTTAAATATTGTTCCGTCTTGTCGTTGCAAGACCGCGAATTTGAAAAAACGCTAGAGCGAAACGATGTGACTCCCGCCTGGATGCATAGACGTATATAGGGGGATCTGTATTAGTTAATCTTTTCAACAAAAACAGGAATTATGGTGAAACACTATCGAAAAACATTAAACACTTAATCACAATTATTATTTTTTTATTTATTTATTTATTTTTATTTTATTTTATTTTTTTTGGGGGGGGGGGGTCTATGGGTGAGTCCAAGCATGCGTCGGGCACCTTTGCCCATTTACAGAAAACGCTCATCTGAACCGAACGATAACTCTAGTATAGGTATCGAAGTCGCTCTATGAAGACAAAAGGCCAAAGTGAACTTATATTTTAAACAAACAATAATATATGTTGACTATCACTAAAATACCATAACAATTCTGTCCTGATCTGAATTTAGCTGCACATTATCTACTACTTAATTGTGAGTCTTTTCACCAGGTGTGCATTAACAGTTTATAATAATGACATCAGGCATATCTATTCGGTGAATCTTAAACAAACGAAACTTAATACTATTGCAGAAACTGTAGAATCAGGTCTTTACTATTCCATAAACAAACAGGGTAGATCCTAATCAGACGGCTATGGGTCTACTCTGAAAATACATTCCACGGGCATCCGAACTGATCCATTACGAAGAATGCTTTTCTAGGAATTCTAGCCTAACAATGACAAACACTTTACGTGCCCCCCCCCCCCCCCCCCACACACACACACACACACACACGCGCGCACGCGCGCGCGCGCACACACACAATAAGCAATGCGTTACATCTTTCCTCTTACTTCTCAAAACATTCTCTTCCCCAAGTTTATTACAGCGAGTTTGTCAATAAATAATAAATAGCTTATCCCCAAATTTAAGCCATATTGCATATTTATTATATCTAAATTTTATGCCACTTGACTTTGACCTTGGTGACCTCAAAATAGTTCTAAAATGTACATGTATGCATATAAAACTATATGTTTCATAATTCATTTGCTATTTCGCCAGTTTATATTGAACTGGCACTCATTCATACACAATTATAACACTAACAGCTAAATAAATGTCCATGTTTAATTGCTTGTACATGTATTTCTTACATAAATATTAATGAGGGAAATAGTCAATACAGGACGAATGTAGTGGAGCGTACAACTATATAGGCGAATGTTAAATACTAGTACAATCGTACGGGGTTCTGGGATATTTTTTGTTGGAAGTTGCAAACGTAGCCCTCAAGATATTATGTTAACCCTCAATTACCTCGCTGTGAACAAATATTATTCGCTCATATTTTGATCTGGTGAAATTACTATATAATGAAAATTTTGACAAACAATTGACCGAGTGTCAAACAGCTTGAATTCTGGTGAAAAATCGAGTTACTTGGATCCAAGATTATTGCAAATACGAATCAAGTTACAGCGGAGTTCAACAAATGAAATCACAAATAAATGCATATTGGGGACTCTCGAATCATTGACCAACAAATCAGACGCTTAGCGTCATATCCACTATCCACTCAGATATTTAAGACACGCTACTCTAATGCTAGATTTGAACGAAATTGTATATACATGTATGAGTACCGCATCAATACATTATGGTAGCATATTTCTGACACCACTTAACCATCTAATTATCAACAAATTTTTCTGTTAATGTATCATATAAATACCGAATTACTTTTCACGAAAACTTTCCCGTGATTTTATTTTTCAGATAGCTATCTGAAAATTGGAACCTGTAAACTTTTCACGATAACCATATAAATATCTAAACCATAATTTAATTTGGTCATGAACTCATGATACTGCTTTAAACTGCCATCATCTAATGAATTTAGTCATTTTTTACAAAAATTAGAAAACTATCTTATAATAGAAAATTGTATTCGAATGACTGTGGCAGTGGCTCATTTATGTGCAAGGCCATAGAACAGGATACCTAATTTTAGTTAATGGAAAAGTAGTAAAGTCAAGCAGGCAAAGCCACATGCAAGACGCAACCACCACCAAAACACCGATAGACAGCATGACACACACACCCACACAACCAAACGCACACCCAAACGCACACCCAAACGCACACACACACACGAAATGAACACAGAAAACACCAAAAGACACACAATAACCAGAGACAAACGTTCCACACATGAACAAATCACAAACACAATAACGCAAGGCAAACAAAAGGAAGGGTGACAAAGAGAGTACCGCATTGGCACGGTCAGTAGCAAAAACACCACTGGGGGTTTAAACCGGTTTACGGACGTCCTAACCTCACACTTCTCTCAAAACCACCATAGCTTTACAAATAGTGTAAATAAAGGTATCCCCGCTGGACTTACCCACAACATAGACGACGGTGAACACAGGACAACATGTAAAACATAGCATAATAACTGTGACAATCCGTCAAATATGTACTCAATGACTTTGCTGAAGTCAGAGCACCTGCAGGTAAGCCGTTAAGGGCACGACGGGGAAAAAGTAATACATGAGTCTGGTAAGCTCATCCTGTATCCAAGTTTAAGAGTATACCACCATAGAGTACTACCCTCGGCCTGTCATCGCGCAAGCAAAGAGGGAAGCGTAGCTACCGACTGTAAAAGGGTCGATAACCAAACATGCAGTGCGTTGCAATATAATAGGATCATAACCTTTCTTTTTAAATGTTTTAATGCGTTTTATAAACAAATCATGAAAATGGATATGACCCTGATTTTTCCTAAGTTTGTAGATAACATCCCCATAAAATTCTGGTTGAGAAATGCCTTGTCGCAGTAACGTCCGTAGATTGCAATTATATTTACTAATAAGAGGTAAATTTCGATAATAAAATTTAGAAAAAGTTTTCCGAAGTTTGTGATATCTGTAACCTTTCTTAAGAAGTTTATCAGTTATAATAAAATTACGTCTGTTAAAATCTTCAAGCAAAGAACAGGCTCGGGCAAACCTAATAAGTTGAGAAATATAAACCCCATAAGATGTAGAACATGGCACATCTCCATCTAGAAAAGGATAATTAACAATTTTAGAATTAAAATCTTCTCTTTTATCGTATACTTTGGACGAAACGAAGCATTAATGTCAGATTGATTAGCTTTGTTTAAAGACAGTTCTTTTGGGTAAATTGAAGAAATCATAGTATCAAAATAAGGATTATCTAAATTCAAAATATCGTCTAAATACCTTGAAGTTTTATTAAAAGCATTGACAATATCTGTCTGTGTATCAGGTTTTAAGCTAAGCATAAAATCCCTCTCGTAGCAATACAAAAACAAATCTGCAACAAGAGGGGCACAATTTGTACCCATGGGTATACCAACAACTTGACGATATATGGTATCCCCATAACGCACAAATATATTATCTAAAAGAAAGGTAAGAGATCTACAAACATCAAGGCAAGTCCACATTGTGTAATGTTCAACTTCTGAATTCGAAAAGAATGAACGTTGAACATTACAAGCAATGGACATTTTGTTTTCTCTGGCAAAGGTTTTCTATTAATTTAATAAGTTTATCCTTTATAAGATGGTGAGGTAGAGTAGTATAGAGTGTAGAGAACTCATAAGAGCTCAGTAAAGAAATGTTATACTGTTCATTTTCAAGTTTTGTTAAAACATCATTTGAATTTTTTATGGAACAAAAAACAGTAATACCAGACTTTTCATATATTTTATCACAGTAGCGTTTTACATGTTCTTTGATCGTAGTAAGACGGGACGTCAAAAGTATAGATAATTTAGTAGTGGTACAACAGCTAGAGTTGGCAATAAAACGAGCATTATAAGGGTTTTTATGTAGTTTCGGAATCCAGTACAAAGTAGAAAGTTTATGTTGTTTTATGTTAGGACCAGACTTAGAATTATTGCACATTTTTACATGTTCCGAGACTATATCTTTTTCAGGTGTTTGAACTGTTATATAAGTATTTGAATCAGTTAGCTCCTTCTTTCAAACATCAACATAATACAATCTTCAAATAATGATTACATTGTTTGATGACTTGTCAGCAGGAACAAGAACATAATCTGAATGAAAATTAGAAATGTTTTTCTTCAAGTAGCGAAATGTAACTCTAGGTCGAGGTGGTAAAGATGGTAATTTGATTTGTAAAAAGTTATACGTGTATCAATAATATCGAAAATACATTTCTTCCAATCCGAAAGGGCATTAACATCAGCATGTTGTCGTCGACACCATTTGATACAGAATTCTTGAATAGCTTCCGCAATATGAGTTCGACAAACGTCAAAATCAATAAGGGAAGGTAATCTATATTTAGGTCCTTTAGTTAGGAGGGTCCTGAGACGTTTATCCTTAATGATATCAAAATTACCAGTAATGACATGACCAACTGGTTTATAGCAAAAGCTAGAAATGCTACAATCTCAAGAAATAGGGGTATTAACATCAATATTTAAGTCAGAGACAATTTTATTGTAGTTAAAAATAACATTTCTAGTAGGTTTATTATATTTATAACAGATGATAGGTGAATCAGAGTTGATGAAATATTTGGGAATAGTATCGATTACATTCTTATCACGAAATATACTTTGAATATCAATAAAATCGATACCTTTATTTAGGAACTGAAGTTTCAGAAAATGTATTTTATGTTCAGATTCTTTATCAATACGTGGACGAAGAACATGCTGTGTGTAACTTTGTATAAGTGAGGCAGTATTAATTAACGGATCTGTACGCATATAGATTTTATCAGCCTCTTCGTCTATGGACTTAAGGCAGGAAAAGGGTAAAGACGATAAACAAGATAACATAGAATGTTTACCAGTTTGTTTTAGAATGGTATGTAAATCATGAATAGACATATTACGACGTAATTTACGCTTAATATGACCATTTTTACGTCTGCCATGTGATCTACTTTTACGTTTACGAACAGAAAATATAGACAAAATATCGATATTTGGATCTTTAGAAATGTTGCCGCTTTGGAAAATGTTATCATTAAGGCCTAAAGGAAAAGGTGTTTGTAATTTCTTTATCCAGTCTAGCTCTGTGATAAAACGTGCTTTAGATTTTAAACTACCGGTAGTTTTAGAATCATAATAAATTTGTTCTACTGGTTGAACCGAAACATATTTGAAAGAATGTCCTGTATGACGAAAACGCTGGTAAAGAAAATTGCGTACTTTCTTGATCCGGCAATGGTAACTGTGTTCACGAAACCTAGTTTTTAAAGAACGTCTTGTCTGACCTACATATTGAATGCCACAACGTGACGCATTTCATGTAAGAACATATATAATATTAGATGAGTTTAAGTCTAAATCAGAATTAATCTTCACACTAAACATTCTACCATTAACAAGAAATTTAATTGTTGACCTAGTAGAAATGAAATTGCAACACATACACCTCTTAATATTGCACTTAGTAATTATTGGATACACCCTATGTCTTTTGTTCAAATAATGTGAATTTAGATGGACTTTACTATAACGAAGGATAGATTGCTTTAAAGGAGACAGAACGATTTTAGGTCCATTATGAACAAAATGGAAGAAACAATTTAACATATAGATAAGCAAACTAGGTCTGCTAGTTACGTAAAAACAATAATAACAGTAAAAATAGACAGGGTTACTATTGTATTTGTTTGTTGTTTTGTTTTAATATTTTTAGATCTTTTTGTCAGTATATTTTTTTCTATAGGATCTATTCTCTTTTTTCTGTTCTTGTTTAATCGTTCTTGGTATTTTTTATATTTTTAACATATATGCTGTTGAGGAAAATAAAAAAAAATGACTTATGTGGGTTTCGAACCAGGTACATTTTGATTCGAATGAGAGCGCCTTTATCCACTCGGCTACGGACTCCACAAGCATGTCATCATAATCAAATAGTCACAGTCTTCTCTTTTAAGCAATATAATGTCATATGAATATTCAAGTAAACTGATTATGACGTAACTGTCAAGAATCCCCTGCCGGACTGTACCACAACACATTGTGTATTTCAGTTGAAGCATAACAACTCATCACCCTACAAACATAAATGTATTCTGCATACAGAAAAACAACGAGAAAGGCATAAACATAAAATACATTGCTAAACAAAACATTAACGTTCTTGTCTAAACATTATGATATGTACAGATATTTTTTTTTAAAAAAAGACCAACTTACTTTGGAACAAAACATGGCCTACTCTGATGAAAACAAAATGAAGCAACTACAAGGCTTCTTTACTTTTAAAAGCCATAGCAAGCCGCAATTTTTTTCAACTAGTTGTCTTGGTGCAATGGATATGTATCTAGGCTTGCATGTTGCGGGTCCCGAGTTCAATTGTTACCAGTGACCATTATTTTTTTAAAATATTGTCCGTACAAAACAACACTAAATATTATTATTGAATACCTTAGTATAGATAGTAACAAACTTGCCGTAGAAAAATGTGATTACGGAGTTATGTGACCAATCCATAATGGCACGGTAGGCCGATAATCCATAATCGGCCCACGATATTTTTTCACTTGCAATGCGTTGATGTTAGCAACATAGATCTAGATCTATATAAACATGGCCGGAGAAAGGGTTTTGATGTCGTCGTCAAATCGTATTATAGAACTGGACACTCGTAAAGTTGATACAATCGTAAAGTTCTATTAAAAATCAATTTCTTTGTTTGTATCGATCGGTACTACCTCACTTTGTATTATTCAACAATGACAGTTGTGACGCCATAATTTCATATCGTCCATCAGAAGTTCTTAAAAACAAATTTTATAAGTTAAAACAATGTAGATCTAGTCAAAAATTATGTTAAGTCATCGCCAGTGTAATGGTTATTACGCGGGACTATTTATTTTCGGCGGGAAATCGAATCCCCATGAAGACATATCTATTCCTTCCTCATTTTTAAAGTATAGATCTAGATCTATTTCTGTGGATTGTTTGGATGGTAGATTGTGTGGAAATGATAGGTGGTATATAGTAGAATTTGTAAGATATTCAATAAAAAAAAACGGTCAGAATATGGCCTGTGTGTGCCTTCTGGCCGTAATGGCCAAAAGGCACACCTAGGCCATATTTTAACCTCTTAATAATAACTTATAATTATTAATTACAAAACATTAACATATAATTAAGAAAATATTCCAAAAAAGGAATTGGTATAATACATAAATACTTGAATTGCTCTGATCTAATATTTCGACCACTAAGAGCTTTTTTTCAAAGAGTATCATGTCAAAATACACGTCACATTTTTGTTACATGCATTCAGCCATAAACATCAAAGAGAATAATGTTGATCAAGCGTTATGGTGACGTTGTGTTGTTATTTAAAATGTCTTGACGTCTTAAAATGACGTCATAAGCGCAACGACGCCGTGCATCCATTAGCGCATTATCCTTCTTGATGTTACAGCCAAATGGTCTGCAAGTTCTCAGCCTCCATATCCACTCAGTTTCATGGATCTGTCTTTCAATTCTGCATGCACTGAACATTCGTTTCAAAATTACAAATCTCACATCAACACTGCTATGACCACCGACTCCAAAATGTCTGTTTATTGGCTTCTCTCTCTCATGCCTTACATCACTCAAATATTCTTTCATTCTCTCCCGAATTTCTCTCTCAATCTCACCCACATACACCATTCGCATTTACTTCATTTAATTGCATACAATGTATATTACTTGACCAGATTAAACTGAGATTCCGTGCATATTCCGTATATATTCGTAATCCTAAAAATAGATTTCCGAAGATAAACAACGTTTGAACATTATTGACTACTGACGGTATTTAACTTTGTTCAGTCCCTGTAATAACTCAGTTGATAAGGGTGTTGTATGCGAGGTGAAAGGTAGCGGGTTCAAGCGTCACCTCAGGCAGGTTATTTAGCAAAAGGTGAATACTTTACATTTTCCTTGTTTTAAGCATTTTTATTCATGAAACACGATCATGCCACATTCCATAGAAAAAACCCGTGTCATTTCATTACATTTTTGTTGTTTTAAATAAATTAAAATCAAACGTATTTCATAAGCCATAAACTAAAAAAAGTACTTCAAAAGACATGAAATATATATAACAAACTCCAAAATACGTATATGTTTATAATAAAATATCTAATATATAACAAATTTCTGAAAAATCAAGTACATAAAAATAAAATGAATTAAAAACATTCCAGTTAGATACAGATAGACCAAATTATTTTGGAACAAAACATGACCTACTCTAATGTAAACGCTTCTTTATTTTTAGAAGCCTTAGCAAGCCGCAAATTTTTCAACATAGTTGTCTTGATGCAATTGATATGTATCTGGACTTGCATGTGGCGATCTTGAGTTCGATTCTTACCAGTGAATAATATTTTTTTTCATTAAAATACTGTCCATACAAAACAATAAAAATTAATAACATATGATAATTATTAACAAAATATTACCATATAATTGAAAAAGAATAAAACTAAAGAAAATTACAAATAGCAAATCCTTTTTTTTTAAAAAAAAAATCAATAAAAGTAAACTGCATAGCTTGAGATTCGAACCACGACCCCCTGTTCGCAAGACTTGGTACATATCCATTAGACCAAAGCCCAGTACATAATATATGGCGAGTTACTAAAGTGTGTTGTTTGGCCCTGTACTTTTGTGCTGTTATGTAAATAACAAAATAACAACAAGTCTCAATATAGCGTGGTTTACCTGTATGACCTTACAACCGCTTGTATGACAGAGTAAGATCTTTCCACTTGGCCGTTTTAGGCCGTATGATGGTCTCAACGTATAAGCAATGTATTGGTATGTATGGTAATCGAGTTCATCCGAGTATAGTCGGAAACACTAACGGAAATTGATGAGTCTCACTTTAAAATAGTCAAGTAATACTTATTTTGGAACAAAACATGACCTACTCCAATGTAAACAAAACAAAGCGACTATGGCGCTTCTGTATTTTTAAATGACTTAACAAGCCGAAACTCTTCATCAACGATCTCTTGGTGCAATGGATATGTATATGGGCTTGCACGCGACGGGTGTCGAGTTTGATTCTCACCAGTGCCCATTTTGTCTTTATTAAAATTATGTCCGTACAAAACAATAAATATAACATGTACTTATTTATAACAAAATATGATCATATAGTTGAAAACGAATAAAAATTAAATAGATGATTGCAAATCGGAAATCAGTTTTTAAAAGGAAAATATGCATAGCTTGGGATTCGAATCCATGACCCCCTGTTTGCAAGATCAGGCACATATCCATTAGCCAAAGCCAAGTATATAATAAGTGGCGACTTACTAAATTATGTTGCCTGGTCCTGTATTTGTGATCTGTTATGTAAACAAAATATAACAAAAAGTCTCAATATAGCTTGGTTTACCTGTACCTGTAAATAATATCATATGTGCGTGTCGTCTGTGCACAAAAATGCAATTTGTTCCACGAACGGCACACGGGGTCTTCCTACACATGTAATGAGCTGTACGTCGCGTTATTAATACATTTCTCTCAAAGCAACGTAAACCCAAACAAATTGACAAAGATATGACATACTTGGCAACACGATTATGATTACAAAATACATGATATGTACACATATTTCACATATGCGTGTCGCTATACTTCTGCCTATATGTTATATAACCGTTCCTTTACCCTATAGATACACCTGTTTATTCTACTATTCATTGACTACAGGAATGCTCTATTGTAATCCATGTCCCTCATAATTATCTGCATATATTAAAACATTGTGATTTATCTATACTCTATACCTTCTTATCAATACAAAAAAAGAAAATCAAGTTAGAAGATTGCGTGTTTTTATTGAAATCAACATATTTTGACATTCTTACTTTTTGAAAATGTTTTAATATTCTGTATGTATATTATGGACGGAACAGAACAGATAATTTATTCAAAACTTACACATAATGTCTAGTTTACATAGCACATCATATTAATAACACGTGAATACTTTTGACGATGTACCATGTACAAGTCTTTAATAAATTATCTTTTCTGTTCTATTCCTACTGATGCCTTTGTAAAAGTCACTTTTTAAAACCATTGTGATAAACATTCTCCATGGGAACAACTGCTCTCTCTGTTTGTAACAATGATTTCAAAATTACACAATTCTAAAAGTTTCCCTTTTCTTCTGTTCAATAGATTTATTGAAAGAGGTTGGATTTAAAAATAGCATATGAAGTAATTGGTAAAACAGGACAACTACTCTTTTAAAAGAAGGCCTTATTTATATTGTTAATTAGTCTTCAGGCTAAATGTTAATATTCTTAATGCTAAATGAATTAGTCATAAGACTAAATGTTAATATTCAATAACAATCGTATGATCAATAACATTACAAACATATAACAATGTAAAATTTGGTGTAACAAAAATATGACATATCTGGTTATACATTCAGATCAATACATGACATGTACACTTATATTACATAACTGTTTTCTGCATATATGCCATATTAACTATACTGATCCCTTACTTCATAGTTATGCATCTTAACGCATTTGCAAAGGAAATAGACCCAGATCAGACGGCTCCTGTAGAAGCTGACTGGTCAGTGTCTGCTCTATTTGCTTGTCCGTTTATATTGAACTGTGTCTCATTAATTATCGACAATATTACAAAATAACACCGGTCGTTTACGATATTTTAGTAACGAATGGTATCGAAACAATAGTAATGTAAAGCATCAACGGCGGCTATAGATATATCTTCATGGTGCATACTTCTGCATCGCTGATGCAACTCGCTATAGACACGAAACACATGAAATACATTTGATAATGTTCACTTAAAAAAAAAAGAACCCATGCTTATAAATTTAAATATTCTTGCCCCGTTTCTGTCTTATTTTGTTCTCTATTTCTTCTTTTTGGCATACTGCTTTTTAACTGTTTCTATCTTTTATTAGTAGAGTTTTGCTACAGAGACTACATGCTTTATTAACACTCTAAATGCAGATTAAAACCGTAATGTAGGGCATATTGTTTCACTGTTGCCCTGCATTAATCTACAACCTGGTTTTTTTTTAAATCCGAACTTCTTTCGAGTGGTGGTATAAGCGAGACTTTACTTTAGTTCAAATGAAAAACCGTATACTTGTATGTACGTTAGAACCTACCTATATAGCGACCGAATAATGAATAAAAATGGGGTCTATAAGAGTCGGTTTGGCTTAACCCTTTTCCTGATAGAAACGCCCTTTCCCACGTTTGCAAACGGAACACATCCAGATCAGATGGCCCCTGTCTGCTCTGTTTAATGGTGGAATTATAATGATTTATTTTATAGGTTCTGCCTTGGCCGAAATATCCTGTATTCATAAACTGTAATAAAAAACCTCAGCTAATGAATATTCACGATAACATTACATATGCATGTACTTCAAATATTCATGAGGGAAAGGTTTGATGCAGGACGAATGCTTTCTGCATAACCTTTCGTTCTGTATTAAGCTACCACCTTTCAGGGAATATCCAGAATTAATCTTCTATTTTGTGGTCGCAAGCTGGCTTTACAGTTCACACACGAACATTATTGCAATCAGAGGTTTGGTTTGATATAATTTGTGATAAATGTTGTTTGCTGCTCCTTTGCAAGCAGATTGGCTCTAGATAATGTAAATTGTTTGTATCTAGATGACACGTCGAATCATTCAGAGTCTCACCAGAATTCAAACTACTGGACACACGTTTCGCGTCTATTCGAAAAGAAATGGAAAAAACTTATTATTTAACCCTTTACTCCATCGATACGCATGCATTTGCAAAGAGAGTACACCAGATAAGATGGCGTTGTTCGGCATCTCATCTGGTTCCAAGATATTTGCAAATGTGAGTCGGGTCGCACAGGATAATGGCTTTGAACAATAAATGTGCCATTGGTGATATGTCGTTTCGAAAAGAAATGGAAGATAGCATTATATAAACATTTAGACAGGCGACAATTATTTCGGCAGATGGTCATTTGGTCATGAGGTTAATGGGCACTATACATAAAAAGCACGGGACCAATGACATTACAGTCATATTACACTTTAAACATGTTGTTTAACAAAGATATGGTATATTTAGTTACACATTCTAATTACAAAATACGACACATACACTTTTATTATATACACAGAAAAGTCCCTCTAAACCGGTATATTATTAAAGAACAGTTTAGGTACATTGCCACTTTTGCTTATAGACATTGCATGCGACAATTTGTGCCTATTGTTTTCGACAAGAATTGTTGCCAAGAGGACCCTACAAAAGCATAAACTGTCACCATGAATCGTAGCCGGCGACAATTCTAGCCATTCGTCGACTATTCGTGTCGCCAACATTGACACAAATTGTCCCTATCGACGAATCGTGCGCTGACCATTCGCCCATATTAGATTATTAATATATACATGTACCGAAATTGTAACTTATCATTCTAGCTGATACAGGCTGACGTAGTTACACCGCTCGGGTGTGACAACGGCAGTGCTGATGTAGAGTCTGTCTTCCTCGTGACTGTATTCAAAGGCGTCGGGGAAATGAGTCAGTCCCTGGTCCCGTCCCAGTAAAATCCTCATGAATTTTCCGGTAGGTGAGAGCTGATGGACGGTATGGGTGTCACCACAACACACGTACACGGATCCGTCCTTGCCTACAGCTACTCCACGTGGTTCCTTCAACATATCGTGTATATACACGAAGATGACGTGACCATCGGTAGTCATACTCATCACCGTTTTGGCCTCCGAGTCAGTAACATAGACTATGTCCTTGTCGTGGTCTATAGCAATATCCCAAGGGTACTTAAAAAGCTCCTTGCCAGTGCTGTCAGTGGTGATTGTTTTCAAAGTTCTACCTGACATGTCGATAATTTTCACACCTGGTGGACGACGGCATAAAGCCATAAACTTTGATCCATCATAACAAATAGCGTAAATACTAGCACCAGGTGCCTTGATAGTGTGACTCCAGATCAGAGTATCTGAAACGTTGATGATATATATTTCATCTCCATATGGAGTTACGGCAACTTGGTTATCATTCATTTCTGTAAGACCGTACGGTTTTGATGACATAGATAGGCGGGATGTAAGGTTGTTCGTCTTCATGTCGATCAGTTTGACAGCTTTGTTTCCAATGTCGATAACAACCATGCGGTTTCTGGAGAGTGCAGCTATACTGTGGATTTTACACAACTCCGTATCGTCCCCCGACTTAATATTGACTCCCCGGACGTACTGAGCCGTAGTGGGCGTAACACCCTGCCTCACGGACAGTAACCATATGGCGGACAATGTAGACATCATCTCTTGAATTTTCTCGTCCGGGTGAAACGTGAATCGCGTTACGCTGTACCTGTCAGATTCTTTCATTTCTCTACGTGTTTCTGCCATACGTTTAAAAGACAATTTCATTTCTAGAAATAACTGATTGCTTTTACATGCCTTTGCCATTCCATCCATGTCTGCCGCCATAGATTTCACACTTGATACTAATGTTTGGTATTTTTCTGACGCTCTTTGGATGGAATTTCGATTTTCCTTGTGAATACTGGATACTTTTGTTTTTGTTTCTTCTTCAATTTTATCAAGTAGTTCATTGACCTTTTGTCTAAACTCCTGTATATTGACAATGGCTTTAGAATGGTAGTTGTCGTTATCTTTCAAATCGTTTTCTATTTTTTGCTGTCGTTTCCTTATCTCCCCAACTAGCAAATCTAAATCCTCTGTTAATGTTTTGTACTCCTTACTATTTGCAATGCCACCAGAGACGTCCGGTATGTAGTTCTTGGCAGAACAGGAACTATGACAAAGAGTAAGACAAACGCTGCAGCATACCTGAGTGTGACTCTTGCAGAAATGATCCAACACTTTGTCAGGATGCCTACGACATGTCTCCGTCAGCACGTCACTGCTTTTGACCATTGGTGGAATGTTGATTTTCGGCATGGTTGATTTGTCAAGCACGGTGTGATGTTTCGTTGCGGACAGTTTACCATGATAATCAGAGCAGGATACACAAAGGTACTCACGACATTGCTTGCAATACCCAACAGCTTCCAAGTGCTTTTCAGTGCTGCATGGTTGGCAGAAAAAGTCAAACATTTCATCAGAGCCGTCAGTTATAGTAGCACTTAAATCTTTATGCGCCATAGTCAATATTAAATAATGTAGGTCAGTTTATATCATAAGGTGTTTACCTGTGAGCGAGTATCAATGTCCAAACTCCAAAGAACCCCGCTCCTAATAAATTAAAAGATGTGTATTTACATACAAATGTTATTGCTTTTTCACAATTTCCTCGTAGCAGTAAATAACTCATCATTGTTGGTAAAACTTTGCAACATACCTTGTAATCCTACACTTACCAAATATCAGAGTCCAGTAAATTTGGGGAAGTGTGTATATTAAACACAGTAGAACATATATATATAGCGACTATATCATGAATATACATTGGGTATATAAGAGCAGGCACCTGCTTAACGCAGGAGGGAAGTGGGTGGTGCAAAGAGCTCCGAGATGAGCTTTCTTCATTACGTTCGTTCTGCGTCAAGCTACTACATGTCTTAACCCTTACAGTACGAGCCACGAGTCACTAATGCCATTTGCAAACAGTGTAACGTCCTTGTTGCGTAATTGTTTGGTACTATAAAGAAATGTGGCCCTACAAGTAGCATTCACATTTACCTTGGAATACCAGGGTTATGGCTCTTACGTTGTGTAACAATAACCCTTTTTCTGATCTGTGAGGACAGGGCCTTTTTGGCGGGGGATCTCCTTTCAGCAAAAGTGTTATCTGGGCAACTTTTCAAAAGCAAAACTTAAACGGGTTTGCATATCGTCTAAAACCGTTCGTTGGTTTGGCGACATTTATTTGGCAAACAAACTTCAAATGACTTATATTACTCTCCAAATTTGACCTGAGACTCATGCATAGGCCTTCATTATCGTAGGTAATCTTCAGATAAATTACGGTTATCAATCAGTAACATACTTTATCCCAATCTACTGGTCATCTATAAATCAAAACGACATGTCTAACGGCTAATACAATCCTCTAGGAACATGATTATTATTGGTTTTCGTTGTGCTATTTTTGTATACATGTACGAACAATTCCAATAAACACGTCGACGATTAATCGAGTTTCAGGTCAAGCTGGGAGAGTAATACTGGATAAAACATAATACATGATATTTGATGTAATTGGGAACCTTTGATTAATTAACCTCTACCAAGCTACAATTAGTAAATTAGTGATTATCACTGTGTCTGCTCAAAGTTGGAGGTGATGCAATTTTGACTACTTTTATTCGATTAAGCTTTTGCGGAATTTAATCGAGTGTTTAACAACTAGGGTCCTGGTGTGGCGTCTCATCTGGGTCCAATCTGTTTCCAAATACGAATCAAGTCACGGGTAACGAGACAAGGGTTAGAACAAATATATTTTCACTCTCGTTCACTCGGTTACATTACATATACCTCTGTAGTTGGCTAAGAAAGTAGTCCGAAATCACATGACGTCATTGTGTTCGAAATAGCGAAACCAACTCCTATACAAAACAGAAATTGTTTTGTGTGTTTCGTTGACAGCTCAACGGAAGAAAATCAAAGGGCGATGGATTTCCCAGTAAGTTTTGTGCCCTTTTGGGTTATACCAGAATTTTAGAATCTACAGTTTGTAGAAAGAGCTTTCGGAGAATTGAGCAAATATCATTCCATTTTGTTTGTTTAAATTTGTGCAATAATCGAACCGTAAAGCGGCATGAAAATAGGTCATCAAATAATCTCTGAAATTAAACCGTATTACCAGTTTTATTATAAAATAAAGCTATTTGTGCTTGATTCAGACTATTTTGATATAAACTAGAATTGTTTTTGATGCAAAAACTTATCTATCCCACAGCGCATGGATTTTTTTCCAAAGTCCCATAACTCTGCAGAAAATCATCGAACCCGGAAAGGAATAACCTGTGCACAACTCTGCATAGCGCCTATGAAGTTTCATGAAAATCCGATAAAAGATTTTTGGGAAAACTCCGCGGACACAATTTCCCATTTATAAATTTCATAACTCTGTACAAAATAGGAGACAATAACTCCAATATTATTGAAGCCAGAGTAATGATACTTATGCAGAACACTTCCTCCAATAATGCTATTTCCATACATGAAATGTCATTTCAATAGCGTCAGTAGTGCAAGGGTTATTGATTTGACAAAACAAATGTAACAAAGGACAATAGCTCCAAACATATTGAAGCTCTGTCGATGTATGAAGTTTCAATCAAATGACATAAGCCATGTAGGAGTTATCCTCCAGACAAGAAAGTGTGAATAATTGACCTTGAATTGTGACCATGACCTTGAATTGTGACCTTTACATTTGACCAACGTGCCTGAATTCTGCTGTATGCACATCGGCTTGTTAAGGAGAACATTAGTGCTACATCGTTTTAAAATCCTTCCAATGGTTATACAGATGTGAAGCTGACATGGAAATTAAGGCTAAAACATTTGGCCTTGAATTGTGACCTTGGCCTTTGAAGAATGTGCCCGAATCTTGCTGTCTGCACATTGCCTTGTTATGGAGAACATGTGTGCCACAGCATTTTGAAATCCTTCCAAGGGTTTAAGATATATGAAGCGTACACGAAGGGTGTGGCTAAAACATTTGTCATTGAATTGTGACCTTGACCTTTCACCCACGTGCCTGAATCGAACGCTCTGCACACCGTCTCTTTGAGTCAAACATTTGTGCCAAAGCATTTTGAAATCCTTCCTTATTTGTGAAATATGTGGAGCGGACACAAGTTATGGGGGGACATAACTATCGACTCAGATAACCATAAAACACCTTAACACCACTTTTACAAGGAAGTTTATTGAATTCCCCCTGTATATTACGTTCGTAGAAAACAGTAGAGGTGTTCCGAGTGCCTCGATATCAGCCACGCCTGAAGACATGTTGAGACCAAACAAATACTTTTCTCAGGGATAACACCATATATCTCCTATACGTAATGAAGACGTGTTCAAGACCTTGCTGGTATTTATAAACACTCTTGACACAGATCAGACCATATATATTCTATGCATTAGGCGGACATGTGATCAAGACTTAACTGATATTTACAAGAGCAGGCGCCGATAACCATATATCTTACATGTTCATAATGAAGACATGTGGTGAATACAGTAAACTCGATAATTCGAACACTCATATACGTATCATTAAGACTGGTGGCGGCTTAATGCAGGGAGAAAAACATTCAGAAAGCTCGCTTTCGCTATGACTTCCACCCTGCATTGAACATCTGCTTAAAACCTGCATAAAACTGTCTGGATGTTTCTATATTAAAATTATCGATATTTTGCTGTATTTGACTGGTATGTATAAACAACGTGAATACACCGAGTAACTCGACTTCTGGCTAGGACCTAAGTTATTTGAACATGGAACAGTCGGTCCTAACCCCTTCACTGCCAAGAAGAAGATTCGGTTATAGCATGTGTAAACCGTTAGATTCAGATAATACACCGAGTAACTCGGCCTCACGCCAGGATCCGAACTGTTTGACAATCTATTTATGTTATTAAAAATGAAGAAACTTGAAACATATACAACTTGAAGCAGATCAAAACGTAATCAGCAGACACTAATGCTGGCATTGAAAGACTTAACCCTTTTCTTCTATAAACCCATTTTCGCGCATTTGCAAACAGAGTAGAACCAGATCAGACGGCTCCTATCGGAACCGCCTGGTCAGGGTCTTGACATGATATAGATCTGAATATACAGTTTTTGTAAAAGCAAAACATTCCATTGAA
Organism: Azorinus chamasolen; assembly: GCA_963576725.1. Taxonomy (NCBI): domain Eukaryota; kingdom Metazoa; phylum Mollusca; class Bivalvia; order Cardiida; family Solecurtidae; genus Azorinus; species Azorinus chamasolen. The sequence goes on along the minus strand of OY755235.1, from coordinate 109,141,128 downwards.
AGGTTTTCATTATAAAGTTTCAGGTAATAAATATTCATGATGTCATCATTTCTTACATGAATATTGAACAGGGAAACCAGGAAAGGGTTAAAAGCTAATATTGATCAGCAGGACAATTTCTAAAACAGGATACAGTATTGTTAAATCATGCAGACTTTCTAACTGAATATATCGATTGATGAGTTCAAGGACATAATAGTGTATACTCGTCTGTCCTCGTCGTGCATAAAGTTATGGCCAATACGTACACGATAACAATTAAAATCACATTAATCTTTAACCCTTTCCCTGTTCAATATCCATATTAGAAGTAATCACAACATTAATATTATTTAGCTGTTTCGTTTTTCATAATTGGTATATGTACACATTTTATCCAGATATAACGCCGTCTCATTATTCTCCAAGTTGTATGATACTCGGTCAACAGTTTCTCAAAGGCTTGAGGAATAAAGTAAAACCAAGCTAAACCGGAATTCTAGTAAAGACGAATGAAGACAGGTGGCTGTTTAATCCAGGGTGAAAGTCATGCAGAAAGTTCCTAGATTAGCATGCGGCTTAACTTTAAACCTGCATTAAACTGTCACCTGTTTCCAAGACCGATATTTATGCTACATTTAACGTCCGGTTTAGAGGAATTTTACTATATAGTTAGCTATATGAAGTGCGGTACAGTAAGATACACAGAGAGGCCTTAAACCACACTTCAGACATTAGGTGGAATACAATGAGTACGGCACAACACATAAAAATTCAAAGCTGTTTGTTATATAATAATAAATGAATATTTATAAATGAAAAAGTAGTAAAATCTAGCCGGAAAAGCCACACACAAGACGTCACTATCAACAAAACACCGACAGAAAATTTATATAGCAATTTATACACTTACACACACATACAGGAGAACCCATATACAGGATTCTATTTATATGTAATTGTTTAGATCGATCGCATAAGTAGGTCACACAAGCATAAGTAGAGTTTATATCATTCTGCAGTTTCTGTCGAGGTCAACAATAGCTATATTCACGTGCAATTATACAATAATTTAATTGATATTCAAGTTGCCATTATTTCTTACATGAATATTTAAGGAGTAAATGGAAAAATGACATTTTGTTCCGAACAGCAGAATGGAATTCAACCGAAATCCACAGGAATTATCTTAAGGTTATCCTCTATAGAATCATGAACCGAAAGTTAAATATGCCGATCTTGTAACTTATGCAACAGTGACTGTTTCGTTGAAAATGTTAAAACAATGGAATAAATCTCAACTATGCAACTTTAAGCAGAAAACACATTTGCAGTTATTCAACCTTTAACTTGCCGAGAAAGCTTTCACCCTAATATATTTCGATAAGTAAGTTGATTTTATCTTGAACTATAGAATTCGTGAAACAGGTCCGACCCAGGAGTGTCCCATATGGAAACACACTATTTGGGATGGAAGTTTCTCTGTAGAATGCTAGAACGCGCTCTATTAACTACCACGATACCATTACTGGGACATAGACAAACAGTATCTACCCTGATCAGAGTCAACACTGTTTGCTGACCCTATTGAATTTCATGTTTTATATCATGTATATTCTTTGTGATGCAACCTACCACTCAGTATGACAATATGGACGGATTCCAATTTTGATTTGGGCCGTTGTAGTGTAAGATTAAATGAAACTTTTAAAAGTTAAAATGTAAATTAACAATTGCTAATGGTTTTGCACCTTGTGAATATTTAAAGATTGCTGCCCCGTGTGAAGACTAAATAATAAGGCCATGTATTTGTAACCTTCAGAAGCATGCAACGTAACATCACACGAGAGTTGTAACCTATGGAGTAACTCAGTTTCTGATCAAGATCCATACTGTTAGACACTCAGAACGTACTAATTCTGCAAATAGATAAATAGAAATGAATAAAATATAAGCAGGCGACAATATATAGCAGACGGAAATCTTGCAGACGAAAGTTGTTAATCGTCCAATTATCCCTGCACACAAATATACCGTACAAACTGAATTGTAAAGAATACATATTGATTTTTTCGACGATTGAAATTACATAAAAATGTTGTATTCTGACTACATAATTACAAAAAGCCAATTTGACTATTTTTCTTTCATGTGGTATTGAAATAACGATCGACATTTTAACCAATAACATTCCGTGCGCCCATACATTAGGACATAGACAGACATTGTAGATCCAGATTAGTAGCCTTCTAATTGCGGTATTTGCTGTTCCGATCAGGGTCTGCAATGCTTGCTGTTACAATTATATGACACGGTTCATTTAAGCCATAAACATCCCGCGATTCCAGATATGGGGCATGGACTAAAAGTGTAGACCCATATCAGCGGGTTCCAAGAGAAACACTCCGATCAGGGTCTGCACTGTTTGATATAACATGGATGTGATACATTTCAGGTTACCTATAACATCCCGCGATATATAACATACATGGCAAACAGTGTTGACCTAGATCAAAGGGTTCCTAGAGCAGTCATCTGGTCAGGGTCAGCACTTTATAGAGCGGGGCCCGTATTCGTAAAAATACACAAGTAATACACGTCAGAATAGAATTTGGATTAACTCTAAATCAATGTTCTAGCTCTAAATCAAGAAATTTGATTGGCTGAACCGTAAGGTGTACGCCGAAACATACGGAACCCTGTTAGTGTCATATGGAATATCGTGTCTCGCATCCTTAGGGCAAGACACGAGAATCGGGCGAAACCCGATATTCCGACGAGACGCGATGTGTTACTCTCGCAGTATCCCATACCATGAGATCCCATACCATGAAATTTCGCAGTAGAATATCACGTCTTGCTATGTTACTCACGGTAAAATAAATCGCCTCATTGGAATTTTGTCGAGGCACGAGATGCGAAGTGAGATGTGATATTCCGATGAATTGCGAAGCAAGACGCGAAATTGTATCGTTCAAATATCACCCGATTGTCGTGTGTCACAGTAGATGTTCAAACACGAGAATCGATTCTGCATTACGCAATTCGGTGCTGTTTAACCTTAATTGATTAGACAGTGTTAACGTAATTTTCACTGAATATGCAGGTATCAATTGCAGCCATGTTTACACAAAACACTAAATAATTGTTCACCGGAAGATGCAACACGCGAGAATCGTGCCACGCTATGTGTTGCGAGAATTAAACGAGATACGAAGCGAAGCACGATGTTCTGTCGCTGAAATATTGCCCAATTCTCGTGACACAAAGCGAGGCACAATATTAGGTCTTAAGGTTTGAAATCATTGCGATAGGCGAGAATCGGACAATATTTGAACGATGTTATATCGTGACTCGCTTCGCATGTCGCCAGAATCTTGCGTCTCGCTTCGAATCTCGTGCCTTGACAAGAAAATCCTTTGAGAAGTGCAGACACGAAGTGATAATGGATACTTCGCCGAGACATGAACAGCGAGATTCCGGCAAAATATGAAGTGAGGCACGATATTCTACTGCGAAAGCTCATGGTATGGGATACTGCGACATTGTGAGACCTCGTGTTACAATATCGTGCCTCGCTACGTGTCTCGTCGGAATGTCGCGTCTTGCCCGATTCTGCGAGGCCCGATATTCCATAATTATAGCCTTACCCGTGTTTTGGAAACTCATGCAGGTTGTAAGTATTTTTCAAAAAACCTGAAAGCAGCTATATATATCCGATGGAAACAAAATACGTGTGGGAGGGTCTACTCATTTTCTTCCTTAGATCATTTAGTGGCCTCCATGGCCGAGTGGTTAAGGTCGCTGACCACTTGCCCCCTAACCGCTGTAGGTTCGACCCTCACTTGGGGCGTCGAACTGTTTCATGCGAGGAGGCCATACAGCTGGCTTGTGGAAGGTAAATATGCTCGAAAGGACACCTTGGGTCTTTATCCATCACGTAAAGCTGGAAAAGTCGCCATATGATATATTAATATGTCAACAAAAGAAATAGTATATCCACAGATCATAGTTTTGATCGAAATTTGGAACAAAGTTTGTTTTCGAAACTTAAGGCGAGAGAGACTTAAAACTCAGTTAATTGACTTAGATATACGTTGAGGTAAACTTATGTGTTTTACGGATGTGTACACTTACTTATTACAGGTCCGTAAAACAAACACACACCGCAACATTAGAAGCATAAAATATCGTTACATAATATACCATTCTCAAATTTACCCCGATTAGCTTATGTTTTATATATATAAAATACATAATTTGCTAATTAATACTACCTTGTTTGTGCATGAAATATTTCTTAAATCATTTATAAACCTTTAGCATCGGAAAGAACGTGTCACAATTAATAACGATATGTTATCGCAGATAATTTCAGGTTGTAAATGTGGACAGACAGACGGACAGAGAGACAGACAGGCAGCTAATTTCTATATCCGCCTTTTCGGACAATTACAATGTACTAAGAAGTTTTCCTTTTAAACGTTTCCCTGTTCTATGTTTATTCAAACTTTCATTACCTACTGAATATTCGTGGCCATAATTGTTATAATGAAATACAGACGGTGAAACGTGGTAGCTATTTTAGAAGCTAAAGAAACAGATCTAATTCCATAAGCACACAGAGCAGACCCTGGTTAAGCACACAGAGCAGAACTGGTCAAACGGCTCCTATAGAAGCCGTCTGATTTGTGTCTACTCTGTTTGCAGATGCGTAAAAACACGATTATACGAGGGTAAGGGTTAAGTAGAATTTTAGTAGGATGTGACAGAATGTGAGACAAATGTGCTTCGAGTGTCCTTCCTTTAGTGGGTCGAACACATGTCTCATTCCCAATTTATCGCAAATATGAATGTTTACGAGCACATCGGTCACACCTCGTGAGACAACAGTGATACATGTATCTATCTGGCGTTTGTGTAAACTATTGAAATATAATATTGTATACGCATGTGCAGTGATTGGCCTACGATCCGTTTCAGGAATCTTAACAAAATGCGCAAAAAGAAATCAATATCTGAAATTTGGACAAAAAATTTGAACTCTACAGGCATTTCTTGAATTTGTTACAGACATCGTAACAGAAAAAGGTTTAATGAATGATGGTCAGAAAGTCGTTGATCTATATACGTAAGCACCCGAACAGAGACACAACTGCTCGAAATGGCAAGTAACTATTTGAGTTTTCAAACGATTTACGGGATCGTGGTATTGGTAAGTAGATTTTATTACAACTCCCAACAGAGAAGCTTATGGAATTGTACATATAAATTTTGTAAATAATATATCTAGAAGTGCATAAGTAAATTAAATCTTTTATTATACTTTTACATAGAGCGGGTGCGCAATATTCCGAATATGCTCTTTGATCTTTTTGTTTCTTTAATATATTTTCTAAGATTAGCTTTTTCGATTCAGTAACGTCATTTCTATGATGTCATATCCTTTTGAAATTATCCGTCATTGAAGAGTTAAGCCACGCAGTTTCGAAAACAGAGGGAAACCTAAAATCCGCCGTAAGGTAAGTATGCTGTTATCCATGGATTTCCCAGTTCTACTTGACTGACGTCATAAGGCTCGGCGTTCACGTGGCAACAATGCGTACCCACTATGCTAGTTTTAGATAGTAAATACATGAGCTGCTTCTTCCTGGTTATTAGCCATTTTCAACAAACTGAATGAAAAAGTAGTAAAGACACCCACAACCAACACCAAAACATCGTGTATGTCAGATAAAATTAAAATATTTAACTTTTACAAATGTAGGAAACCAGTCTATAAGACATGAGCTAATTGTAATGACCGTGACGAGTGGTTTTAGAGGTTTTCTCATCAGCGTCTGCAATGTTTTATTTGTGCAAACATCATTCGGTTGCACCACTGCATGTTAAAATTAAACTCTTTCAGTCAGAAATTTGACAACTTCAATTAAAAATTAAGCCTTCAAGACATTGAACTTCTCTGGCAAATTTCAGTGACTAAATAAAACGGTATGGACCCAGATAAGACAATTATTTATTAAAAACAGAACAGACGATTAGTGTTCTTACTAGTGACAATCTATTATATAACAGCTTCTGAACAGTATCCAATATGTATTGTTTGTTTCTTCTTTTTGTATGGTTTGTTTTTGTCTGCTTAAATCAAACTTTTTTTCAGAACTTCTTGTTCTGAAAATTGAATACCGCTTAAGGCGGTGCTAGGGGGCGTGCGCAGTGTTGCACTTTCAATCACTCCTCATGAACTGACTCAATAAAAACCGAGTCTGCAATTTTCTCTTTTTGTGTTGCAATTTTTGAAAAAGAGAAAATTGCAGACTCGGTTTTATTGAGTCTGTTCATGAACAGTAATTGAAAGTGCAACACTGCTCACGCCCCCTAGCACCGGCTTAAGCGGTATTCAATTTTCAGAACAAGAAGTACTGAAATGCATGGATCAGAAGGTATAACAACACTGAGAGTGAAGTATGGTGCGACGTTTACGGCCGACACACATGCACTTAACACCTGCTGTTGTGAAGATTATAAATTCTGAAGGGAGGTGATTCCCCGAAAGCAAAAATTGCAACACAAAAAGAGAAAATTGCAGACTCGGTTTTTATTGAGTCAGTTCATGAGGAGTGATTGAAAGTGCAACACTGCTCACGCCCCCTAGCACCGCCTTAAGCGGTATTCAATTTTCAGAACAAGAAGTTCTGAAATTCAAGATCTCGAAGGATCAGAAGGTATAACAACACTGAGAATGAAGTACGGGGCGACGTTTATAATAATAATTTGATCATGAATATCAATTAAACTATTTTTATAATGATATTTAACACATGAATTTCGGGGCATAGCAGAAACTGTGGAATCATATCTATATTGTATCATAAGCAAACAGCGAAGATCCTGATTAGACGGTTCCCAGAGGATCTGTCTGATCGGAGTCTACTTTGTTTGCAAAGGCATTAAAAGGCATATTATCTCGTTAAGTGACATAATAAAGACATTTTAACATTTAAGTAGCAGTCTGAAATGTAGCCATGTATTTCTGTCGGTTTCTTAAGTTTAGGGTAAACTTATCATTTATCTGTATTTTTTTAAAGAAAAGTGCAAAATAAAACAAAAATAAAAATTCAAAATGCAAATAATATTTCCACATTCTTCGTTATTCTCGATTTAAAAAAAAAACTTGTGTGAAAGTGAAAACAATCAATAATGAATAAAAAAAGTGAAACAAAGGACCAGAGACATATACATGTATATGTTTCAGAAAGGACCTACTCTGTGGCAGCGCCACCTTGTTGGGCAGGGGCAGATAACCGACAAAAGACGCCCATTCACAATGATTCGTACACTCGTAGTTCGAGTTTCCTAGATATGATTTAGATTAAATGTTTGTTATCCCCCGTTGAAGACGGAATGATACAGTTTTGGCGTTGTCAATGGGTGCATCTGTGAGTCCGCGTGCCCGTGCGTCCGTACGTTCCAGACATGTATCTCAGAAACGGTTTGGAGTTTTCTTCGAAACTTTGTTTAAATGTTAAGTACCATAAAGGAATGGTGTTTGCAACTATCACTGACATTGGCCTTGGAAAACCAGAGTAATGGTCCTTTGTTTGGGAAAATGTAGCTTTGTACCTGTCCGGAGTCATTTCTCAGAAAATGTTCGGGGTTTTCTATGAAACTTTGTGTAAATGTTAAGTAGCATAAAGGCATTCGGCCCTGCAATTATCATTAACATTGACTGTGCAGCACCAGAGTTATGTCCTCTTTTTTGCCAAAATGTAATGTTGGCTTGTCAAGAGCGAATTCTCAGAAACTGTCTAAAGTGTTTTATAAATGTTAAATAGCACAAGGACATATGGTCCTGCAAGTATCATTGATATTGATATTTTTGTTTGTCTGTCATATCTTAGAAAAACATTGATTTTTTTTTCAAAGAAATTGTGTATAATTGTTTGGTACTATAAATCAACGTGGCCCTAAAAGTATCATTCACGTTTACCTTGTAACACTAGGGTAATGTCCCTTAATTTGTGGAGAAATAACCATTTGTACATCTGATCAATGAATCTGAAGCAAGTACTCGTTTGGAGGGGAATACCAGTTTAGCGAAATTGATTGTTTCAGTGTTATCTGAACAGATTTTCAATTGCAAAACTTAAATGGCTTTCCGTATCATCTGAAACTGTTACTAATTGTTTGTTTGGCTACGTTTGTTCGGCAAATACACTTCAATAAAACTTGTACTGGAAAAAACATAACAAATGAAATTTCCATTTAACTGAGAACCTTTGGTTGATTAACCTCTACCAAACTACATGCGAATTGGTGATTATTATTGCCAGATGAGACGCCAAGACCAGTTCGGAGTCCAAACTGTTCGACATTTGCTTCGTTTCTTAGAAAATAAAGGGACCTGATTTTAGAATTTATTTAGTCAAAGTCATTCTTACCCCGTTGTGACAAGATTAGTGTCTGCTCAAATTTAGAGCTGATGCAATTTTGACTACTTTCAATTCGACCAAGCTTTTGAGAAACTATTAATAAAGTGTTAAACAGCTGGGCCCTGGTGAGATGTCTCATCTGGATCCAAACTATTTCCAAATGCGAATGAAGTCGCGGATAGCGAGATAAGAGTTATAAAAGAAATATTTGTTGGTATCAAATATTTATCTACCAACTTTATAGTTGACTCTGATTCCTAACAAATTTAACAAGGAAGTTTACTGGTATCTCCTTGTATATGAGCCTCGATATCAGTCAGACCTGAAGATATATTTAGACTCAACAGACCATACATATCTCCTCTGCATAATGAAGACATGTGATAAAGATTTGACTAGTATTTATCAACACCGTGAATACAAACCAGACACCGAGTAACTCGACTTCTGGTCAGGATCGAAGTTATTTCACTCTTGTTCCCTTCACTGCCATGGAGACGGGTCTATTATAGCAGAGTAACTCGACTTCACATCAGGATCCGAACTGTTTGACACTCTCTTTAAGTTATTAAGAAAGCGTCCTTCTAAACTTTGAAGCAGACACTAATGCTGGCATTAAAAGGGTTGATCCTTCCCTCCATTTTAATGCATTTTCGAGCATTTGCAAACAGAGTAGACCTGGGTCTGACGGGGCCTATCTATAAGAGTCCGCTCTGTTTGCTTTTGACATGATCAAGATCTGATTCTACATTTTTGTCAAAGCAAACATTTTTCTTAAAAGGTTTACATTGTTAAGCTTCAGCTAATAAATAGTCGTGATGTCATCATTTCTTATATGAATATTGAACAGAGAAATGGTTTAAAGCTTATATCGATTGGTAGACAAACTTACAACCGGATGTATTTAATTCAAGTAGATTATATTCAATCAGAATGTCCTGGTCATGCATGCTATTGCCAATACCTACACGGTAAAGGTTAAACTTACACAAACCTTTAACCTTAAACCCTTTTCCTGTTCAATATTCATGTAAGAAATAAAGAAAACTATAAAATTATTGACTGGCTGAATTACTATAATGGCATTTATACACATGACATTTTGGCTCAGACAGAAACTGTAGAATCAGATCTAAAGTATACCATAAGCAAACATAGCAGACCCTGATCATACGGCTCCTATAGTAGCCGTTTGATCGGGGTTTACTCTATTTGTAAATGCGTGAAAAGGCGTTTATAAGAAAAAAACGGTTAACCGTCTATCAACTATCCGACTCGCATTTGCAATCAGCTTGGATCCACATCAGACACCGAGTAACGTGGCATCGCATCGTGCTCCAAGCTGTTTGACACTCAGTTGACAGTTTCTCAAAACCTTGATTGAGGCGGAAGTAGTCAAAATACACCAGATCCAATTTGAACAGACAATATCTTTCTTAAAAGCTTGGGCGAATTTAAAATAAGCAAAAATGCACCAGGTTCAAAGTTTAGCAGACAATATCTTTTCTCGGTAGTAGTAAAAATGCACCAGATCAAAGTTGAACAGACAATATGTTTCTCGAAGGGGTACTACTTGACTGTATGAGTGTGACACATATTTCAGATCTAAATTGGCTAAACACAACCTAGATTGCATCTGCACACTGCTCGTATACATCCATAAATAACGTGGCTTCATCATGATCCAAGCTGTTTGACACGCAGTCAACTGTTTCTCAAAGGATTGGTCGAGTCGGAAGAAAGCAAAATTGCACCAGATGCAACGTTTGTATATGTAATACATAATAAACTATATGAAAGTATGACACTTAGATAGAAGGAAAATAAACACAGACCCTCAGATAAATTAGACACACTTCATAACTTATCTTGCTGAACACGACATAACTTGCATTTGCACACACGACCCGACTGGCATGTGTTGATCTACACAACTTTGATTGAGATATATAACGGTGTCTCACAATTTTCAAAGTTGCTGAGATCAACAGTTTCTGAAAACACTTGCTCGAATCGGAAGTAGGTCGAATTGCACCGGGTCTCTCTCTGCCCTCTGTCTCTGTCACTGTCCTTGTCTGTCTTTGTCTGTCTCTGTTTGTCTATCTCTCTCTCTGTTCGTCTCTCTGTCTCTGTCTCTCTGTGTCTCTCTGTCTGTGTGTATACCCCCCTCTCTGTCTCACTGTCTATGTCACTGTCTTTGTCTGCCTCTGTTTATCTATCTCTCTCTATTTTCGTCTCTCTGTCTCTCTGTCTCTCTGTTTGTCTGTCTCTCCCCCAATCCCTTTCTCTCTCTTCTCTCTTCTTCTCTCTTTTTTCTCTCTGTCTCTGTCTCTGTCTCCGTATCTGTCTCTCTATCTCTCTGTGTGCCTCTTTCTCTGTATCTATCTGTTTCTCTCTCCGTCTCTCTTTGTCTATCTCTTTCTATTATATCTGTTTCTGTCTCTGTCTCTGTCCCTGTTTTTGTATGTGTATCTCCGTCTCTGTCTTTCCCTCTCTCTCTCTCTCTCTCTCTCTCTCTCTGTCTCTCTCTGTCTCTCTCTCTGTCTCTCTCAGTCTGTCTGTCAGTCTCTGTCTCTCTGTCTCTCTGTCTCTCTCTGTCTCTCTTTCTCTCGTTCTCAAATTTCCCCTATAAACTATACAACAGGGAGTAATTAGTGATAACATTTGCGGTCTGCGTGATCAATGTAAATAACTTTTAAAATGATCATGATGATGACAGGTGGCAACGTCATGCATGGTGAAAGTCATGCAGAAAGGTCCTCCAGGAGCTTTATGTATGCCTTTCACCATGCATTAAGCAGCCATCTGTCAAAAAGTATTCTTCACAGCTAGAATTCCGGTTTACAGGGACGTTACTGTATTAGATCGAAGTCGCTGTATGTAGACAAAAGGTCAAGTAGTGGAACTTAAATTTTAAATAAACATTACTACTACTTAATTCTATGTTTTTTCACCAGGTGTGCATTAACAATTTATAATAATGATTCGGTGAATCATAAACAAAGGAATACTATAGCAGAAACTGTAGAATCAGGTCTTTACTATTCCATAAGCAAACATAGCAGATCCTGATCAACTGGCTCTAGGTCTACTTTGGTTGCAAAGGCGTGCACATATATTACACGGGCATCCGAGTTGATCCATTACGACGAATGCTTGTCTAGGAATTCTAGCTTAACAATGACAAACTCTTTACGTTGAAACCCCGCAATAAGCACTATGTTATATCTTTCCTCATACGTCTCAAAGCATTTTCTTCCCCAAACTTATAACAGCACATTTTTCAAAGAAATAATAAATAGCCTATCCACAATTTCAAGCCATATCGTATATTTAATATATCTCAAGTTTATGCTACTTGACTGTGACCTTGCTGATCTCAAAACAGTTCTAAAATGTATGAATATAACGTATATATTTCATAATTCGTTCGTTATTTCATCCGTTATATTGACCTGGACCTCATTCATACACAATTATAAAAAATCAGCTTTATAAATATTCAGGATGTCATTACATTTATGTCTTACATAAATATTCATGAGGGAAAACGGTTAATACAGGACGAATGTAGTGGATCTTTCTGTTTAACGTTTGTCCTGCATTAGCCCTTTCTCTTATGATTATTTATGTAAGAAAAACACGTGGAGTTCTCTGCATAACGTTTGTCCAGCATTAACCTTTTCTCTCATGAATATTTATGTAAGAAATACATGCGGAGTTGTAAGCATAGCGTCTCGCCCTGGATCTTTGGTAGATCGTGTTTAATGTTGCTACCTTATCCCTCAAGATAGATACAGTAAAACCTCTCTATAACGGCCACTAAAGTGTCTTACTTGATTGGTATTTAGAGCAGGTGGCTGCTTAAAGCAAGGTGAAAGTAAAATAGAACGCTCCTATAGGAGCCTTTAACACAATATTTATAGAGATGTTTTACTGTATATTACGTTAACCCTAACCCTTTCCCTGTTCTATGTTTATTCCAAATCCCAACTATTCATGGACAAACAAGTTATAATGAAATATAGAAGGTTGGACATTGTAGCCATTTTAGAAACTTCGGAAACAGATCTATCAAATTTCATTAGCAAACAGATCAGACCCTGATTAGACGGCTCCTACAGGAGCCGTCTGATCTTGGTCTACTCTGTTTACAGATCCGTAAATGTGTTTATATGAAGGAAAGGGTTAACCTGCTATGAAACAATATTTTGCAAATAGGAGTAAAGCTGGGGATAGCGGAGGAATGCAAACAATGCATACAGTAAAAAAAAACAACTCTAAACCGAAAAATAAGTTGATCAGAATTTAGATACTTTTACAAAGGTGGCTGATTAATGCATACAGAAAGCTCCTAAGACTTTCACCCTGCATTAAGCTGCCAGTTGTCTCCAAAACGGATATTTATACCTAATTTAACGCCCAATTTATAGCGGTTCCAATGTATTGGGAAACTCGCTCCACTGACCAACAAATCGGATGTTGAGTGTCATATCCGCTCAGATATTCAAGACCCGATGTTCTAATGCTTTATAATTAATTACGGATTTTAACAAAATATCAATTCTATTAATGCCACGTCAGTGTAATCGGACAAAACATACGTAGTTTATCGAGTAAAATACATGCGCCACCCTGTCTCGTTAACAATCGCAATATCCTGGTTATCCCTTATCACGTTAAGGGTGGCTTAACTCACATTTACAAACAGCTTGAATCCAGATGAGACGTTTAATAACTCGGCGTCTATTAATATCTATTCCAAATGAAATAGATCTGAAGAAAACTAGAACTATCACTAAAGGTGATGAATACCCCCACACGGCAGCCTTGATTGCAAATCCAAGTTTTGAACATGTAACAGGGCCAAATAACAAAAATACCCAAAGTTCAAAATAGAGAAATTCTGTAATTTATGTCAAATATCAAGTGAATCAGGTTGAAATTGAAGGAGGAGTTCAAATTACTAGATTTTGCCTGCCAATTTCAAGGCCAAATGTCAAGGTCACAGAGACCTGAAATTTGTGTCTTGCACATCTACTACTCCTGAGTAACATTTATGCCAAGTATCAAGTGAATCAGGTTGAAATTGAAGGAGGAGTTCAAAGTATAAGATTTTGCCTGCCAATTTTAAGACCAATTTCAAGGCCAACGGTCAAGGTCAAGGTCACAAAGACCTGAAATTTGTGTCTTGCACATCTACTACTCCTGAGTAACATTTATGCCAAGTATCAAGTGAATCAGGTTGAAATTGAAGGAGGAGTTCAAAGTACAAGATTTTGCCTGCCAATATCATGACCAATTTCAAGGCCAAAGGTCAAGGTCAAGGTCACATAGACCTGAAATTTGTGTCTTGCACATCTACTACTCCTGAGTTACATTTATGCCAAGTATCAAATAAATCAGGTTGAAAGTGAAGGAGGAGTTTGTCGTATAAGATTTTGCTTGCCAATTTTAAGACCAATTTCAAGGTCAATGGTCAAGGTCACAGAGACTTTAAATTCGTGCCTTGCATATCTACTACTCCTAAGTACCTTTTATGCCAAGTATCCAGTGAATCAGGTTGAAATTGAAGGAGGAGTTCAAAGTACAAGATTTTGCCTGCCAATATCATGACCAATTTCAAGACCAAAGGTCAAGGTCAAGGTCACAGAGACCTGAAATTTGTGTCTTGCACATCTATTACTCCAGAGTAACATTTATGCCAAGTATCAAGTGAATCAGGTTGAAATTGAAGGAGGGGTTCAAAGTACAAGATCTTGCCTGCAAATTTCAAGACCAATTTCAAGGCCAAAGGTCAAGGTCAAGGTCACAGAGACCTGACATTTGTGTCTTGCACATCTACTACTCCTGATTAACAATTATGCCAAGTGTCAAGTGAATCAGGTTGAAACTGAAGGAGGAGTTCGCCGTACAAGATTTTGCAGAAAGACCGACCGACCGACCGACCGACCGCCCGCCCGACCGACCGACAGGCTGATTCCAGTATACCCCCTCAAACTCTGTTTGTGGGGGTTTAAAAATATTTAAGTATTTAGACAGGAGACAAAGGAGTGGCAGATTGCATTGTATTAATTAGTCATAACGCTAACCATCAATATTCATTAACAATCACATTAATATTTTGTTGAATCAATTGTTAAATTCTTAAAATGTAAGCTAATTGATTGTAATCACATTATATAACTATTTGGGTACGCACCTGTAGCTCTCTCTTTTGTATCAATTATTTACTTCTTGTCATTTTTATTATAGATCAAAGAAAGTTACAATAGCTGTATGTAAATCCTGATATTCTTTCCTTTTTCTTCTTTTTATCCTATCACTGTAGTTATCGCCATGTTCAATATTTTACAGATATATCATCATGCGCCAGTGTTGGATGGACACTCCAACAGACCGACCTAGTTTCACCTATCTACGAGTACAACTGGAACTACTTTTATCACGTGACCGGAACTATTTAGATTTGGACGACATAAATGTTCCACTGTCTACGCCAGAATCAAGTAGTGCGAGTCCCGTGGCAGACGACACGGCGTCTCTGCTGGCGGCACAGGCCCTTCAGCATCAGAGAAAGACGTCCAAAGATGGACCCACAATTGACGTTACAATTCATGATAAATCGGTTGAACGATTACTTAAACAAAAGGGTGACTTCGATTCGCACAATGTTACAATATTGTGAGATTTTACCGTTTTATTTTTGTAAGTTTTACTGGTTACGTTTTAAGAGGATACAATACAATGTGTTGGAAAGGCGGCACTCACCAGTGGGATCAACTAGTTGAAGCTGTCCGTAAAATTTGGCTTCAAGCATCATTTCTTTTGACTTGTGCCTTGATGATTGTGATACGTGAACTTCAACTAATCCATTGCCTACATTTCAGTTTGCATTCAGCAGTTTTGCGGCTTGACCCTTTGTAGACGGATCAATCATTCACTCACTCTGGTTGTGAAGAATCACGTGTAATGTGACTGGTATGACAAAAACGTTGGCAAACAGACGTGACGTCATTGACTTTTTTCGATTCAAATAATTGCAGTATATACAGTTTAATAGCACGTGACATTTCTACAGCCATTTACGTCGATTGCGAGGGAAATGTTGATTCTTTAGATAGTTTATGAATGGATATTTTACGGGTATGTTGTTACTAGCTTGCTCGGAATACAGAAAATGGCATTAGCCCTTTACTCCATGAATATTCATGTAAGAAATAGTGAGGTCATCAATACTGAGTTACTGCATTTGTGTAATGGTACTATGAACAAGGGACTTTTATCATTACAGAAACTGCACATCTATAGTGTGTCTTAACCCATTATCTCATAGGCTATTTTTAGATCAAACCTCTTTGAATAAATCTACCGAAAAGGAGCATAAAGTAGAGAAAAGGAAAATATTAGAATTCTGTAGTTTGAAACCATTGTGATAAATAGAGCATTTGCTCCTATGGGAGCAAATTCTCTATTTATCACAATAGTTTCACAAAGTGACTTTTACAGAGTCGTCAAAAGTCGTCAATATGAGGGAATGGGTTAAGCGAACAGAGCAGACCCTGATCAGACGGCTCCAATAGGAGTCGTCTGGTCTGGGTCTACTTTATTGCAAAGGTGTAAAAAAGCATATCTATGGAGTAAATGGTTAATCACGGGCCTATTTGATACTGACTGATTTTATTTTTAGCCCGCTGAGGCTATAGATATCTTAGGGGAATTCTCTGTCATATATGTTCCTATATTAAGCTAAATATTCAACATGATACTTATTTTAACACTTTTCTCCATACTTACGCATTTCTATGCCTTTGCGAACAGTGAAGACACATATCAGACGAAGCAGGAACCGTCTGATCAGGATCTGCTCTGTTTGCTTATGAATTAACATAAATCGGATTCTACAATTTCTGATTTCATATGTCACTATGAAAATTCAGCTAATAGATATTCATGGTGTCATAATATCTTTCATGAATATTCATTAAGTAAAGGCTAAAGTGGTAGGACTTTCTGATACTACTCTCAAAACGAAAACAATATGTTCAAACTTTTGAAAAACTAAGAACTGGGTGTCAAATAGCGTAGATCCTGATGAGACATCGAGTTACTCAGAGTCTTTCCTGTATCCAAGCGAATTGTAAATGATTGTCAGGTCGTGCTTATCCGGGTAAAGGGTAATATTTAACAAATAGGCTGAACCCTTTACTCCATGAATATTCAGGTAATAATTAATGACGTCATGAATATTAATTAGATTGGTTTTTATGATGGCATATGAACACAGGCAAATTTGGCATTAGAAGATTCTGTACAGCCATGTATAAAGTAGTTCATAAGAAAACAGAGCAGACGACTCCTATAGGAGCCGACTGATCTGTGTCTACTCTGTTTGCAAAGGCATATTAAAGGCGTATTAACTTCTAATTCTGAATTTCGGTTTCTTGCCCTTTATCAAGAACATTTTACTCAAGAAAAATAATGTTTCATTGATAAATGAATCGAGGAAAGGGTCAGGATTAGAATGTGACATAGAACTATTCTGTTATACAGTTGAATTTCAATATCTCGAACTTCAAGGGACCACACGAATTACTTCGAGATAACGTAAGATTTCAGCATTACTTTCAATCTGCGTTAAGTTGTCACGTATGCTTCTAGATATGTATTGTGATATATTTTAGAACAGTTCTGTATTCTAAATTTTGAAAGGACCGAACCGTTACTTCGAGTTATGCCGAAGTTCAAGCTATCGAGTTCGAGATATCGAAGTTCGCCTGTATTATTACTAACCCTTTACTCCATAAATACGCTTTTCTACGCCTTTGCAAACAGAGTAGACCCAGATCAGACGGCTCCTATAAGAGCCGTCTGATCTAGGTCTGCTCTGTTTGCTTATAATACAGTATAGATATGATTCTACAGTGTCTGTCATTACTAAAAATCCATGTGTCCATGTGCTTTTATAACAAATTAATCTAATTAATATTCATGATGTCATTATTTCTTATATGAATATTCATGGAGTAAATGGTTAAGTACTTCCCTAAGGAGGAGTTACTAGGAGTTACCATTATAGCAGTCCTTATCCTTACCATGCTGGGAAAAACATAGTGTCTACTCAGATCTTGATCAAATAAAATGTGGACTACTTCCGATTCGATCAAGCTTTTGAGGAACTATTTACCGAGTGTCAAACAGCTTGGATCCAGATGAGACGCCGGGTTACTCGGCGTCTCATCTGGATCCAAACTGTTTGCAAATGCGAGTCATATCCCGACAACCGAGATAATGGTTACAATTGTGTATGCCAGACTGGGCTCCGAGGTTTTTGTTAAGAGTGTAATATCATTCTCAAGTATCTGACCATTCAGATACTTGAGAATTATGTTAGACTCAGACTCCGAAGTTTTATGACCTTGGGCATAGATCTTGGTGAACTTGCTAAGAATCTGACCAATCAGATACTTGAGAATGATGTTAGACTCAGACTCAGATATTTTATAACCTTGGGCATAGATCTTGCTCAGAATTTGACAAATCAGATACTTGAGAATGATGTTAGACTTTAAATTTTTATAACATTTGGCCTAGATCTTGATGAGATGCCATATTTCCTGGCGTTATGTCTACGAATTACAACGAACTAACAAATACTCATGTAAGAAGAAATCGAGGGTTTGGTGCAAAACTATTCTAACTCCTTCACTTTGTGAAGGAGTTAGAATAGTTTTGCACCAAGCCCTCGAAATGAGTAATGACATTGTGAATATTGATTAGATGCATTTTTATAATGGTATATGGACACATAAGGTTTTGGCAATCACATAAACTGTAGCATCGTATCTATTTTATTTCATAAGCAAACAAAGCAGACCCTGACCAGAGTACTGCCGCTGGCGTTATAATGTGTATATATGTAGTAAATGGTTAACTTCCAGCTGTAACAATTTGTCTATACTGTTTTCAATTTTCTTAGTTTTTGTGGCAAACAGCTTTGAGCAACTCTGGCAGTTCCTTGCTGGATCCATACTTTTTTCAAAATCGAGTCAGATTTTGATTAGCAGAAAGAATACAGTTAACGTTTCTATAACAACGAAATGATGGAATAAGTAACTGAAACAGCTCTTTTATACTATAAAAGAAAGCGTATTACTTATTATTCCCCCATCAAAGGGGGTGGGTAGGTATATTATTTTTCCTGTCTGTTGGCTGGTTGGTTTGTTGGTTTAAGTCCAACTTTAACGTTGGTTACGCCCCCCCCCCCCCCATCAAACGGGTGGGTAGGTATATTGTTTTGCCCTGTCTGTTGGTTGGATGGTTTGTTGGTTTAAGTCCAACTTTAACGTTGGCGATAACTTTATAGCCATTGTACATACATACTTCAACTTCGCATATATGTGCAACTTATAGAGGAGACCATCTTAGGGGTGATTTATTAAGGTCAAGGTCATACATCAAGGTCAAAGCTCAAATTACGGGTCAAATTTTGATTAGCGACACTTTTGTCGTCATTCAACATACATACTTCAGGTTTGGCATGCGTTTGTAACTTATAGAGGCGAACAATTGTATGGGTGACTTACTGAGGTCAAGGTCCTATATCAAGAACAATGGTCAAATTACGGGTCAAATATAGATATTTTGATCGTCATTCAACATACAGCCTTCAGACTTTGCATGCATGTGCAACTTATGGAGACAAAATTAGGGGTGACTTATTAAGGTCAAGGTCATTCATCAAGGTCAAAGGTCATATCGGGGGCATAGTGTTTCAGAAACACATCTTGTTTAATTGAGAAATGGAGTCCATGGCAATGAGCTTTCAGCTGTGTTCACCGACCAAACAGCTGAACCATTTCCCCGCTCTGTAAACTTAGTGTCTTCTCAAAATTGGATCTTTTACAGTTCTGACTACTTCCGATTCAATCAAACTTTTGCAAATGTACTGACCGAGTGTCAAACGGTTTGTACCGAGTTACTCTGTGTCTCATCCGGGCCCAAACGGTTTGCAAATGCGAGCTAGATAGATAATAGATGGATGGGGTTACACATTCAGAGCAACAGATAAACGTGCATACTTAACCCTTCTCTTGCTGAATTTTAAAATACATTTCTCCTTCTTTACCCAAGCCCTGTTGTATAATTACATATATCGTCACTGTGTACAAGTATTTCGCTGTGCAATGACTGCTGTGGAGTGCACTGGTTGCACAATCAACTTGTAAATAGTGCAGACCCAGATGAGACAGCTCCTGCAGGAGCTGTCTCATCTGGGTCTTCACTATTTACAGGTAGGTATATTGACGCGAATAGCAAGCGAAGGGTTAAGACCTAAAATCTCCATTTCTCCTTCAAACCCTATGGCGTGACCACTCTACCGAACCGTCTTGATCCTAAGGAGTGGTCATATCATAGGGTTTGGTTGAGAAACAAAGAAGTTATTCTTGAAAATGTTTAAATTTACGCATCTTATCTGGACCTCTGATATTTATGTATAACTCGTACAAATAATGACTTATTTATGTGTTGTTATATTCATGTATATCGTTATAAAATGTGATGTATATATCACTGTAATATTATAAATGTTTTAACAATGTTTAATCCATAACTTACCATGATAATAATGTGTACATTTCTAACTTAATATGTCTACCTATATATTTTTCGTTTTTTTAAATGGATTAATCCTTATCCTTTGAAACAAAACAGTATTAACCCTTTCCCTGTTCTATGTTTATTCCAAATTCCAATACCTACTGAATATTCATGGACAAAATAGTTATAATGAAATATGGAAGGTGGAACATTGTAGACATTTTGGAAAGCAAGGAAACAGATCTATCAAATTGTATTAGCAAACAGAGCAGACCCTGATCAGACGGCTCTTCTAGGAGCCGTCCGATCTGGGTCTACTCTGTTTGCAAGTGCGTGAAAACACGTTTATATGAGGGAAAGGGTTAACTCTTTTAAATTTGGATCTAGTACACATTTGATTGTTGCCAATTCCATCTGGTATTTGAGATAATATTGACCGAGTGTCAAACAGCTTGGATCCTGGTGAGACACGGAGTTACTCGGTGTCTCATCTGGACCCAGGCTGTTTACAAGTTCGAGCCAGGTCGCGAAATATGGAATAAAGGGCAAGCATTTACCTTGCTAGTTAGGATTTAGCCCTTTCCTTCATATAAAAGCATTTTTACGCATCTGCAAACAGAGAGGACCCAGATCAGACGGCTCCTATAGGAGCCGTCTGATCAGGGTTTGCTCTGTTTGCGTGTAACACGATAAAGATCCGATTCTGCAGTTTTTGTCAAAGTAAAAATTCCCTTGAAAAGTTTACATTATAAAAATTCTGCTAATGAATATTCATTATGTCATTATCTCTTACATGACTACTGAACAGGGGAATGGTTAAATAGATTTTCTCAATATAAGGGACGTAACTCGTTAGACTGTTTACTGTTTTATGTAGGCAGTTGTTACTATTGAGATGTTTTCGGAAATCCCCACTAATGCCAGGTACTTTAATCAATTAATTTTATTGAAAATAACTTACTGTCTTTATACAAAACTAGACATTCATTTTAAAGTCAAGGATAAAATAAGATACAACATTGACAGGGGAAGTTTACAAACGGTGTAAATTTCAAATCAGCCGTTTCTTTACTCCGTTGCACCTGCTCTATGTCTACATAATAAGTCCAGATTATGTCAAGTCACGGCAATGTTCAAAGCAATATTTGACGATCAACAGCGAAATTTCAACATTCACCTTTAGTTCGGAACTGGTAAAAATTGCGATTATTCTGCAAGCAGTTTGGATTAGGATGAGATGAAGAGTAACCTTTTGTATTATCAGAATCCAAACTGTTTGACATTGGGATTGAACGTTTTGAAGAAAAAGAACAGATAACGTGTGTCGTTAACCTTTTGTACACAGGAAACAAATGAATCCGTCATTTTAACCCATTACTCCATAAATACACATTTCTACGACTTTGCAAACAGAGTAGACCTAGAAAGAAGAGTTCCTGTAGAAGTCTTTCTGTCAGGGTATGCGCTGGTTGCCATAAACCAATCACGTACTGCAATGTTTTATGATGGTTTGCATAGAGATACAGTATAACCTCTCTTAACCGGAATTCTACAAGATCATAATTTAGATACTTTTTGGCAGTTGACTGCTTAATGCAGGGTGAACGTCATGCAGAAAGCTCCTCTAGGAGCTTTCTGCATGACTTTCACCCTGCATTAAGCTGCCACCTGTCTCCAGGATCGATATTCATACTAAATTTAACGGCCGGTTAAGAGAGGTTTTACTGTATTATAATTCAGAATACAAAGGAAACATTATTGTTGGGATCAGCAAAAAGTGAAGAACCTGATCAGCCCTCTGACCTGTGTCTACGCTGTTGCATATGCCCTTTTAATCTTGAATAGACAATCAGAAGGCAAAAACAAATAGACTCAATAAGTATCGCGCCAGCAGTTAGTCTGGCATATTTACGTCGGGTCGGCGAATATTATGTAACTTTACGTATCAGCAAATATTTTCTCATGTTCCTGGATTTTTATACGATATAAGCCTATGTACACATTTATTTGGGGATTCATGCTTACTCATACATGCTTTTACTTTGTTGTTTGTATATAAAGTTGTAATCATTTCTCAAATATTACATTGATAACCATTGTTACATGGTAGTTGGAACACAAATGTGCGCTCACTACAAACTATTGAAATAAAATTTTATTCATCTGTATCGATGGCTTCTATTTGTGATTTGTTTCCGTTGTCGTTGTTTGGTAATGCTTAACCCCTTCCCTTGTGTTAGCGCATTTTCACGCATCTGCAAACAGAGTAGACCTAGATCAGACGACTCCTGGAACAGTTTGATCCGGTATATTACTTTTTAGCTCACCAGAGCACAAAGTGCTCATGGTGAGCTTTTGTGATCGCTTGATGTCCGTCGGCGTTCGTCGTTTGTCGTCCGTCGTTCGTCGTTTGTCGTTCGTCGTTCGTCGTCCGTCGTCAACAATTTGAACCTTTAAAAATCTTCTCCTCTGAATCTACCGGGTTCTCAGCTTTCATCTTTGGCACACATGGCATATTCAGGTCCTCTACAAAAGTTATATAAATTATGCCCATGGGGTCAAAATTGGCCCCGCCCCAGGGGTAGCCATTTTTCAATAGAAACATATAGTGAAAACTTTGAAATTCTTCTCATGAAACTGGAAGGTTCTCAGCTTTCATATTTGGCACATAACATCATGTTCCGGTTCTTAACAAAAGTTATATAAATTATGCCCCCGGGGGCAAAATTGGCCCCGCTCCATTAGCATTTTGACAGCATAATCCTCCTTCATTGACTTAAGATACTTCAGATGAGCTTTGGCAAGAGAGAGAAATAAAGAGAGAAAGAGAAAGAGGAGAGAAAGAGCGTTGGTATGTTACTTCAAGGCTTTACTGTCAAACCCTCATGCCAACACCTTGGAGCCTGTTTCGAATGGTTTTAGTTGAAACCCGAACCCTGTTGCATTCTGGAAGTCATTCTGGATGGCCGTGGCGTTCATGAAGAGATGACGTCGGGCTTGTACCACAATAAAACGGTCTTCTGCCTGCGTAGTAGCCCTTTGACGACCTCCCCCGTGTCTGTGAATAACACCACCACGCATTTGGAAGCGGTCCCATATCCTCGCTTCAACGCTATGTGAAACGCCAAGTTGAAGTGCCACGTGACGTTGTGACGCCCATGCTTCCAACCCCCTGTTTATTTCTTCCACTTTAAGACGTTGTCTTACAAGATAAGTAGCCATTTCAAACAACTTTCAAGATGAATGATTGAGCTACAAGTGTACATCTGAAGAATGTACACAAAGCATATGTCAAGGTGCACCCCACTTTTTCGTGGGTATTGTTTTTTCCCGTGCCAATTGGCAAGCCTTTATAGACAGAACCGGTAAGACAGGTTATTGTTTATGTAGAATAGACACACTAAAATAAGAAAATACAAGTCTCTTCGTGTGTAATCACAAAAACTTCAAATTACATTAACTTTAAAAAGTGATCCATATCCATATAGTATATATCAATTTGATGAATTCATGTTGTCACGATTTCAACAACATCATGAATTCACGATTTCGACTTCACGAGCTCAACTTCATGAATTCACAAGTTCGTGATGTCAACGATTCCAAGCTTCCACAATTTCACGAATCGTGTTCCCTTAGATGTGAGTCGCTACTTTTTGTTGAGTACAATTTCGGGGAAAATGGCTGACATATTTATATTTGTTTGAGTGCACATGTACCTACGCAATCAGTGTTTTATTTGTTCTTATTATATTAGTTGTACTAAGAAACGTTAAAACGTGAAGCTGAAATTGTGAATCCATGAAGATACAAATGCCTATTATCAAGAGATCAGTAAAAACGGATATAAACATATACAGTAAAACCCCGCTAATGCGACCACCTAAAAGAGGTATAATTCTGGGTGCTAAATGCAGGTGGTAGCTTAATGCAGGGAAAAAGTAATGCAGAAATCTCCTAGTGGAGCTTTCTGCATTACTTTTGCCCTGCATTAAGCAACCACCTGCTTATAAAGACACACATGTTTATTAATTAAGTGGTCGCATTAGCGGGGTTTTACTGTATAGTAAAAACTCTCTAAAGCGACCATTTAAGTAATAAAACATCAATGTCTTCCTAAGCAGGTGGTTGCTTAATACAGGACAAAAGTAATGTCACCCTTAGCACCTAGAATTAGACCTCATTTTGGCAGTCGCTTTAGCGGGGTTTCACTGTATTATTACTAAAGCAATCAGAGATGACCCTGATCAGACAGGAAATATATAGACTTGAGGTATTTTTAAAGAACAAATATGGGTTAAAATAACTAAGAAATGTAACAAATAATTATATGTTCTTATTGCGCATGGAGTTAATTACCTTACGTCATAAACACACCTTTGCAAATAGGCTGGGTCCTAGTAGTGGTTACCGTAGCATCCCTCCCCCTAGACTTTTTTTCATGGGTACCAAATTGTTCGTTGGGGTCCTTAGAACACATTTTGAGCATTCCCCCCAAAATAAGTTTGTCCCAGCTATGTTTTATTTAACGGTTTCCATGGTAACCCGAGGTAATTTTCGAAACTACCTTGGTTCAGAAAATGCGCCATAACTTTGTTTTTAGAAGCAATAGAAGGACAAAACAAGTACCAAAGTAAAGCAGAGACATATAGCTTGAATATGATATAGATTTTATTAATATTTATAAATGCGTTCTTATGAATATTAAAGAGGAAATAAAAAATGTGATTTTTAGAAAAAGGAGTTTGTTGTTTAGTCTGAGAGGCTTATTAATGCACAGAAATATTATTGAATTTAGATTTAAGTTGTTCGTTGGAGTCCTCAGAACACATTATGAGTATTTCCCCAAATAATTTTGTCCCATCTATGTTTTATTAAACGGTTTCCATGGTAACCTGAGGTAAATTCCGAAACATCCTTGGTTCAGAAAATGCGTAATAACTTTGCTTTTAGAGGTAATAGAAGGACAAAATAAGTACCAAAGTAAAGCAGAGACATATAGCTTGAATATGGTATATGATTTAATTAATATTCATAAATGTGTTCTTATGCATATTCATGAGAATGTAAAAAAACGCGTTTTTTAGAAAAAGGAGCTTGTTGTTTAGTCTGATAGGCTTATTAATGCACACAAATTATTAAATTCGGGTTTAAATTGTTTGTTTGGATCATCAGAACACATTTAGAGCATTCCTTTAAAGTAACTTTGTCCCATCTTTGTTTTATTGAATGGTTTCCATGGTAACGCGAGGAGGTAAATTTCGAAACATCATTGGTTCAGAAAATGCATAATAACTTTGCTTTTAGAGGCAATAGAAGGACAAAACAAAAACCAAAGTAAAGCAGAGACATATATCTTGATTATGATATATAATTTTATAATATTCATATATGATTGCTTATGCATATTAATGAGGAAGTATAAAAATCCGCTTTTTTAGAAAAATGAGTTTTTTGTTTAGTCTTAGAGGCATATTAATGCATAAAACTTATTGAATTCAGGTTAAAATTGTTCGTTGGGGTCATCAGTACACTTTTTGAGCATTCTCCCAAAATAATTGTGCACCAGCGATGTTTTATAAAACGGTTTCCGTGGTAACCCGAGGTAAATTTCGAAACTATCTTGATTAAGAAAATGCTTCATAACGTTGCTTTTAGAAACAATAGAAGGACAAAACAAGAACCAACGTAAAGTAGTGACATATGACTTGAATACGATATGTAATTCTATTAATACATATAATGCATTCTTATAATGCATTCTTGTGAATATTAATGGGGATGTAAAAGATGTGTTTTTAGTTTGACGAGTTTGTTTTTAGTCTGAGAGGCCTAATAATATACAAATAGTTATTGGATTCAGATTTAAATGTTTTAATATCAACATACAAATAAAGGAAAACATCTTTGGTTCATGTAATATTTCTAAAACATGTATATTTAAGCTAATTTGCATATAACGTGCGTAAATGAATAAGCAATTTAACATAAGCCCTATATTTTGTTTCGAGTGTACTATCTTTTCTATTATTTATTTTACGTAAAATACCAGAACAACAAACATTGACAAGAGCAGAGGGTCATTACTTTGGGTTCTTGAATATTAATGCATATTTATGAATATAAATGAGATGTAAAATAAACACACTTGAATGAGCTGTTCTTTTTATCTGATATTATTTTAGTTAACCAGGATAGAGCTTGATACTGACTGAAACAGCGATATTGATGTTCATGTATATAAATATGTAGATAATGAATATTATTTCAAAATCATGAATATTAATGAGAATGTAAACTGTTGTAGGAAAGTAAGTTTTTCTGTTATATTGCAATATACATGTATGTGAACAACACATTTCTTGTAAGAAATTACAGAAAAGGAATTGAGCCTCATGCATGTTTTATGAAGAATATTACTGTTATGGGTGTTTTGCAATGCAATAGAAAATATAAAGCATCTCGACTGTAATCATCAGCTTATGTTTACCCATAATAGCATTGCGTGACTTCTAACTTACTCGCGATGTCTTATGCATTTGCTTGATTATTTACTACAGCATGCCAGAACAACGCAGGGCTTCTTGCGAGCATTTCGCGACAGGCTGGACAACTCATTAAGTGTGTCTGGCCTGCTGCGGATGCTCCGCGTCAGCTCCCTGTCCAGTTTCATCCCTCTGGACAGGGGAGACGTCGGAGCTTGCTGCCCGACGGAAGAAGTATTCTTTTCTTTGGTCAGCGACTCCCTCGCAACAGACAAATCACTGTTCTCTAAAGCTCAGAAGAAGCCTGCTTCTTCTTTAAAATCTCTTTCGTCAACAGCCCCTGTGGTGCAGTTGATTCCCCAGTTGTTAGTTGCAGATCGGCACCCAACTGCTCGCCCGGGCGCAGGTTCCCCGTTTACCACTTGAATGGTACCCTTTGTTCTGGTCCCAGGTACTTTTGTTGCCAGGTCTCCCGGTCCGCTTGTTGTGTGAAGAGTTTTGCCTGGTCCCGCTGAATCTAGGCCCAGTTATCCGTCACCGGTCCCCGGTGTCCTGACGTTAGTGCTTCCATTTCATGACATCACCAGCAGATCGGTCTACCGAGCCCCCCCCCACCCCCCAAAGATGTCACTGTGTATTCTTTGGCCCTGTGTCCTAAGTTTGCTCTCCAACGGTCCTCCGGTGGCCCGGTCTGGTCCTTTGGACCAGGATACCGAAGTGAACCGGTAAATCTACCAGTCCAATCTTTTCTACAGGGCATTCTGTCTCTACACCGCATTACATTGGTGAAAGTCAACAGGAAGCTGCTCTGGCTAAGTCTAGACGTTCTTGGTCGTCTAGACCCTGCAATTACCCTTCATCTTCCGAGTACACCTCGGACTCCACAGCCCCCATCCCATCCACCCCGTAGGAGGCGTAAAAACCTTCTTATTCTTCTAATGGGAACTGGCACTCGCACCGCTCTCATCGCAGATCGAGGTCTTACCATTACTTTTCTCTGCCTCCTCAGATTCGCCGGCTGGTCGCTCTCGATAGCCGACACTCATTCTGGGAACCAGCAAGCTTCACCGAGAGGGAGAATAGCTCTCACGTGAACCCACAGTCCACACTTCTATGTCTGTGGCGGGTCCCACTCTTCCCGGTAGCTGCCATCCATGGTGTTCACCAGGGCGGATTCTGAGGGAGAGCAGGAAGACACTTTGTTCATTATGGCTCCAAGTGATGGTCCTATTTTTTAAGGGAATCAGACCTTGTGGAAGCCTCTCACTCAGATTTAGATGGGACTTAGTCCTCTTTTTCTTTAGATGATTCTGAACATCAATATTTTCTATTGAGAATGCGTGTGAAGATTGTTTTAGAATCATCCCACCCTCTGTCTGCCTTAGACCCCCGGATCCTATTCACAGGGGTCCTCTATCCTCTTCCGTGCTAGTGTCAGTCGAAAAAGTGGACCTCCCTAACCTAATTAAGTCTAGGGAGTCTCTTTCTCCTTCCACGGGACTTCTTTCCCGTTTGCCTGACCTGGACGAAGATTTTTGTGCCAGCCCGGCAACTGGATGAATCATGTCCGCTAAACTCTTACGGACAAGGGTTCCCTGGGTATCTCTTAGGCCTCCGGTTTCAAATGAAAATCGACCTGGGATGTTTTATCAGATCACCTCACTTGATTCCGACAGCCCAGGGGCGGGCATTATGCCCCCCTCTCTCTCTCTCTCTCTCTCTCTCTCTCTCTCTCTCTCTCTCTCTCTCTCTCTCTCTCTCTCTCATTCATTCACTTCTTTAGCACCGGCAGTTGCATCCAACAGATGGGATTCGCTTCAAACATTGACGTATTATCATTGACGTACGTATTATTATCGATATTTAAGACAGGTGACAGCTTAATGCATGGTGAAAGTCATGCAGAAAGCTCCTGGTGCAGCTTTCTGCATGACTTTCATCATGCATTAAGAAGTCACATGCCTAAAAGGGTCTTAATGCTTCTATAAAGAAAATTCGAATAATCGAGATTTAACCGTATACTCAAAATAATACTAAATAGAATGCTCATAGAAAATTGCTTATTCATATACGTACATTATGTGCAAATAAGCTGAAATACGCATGCTTTATAGAAATATTACTTGAAACAAAGATGGTTTATTTTCCTTCACATGAAAACATTCAAACATGAATTCAATAACTCTTGTTTATTAATAGGCATCTCAGACTAAACAATACACTCCTTTTTTCTAAACAAAAATCGGATTGTTTTACTTCCTCATTAATATTCATAAGAATACATTTATGAAAATTAGTTAAATTACATATCATATTCAAGTTATATGTCTTTGCTTCATTCATGTTCTTGTTTTGTCCTTCTTTCGCCTCTAAAAGCAAAGTTCTGACGCATTTGTCTAACCATGCATGTTTCGAAATTTACCTCGGGTTACCATGGAAACCGTTAAAAACATAGCTTGGACACAATTATTTTGGGAAATGCTCAAGTGGTGTTCTGCGGACCACAACGACCAATTTAAACCTGAATTCAATAATTTTTGTGCATTAATAGGCCTATAAGACTAAACAAAAATCTCATTTTTCTAAAAAAGCGGATTTTTATACTTCCTCATTAATATTCATAAGCAATCATGTATGAATATTATTAAAATTATATATCATAATCAAGATATATGTCTCTGCTTTATTTTGGTTTTTGTTTTGTCCTTCTATTGCCTCTAAAAGCTAAGTTATTATGCATTTTCTGAACCACTGATGTTTCATAATTTACCTCCTCGCGTTACCATGGAAACCGTTCAAAAAACATAGATGGGACAAAATTACTTTGGGGGAATGCTCTAAATGTGTTCTGATGATCCAAACAAACAATTTAAACCCGAATTTAATAATGTGTGTGCATCAATAAGCCTATCAGACTAAACAACGAGCTCCTTTTTCTAAAAAACTCATTTTTTTACATTCTCATGAATATGCATAAGAACGCATTTATGAATATTAATTAAATCATATACCATATTCAAGCTATATGTCTCTGCTTTACTTTGGTTTTTGTTTTGTCCTTCTATTACCTCTTAAAGCAAAGTTATTACGCATTTTCTGAACCAAGGATGTTTCGGAATTTACCTCGGGTTACCATGGAAACCGTTTAATAAAACATAGATGGGACAAAATTATTTGGGGAAATACTCAAAATGTGTTCTGAGGACTCCAACGAACAACTTAAACCTAAATTCAATAATTTCTGTGCATTAATAAGCCTCTCAGACTTAACAACAAACTCCTTTTTTCTAAAAAAAATCACATTTTTTACTTCCTCATTAATATTCATAAGAATGCATTTATGAATATTAATAAAATCATATATCATATTCAAGCTATATGTCTCTGCTTTACTTTGGTACTTGTTTTGTCCTTCTATTGCTTCTTAAAACAAAGTTATGGCGCATTTTCTGAACCAAGGTAGTTTCGAAAATTACCTCGGGTTACCATGGAAACCGTTAAATAAAACATAGCTGGGACAAACTTATTTGGGGGGGCATGCTCAAAATGTGTTCTAAGGACCCCAACGAACAATTTGGTACCCATGAAAAAAAGTCTAGGGGGGGGGGGGATGCTACGGTAACCACTACTAGGACCCAGCCTAATATGATTGCATACAGTTTGCAAACATTATTAGTTATACAGTTCTTTCCCAGGGTACATGACGATTTATTCCCGGCTGAGGAAAATCATGTTGCCCGAGCCATTAGGCGAGGTTTACATGATTTTACCAGCCGGGAATAAATCGTCATGTACCATGGGAAAGAACTGTATAACGAATTTATTATACTGCAAAGTTTTACGTTTCGGATAATTTATATAAATCCATTTTGGCATGTTGAATCACTAAACACGCTAATTCCCCAAAAAGCGCCCCAATACATTAATTCTACCCGAAGGTATCCGAAGTGGTATGTATTGTATTTCATCGGCGTTCGTGTTATTATAGATGGCTGGACGATATAATAACTCCTCTGAAAACTGTTTTATTGGTCATTTCAAACAATGATGTTTTTTAATTCATTTCTGCATTTTTTTCTTTACGTATTAATAGTTGTCTATTATGAATTTTGCTATTGTGTAGCCGAGTCGAGAAGTCGGTCTTTTGGTTTCTGATCATAATATGTGGGGCCTGCCACGGGGCATGTCTATGTACCGTCATCTCACAGGGTACATGTACATGGCTTGTTAACCAATCAGAAGTGAGGATTTTACTTTGCAGTATAATAATCAGTGGTATTATACAGTAAAATCCATCTAAACCGGACGTTAAAGTTAGTATAAATATCGGTCTTTGGGACAGGTAGCAGCTAAATGCAGGGTGAAAATCATGCACAAAGCTCCTGTAGGAACTTTCTGTATGACTTTCACCCTGCAATAAGCATCCACCTGCCTCAAAGTATGTAAATTCTTCTCTACTAGAATTTAGAGAGATTTGACTGTATTCACTAACCTCTACCCCACTGTGTAATAATTTGGAACAGGCTAAATTTTGACAAATACCGATTTAATCAAGCTTATGAGAAGCAAACGACCGAGTTAAAAACAACTTTTGAGAAACTGGTGACAATGTGTCAAACAACTTTTGGGCAGTCTTGAATAGCGGTACATGTATAAGGTTGACCCTTTAATGCGGGAAACGAGTGTAAACAGTGTAGGCACGGATCGGAAAGTTTCTCCAGGGTATGTACTGTGTTATTTTTAAATATAGAATTCACTTTTAAGACTCTGATACTGAATGGATTCTATCATTGAGCAGTGAGGAGCTATTCCACTCTCATTATTCAGTGACGTACCTGAAATGAAGAAAGCAGCTTTCCGTCCGACGTTCAAGCCGAATTAAGCTACCATTTGTCTCAAATACCGGTTTTGATACTACTTCTTACGTCAAGTTTAGGGGTTTAGGTCAGATTTAGGGGATTTTACTGACTTGAGTGAGGGGTGGGAATGTTTATATAGACGCATGCAGTAGTTGCCAACAGGAAGTAAATACGAAATGTGTAATACAATATGTAGCAGTGATAAATCTTTGTTCACATAAGCCCTGGTGGGCTTTTATTCCGACATGGACGAATTTGTTAATACATTTGTAAACAGTTAAGACCCAGATCTACCATTAAGTACCACAAAGTTTAAGTGTTAAGTGGTTGTTTAAACATACACAAAATAATTGTTTAAAGAAAAAAATTATATGTGTCTTTGTGAACCTTTTGACAAGATGACTAATTAATCCTCTCGGCGCCAAATTTGTTAAATGATACAGTAAAATAAGGAAATGAGATAAATAAATGCAAATGTCAAAATAATAAAGAAAATATATAGAACTAGAGATCGAGACAAATAGTGCAGTCCCTGATCAGACGCCGCCTTGAAAAGGCGGCGTCTGATCTGGGACTGCACTATTTGTCGTGGTGGATTTACACGACCGTGGCGGTGAAAGGGTTAATGTGTGCGTGTCATATGACAGTTAATCATAGAGGGCCGGTCAATAAGATTGATGGTTTGCGTTCGTCTTTTCTCCATGAATAATCATCATTTGTTCAATAGTTCTTGAATGAAGTATTGTAATGGTACTTCAAACATAGAGTTTTCATGGCACCCAATGTATAATTGGATAAAAAACCGATTTAGGCAAACAGGGTAGACCCAGGGTCTAGTATGTTTACACATTTGTAAACACAGATTAACCCCTATAACGGGATCAATCGATGAATAAACATGAACCTTTTTTAAAAGTAGGTGGTTGCTTAATGTAGTATGGAAGTGATAAAAGTAAATATATAAGTCATGCAGAAAACACCACATGCAAATAAGCTGAAAACACACAGTTGCCCGAACAATACCATGACAATTAGAACAGCAAATGGTTGTGCTTATCAACCAACAAAGAGAGAGAAACAAAGTACTGTAAAACCTCGCTAATGCGACCATCAAAAATGGACATAATTCTGGGTGGCAGAGGCAGGTGGTAGCTTAATGCAGGGCGAAAGTTATGCAGAAAGCTCCTATTCGTTCTACATTAAGCAACCACCTGCTTAAAAAGGCATAAATGTTTATTCATTAAGTGGTTGCATTATAGGGGTTCTACTGTAATGTAAATCCTTCCACCAGATGGAAACGAAATCTAGTCGGCCTAAATGGAGCGAGACATTGATTTTAATTAATCATTACCCCAATCATTACCCCGCTCTAAAACAATGTCTGTTCCAATTTGGATCTGGGTCAATTGTGACTACTTCCGATTTTGAAAAACTCTTTGATCCTGATCAGCATGGATCCTGATAACATGGGTCCTGATGACCATGGAATCTGATGAAACGCCCAGCTACAAGCCGTTTGCAAATGCGAGCCCGGTCGCTAACAGTTAAATTAGGCATCAGCAGACTCTGTCTCATGCACAACAATCGCACTATCCAAGCTAATTACATCGTGTCTAACAGCGGTCAAAGAACATTGGCCGCGTTACTGCGATAAAGCTTATGAGAATTCAGGAATTAACCTTTTTTGGTCTATAAAAAAATCCAATGAGGTTTTAACTAAATTAAAAATCAAGCAACACCAAGCTAACACTATAAGCACATATGATTTTTCTACACTTTATACCACATCACCACACGATCTAATAAAGATCAAACTTACAAATCTTATAAATAAAACATTTGCTAGAGAAAAAGTATCATTTATTGCCTGTAATTCTAGACATGCATTCTTTACCAATGACAATACAAATAAATATACCTCGTGGACATGTTTAGATCTTTGTGACGCAATTACGTTTCTGTTAGACAATAAA
This sequence comes from Azorinus chamasolen, assembly GCA_963576725.1. Taxonomy (NCBI): domain Eukaryota; kingdom Metazoa; phylum Mollusca; class Bivalvia; order Cardiida; family Solecurtidae; genus Azorinus; species Azorinus chamasolen. The sequence continues at coordinate 109,107,799 of OY755235.1, read as the reverse complement.
TGTGTTCGTTTTGGTAATTCTGTATATCGCCAGGTCATTGGTATTCCCATGGGAACCAACTGTGCTCCTTTAATTGCAGACTTTTTTTGTATTGTTATTAACGGGATTCTATGCTTAACTTTAAGACCGATTCACAGGCGGATGTCATCAATGCTTTTAACAATACAGCACGTTATTTAGACGACATATTTAATATTGATAACCCATACTTTGATTCTATGATAACCTCAATTTACCCTAGAGAGCTCAAGCTTAATAAAGCAAATAATTCTGACATATCTGCAGCCTTTTTAGATTTAAATTTATCTATAAACAATGGAACAATTTCTTCTGGAATTAATGACAAAAGGGATGACTTTAATTTTAAAATAGTTAACTATCCTCATTTGGATGGGGATGTTCCCCGTGCTACATGTTACGGTGTATACATTTCTCAGTTTATTCGTTTTGCTAGAGCTTGTTCTTTTGTTGATGATTTTAACAATCGTAACCTTATTATCACTGAAAAACTACTAAACCAGGGCTACAGATATGACAAACTTCGTAAAACATTTTCAAAATTTTACCACCGTAATGTTCAACTCATCAGCAAATACAATTGTAATTTACGTACTTTTCTAAAGTTAGGTATTTCACATCCGGAGTTTTACGGTGATGTCATTTACAAACTTCGAAAAATTATTGGACACGCATATTTTGATACTTTGCTTGTCAATGGTATAAAACAATTTATTAAAAAGGGATATGACCCCTCTATATTGCAGCACACTACATGCTTGGTGATCGACCCCTTTACAGTTGGTCATTATGCTTTCCTCATTGTTTGTGCGACGACGGAAAAGACTTAATACTCTATGAAGATTTCCTCTTAAACCCGTTTACGGAGGGAGGAAATTAGATATTTGTATTTTGCCAGTTCTGTCGTACCCCAAATGACTTCTCCACAGCTGCTCTGACCTCTGAATAGTCAACGAGTACATGTCTACGATGTCAAGTTTATTCTATTTCAAACAAAACAGTTGTACATACTTAATATCCACTAGTATTTGTATCTTCTTGCGATTTATTTTTTATAAAATGTCGGTGTAGAATTGTTTCATATAGTTTTCCCGTACTTTTAAATTATGACGTCATTTAAATGATGACGTCGCTTGTTTACCTCTAACGTTTATTTTAAAGTAATTTCATTTTGACAGACATCGTTATTCATGTTGTGAAGTTGTCTGGAGGGAGGATTTTATTTACATTTTGACTTTGGTGAAAGTGGGATAAGGACGAGGTTGGATACCCTCAAAGAGGAAGTCCCTACAATGATCGCATATTTTCAATAGTATCATAAAACTTGGTATTTGTTATGCTCTATCATTATTATGAAGGTTCCTAATTTGAACTTATATCGAAAAATGCCCCTGTAATACAAATAAACCGATTTCATCAATACTGATAATTTTTGTTCTACAACACAATATTATCGGCCTTTTCCGTTAAATTCTTCCGCGTTTTGCCGATGATCACCCGATCCCTCCATTGTTTACGTAATAGCCTTCTCGGAAGTGGTCGGAGAATCGCGAATAGGGCGAACAGTTACGAAACTAAAACTCAACCCGAATAAAACTGAAACATCGGGGAGTAAAACCGGGATCGGAGATATCAAACACATGGATGTTTTGTCATTATAAACGGTAATTGGATAGGGCTTTTTGCGATATACTACTTTTCAGCATATAAACAAATGAGTTTTGTACATTTTAAGTGTTTATGAAACGCGTCAAATGTAGGGACATCCCCTTTAAACCAGGTTTAAGTCCCCCAGTAGCTTATTTCAGTTACTGACCGTTCCAAGGCGGTACTCCTGCTTTCAGCCTACGGTCAATTTTGTTATTTAATATGCTTAATGTTTAATGTTTTTCGTCTTGATATGCGTCCTGTTATGTTTTATCTTGTGGCTATACCGTTTCTTGTTTGATGGTGTTTGGTGCGGTCTCATTTCGTGTGTCGCTCTCCCTGCTTGACTTTTTTTCCATATTGTATTATTTAAGCTCGGATATAATTTCCTTGTCCAGGAGCTGTCTCATCTGGGTCTTCATTATTTACAGATAGGTATATTGACGTGAATAGCAAGCGAATGGTTAAAATAAATATACATACATTGTGTACTAATGCTAGTTTTACTTTCCTTTATACGCCTTTCAGAATGAGTAGACCAAGAGTTAGACGACTCATGTATGCTCATAACATTATAACAAATATGTCTTTAATTTACAATTCATAACAATACCAAATAATTGTGAATATATGCCGTTATAAAAATAAATAGCTAATACATATTCATGATGTCAGAATTTATTACATGAATATTAAACAGGGGAAGGATTAAACTCATTGTTCACTGCTCTCCATCTTATAGTGGATAACAGGCAGGTTAAGTTTCTTTTTGGTTATTTCTAAATGAACACTTGTTTAACAGAGGTCCAGATAAGACGCGTAAATTAAAACATATTCAATATCAACTCCTTCATTTCTCCACCAAACCAAATGTCGTAACCAATCTTTAGAATCGTCTCAAGACGATTCTAAAAATGGTCACATCACGGGGTTGGGTGAAGAAATGACTATTTTTGTACGCATATGTATCTGATGCTCTGGGTGTTTAGATGTGATCACAGAAATCGACTTCTATGAACCTTGCATGTGTGTGTCCATTATTATGTTCATATATACAGTATCTGCTGAATCCCTTTGGTGGTTTTATAAGTCCACCCCGAAAAGGCGTGTAATGAAAGACAAACGATGTTCGAAAATAGAACTATGGTTAACCCTTTACCTCATAGATAGCCATTTAACACAATTTGCAAACAGGACAGACCCTATAGAAGCCGTCTCATCAGGGTATGTTCCGTTTGCTTATGGGACGATATAGATCCTATTCCTGTTTCTGTAATGGTCAAACGTGTTCATAAGCCATAGTAAAATCATCTAGGACAATTATACATGAGATAATGCGTTAACCCTTTCGCTGTCAATGCCGGATCTGTGATTACCTATGCAAACAGTTTGGATCCAGATGAAACGCCGAGTAACTCGGCGTCTCATCAGGATCCAAACTGTCTGTTACTGTTACTAAGTTTTTAAAACAAAAATGAATAACATAAAAAATGAAAATTTGTAGCAGACGACAAAGTTAGCAGACGACAGAACTTGGCAGCGAAAGGATTAAAACCACTTGATATATATATATATGTATCGCATGCGCATGCGCTATTTACAACTTGAAATTGTACACTGCACCTCATGCCATTCAACCATTTCACATGTATGGAATTCCATTTCCATAGTGTTTTTTTTTCTCTCGGTTGATACAAATTATACATGAACTGATTAAATGTTTAACCACTTATTTCATAAATACTCATTTTAACGCCTTTGCAAGCAGAATAGACCCAAGTCAAACAGCTCATTCATAGTTTGTGTAGGTGAGTTGGGTCTTACGACACTGCGACTCTGAATAGGTCATAAAGCGCCGACGAATACCTGTGAAAACAATTTTGATCTAGATTAGATACAGGCCGTTTGATGTTATGGTTATTTGTTTTTAGGAAAACTTCGGAAAGACATCTATGAAAATGAGTAGACGATACATTTCGCAGACGACAATATTTGGCAGTGTGGAAACATTTTCATAGACCCTCATTCAATTAGCTAGTTGTATTTGGCCATGCGCAAAAAAAGAAAATGCATACGTAGAATCATTACCGAATCGATCGCACTATCAATTATAGAGAAATCGTTTATTGGCCATATACAATATTGTTCATTCACACGGTAAATGTTTTATAGTTTTTTCATTTCATTCTGCAAATATATGACTTTTGGTAATCTTTTAATTTAAAATAGCCTTAAACTGTCCCATATTTCTCTTTTCATCTGCTCTTTTTATATATTCACAGAGGTACAGATAATATGCGTAAAATATAACATTTTAAAAATTAACTCCTTTCTTTCTCAACCAAGCCCTATGATGTGACCACCCTTTAGAATTGTCTCTTCGAGACAATTCTAAAGAATGGTCACAACTTAGGGTTTGGGGGGGGGGGGGGATGAGGACTTTAGTATCTGAGTACGTACAATTATCTGTTGCTCAGGCTGTCTGCTGAACAATGTCTTATCTTGTTTCACAATTGCATTTTGATCAAAATTATGTACTATTTGTTCTTATGTCAGCCCTTTCTATCAAATAATAAAGGTTTTGTCACTGCTTATTCCTGTTCACCTCACGTGACCTTTCAATATCCATTGTAATGCAAATTTCAACTTTCTAATTTACATTAAGAAATTATCGTCACATTGTATCGTTGAAGCTTGATATTTCGATAATGTTAATGCATGGCTTTCATTGAATAATCTTTAAAAAGATCCATACTTAAATTAATTTCATTGTTGACAGTTTCGCTTTCAAATTAACCCCATTATCAACATCATTCTATCAGCCAATCAGGTCGCCTGTTGTAAACATAATATGCACTTTTGTTCAAAACCGGAAGTGTGCGGTAAACTACCAATAAATAGGGAATATTGTTTAATTATATAAAAACCGCTTAATTTCAGTATGAAACTGTGAATATATAGTAGAACTTGTGCAAGAAAGGGGGTAAGTCATAAATCTTCATTCAAATTCTGAACAACGCTATGATGATTTAAATGACAAGGTGGTGGTTGTGGTGGTGGTGTGGGGGCGCATGCATGCGTACGTGTGTGTGAAAGAGAGAATGATGGAGGGATGGGGAGAATGGTGGATAATGATGGAGGGATGGAGAGAATGGTGGATTGAGGGAGGGAGTGGGTATCAGTTCTACTGCAGGGCAAATACTGTATGATCAGCATCCTGTGAGCGAATTAACTATCCACATGCTATTAGCGTATCAGGAGCTGTCTCATATGGGTCTGCACTATATACGGTTATACTTCAGCGGCTGCAATTGATGCAACTTTAGAATGGTTCAGCTAATAAATATTCCTAGTGGAACATTCTGCATGGCTGCAGTTGTAAACAATCAGAGCCTCTGAGAGATTTGTGATTTGGAAAGAACAGAAAACTTGTTATTCTTGACATTTAGAAGGGAAAAATAAAACAAAAGCGAGTCACGATATGAGACAAATGCTTCTATAAACTGTATATAATTAGTATGCTAAATAAACAGTAAGGAACCGATATAAACCTTAAGAATTTGTCTCGTGTATGCTAATCTGGGTCAAGCTTTTGATTGGTTAGATTTGAGTTCTCAAGCTTTTGGTTGGTCAGATTTGAGCCAAAGGCTCAAATCTGACCAATCAAAAATTTGAGAACGAACAAAAAGTTTTGTAAGCATGGATACTGAAGAAATGTAGTTCAATGTCTTTCTGACGTCATTCTTAATTCCTAGTCGCAATGGACAGTTCTTTTAATAGCCTGAGTTGGGGTCACAAAGAATGATATTCATTTTAAGGTGTCTACTTTACAACAAAAGACCAGTGCAATACATATACAGTTGAACTTCGATATTTCGAACACGGTTAACTCGAACACTGGATAACTCGAAGTAATTTCGGTCCTTCGAAAATTAACACTACGCATATTTAGAGACAAAAGTGACAGGTTAATACAGGTAAAGTGACACGTACTATGGTTTGTTGAATAGGTATTAGCTTATTAAGCATATTTAATTTGGATCTGGTGAAATTTTGACTACTTCCGATTCGATTAAGACTTTGGCAAACAGTTTGGATTCAGAACGTTTTGCACGATAATATAAACTGATAATATACACTTATTATATACACTGATAATATACACTGATAATATACAGTTATACACTTATTATATACACTGATAATATACACTTATGATATACACTGATAATATACACTTATTATATACACTGATAATATACACTGATAATATACACTTATTATATACACTGATAATATACACTTATTATATACACTGATAATATACACTGATAATATACACTGATTATATACACTGATAATATACACTTATGATATACACTGATAATATACACTTATAATATACACTGATAATGTACACTTATAATATACACTGATAATATACACTGATCATATACACTGATACCATCTTTACAATGTTTTACAAGTTAAATATAGTTTTATAGTACAGCATCTCTATTGTGTAAACATCTAATTAATTTTTAAATGGGCTATTCCAAAATTCAAACAGGTCAAGCTTAAAGTGAATTTCAGGGTTTTTTTTCGAAATAAGGATGTAACATGACAAACAGTGCAGACGTTGATGAAAGGACTCTTCTAGGAACCCATCTCCTATGGGACTACACTGTTTCCAAAGGGCATTAGTGACCCGTATATCGCACAGTAAGGGTTAATACTAGATGGATAACTCTTTCGATGCCAATGTCACATATCTGACAACATACGCAGACAGTCTGGACCCAGATGAGACGCCATGTAACTGGGAAACTCCTCATCTGGGTCCAAACTGTTACTGTAGTAATGCGTTTTAAGAATATTTAAGACTTGGGAGATAATTAAATAAATGAGTATGTTAGTAGACGACCATATTAATACAACCGAGTCTGCAATTTTCTCTTTTTGTGTTGCAAATTTTGCTTTCGGGGAATCACCACCCTTCAGAATTTATAATCTTCACCACAGCAGGTGTTAAGTGCTTGTATGGCGGCCGTAAAAAGTCGTCCCGTACTTCATTCTCAGTGTTGTTATACCTTCTGATCTTTCGAGATCATGAATTTCAGTACTTCTTGTTCTGAAAATTGAATACCGCTTAAGCCGGTGCTAGGGGGCGTGAGCTGTGTTGCACTTTCAATTACTGTTCATGAACAGACTCAATAAAATCGAGTCTGCAATTTTCTCTTTTTGTGTTGCAATTTTTGCTTTCGGGGGATCACCACCCTTCAGAATTTATTTACTGTAACAAGCAGTACTCTAGTCCTGTGTCATGCGGGAAACGAGCATGAATGAAAATATTTATAAACATATTCTATACATCAAAGATGTCATCATTAGGTCATTTTCCTGGTCTGCTCTGTTTACAAATCTGACTATACAGTTTCAATAAATACCAAAATAAAATCCTTTGTGCATTTACCATTATAGACAAATCAGCTCATAAATATTCATGAAGTCATTATTTTTTACATAAATATTCCAAGGAAAAGGGATTCAGAATTTATAATCTTCATAACAGCAGGTGTTAAGTGCTTGTGTGGCGGCCGATAAACGTCGCTCCGTACTTCATTCTCAGTGTTGTTATACCCTCTGATCCTTTGAGATCATAAATTTCAGTACTTCTTGTTCTGAAAATTGAATACCGCTCTTTCAATTACTGCTTATGAACAGACTCAATAAAACCGAGTCTGCATTTTTTTTCTTTTTGTGTTGCAATTTTTGTTTTCGGTGGATCACCACTCTTCAGAATTTATAATCTTCACACCAGCAGGTGTAAAGTGCTTGTGTGGCGGCCGTTAAACGTCGCCCCGTACTTCATTCTCAGTGTTGTTATACCTTCTGATCCTTCGAGATCATGAATTTCAGTATTTCTTGTTCTGAAAATTGAATACCGCTTAAGCCGGTGCTAGGGGGCGTGAGCCGTGTTGCACTTTCAATTACTGCTCATGAACAGACTCAATACAACCGAGTCTGCAATTTTCTCTTTTTGTATTGCAAATTTTGCTTTCGGGGGATCACCACCGTTCATAATTTATAATCTTCACAACAGCAGGTGTTAAGTGCTTGTGTGGCGGCCGTAAAACGTCGCCCCGTACTTCATTCTCAGTGTTGTTATACCTTCTGATCCTTCGAGATCATGAATTTCAATACTTCTTGTTCTGAAAATTGAATACCCCTTACGCCGGTGCTAGGGGGTGTGAGCATTGTTGCACTTTCAATTACTGCTCATGAACAGACTCAATACAACCGAGTCTGCAATTTTCTCTTTTTATGTTGCAATTTTTGCTTTCGGGTGATCATCACCCTTCCGATTTTTTAATCCTACGATATCCCTATAAAATATAGTTATAATTATTTGTAAAAATACTACAACTGTGTTCAGGTGCATGGTGATTTCGAATGGATATTATATTTGCACAGTCAAACAAGACGATTTGTATGCGAACCAAACTTCTGTTGCAAAGTGATTCATCATTGTATATTTTATAGAGTGTTTTTGGTGTTTTGTTTTTAGGCTGTTTACTATGACATAAACTTCCAAACATTAAAACAAGCCATGGATAGGGATGATTGGCGGTTTTCCGGTTTTGTGTCCGAGACGCTGAATTGTTTAGGTTATAAGCCATTCTTTACAAAGGAAAGACGTCAGTTGTGGGAGGATAACGTGAACAAAAAATTCCTTAAGGTAATGTACGACTCTTTTCAGTGTAAACTTATAGTCGTCGGCAGTAAAGGTGAAGGAACATCCGTGCCATATCAGAATGACATAGACGTGATGATGGTTTATACAAATATAATTGCCGCTGAAGATACAGATGAGTACAGAAATGCTGAAAAGACACTGTTTAAACTTGATAGGGAGCTAACACCACCAGGTTACACAAAATTAAAACTTGTTCGACGAGGAGACTTACTTGGTAATCAAATAAATATACCAGGAGCGGCGTACATTAAGACTTACTCTGGAACATATCTGTCCAGTGAAATTATTGTGTCATCTTTAAATCAGTATTCTCGTCATTCCACTCCAAGACGAGGCCCTTCATGTCCGGCCTTCATATACCCTATATCAGTTGACACTGTTCAGGCAATTCCGTGCCAATGTCCACCAATCATGTCTGTCTGGTTAGCGAGGCATCGGAAACAAGACTGGCCTTCTCAAGAGACGGTTCACAAGATAATCTCGCTTGATGCTCATGTCGTTCCTGTTGGTTTCAAACAAAGTCCTGACCAGTCATTGGAATGGAGAATTTGCTACACTTTGACAGAGCTTGCCCTGGTGCACAGTTTTAACGATGCCCAGACCAAGGTTTACATACTGCTGAAACTCATGGCAAAATACGTGCTAAAACCAGTGAGCGGTGCGATGACCTCGTATGTTATGAAAAATTTAATGTTCTGGTTGGCTGAGTGGACGCCTCTACGTTCATTTTGTCGAACATCACTGATAGACAGATTAGTCCAGGCTTTTAACATACTTCGTAAATTCATTAAAGTAAACTTTCTGCCAAATTACATGATTTCTGGGAGAAATCTGCTCGCAGGAAAGTTCGATGCTGGACAAAGGAGACAGTTGTTGTCTCTTCTAGACGAATTGATTGCTGATGGTGGGTGCATGCTTTTCAGGTGTAAAATTCTTCGTCTCGGAATGGTGAAAATGTACAAAACACCAGAACGAGCTCGAGAAGACGGAGAAAAGAGAGATACAGTGGAGAGAATTGTGCTTTTAATATCAGTCATGGTGGACATTGATTCTTTAGTGGAATGGACAACTTTTTTAGAAGGTATTGATAGACGGGAATTGTTTGGTACAGACTTGGAATTTAACATGCTCACATCAGAAACGAATACGGAGATGATTAATGAAACAATGCATGCGTTGCTTAAACATCTCGATTTAGACGAACACATATTTGACTTTGGCCCGGATGGTGCACTACTGTTTGTGAAGCAATTACTGAATATTTTGTCCTAATTGAGCTGCAATACGAAACAAGTCTGGGCACTAATGAGTGCTTCATGTGATACTGCAGAGACACCGGGATTAGTGAAAGGGCACTCAGAACTGAATCTAATTAAAACATTTTGCTATTTCTGCGCTAAACCCTATATTGTTGTAGCTGATTACAGAAAGAATTGGTTTGGCTATAAAGTAAGAAATTTAAAAATATTAGTGTTGCATACAGGCTCTTCAAGGAATATATTACCATGAGCATTAGTGAACAGTTATCATAATGTGTGTAGCTCATATAATGTAGATTGAATTCTATGTCTTAACTGAACCAGCCGCTGAATGTGGTCTTATGTCGTCAATATTTGAATGGATTTTCAAGTTTTTTTATTTAGAACTAGCAACTTTTTGCTATTTTTAAATTGTATACATTGTACCGGAGTTTGAATGTATTATTATTTATTATATACCTACCAATGATCTGCCCGAAATATTGCCGTATTTTATCGTAAAAATACAGCTTGACGGATTGAAAATTCCGTATTACCCATGTACCGTGTGTAATCGGAAAACGCAAGTACCGGAACTACTTTTTCATGCCATGATGGTTAATTATAGTATGTAATCTGGATTTCCGGGTTCTAATTATAGCATTATACGTCAAATGTTTCGTCATTGCAATAATGACGTCATCTTCACTGGCAAATAGATTGCTTGATGTGTTGCTTAAAAGGTATTCAGTTTGAAGCAGGTCAATAGTTACACATCATACTATGGGTAACAGGTATATTACTTTTATTCAAAAGAAAATGATTTATCAAGAAAATCCACCGTCTGAAGCAAAATGTCAGTCCTGCAGCATCTGAAGATTTTTACAGTGACATATCCGGCCAATATGTACAACGCTTGATCAGTGCCCTGAAAAGAAATAACATTCAAGGCATTACCAGAACACCAATATTGTGTTGTGTGCAATATCATGATAATATTGCATACATAGTGACTTCAAAGACCTATAATAAAATGTGTTATCATAGGTCTTTGGGGACTTATATTATCAACACCTCTCACAGCCTGTGTTCCATCCATCAATGCGCTCTCTCTATAATCTCTCTCTATAATCTCTCTCTCTCTCTCTCTCTCTCTCTCTCTCTTGTCACTTGACGGTAGATCTACTGTATCCCACTAGGCTTATGAAATGCACACTTTATTTGGGTACGAAAGTGTTTTTTATTTAATGGATGTATATATGAATAGATAGACGGATGGATAGATTAGTTAGATAGATTATATCGATAGTTTGGTTTTGGTTTTTATCGGATTAACAGTATTTCATCATAATTATCTCGACGTCCAGCTAATTACAGGTGGAGGAAGACGCAAGAGGTTCTTTTGTGCACGGAACAAATTGCATTGTTTCGTGCACAGAAGAACATCCAAGTAAGCAGAACCACCAACCTACCACAAGCTAGCCGGAAGGTTTCCGTGCATGAAAAATCCAAATACCCAGACCGGGATTCTAGATAGCTATAGATAGATGCTCGGTGAAACACGTACCTCTGCGAATTCTGTAAAATCCTTCAAATACACAGCTCATTATCTTGTCCAACTCGCTTCAACGGTGATCAAGCTACTCGTTTTGATTGCTCGCCTAAATTGTCGCCGAACCAACCTTTGATCGTCGCATATTGTGATAGTGATTAAACCTTTCACATACACATTATTCTGGTGTTAATATTATTCACTTAAACAATTTAAATCTAGCTTGTTTTGTTGAATCGTAGGGGTCAAGACAACTGCTGTTTGTCAGTTTTTATGCTGTTTATATTCATATATTAATACGCAATGTGTTGAGGAGCTCTTGGGAGCACTGCGGCATATAATTGCCTATAGTTCGGAACATTTCTGTCATTTTTAATTTATTTTTTACTATTTCAGGTAACAGGGATAATACGAGAAAACACACAATAAAACGATTTTCGAGCGCATTTCAATATAGATATATCTCGATACTCAAGCAGAGAGATTTTGTAACAATTTTGGGACATGGTGCTAACTAAAATACCGACCACTTTAACCAGTAAATATCCCAATTTTGAGTGGAATCTTTCAGATCTGATTTAAAACGAACCTATATTTCAATTAGATATAGAATTTCTCCGCAGCGATTGAAATTGATCAAGTTGCCTTATAGAGATGACCTTTGATAACTTTACAAAACAAGAGTAGACCCGGGTCAGTGGAACCCTGTAGGAACAGTCTGATCAGAGTCTGCTCTGTTTACTTAAGAAATAATATATATCTTAATCTATATCTTCTTACATGATAAAATTTCCTTGTCCATAATACTAAAATATTATAAATGGTGGGCCAATTTATGTTTATAATTAATTAATTCTTATATGAAATGTTAAAATCTATTGATAAACAGAGCTACGAGTAAAGTTGCTTACCCAAATATTAAAATCGTCATTTCTCCACAAACCCTATTCTGAGACAACTCTTTAGAATCGCCTCGAAGAGTATAGGGTTTGTTGGAGAAGTAAAGTAGCTTTTCTTAAATATGTTTTAGTTTACATATCTTACTTGGACCTCTGGGTAAAACAAACCTAACACATTAGACCCTAATCAAGGCGGGGTCTCTTGTTTCCCCCATTGTGACCATGTGACTATTTACTGTATACTGTATAATAGATGTAAATGCTTCTTGCATAATTTTAGCGAGACTTTGTATTATTTAGAATAAAATTGGAAATTGGAAATTGGGTCTCTGGTTTGTGCCTATGGTATCTGATATTGTACAGGTTAACCCTATGAGTTTATAGCTAATTTACTTTCTGATTAACCCTTTATATGCGGGAACCTAGTATAGAAGATATTTGCAGTGTATTACCCAGATCAAAGAACTCCAAAGGGAACCCATTGATCCGGATGTCCACTGTTTGTGATACTAATTTTCTTTAGTAATACCTTTTAAACATTTATTTTTGTTTAATTAATATTCAGAAAATGGTGAGCCTGATTTAATATTTCAGCAGTTCAAGGGTTTGGTGTTTTTTTATTCAAACTTTGGCATATGATCAACAGTGTCAAACTCTCTATTATTCGACGTTTAATCGTTTGGTAAAGTAAACATTGTAGACCCTGATCGTAAGGCTTTCCCAGTGCCCTCTAATATGGGTCTATATTATTTTCTTATGTCCCTTTTTCAGGACAATAGATATAAACCGGTTATCGTCAATGATTTATAGCAAAAGTAGTTTCTGATTTAATCGCCTTATTTTGGAAAATATGTTTAATGTGGGCAATACTTTGGACCCTCATGAGACATCGAGATATTGAATGACTAATCTTGGTGCAGAGGTTGTTATAGGAACCGGCTCATGACATGGTGGATACAATAGCTTTGAACCAAGTTCTCAGTTGTTTTCAATCAATTCATTAGTGAGTGTTAATGAATAGAAAACTTTAATTTTATATTGTATATGCAACATCAAGGGAATGTTTAGTTTATATTGTTTTACATTATCAAGGGAATATTTAGCTAGGAAAAACTGTATGGTCATATCTATATATTTACATTCGCCCTGCAACGTCCTTATATAACCTTATTCTAAAAAGAAAGTGGCATAACCTCATGAACACCGGAAGCACGTCATTCATTTCTTAAATATAAGAAATACAATGGAATATAAATATAAGAAATGAATGACGTGCTCCCGGTGTTCATGGGTTATGCAACGCATAGCTTTACGAGCAAAGATTCACGTGAAGCCCTTCGGGCTTCACTAACTTTGCTCGTAAAGCTATGCGTTGCATAACCTCATGAACACCGGAAGCACGTCGTTCATTTCTTAAATAACTGTAAAAGCAGAGCAGACCCTGAAGATGTGAGTCTACTCTGTTTACAATGGCGTTGAAAGGTAGCAATACTCATAAAAAGGTAGCCTGCTAGGTATATTAGTCTTATGGAAAATGTCTTCCTAACAAGTTTCATACGCTCCAAACAGTTTTCATATGTAATCACGGTTTCGCCCTTGAACATGCTAAAATGTTTCAGTCATTTAATCTGACCCATGTAGACTAGCTGTACCCGTACTTACAGTCAAACCTGTATTAACCCTTCACTCCATGAATATTCATGTAAAAATTATAACATTATGAATATTGATTAAGTTATATTTTATCACAAGACATTGACACGGGTCTTTTTGGCCTTGGCAGAATTTGTAAAATCGCATCTACACTATATCGTAAGCGAAAAGGGCAGACCCTAATCAGACGGCTGTTACAGGGTCTTCTCTATTTGCAAGGGCGCTAAAAGGCGTATTTATAGAGTATATGGTTAAACGGCCAGCAAAAGGGATTTAAATATGGGTCTGTAAGACAGGTGGTGTCTTCATGCAGGTAAAAGATAATGCAGAAAGCTCATATATGAATTGTTGCCTTGCATTAACTCATTACCTCATAGGCTATTATTAGATACAACCTCTTTGAATAAATCTACCGAAAAGGAGCATTAACTAGAGAAAAGGAAAAATTTTAGAATTGTGTAGTTTGAAACTATTGTGACAAATAGAGAATTTGCTCCTATAGGACCAAAATGACTTTTACAGAGTCGTCAAAAGTCGTCAATATGATGAGTTAAGCAACCGCCTGTTTTAAGACTTCTGTGTTCTATAAATGATTGCCTGCTTAAGCCAGGTCCTCCTGTATAGTCCTTACGACTCTGATTCTGAGCTATTAATGTCACGTGTTTAACTACTTACCTAATGCTCATTTAATCAATGATTTTATGAATATTCATTTACTATTTTTTTATAAAAGCTGTTTAACAAGGAATTTGTTTGCCATTCAATATACTGTAGAATCGAATTCACATTGTCGCATAAGCAAACAGAGCAAACTCCGATCAGAAAGCTCCGTCTGTTCTGGGTCTACTCTGTTTGCAAATGTATGAAAAAGAATATATATGAAGGAAAGAGTTACCTCTGTCCATTCTAGATAGCATCGAATCCGTGAAAACCTATGTAAACTGGTTGGATAGAGTTTTAATGCCATGCAAGTCGGGGGCTCATCAGTGTCACTGATAGCAGTTTTTACCATTCGTTCCATTAATGCGCCTTTCTACGCCTTTGCAAACAGAGTAGACCCAGATAAGACGGCTCCTTTAGGAGTCGTCTGATCAGGGTCTGCTCTGTTTGTTTACAATATAATATAGATATGATTATACAGTTCCTGTCCTGGTAAGATTCCTGTGTCCGTGTGCTATTTTAGCAATTTATATAATCAATATTTATAATTTTCTTACATAAATATCCACGGAGTAAATGGTTAATATAAGAGAAATGTCGGGCATATAACTCCGACAATTGTAGAGGACGACAGTTTTGGCACATGAAAATTAACCCATTTGCGCCCAGTGGATTATTCCATGTTTATATATTGGATTAGTCCATCGTTTATCTAAGGGGTGTCTGGCCTAAATTTTCAACTTCGATTTGTTTTATATTGAAATTCCTATCAGCAAACAGTGTAGTGATTAGAGTCTACGCTGTTTGCCTACGTCCCATATATGGGATCGTGGGAGCAAATGGGTTAATCATATTTGCGTCAAACCATGGTATATCGGTTTAATTATCTTGTAAATACACAGCAGGTTTGTAATTGATCAAATGTTTCACTAGACTTATCTGGTTCATGTGATTTTCTCTGTTATGACAACCACTGACACTGTAAATTCCGTTTGTTATTATATATCCGCCGTTTGGGGCAATGGTTATGCCTTATCCTGCTACCCGCGACCTGACTCGCATTTGCAAACAGCTTGGATCCAGATGAGACGCCGAATAACTCGGCATCTCATCAGGATCCAAGTTGTTTGACACTCGGTCAATAGTGTATCAAAAGCTGGACGGAATGTGAAGTAGATCTAGTCAAATTGTATCTTTAACCCTTTCGCTGCCAAACTCTGTCGTCTGCTAACTTTGTCGTCTGCTACAAAATTTCATTCTTTTGATTTTCTTCATTTTTTTTTTAAAAACATAGTAACAGTAACAAACAGTTTGGATCCTGATGAGACGCCGAGTTACTCGGCGTCTCATCTGGATCCAAACTGTTTGCATGGATAATCACAAATCCGGCATTGGCAGCGAAAGGGTTAAGGGACACTTAGGAGACTTTGTTTTCATACCGGGTAAGGGTTAGTAAAATTGTCATGTTTTTCAATTTTAAAATAGATTGCAAAACATGCAACCCGACGCAACTCCGAGTCATTGGGGAAGTAAAGCTTTATCGTTAATTCAAATGGTTTGCACTTACAGACCGCTCGAAATAAGATATGTTTATTTAGTCGCTTGCAAGAAGTAGTTCAAGATACAAGATACAAGAAACTTTATTTATAGTCGGGTGTTACAGAATAACATTAAACATTAGCTAGAAGCTATTTACCGACTAAAGGGCTATATCTTCAATTATTTCAAACATACAATCTGGGTGTCAAATATTTTCGATTTCTTTGTCTCATCTGTGTCTAGATCTTTACTGTTTGTACATTTTACCACCACCTCTATATGTAGAATATATGAATGTAGACTATAAACGACCATGTACGTTTAATGTTGAATAAAAGATATGTATGTATGTATATCTGCATCAAAATCATTCACAATGCGCATACTAAGTTAGGCATGACAAGCGTCTACAAACAGCTAGTCCCAGGTGAGACACCGAGCAACTAGGCGACACGTTATGAATCCAAGCTGTTTGACAGTCGATCAATATTTTCACAAAAAGCATGAAAGGATGGCAAGCAAGTTAAAAGTGTAACAGGTTGGAATGTAAGCAAGCATTATTTTACAGCAGACTAAGAGTTATAAAGTTTACATTATTAAACTTCATGAGATTTGTTGAACATTTACAATCGACACGAGATCCAAGGCGGAAGAAATAAACGATACCCCCTTTAGCTTTTCACTGCCAAAGTTTGTCGTCTGCAAACTTTGTCGTCTGCTACACTTTTCTTTTTTTCTTCATTTTTTTTTTAAAAAAGTCAAAGTAACAACAGTTTGGATTCTGATGAGACAAACGCCATTGAAAACGTGCTGAGCATGAGAAGAGGTTAACCCATTCCCTCATAGGCTATTTTTAGATTCAACCTCTTTGAATAAATCTACCGAAAAGGAGCATTAACTAGAGAAAAGAAAAAAATAGAATTTTGTAGCTCTGACACCATTGTGATAAAAAGAGCATTTGCTTCTTAGGAACAAATGCTCTATTTATCACAATGGTTTCAACATGTGACTTTTACAGAGGCGTAGAAAGGTGCATTTATGGAGGAAAGGGTTACACAGCTGAAGGTTAAACACTTTTGCTGCCAAAACGTTTTCGTCTGCAAAGAATGTCATCTGTTTTAAGTTTCAAAATAGACTTTCATTCAATTTCTTCTCTGGAAAGTTAAGTGGCGTGTCAAACAGTTTGGATCTTAACTCTTTCGTTGTCACTGTCGGCTCTGTGCTTACCTATGCACACAGTTTATATCCAGATGATACTAGTAACTCGGCGTCTCATCAGGATCCAAACTGTTTGCTACTATGACAATATTTTCGAAACAAAATGAAGAAAATTTAAAAAACAATGAAAACTGTAGCAGACGACAGAATTTGGCAGCGAAAGAGTTAATACAAAGACGTCGCCTTATTTAGCCTTTCATCTGTATCAACACTATTTGCATTGATAATTACACATTCGCCAAATCACTTGGTCGTCCATTGGATAATGTTTATGACAGATCATAGCGATATCTCGCTGCCAAACTCTGTCGTCTGCTAACTTTGTCGTCTGCTACAAATTTTCAATTTTTTTACATTCTTCATTTTTGTTTTAAAAACATAGTAACACTAACAAACAATTTGGATCCTGATGAGACGCCGAGTTACACGGCGTCTCATCTGGATTCAAACTGTTTTCATAGGTACATGTAATCACAGATGCGGCATTGGCAGCGAAAGGGTCAACCCTTTTCTCAATAAATATGCTTTTCTACGCATCTGTAAATGTCACTTTATGAAACCATTGTGATAAATAGAGCATTAGCTCCGCTCTATTTATCACAAAAATTTAAAACTACACAATTCTATTTTTTTCTTTTTCTCTAGTAAATGCATCTTTTCGGTAGATTTATTTAAAAAGGTTGGGCCTAAAAATAGCATATGGAGGAAATGGTTAACAATTTCGATACCTATAATATTGTCATCTAGTTAATCCTTAGCATGCTGAAAAAAATGAAGTTTGCTAAAACTATGTTTTGTTACTTAGTTCAATTTTATACAATGTACAGTAAAACTCTCTATAACGGCCACTAAATTGTGTTAATTAGTTGGTATTTACGGTAGGTGGCTGCTTAAAACGAGGTGAAAGTAAAACAGAACGCTCCTATAGGAGCTTTCTGTTTTGCTTTCAACTTACACATGTACTTTAAGCAGCCAGCTGGCTTTAAAACAAAATACTTGATGTAATTTAGTGGCCGTTTTAGAGATGTATTACTGCACATGTAAACAGTCGTGTGATAATTTAATGTAATTTCTAGTTTGATATTTAATAAGATGATTTCTTTATGTTCCAGTGTGACTAATTATGTGATGCTGTTTAATGATACTGTTGTCAGTGTAATATTTAATATTTAATGGATAGATTAGTGAGATAGATTATATCGATAGTTTGGTTTGGTTTTTATCGGATTAACAGTATTTCATCATAATTATCTCGACGTCCAGCTAATTACAGGTGGAGGAAGACGCAAGAGGTTCTTTTGTGCGCGGAACAAATTGCATTGTTTCGTGCACAGAAGAACATCCAAGTAAGCAGAATCACCAACCTACCACAAGCTAGCCGGAAGGTTTCCGTGCATGAAAAATCCAAATACCCAGACCGGGATTCTAGATAGATATAGATAGATGCTCGGTCAAACACGTACCTCCGCGAATTCTGTAAAATCCTTCAAATACATAGCTCATTGTCTTGTCCAATCCGCTTCCACGGTGATCAAGCTACTCGTTTGATTGCTCGCCTAAATTGTCGCCGAACCAACCTTTGATCGTCGCATATTGTGATAGTGATTAAACCTCTCACATATACATTATTCCGGTGTTAATATTATTCACTTAAACACTTTAAATCTAGCTTGTTTTGTTGAATCGTAGGGATCAAGACAACTGCTGTTTGTCAGTTTTTATGCTGTTTATATTCATATATTAATACACAATGTGTTGAGGAGCTCTTGGGAGCACTGCGGCATATAATAGACTATAGTTCGGAACATTTCTGTCATTTTTAATTTATTTTTTACTATTTCAGGTAACAGGGATAATACGAGAAAACACACAATAAAACGATTTTCGAGTGCATTTCAATATAGATATATCTCGATACTAGTATTCAAGCAGAGAGATTGTGTAACAATTTTGGGACATGGTGCTAACTAAAATACCGACCACTTTAACCAGTAAATACCCCAATTTTGAATGGAATCTTTCAGATCTTATTTAAAGCGAACCTATATTTCAATTAGATACAGAATTTCTCCGCAGCGATTGAAATTGACAAAGTTGCCTCATAGAGATGACCTTTGATAACTTTACAAAACAAGAGTAGACCCGGGTCAGAGGAACCCTGTAGGAGCAGTCTGATCAGAGTCTGCTCTGTTTACTTAAGAAATAATATATATCTTATTCTATAGCTTCTTACATGATAAAATGTCCTTGTCCATAATACTAAAACAGTATAAATGGTGGGCCAATTTATGTTTATAATTAATTAATTCTTATATGAAATGTTAAAATATAATTGGTAAACAGAGCTACGAGTAAAGTTGCTTACCCAAATATTAAAATCGTCATTTCTCCACAAAACCCTATTCTGAGACAACTCTTTAGAATCGTCTCGAAGAGTATAGAGTTTGTTGGAGAAATAAAGTAGCTTTTCTTAAATATGTTTTAGTTTATATATCTTACTTGGACCTCTGGGTAAAACAAACCTAACACATTAGACCCTAATCAAGGCGGGTCTCTGGTTTCCCTCATTGTGACCATGTGACTATTTACTGTATACTGTATAATAGATGTAAATGCTTCTTGCATAATTTTAGCGAGACTTTGTATTATTTAGAATAAAATTGGAAATTAGGTCTCTGGTTTGTGCCTATGGTATCTGATTGTACAGGTTAACCCCATGAGTTTATAGCTAATTAACTTTCTGATTAACCCTTGATATGCGGGAACCTAGTATAGAAGATATTTGCAGTGTATACCCAGATCAAAGAACTCCAAAGGGAACCCATTGATCTGGGTGTACACTGTTTGTGATACTAATTTTCTTTAGTAATACTTTTTAAACATTTATTTTTGTTTAATTAATATTCAGAAAATGGTGAGCCAGATTTAATTTTTCAGCAGGTTAAGGGTTGAGTGTTTTTTGTTCAAACTTTGGCATATGATCAACAGTGTCAAACTCTCTATTATTCGACATTTAACCGTTTGGTAAAGTAAACATTGTAGACCCTGATCGTAAGGCTTTCCCAGTGCCCTCTTATATGGGTCTATATTATTTTCTTATGTCCCTTTTTCAGGACAATAGATATAAACCGGTTATCGTCAATGATTTGTAGCAAAAGTAGTTTCTGATTTAATCGCCTTTGTTTGGAAAATATGTTTAATGTGGGCAATACTTTAGACCCTCATGAGACATCGAGATATTGAATGACAAATTTTGGTGCAGAGGTTGTTATAGGAAACAGCTCATGATATGGTGGATACAATAGCTTTGAACCAAGTTCTCAGTTGTTTTCAATCAATTCATTAGTGAATGTTAATGAATAGAAAACTTTTTTATATTGTATATGCAACATCAAGGGAGTGTTTAGTTTATATTGTTTATACATTATCAAGGGAATATTTAGCTAGGAAAAACTGTATGATCATATCTATATAACTGTAAAAGCAGAGCAGACCCTGTAGATGTGAGTCTACTCTGTTTACAATGGCGTGGAAAGGTATTAATACTCATAAAAGGTAGCCTGCTAGATATATTAGTCTTATGTTTTCATGTGTATATATGAATATTCATGTAAAAATTATTACATTATGAATATTGATTAAGTTATATTTTATCACAAGACATGGACACAGGTCTTTTTGGCCTTGGTAGAATTTGTAAAATCGCATCTACACTATATCGTTAAGCGAAAAGGGCAGACCCTGATCAGACGGCTGCTACAGGGTCTTCTCTATTTGCAAGGCAAGTGGTGTCTTCATGCAGGTAAAAGATAATGCAGAAAACTCATATATGAGTTGTTGCCTTGCATTAACTCATTACCTCATAGGCTATTTTTAGATACAACCTCTTTGAATAAATCTACCGAAAAGGAGCATTAACTAGAGAAAAGGGAAATTTTAGAATTTTGTAGTTTGAAACTATTGTGACAAATAGAGCATTTGCTCCTATAGGACCAAAGTGACTTCTACAGAGTCGTCAAAAGTCGTCAATATGAGGGAATGGGTTAAGCAGTCACCTGTTTTAAGACTTCTGTGTTCTATAAATGAGTGACTGCTTAAGCCAGGTTCTCCTGTATAGTCCTTACGACCCTGATTCTGAGCTATTAATGTCACGTGTTTAACTACTTACATAATGCATATTTAATCAATGATTTTATGAATATTCATTTACTGAATTTTTATAAAAGCTGTTTAACAAGGAATTTGTTTGCCATTCAATATACTGTAGAATCGAATTCACATTGTCGCATAAGCAAACAGAGCAGACTCAGAAGGCTCCGTCTATTCTGGGTCTACTCTGTTTGCAAATGTATGAAAAGAATATATATGAAGGAAAGAGTTACCTCTGTCCATTCTAGATAGCATCGAATCCGTGAAAACCTATGCAAACTGGTTCGATCGAGTTTTAACCCTTCTCTTGCTGATTTTAAAATACATTTCTCCTTCTTTACCCATGTCCTGTTGTATAATTACATATATCTTCACTGTGTATACAACTTTCGCTGTGCAATCACTGCTGTGGAGTGCACTGGTTGCACAATCAATTTGTAAATAGTGCTGACCCTGATGAGACAGCTCCTGCAGGTGCTGTCTCATCTGGGTCTTCACTATTTACAGGTAGGTATATTAACGTGAATAGCAAGCGAAGGGTTAAACCCATGCAAGTCGGCGGCTAATCGGGGTCTCTCTGATAGCAGTTTTAACCATTCGTTTCATTAATGCGCCTTTCTACGCCTTTGCAAACAGAGTAGACCCAGATAAGATGGCTCCTTTTGGAGCCGTCTGATCAAGGTCTGATCTGTTTGTTTACAATATAATATAGATATGATTATACAGTTCATTTCCTGGCAAAAGATCCCCGTGCCCATGTGCTATTATGGCAATTAATCTAATCAATATTCATGAAGCTCATTATTTCTGACATGTACATAAATATCCACGGAGTAAATGGTTAATATAAGAGAATAGAAGGACATATGACACCGACAATTGTATAAAGAACGACAGTTTTTGCAGACGAAAATTAACCCATTTGCACCCAGTGGATTATTCCATGTTTATACATGTATATTGGTTTAGTCCATTTTTATGTAATGGGTACCTGGCCTAAATTTTCAATTTCGTTTTGTTTTATATTTAAATTCCTATCAGCAAACAGTGTAGACTCTGATCAAACGCCGCATTATGCGGCGTCTGATCAGAGTCTACACTGTCTGCCTACGTCCCATAGATGGGATCATGGGAGAAAATGGGTTAATCATATTTGCGTCAAACCATGGTATATCGGTTTAACTATTTTGTTAAATACACAGCAGGTTTATAATTGAACAATCGTTTCGCCAAACTTATCTGGTTAATGTGATCTCTGGCAGCCATTGACATTATAATATTTTGTATACATAAGCTGCTTTGATCAATGGAAATGCCTTATCTAGCAATCCGCGACATGACTCTCATTTGCAAACAGTTTGGATCCAGATGAGACGCCGAGTAAGTCGGCATCTCATCAGGATCCAAGTTGTTTGGCTCTCGGACAACAGTTTCTCAAAAGCTGGATGGAATTGGAGGTAGTCAAAATTGTATTATTCAGATCCAAATTTTAGGAGACTTTTTTACCTCGGGGTAAGGCTAAATACACTTGGTGTGTTTTACAATTATAAAAATAGATTGCCAAATATTCTGAAACCCGGCACGACTCCGAGTTATTCGGAACAGTAAAAATACATCGCTAATACAATCGGATTGCACTTGCAATAGTTTTGCACAGACCTTTCGAAACGAGACATGTTTATTTAGTCGCCTGTAACAAGTAGTCCAGGACGACACTCTTCAATTATTTCAAACATACAATCTTTATCCATGCTTATAAAACTTTTAGTTGGGTCTGACTCGTTCTCAAGTTTTTGATTGGTCAGATTTGAGCCTTTGGCTCAAATTTGACCAATGAAAAGCTTGAGAACTCAAATCTGACAAATCAAAATCTTGAGAACGAACTCAGTCTCAACTAAAAAGTTTTATAAGCACGGACCCTGGATGTCATATAATTTGGATTCCAATATCCCATCTGTGTCTGGAGCTTTACTGTTTGTACGTTTTACCACCACCTCTATGTCTGCATGGAAATCATTCACAATACGCATGCTAAGTTAGGCATGATAAACGTCTACAAACAGCTAGTCCCAGATGAGACACCGAGCAACTAGGCGACACGTTATGAATCCAAGCTGTTTGACAGTCGATCAATATTTTCACAAAAAGCATGAAATGATGGCAAGCAAGTTAAAAGTGTAACAGGTTGGAATATAAGCAAGCATTATTTGACAGCAGACTAAGAGTTATAAAGTTTACATTATTTAAACTTCGTGAGATTTGTTGAACATTTACAATCGACACTAGATCCAAGGCGGAAGAATTAAACGGTAACCCCTTTAGCTTGATAACTCTTTCTCTGTCAAGGTGTTTGTTTGCAAACTTTGTCGTCTGCTACACTTTTTTTCTTCATTTTTTTTAAAAAACAGTCACAGTAACAAACACTTTTGGTTCTGATGACACACATGCCAGTGAAGACGTGCTGAGCATGAGAAGAGGTTAGCCCATTACCTTAGGAGCAAATGCTCTATTTATCACAATGGTTTCAAAACGTGACTGTGAAAGTCACTTTATGAAACCATTGTGATAAATAGAGCATTGGTCCCGCTCTATTTATCACAATAATTAAAAAACTACACAATTCTAAACTTTTCCTTTCCTCTAGTAAATGCTCCTTTTCGGTAGATTTATTTAAAAAGGTTGGGCCTAAAAATAACCTATGGAGGAAAGGGTTAACCATTTCGATACCTTTAATATTGTCATCTAGTTAACCCTTAGCCTGCTGAAAAAAAGATATTTGCTAAAACTATGATTTGCTACTTAGTTCAATTTTATACTATGTACTGTAAATCTCTCTATAACGTCCACTAAATTATGTTAATTAGTTGGTATTTACGGTAGGTGACTGTTTAAAACGAGGTGAAAGTAAAACAGAACGCTCCTATAGGAGCGTTATGTTTTACTTTCACCTTGCTTTAAGCAGCCACCTAGCTTCAACACAAAAATACTTGATGTAATTTAGTAACTGTTATAGAGAGGTTTTACTGTACATGTAAACAGTCGTGTGATAATTTAATGTAATTTCTTGTTTGGTATTTAATAAGATGATTTCTACGTGTTCCATTGTGACTAATTCTGTTACGCTGTTAAATGATACTGTTTTCATTGTACTGTTTAATATTTAATTGAATTTTATATGTACTTTGTTATTGTGCAATGTGAGGAATTCTGTGATAACGTATAGCTATTTGCGTCTGGTGTTATTCAAGTTATTTTTTATATCAAAACAGTTTAACACAATTATTTTGAAATAACGTCTGTGATAAATACTTCCTATCTAACTACACGCATGTGATAGCCATTCTGTGTCATGCCACAAATGCCAAATAAGAGCTTGCTCTCTATTGTGTTATCCTTGGTCATGGGATGCATTTTATTGTTTACATGTTCATTTTAAAGCATATCATAATTCTTTTTACCTGAGTCTGTATAATATGTGTAAACCGTCGTTATATGTGTTATCCTATGCCGAAATCTATCTATCTACAGGTTCTACCTGCTTTCGGTTCGATAAAACATTTGAGAAACTACTGAACCGGGTGTCAAACAGATTAGATCCTGATGACATGCCGAGTTACTCGGCGTCTCATCAGGGTCCAAGCTGTTTTCAAATACTATTCAGATCGAGCTTAGCAGGCTAAGAGTTAATGATTCACATCAGCGCCGTCTTCAATTTCGTTTTACAAGCGTAGTAAAAGTTACAAACGGTTTGGATCTCAATGAGAGTTTCTCAGTGTCTCAACTGGGTCCATGCTTATAAAGCTTTTAGTTGAGTCTGAGATCGTTCTCAAGCTTTTGATTGGTCAGATTTGAGCCTTTGGCTCAAATCTGACCAATCAAAAGCTTGAGAACTCAAATCTGACCAATCAAAAGCCTGAGAACGAAACTCAGACTCAACTAAAAGCTTTATAAGCATAGACCCTGGACCAAACTGTTTGGCAAATGTCAGCACGGGTTCGTCTATGGCGGCGAAAAAGTTTATTGAATGCAATTATAACCATGCATTCGCCGAAAACAATGGGACATTTTATTACTCAGTGGGAAATAATCTTAGTTTCCGTTGAATGCTTTTCAAAATTGACTGCATGTCCGTGACGACAGTTATAGTGGCATCCGCACGCTACTATAACTACAGTAAGCCCCTCCCCTTTAAGAGGAGCTTTCCGCATGACTTTCACCTTGCATTAAGCGGCTATCTGCCTAAAAGTATCCGAATTATTCTGTACTAGAATTCCGGTTTAGAGAGGATTTACTTTATTTTGTAAATAAATTTTAAGTATTTCAGAGATGTCAATAAATGTTCTAAAACACTGTTCTTATCGTTCGATCCTGCAGTCTGAATGAAACACGTGATCACATAGTTGCCCATTTGGTACCCAGTATCCCTTACAAAGATGTACATAAGCAAACAGTATAGACCCTGGCCATAAAGTTTCTGAAGTATTAGGGACGGCGGAACTCATCGACCGCAATGGCATATAGATAAAAGCAAATATTTTGTTTGTTATGCCCCATCAACATTAAAAATGAATGGGTTCCAAACTAAGATGTGAATATGTTTTCTTTAACCCTTCGCTTGCTATTCACGTCGAAATACCAACCTGTAAATAGTGAACACCCAGATGAGACAGTTCCTGCAGGAGCTGTCTCATCAGGGCCTGCACTATTTACAAATTGATTGTGCAACAAGTGCACTCCGCAACAGTGATTGCATAGCGAAATACTTGTACACAGTGAAGATATATGTAATTAAACAACAGGGCATGGGTAAAGAAGGAGAAATGTGTTTTAAAATTCAGCAAGCGAAGGGTTAATTGAAATGGGAAAAGCATGTCATTTAGATACATGTATACCGGTATACGCCTTTACAAAGAGAACAGACCCCGATCAGACGGTTCCTGTAGGACCTATCTTTTCAGGTAATATTTGTCTGCTCATGGAATTATCTGATTTAACGGTTTCTACTAGAGCTATAACTGTTCTTGTTAATATTCCATTTTGAATATTAAGCTTATTGCTATCACCGGACGGGCAATAAAGAGACGGACAGACGGACGGAATGCCAGACGACGGACGAACGGACATAATCGAGCTCTCCTATGGTATAAAGATATTAAATGTTAAAGGATTTTATTTGTTGCCCAATCGTGACCTATGTTACACCTGGCACCAAAGACATCGGACAGAATCATCTCGTAAAATATAAAGTATCAGTCTAAAGGATTTACAAGATAGTAATTATTGAAGTGTGACACTTTATCCCCTGTGCCATTGACCTTATATTCAATGACTCAAAGTTCTGCTTGGTTATCTATTCAATATTACTCAAGAGTACGATCGGGAGATAACACTAACACAAGAACTTGAAATCTCCTGAACACTATTTTGTAGAAAGGGCGCAATAAACCCCTCAAAACAACCGCTTTATGAATAAACATTTATTTATTAAAAGTGTCTAACCATTTGCATGCTATTCACGTCAATATACCTACCGGTTAATAGTGAAGACCCAGATGAGACAGCTCCTGCAGGAGCTGTCTCATCAGGGTCTGCACTATTTACAAATTGATTGTGCAACCAGTGCACTCAACAGCAGTGACATACTTGTACACAGTGAAGATATATGTAATTATACAACAGGGCATAGGTAAAGAAGGAGAAATGCATTTTAAAATTCAGCAAGAGAAGGGTTTATCAAGTGGTTTGTTAACACTTCCGGCGCCATATTTCTAATTGTCGTCCGCAATCCCATTGTGTTAAATCATTCAGTAAAATAAGGAAATAAGTAAATCCAAATTTCAAAGTAATAAAGCACAGATATAGAAATGGAGTTTGAGACAAAAAGTGAAGTCCCTGATCAGACGCCGCCTTGAAAAGGGGGCGTCTGATCTGGGACTGCACTATTTGTCGAAGTGCATTTTTACATCATTGGCGGTGAAAGGGTTAATGTAATGTAGAAAACTTCAGCATTCAGCTACCGCCTGACTTTAACACTTTCAAATAAACGCGTTCCACGTCCCTATAACAAGAGCAAATCCAGATCAGACGGCTCATGTAGGAGTCGTCTGATCAGGCTCTGATCTGTTTACATTTGGAATACTAAAGATCTGATTCTGCAATCTCTAGCACGGCCACAATATCATGTGTTCATATGCCATTGTAAAAACATCAGCAGAATGATATTCATGATGTCATTATTTCCTACATTAACCTTTAACCCTTTCCATGTTCTGTGGGTTTTTTTTTTCAAATTTCAATACCTAACGAATATTCATGGACAATATAGTCATAATGACATATGGAAAGTGGAACATTGTAGCTTTTTTAGAAAGTGGAGAAACATATCTATCAACGTGAATGAGCAATCAGAGTAGACCCAGATAAGACGGCTCCTATAGGAGCCGTCTGATCTGGGTCTACTCTGTTTGCAAATGCGTGAAAATGCGATTATATGAGGGAATGGGTTAAATATGTAAAAGGTTATGTGTCCGGTATTGTTCAGATGATTCACAAGTTTCAGATATACCGTAGACGGCGGACCTTATATTGTTCAGATAAGTAACAAGTGCGGAAGATCACTTGATGTACAAACGAAGCAGATCGCCGTTCCAGATATACTAGTTAAGCTTCCTTTTCCTCTCCGCATTTTCCTGTTTGTATCAAGCAAAGTACAATACATTCAGTATATAAACTGCTTATGGCCGTGATACGGATAGGATAACGTATGTGAAAATTTAGTGGAGGATTTAGAGAATATACAATAAGACCTCTTTACAACGAATAGAAACACTGGGCCTTAATGACAGGTAGTAGTTTTGCATCAAAAAACTTACTGCTCGCCTAAGACAGGATGGAAACCAAACTTAAATTCGTGTTGCATGTGCCAAAGCCGGAACATTATTCAAAATTTGAAATATTTCTGCTGACTACATTTTTACTCGTGTTTATGGACTGGCGGGAGTATGGGACACTTGTTGTATAACGCTGGGTGAATAAATGAAACCCGATTCATAACTACATGATTTTAGATACGTACATAACATTTTAGTATACTGGGCATATGAAACACGTGAAGATGAATTCCGGAACTGTCCCGAATGCAACGCTGGAAGAGATGAGTAGGGAGATGATGCTGTCAGTCATCCCTCTGATGGTGTTTATTTCCACAACCGCCGTGTTGGGTATATTTGGAAACTTATTTGTGATCGTCATTTATTCAAAGCGATACCCAAAGTGCAATTTCAAATATTTTGTACTGATCTTAGCGAGTATTGATATGGTCAGCTGCTCCGTGTTAATGCCTCTAGAGACAGTCACATTTGCGTATTGGTTTAGGTTTCCCTCTGCAGTGTTGTGTAAATTCAAATCTGCACTCAACGCTTACACAGTCACGGCCTCAGCGTCGTGCCTTCTGCTCATAGCCATAGATAGATTTAGGAAAGTTTGTAAACCCCACAGTCAGCAAATATATCCAAAATTAGCTCTCAAATTGACAGCCATCGTGCTGATTTTGTCGGCTATCCCTGCTGGGAGTGACGCTATTTTCTGGGGACTACATACCTATTCAGTTACATACAAAGGATCAAACGTCACTGTGCAACTTTGTGAAAAAGACGATCTTTACAAAGATACAATGTGGCCAAAGCTACATACAACTGTGCTATATACAGGCACCAATGTTACCGTCATGGTCTCAACTTTATTCCTGTATGTTCTAATTGCAAAAAAACTCTTCTGTCAAGCGGGACCCATTCTTACACCAGAGATAATAATATCAAGCCCAGACATGGATACTCATGGTGTAGAATCAGTTTTCAAATTTGAAAAGGAAACATCCATATCAGGTACAAGGGCCACTATTCAATCTGCTTCAGACATAGAAACAGGTTTCACCGAATCTGACGCCGACAACAGATCAACAGATAATTTGTCTGACCAGGACATGCTCGACGACCATTCGGACGGCGATATACCTGTAGCCAAAGCCGATAAAACTGTTAGGTTAAAAGAGCCACAAGAAATCAAATGCCAAAAGAAAATCACGAGAATGTCTTTAGAAATAAACGACGCAGTCGGTGCGAATAACAAACCGCTTTGTTTTAAGATACCGGAAGCATCAATGAGAACAACTTTGGGTATTCCTAGTCCATCCTCTTCTTGTTCCCCATCTAGTGAGCGATACCGAAGACGCAGGTCTACACTGCACAGTCTTAAAGGCCATACTGGCACCAAACTTCGTCGGAAAACTTTAATTATGTTTATCCTTACAATATTTTTTGTCGTTACAACCACAGCTTATTTGGCCATGATAAGTCACATGGCCGACTCTAGTCATTTTGTACAAGGATTAACAGAAATAGAACGAAGTGTGTGGCTTTTCTTTCTTCGCTTTTATTTCATTAACAGCTTCATAAATCCGCTCCTGTATGGCTTTTTGGACACTCGGTTCCGACGGAAGCTATGGGACATGGGTATCCGAGTCAGGTGGTTGGTCGGGTCAGTTAAAAGAAATATTGGAGAATCTTTACGAAGAAGTGAAAGTGGGCGAACGAGACATGAAGTCGTTATGCGTCCTCCAGAGGCCTTGAAGTTGAACCGTAGGTCGAAGTCTAGTATGACCGTCTCTGACTGACCAATAATTGGGCCAGTATTTTATTCAGACCAAGGCAGAGGTCCATATTAGATGAGAAAATTAAAACATTTTTTCAAGAGTAGCTTCTTTAGTTCTCCACCAAACCCTATGTTGTGACCTCTCTTTATAATCATTCTAAAGAGTGGTCACAGCATAGGGTTTAGTGGAGAAAGCGCGATTTTAGTACGGTGTTTGGGTACGCCCCTTTATCTGTTGCTCTGCCAAGTGTTCAGACGCAAGTAAATATTTCCTCCTATACACCTGGTGTATGACATGTAGATGTATTTATTTGTACCGACGTTCCTATATTTCAATGAAAATTGAGTTGTACATTGTTTCTCGATGTCAAATTCAGAAAGGTGTGTCAATGAATTTGAATTCTGAATTTTGTCATTGTTTTATGGCCCCGAATTATATAAATTCGCACATATAATGTTTTAAATAATTGTTTCTTGCCCCGTTTGTAGCGCCACTACCCGTATGAACTCTTACCGACGTTAATCATGACCCCTGCAACTTAGTTGAAGCCTAGCTCTCGCCCATCTGGTAAGCAGGTCCCGCAATTTCTTGTGTGTCCAACTCCTTATACACTCGGAGCTTTCTGCATGACATTCACTCTGCATTAAGCAGTCAACTGTCTAAAAGTATCTTAATTCTTCTCTACTAGAATTCCGATTTAGATGTACCTAATCAAAGACATATGTAAACACATGAAAGTGTTACAGTAAACAAATAATTCTGCACCATACCGGATTATTTTAAGTATACATATTTATGTACATGCAGTTTTGCAATATTTCCAATACTTCTTGTATTAAGGGTCAAAGTTTGCGGGGGACACCTGTGGGATGAATTTGTGCCAGTAAAAAAAGTTGAAGCTTCTTGTCCGTGTGTTTTATTTAACCCTTTCCCTGCTGAATATTCATGTAGGCAATAATCATATAATTAATTAGATTATTTTCATGATGGCATATAAACATGTGACATATTTCTCAGTCAGAAACTGCAGATTCAGCTCTATACTATACCATAAACAAACAGAGCATATCCTGGTCAGACAGCTCCTATAACAGCCGTCTGATCTGAGTCTATCCTGTTAGCGAAGGCGTCAAAAGGCGTCAAAAGGCGTTTAAACGAGGGAAAAGATCAACATATTGTTGATATGCATGTAATTATGCATTACGTTCGAATTGTGTGCTGTGTTTGTAGCTTTGTAATCCTTAGTAACTCAAGGAATTCTAGATAACGGTATCAAATTGATTTGCAAATCATTATACATATACAGTAAAACCTCTCTTAACCCTTCGTTTGATATTCACGTCAATATACCTACCTGTAAATAGTGAAAACCCAGATGGGACAGCTCCTGCAGGAGCTGTCTCATCAGGATCTGCACTATTTACAAGTTGATTGTGCAACCAGTGCACTCCACAGCAGTGATTACACAGCGAAATACTTGTACATAGTGAATATATATGTAATTATACAACAGGGCATGGGTAAAGAAGGAGAAATGTATTACAAAAAAAAGCGGCCATCAAACCGATGTGTAATTATACGTCTGTAAGACTTGTGGTAGCTTACTGCTGGTCAAAAGTATTTCAGAAAGATCCTATAGCAGTTCCTATACCTTTACCCTGCAATAAGCAACCACCTACGTTTTAAGACTGTTATATCCAATAATTAAATGGCCACTTTTGGCATGTTCGACTGTATATATGAAAACCGGTATAGACAATGTCAAATAGGTAGTATAAACAGAAAGTCCGTTTTCTATCAAACGTTTATTTTTGTATATACACTCATGAATACATACAGATCTCAGTTCAAACTATTGTAACTTCTCTCTTTGCAGCATTATTGTTTACACAGATTGAAATCTGGTCAGACGTCGAGTAACTCGGGGACTCATTAAGATTCAATGCTAATGATACTTTTACAAATAAATGAAATAGACATCTTTGAAAATGGGATAAAAACTACAGTTTTGGATATGCTGAAGAACATAGTTACAATACCTTCGTTAAGTGGTTGTCAATTTGGCGGTTGTCTTACATTACTTTCAGTCAACACGCTTCTGTGTCTCTTTAGCATTTTACTTCATATAAACGCCTTTTCACGCATTTTCAAACAGATTAAACCCAGATCAGACGGTTCCTATAGGAGCCGTCTGATCAGGGTCTGCTCTGTTTGCTAGTGTATTTTTTAAGTATATGTTTCTTTACTCGCTAAAATGGCTACACTGTTCTTCCTTCCATATTTCATTATAACTATTTTGTCCATGAATATTCTGTAGGTTTTGAAATTTGAAAACATAGAACAGGAAAACAGTTAAAGTTTGCTTTATCCAAACAAGATGCTAAGTATCTTGAACGTATATAGGAAGTAAGTGAAAAATGACACAGGCCTGAGTGTAACCTTCTACTCAATAAATCCTTTTAGCGCATATGCAAATAGAAAAGACCCATTAAGTATTTATTTACTACGTTTTGGAGATAAGGCACTGTTTTATGAGTAAAACTGTGTATTATCTGAAGCAGTTCAACATTACACACTGAGTTCGAAAAGATTCAATCGCTAAATAATCTAGAATATATTTATATTTTAATAATTGTTCTGAATACATTGACCAGATCTGAAGTTACTAGTCATTTACCACCGTTGACAGTAACCCTGTGTCTGTTTCTCACAACGTCACTGACTTTGACAGTAACCCTGTGTATGCTACTCGCAACCTCACTGACTTTGACAGTAACTCTGTGTCTGCTACTCGCAAACTCACTGACTTTGTCAATAACCCTGTGTCTGCTACTCGCAACATCACTGACTTTGACAGTAATCATGTGTCCGCTACTCGCAAACTCACTGACTTTGACAGTAACCCTGGGTATTCTACTCGCAATCTCACTGACTTTGATAGTAACCCTATGTCTGCTACTCGCAACATCACTAACTTCGACAATGACAAGACACTAAGTAACTCTGCATCTTATCAAGATACAAACTCGTTGATACTCGGAAGCACGTGACAATTATCACAAGTCTGAGAGTAACTATTTACTCCATATATGCGTCTTTTAATTTTAACGCATTTGCAAATAGAAAAGACCAGATAAGACGGCTCCTATAAAATATGTCTATTGAGGGTCTGCTCTGAATGCATATTGAATTATAGATCTATTACTATATTTTTACGGGGACCAAAACCTTTCTTGTGCATATGTCAGAAGTTAATTAATGTCCAAACATACTTGTAAATGAATATTCATGGAGTAAAGGATTAAGCTGAAACCATTTCTACACCAGACTAAGTGTTAATATATTTTATGTTACTATTACAAATTCTAGTGCAGTGAAAGCCACTTTCATCAAATGAGATCTTAGTTCTAGCGCCAAAAAGAAATACCATAGAAGTAGACACAAACGGTTATCATTAACACTAGATTGTCCATATTTACGTATGACATAACATACAGACACAAGCGGTTATCATTAACACTAGATTGTCCATATTTACGTATGACATAACATACAGACACAAGCGGTTGTCATTAACACTAGATTGTCCATATTTACGTATGACATAACATACAGACACAAGCGGTTGTCATTAACACTAGATTGTCCATATTTACGTATGACATAACATACAGACACAAGTGGTTATCATTAACACTAGATTGTCCATATTTACGTATGACATAACATACAGACACAAGCGGTTGTCATTAATACTATATTGTCCATATTTTCGTATGACATAACATACAGACACAAGCGGTTGTCATTAACATTAGATTGTCCATATTTACATATGACATAACATACAGGCACAAGCGGTTGTCATTTACATTAGAATGTCCATATTTACGTATGACATAACATACAGACACAAGCGGTTGTCATTAACACTAGATTGTCCATATTTACGTATAAAATAACATACAGGCACAAGCGGTTGTCATTAACACTAGATTATCCATATTTACGTATGACATAACACACAGACACAAGCGGTTGTCATTAACATTAGAATGTCCATATTTACGTATGACATAACATAAGGCACAAGCGGTTGTCATTAACACTAGATTGTCCATATTTACGTATGACATAACATACAGACACAAGCGATTGTCATTAACATTAGAATGTCCATATTTACGTATGACATAACATACAGGCACAAGCGGTTGTCATTAACATTAGAATGTCCATATTTACGTATGACATAACATACAGACACAAGCGGTTGTCATTAACATTAGAATGTCCATATATACGTATGACATAACATACAGGCACAAGCGGTTGTCATTAACATTAGAATGTCCATATTTACGTATGATATAACATACAGGCACAAGCGGTTATCATTAACATTAGAATGTCCATATTTACGTATGGCTGTTTGTGTATCTATT
Organism: Azorinus chamasolen; assembly: GCA_963576725.1. Taxonomy (NCBI): domain Eukaryota; kingdom Metazoa; phylum Mollusca; class Bivalvia; order Cardiida; family Solecurtidae; genus Azorinus; species Azorinus chamasolen. Next base: position 109,073,374 of record OY755235.1, on the reverse strand, counting down.
ATATGCCTATCACAAAAATATATGATGAACGAATTTAACCCTTTCCTCCATAGACTATTTTTAGACCCGACCTCTTTGAATGAATCTACTAAAAAGGAGTATTTACTAGAGTTTTAGAACTTTGTAGTTTGAAACCATTGTGATAAACCAAGCATTTGACCCTATAGGAGCAAATGCTCTATTTATCACAATGGTTTCAAGAAGTGGCTATTACAGAGGCGTAGAAAGGCGTATTTATGGAAGAAAAATCTCTTGACAATTTACATGAACCCGTCTTATGCTAGTAGCGTATATATCTGCATTTGCAAACAGTATAGTAATACCTCGTATGGGTCTGCACTATTTGCCGTGATAAACCAGTGGTTACATTTGACCCACCTTTCAAATAATTCACCATATTAATAGCCATACTGGGTTGATTCACATTTGAATATTCCGCATGAGAAGGGTTAAATCTTACATATAGTAGAACCTGTACTATACGGTGATTCGTGTATTGAACATAGGAGTTTTAAAACCACGTGGTTGCTTAATGCAATCCTACAAGAGCTTTCTGCATTACTTCTGATCTGCATTAAGCTACTACCCCCTTAAGGACCCATAATTAGACCTCGTTTTGATAGCCGCTTAAGAACGTTTCTACTGTACAGTAAAATATATGCTTGTATATTTGTTAATTACGACACTAGTGCTGTTTCCTTTTGGTGATATATAATAATATATTGTTAGTTCTTATTCGCAAACTTTAAGGGAAATACAGAAACCCTCTAAATAGCAATCCCCTGAAAGAGGCCTTATAGTTCATGGTCTTGAAGTTAGATACTGAAGTAATAAAGAAAGCTCATAAGGAGCTTTCTGTACTAATTTCATAATGCATAAAGGTACCATCAGATTTTAAATGGGACTAATTTACATATATTAAATATTCGCTTTAGAGAGGTTCTGTTTTGTATACAATGTACAAGATACATAGGTCACTAGAGCCGTACTCTAGGGAGCGACTTCGATCACCTACCCTGTCCTAAGTCCGACTAAACTTTGAATCGAATCTATTTTAGTTCGACCACAGTGTCGCCATTCAGTAAGTTACTTTCGTCGAACTAGTTTCCTCTGACTAGACGTTAAATTTGGTATAAATAACGGTCAATGAGACAGGTGGCAGCATAATGATCTATTTATCGCGATAGTATCAGAAAGTGCATCAATTTGGGGGATTCCTGCATGACTTTCACCCCACATTAAGCAGCCACTTGCCTAAAGTATGTAAGTTCTCAGCTAGAATTCCGTTTTAAAGGGGTTTTACTTAGCAGATCGATGTCGCTCTATGAAGACAAAAGGTAAAATGGATTTTATATTTTAGATAAACAATACTATTTGTTGACTATCACTAAAAGAACACTTCTGTCCTGATCTGAAATGAGCTTCACATTATCTACTATTTAATGGTGAGGCTTTCACCAGGTGTGGATTAACAGTTTTATATAATAATAACATCAGCTACATTTATTCAGTGAATCATAAACATTTAGGAAATGTAATACTATAGCAGAAACTGTAGAATCAGGTATTTACTATTCCATAAGCAAACAGAGCAGATCCTGATCAGACGGCTCTGTGTCTACTCTGGTTGCAAAGGCTTTAAAATACATTCCACGGGCATCCGATTTGATCCATTACGGAGAATAATCGTCAAAGAATTCTAGCTTAAAAATGACAAAACCTTTACGTTGAAACCCCGAAATAAGCAGTACGTTACATCTTTCCCCACCCGTCTCAAAACGTTCCCCCCACCCAAGTTTATAACAGCACATGTTTCAAAGAAATTATAAATAGCTTACTCTCAATTTCAAGCCATATCGCATAATTATTATATATCTCAAGTTTATGCCACTTGACTTGACCATTGTGACCACAAAATAGTTCTAAAATGTATGTATATAACTCATTCCTTATTTCGTCAGCTAAATCAATATTCAAGATGACATTACATGTATTCCTTACATAAATATTCATGTGGGAAACGGTTAATACAGGACGAATGTAATGGAGCTTTCCGTTTAACGTTTGTCCTGCATTAAACTTTTCTCTAGGGTGTTCCTTCACCTGTAAATAGCTGGACTTCGCAATATGACTGAAATACTGTTAAAGCGGCGTAAACCCTAACATAAACAAACAATCATCAAACAAGAGGGTCATGAGGCCCTGAAGCGCTCACCTGAGATAACCCCAGGGGCGGGGCCATTTTTGACCACAAGAAATAATGTGTACAACCTTGGTACAGAACCACAAGGCAAAGCATTATGCCATTAATTAAAGGTATAAGCCTTATGGTTTCAGAGAAAAATAATATCTTATATTTTTCCCATGAAAAACTGATAAGCCCCGAGGCAGGGCCAAGTTTCGCCCAGTGGTCAGGGTCGTAAGTTAAATATTCTTGGCAGACGACCACAAGCCACAGCTACATTTTTGTAGAGGACCATTAGATCATGTAACATATCAAATATCAATGGTCTAGGCCTTACAACTTGAGAGAAGAAGATTTTTAAAGATTTTCCAATGAAAAACTGATAAGACCATGGATGGGGCCATTTTTGGCCCGGTGTCATAATTTGAACAATATTTGTAGAGGACCATAAGATCATGCTACATACCATATATCAAAGGTCTAGGCCTTACAGTTTCAGAGAAGAAGATTTTTAAAGATTTTCCTATGAAAAACCGATAAGCCCTTGGGGTCGCCATTTTTGGCCCGGGTCATAATTTGAACATTTTTTGTAGAGGCCTATAATATCATGCTGCATACGACACATCAAAGGTCTAGGCATTATAGTTTGAGAGAAGAAGATTTTTAAAGATTTTCCTATGAAAAACTAATAAGCCCTTGCGTGGGGCCATTTTTGGCCCGGGGTCATAATTTCAACAACTTTTGTACAGGATCATTAGATCATGCTACATACCATATATCAAAGGTTTAGGCCTTACAGTTTGAGAGAAGAAGATTTTTAAAGATTTTCCTATGAAAAACTGATAAGCCCTTGGGCGGGGCCTTTTTTGGCCCGGGGTCATAATTTGAACAATCATTGTAGAGGACCATAAGATCATGCTACATACCAAATATTAAAGGTCTAGGCCTTACAGTTTGAGAGAAGAAGAGTTTTAAAGATTTTCCTATGAAAACTAATAAGCCCTTGGGCGGGGCCATTTTTGGCCCGGGGTCATAATTTGAACAATATTTGTAGAGGACCATAAGATCATGCTACATACCAAATATCAAAGGTCTAGGCTTTTTGAGTTTCAGAGAAAAAGATTTTTAAAGCTTTTCCTATGAAAAATTCCATATAACCATATATGGCAAAAATGACGGCCATGTTTTTTGCCAGATCAAAATTCTTTTAACAACTTTTAAAGTCTGTCAACTGAGAAACATTTTGGTGAAAACTATATTCAAATCGGACAAGTCATTCTGGAGAAGAAGATTTTTCTAGATAGTGTGTACAGTTGCCATGGAAACAAGACCGATGACACCACCCACTATCTTTTAACAACTTTTGAAGCACCCACCCACAGTATGTATCTGACCAAGGTTGGTTACAATTGGGCAGTCGGTTTCAGAGAAGAAGTCGTTCGAAATTGTTGACGGACAGACTGACAGACGGACGGACGGACAGACAGACAGACGGACGGACGGACAGACAGACAGACGGACAGACTGACAGACGGACGACGGACGCCGGACACAGGGGTATCACAATAGCTCACCTTGAGCACTTTGTGCTCTGGTGAGCTAAAAATTGGCATGCATGTACATGACTCCACATTCTGGTTAAAATACATGTGTACACTTATTTTACTTACGTGTGCCACTTTAATTCTGCCAATATATGAAATATTAAAACTGTTTATAAATATTTTACTCCATTGATAAGCATTGTAATGCTTACGCGAATAGAGTGTACTCATACACCACATTTATAATAAGTTCCAATGAGTACGAATACCAGTAATTAAGTAATTAATGTTACACAAGTAGACCGATACTACATGCCTCATTTAGCTAACCACAAGTAATCAGTGCTAATATATAAGCAAACTGTGACCCAAGGTTCTAGATAAGATGCGTATACATATTAAACCATTTCTAAGTATAACCAAACCATATGGTGTGACCACTCTTTAGAATCGTTTGTCTTGAAGACATTTCTCTTCTGTTTCATTTCAGACAGTGTTCAGTGTAACAGAGATCGGACCCTAGTGAGACGTCGATTTGCGTGGCGTCTTATCTGGATCTTAACTGTCAAAAATGAACATTACAATTCAGTCCATAGTGAAGAAAGGGTACATTAATGACAATCCTAGACAAAATTGGTAAAAAAAACTAGCTTTTAAACTGGGAAAAGGTAGCGCATGTTTTTGCTTGCACAAACTATTTCAATTGCCAAGTTGTCGTTTCATGTGAAATTACTGACCACCGACTGTCAAATAGTTTGAAGCCTAGTGAGATACATAGTTACAGGGTGTCTCGTATGGATCCAAACCGTTTGCAAATGCAAGTCAGGTTGTGATAAACATTATCGATGAAAGTTACGGCTGTATAAAGGTAGGAGTTTTGCTAAACACTGTTCAATAATAATCATGTAAATTTCAGAGTTAATCATATCCGTTTAGCTGATACAATCTGACATTGTTACACATCTCAGGCACAGAAGGAGCACTGCCAATGTACAGCATATCGTCCTCGTCACAGTAAACAAAGGCATTAGGGCGTTGCTGCAGTCCCTGGTCCTGATCCAATAAAATCCGCATAAAGTTTCCGGTAGGGGAGAGTTGATGCACGGTATAGGTGCTACCACAACACACATACACGGATCCGTCCTCGCCTACAGTTACTCCACGTGGAGTCTTTAACATATCGTGTCTATAAACAAAGATGACGTGACCGCCGGTAGTCATACTCGTCACCGTTTTTGCCCCAATGTCAGTAACATAGATAATGTCCTTGCAACGGTCTATAGCAATATCCCAAGGGGTCTTAAAAAGCTCCTTACCAGTGCTGTCAATGGTGAATGTTTTCAAAGTCCTACCTGACATGTCGATAACTTTCACTCTTGCTGAATGGTGGCATAACGCTATAAAGTTTGATCCATCATAACAAAGTAAGTAAATAGTTGCACCAGGTGCATTAATAGTGTGTCTCCATTTCAGAGTGTCTGACACGTCGATCATCTCTATTTGATTTCCATTTGAACTTACTGCAACTTTGTTCTGATTTATTTCTGTAATACCGTACGGGGTTGCTGCAAGAGATAGGCGGGATGTAATTCTATTCGTCTTCATGTCGACCAGTTTGACAGCTTTGTTTCGAAAGTCAGTAACAACCATGCGATTTCCGGGGAGTACAGCTATACTGTGGATATTACACTCCTCCGTATCGTCTCCCGACTTATCATTGACTTCGCGGATGTAATGAGCCGTAGTGGGCGTATCACCCTGGCTCATGGATAGTGACCATATGACGGACAGTGTAGATACCATCTGTTGAATTTTCTCATCCTGATGAAATCTGAATCGCGTTACGCTATACTTTTCAGATTCTTTCATTTCTCTCTGTGTTTCTGCCATACGTTGACAAGAAAGTTTCACTTCCAGAAACAACTGATTGTTTTTACCTTTTCTTGCCATTCCATCCATGTCTGCCATCATAGATTTTACATTTGATAATAATGTCTGGTATTTTCCCAATACTGTTTGGATAGCATTCCTGTTTTCCTGGTGAAGAATAGATACTTTTGTTTTTGTTTCTTCTTCAAGTTTATCAAGTAGCTCATTGATATGTTTTCTAAACTCCTTAATACTAACAAGTGCCCTGGAATGGTTGTTATCGTTATCTTTAAACTCATTTTCTATTCTTTTCTGTCGTTTCCTTATCTCCCCGACTAGTAAATCTAAATCCTCTGTCAGTGTTTTGTACTCCCGACTATTTGCAATGCCGTCAGAGACGTCTGGTATGTAGCTCTTGTCAGAACATGAACTATGATTCAGAGTAAGACAAACGCTGCAAATTACCTGTGTGTGGCTCTTGCAGAAATACTCCAACACTTTGTCAGGATGGATGCGACATGTTTCCGTTAGCACGTCACTGCTTTTGATCATTGGTGGTATCTTGACTTTCGGCATGCGTGACTTGTCTAGCACTTTGTGGTGTTTTGTTGCGGACAATTTACCATGATAATCACAGCAAGATACACAGAGGTACTCGCGACATTGTTGACAATATCCAACAGCTTCCACGTGCTTTTCGGCGCTACATGGCTGGCAGGAAAAGTCAAACATTTCATCAGAGCCGCCAATTATAGAAGCACTTAAATCTTCATGCGCCATAGGCAATGTTAAATGTAGGTCAGTTTATATCATAAGGTGTTTACCTGTAAGCGTGTCTTGATGTCCAAACTCCAGTGAATTCCGCTCATAATAACTTAAAAGGATGTATATTTACATACATTTCATGGATAATACATATTGCTTTCTCATAATTTCCTCGTAGCAGTAAATAACTCATCACTGTTGGTAAAACTTTGCAACACACATTGTAATCCGACACTTATCAAATACCAGAGTCCACTAAGTTTGGGGAAGCGTGATATTTGCGTATATCAAATACAGTAGAACATGTTTATAGCGACCATACCATGAATATACATTGGGTATATAAGAGCAGGTGCCTGCTTAACGCAGAAGGGAGTTATGCAAAGAGCTCCTAGATGGTCCTTCTTAATTACGTCCGTTCTGCATCAAGCTACCACATGTCTTAACCCTTACAGTGCGGGACACGAAACACTGTGTTTTGCAAACAGTGCAACGTCTTTTGCAAACAGTGTTTACCCAGATGAGAGGGCTCTAAAGGAGCCCTCTCATCAGGGTCTGCACTGTTAGTCATGTTAAACTTTTCTTTAGAAAACTCACTAAATATTGACCTATTTAAATTTTGGAAAAGCTCATATGACAATTCAGCATTTCAGCATATAAAAAATCAGAATGAGACTAACTTTTGTACGTCATTAGAGATAGGTTTTACTATTTTGACCTTTGTTGTCGTATTCACAATGATTCGTACACTTGTAGTTCAAGTTTCCTAGATATGGTTTAGATTAAATGTTTGTTATCCCCCGTTGAAGGCGGAATGATACAATTTTGGCGTTGTCCACGGGTGCATCTGTGATTCCGTGTACCCGTGCGTCCGTGCGTTCCAGACTCGTTCTCAGAAACGATTTGGAGTTTTCTTCGAAACTTTGTTTAAATATTAAGTACCATAAAGGAATGCTGTCTGCAACTATCACTGATATTGGCCTTGGAAAACCAGATTAATGGTCCTTTGTTTGGGAAAATGTAGCTTTGTACCTATCCGGAGTCATTTCTCAGAAAATGTTTGGAGTTTTCTATGAAACTTTGTGTAAATGTTAAGTAGCATAAAGGCATTTGGCCCTGCAATTATCATTAACATTGACTGTGCAGCACCAGAGTTATGTCCTCTTTTTGCCAAAAATGTAATGTTGGCTTGTCAAGAGCGAATTCTCAGAAACTGTTTAAAGTGTTTTATAAATGTTAAATAGCATATCGACATGTGGTCCTACAAGTATCATTGATCTTGATATTTTTGTTTGTCTGTCATATCTCAGAAAAACATTGAATTTTTCAAAGATTTTTTTTGTAATTGCTTCGTTCTATAAATCAACGTGGCCCTAAAAGTATCATTCACGTTTACCTTGTAACACTAGGGTAATGTCCCTTAATTTGTGGGAAGATAACCCTTTGTCCATCTGATCAATGAATCTGAAGCAAGTACTTGTTTGGCGGGGAATACCAGTTTAGCGAATTTGATTGTTTCAGTGTTATCTGAACAGATTTTCAATTGCAAAACTTAAATGGGTTTCCGTATCATCTGAAACTGTTACTAATTGTTTGTTTGGCTACGTTTGTTCGGCAAATACACTTCAATAAAACTTGTACTGGAAAAAACATAACAAATGAAATTTCCATTTAACTGAGAACCTTTGGTTGATTAACCTCTACCAAACTACATGCGAATTGGTGATTATTATTGCCAGATGAGACGCCAAGACCAGTTCAGGATCCAAACTGTTCGACATTGCTTCGTTTCTTAGAAAATAAAGGAACCTGGTTTTAGAATTTATGTAGTCAAAGTCATTCTTACCCCGTTGTGACAAAATTAGTGTCTGCTCAAATTTAGAGCTGATGCAATTTTGACTACTTTCATTTCAACCAAGCTTTTGAGAAACTATTAATAAAGTGTTAAACAGCTGGGCCCTGGTGAGATGTCTCATCTGGATCCAAACTATTTCCAAAATGCGAATGAAGTCGCGGATAGCGAGATAAGAGTTATAAAAGAAATATTTGTTGGTATCAAATATTTATCTACCAACTTTATAGTTGACTCTGATTCCTAACAAATTTAACAAGGAAGTTTACTGGTATCTCCTTGTATATGAGCCTCGAGATCAGTCAGACCTGAAGATATATTTAGACTCAACAGATACAACACCATACATATCTCCTTTGCATAATGAAGAATGTGATCAAGACTTGACTAGTATTTATCAACACCGTGAATACAAACCAGACACCGAGTAACTCGACTTCTGGTCAGGATCGAAGTTATTTCACTCTTGTTCCCGTCACTGCCATGGAGACGGGTCTATTATAGCAGAGGAACTCGGCTTCACACCAGGATCCGAACTGTTTGACACTCTCTTTAAGTTATTAAGAAAGCGTCCTTCTAAACTTTGACGCAGACACTAAAGCTGGCATTATAAGGTTAATCCTTCCCTCCATTTTAATGCATTTTCGAGCATTTGCAAACAGAGTAGACCTGGGTCTGACGGGGCCTATCTATAAAAGTCCGCTCTGTTTGCTTTTGACATGGTCAAGATCTGATTCTACATTTTTGTCAAAGCAAACATTTTTCTTGAAAGGTTTACATTGTTAAGTTTCAGCTAATAATAGTCGTGATGTCATCATTTCTTACATGAATATTGAACAGAGAAATGGTTAAAAGCTTATATGGATTGGTAGACAAACTTACAACCGGATGTATTTAATTCAAGTAGATTATATTCAATCAGAATGTCCTGGTCATGCATGCTATTGCCAATACCTACACGGTAAAGGTTAAACTTACACAAACCTTTAACCTTAAACCCTTTTCCTGTTCAATATTTATGTAAGAAATAAAGAAAACTATAAAATTATTGACTGGCTGAATTACTATAATGGCATATATACACATGACATTTTGGCTCAGACAGAAACTGTAGAATCAGATATGAAAGCAAACAGAGCAGACCCTGATCATAAGGCTCCTATAGTAGCCGTTTGATCGGGGTCTACTCTGTTTGTAAATGCGTAAAAAGGTGTTTATAAGAAAAGAAACGGTTAACCGTCTATCAGCTTTCCGACTCGCATTTGCAGTCAGTTTGGATCCACATCAGACACCGAGTAATGTGGCATCTCATCGTGTTCCAAGCTGTTTGACACTCAGTTGACAGTTTCTCAAAACCTTGATTGAGGCGGAAGTAGTCAAAATACACCGGATCCAATTTGAACAGACAATATCTTTCTTAAAAGCTTGGGCGAATTTGAAGTAAGCAAAATGCACCAGGTTCAAAGTTTAGCAGACAATATCTTTTCTCGGTAGTAGTAAAAATGCACCAGATCAAAGTTGAACAGACAGTATGTTTCTCGAAGGGGTACTACTTGACTGTATGAGTGTGACACATATTTCAGATCTAAATTGGCTAAACGCGACCTAGATTGCATCTGCACACTGCTCGTATCCATCCATATATAACGTGGCTTCATCATGATCCAAGCTGTTTGACACGCAGTTAAACGTTTCTCAAAGGATTGGTTGAGTCGGAAGAGAGCAAAATTGCACCATATGCAACGTTTGTATATGTAATACATAATAAACTATATGAAAGTATGACACTTAGATAGAAGGAAAATAAATACAGACCCTGCGATAAATTAGACACACTTCATCTTATCTTATCTTATCTTGCTGAACACGACATAACTTGCATTTGCACACACGGCCCGACTGGCATGTGTTGATCTACACAACTTTGATTGAGATATATACAGCCGTCTCACAATTTTCAAAGTTGCTGAGATCAACAGTTTCCGAATCGGAAGTAGGCCGAATTGCACCGGGTCTCTCTCTATCTGCCCTCTGTCTCTGTCTGTCCCACTGTCTCTGTCACTGTCTTTGTCTGTCCCTGTTTGTCTATCTCGCTCTCTCTGTTCGTCTCTCTGTGTTTGTTTCTCTGTGTCTCTCTGTCTGTGTGTGTATGCCTCCCCCTCTCTGTCTCACTGTCCATGTCACTGTCTTTGTCTGCCTCTGTTTATCTATCTCTCTCTATTTTCGTGTCTCTCTGTCTCTCTGTTTGTCTGTCTCTCCCCATCCCTCTATCTCCTCTCTCTTCTTCTCTCTTTTTCTCTCTCTCTGTCTCTGTCTCCGCATCTGTCTCTCTATCTCTCTGTGTGTCTCTTTCTCTGTATCGATCTGTTTCTCTCTCCGTCTCTCTTTGTCTATCTCTTTCTATTATATCTGTCTGTTTCTGTCTCTGTCTCTGTTCCTGTCTCTGTATGTGTCTCTCCGTCTCTGTCTTTCCCTCTCTCTCTGTCTCTCTGTCTCTCTCTCTCTGTCTCTCTCTCTGTATCTGTCTGTCTGTCTGTATTTCTGTCTCTCTCTCTTTCTCTCGTTCTCAAATTTCTCCTATAAACTATACAACAGGGAGTAATTTGTGATAACATTTGGGGTCTGCATGATCAATGTAAATATCTTTTAAAATGATCATGATGATGACAGGTGGCAGCGTAATGCATGGTGAAAGTCATGCAGAAAGGTCCTCCAGGAGCTTTATGTATGCCTTTCACCCTGCATGAAGCTGCCATCTGTCAAAAAGTATTCTTCACAGCTAGAATTCCGGTTTAGAGGGATTTTACTGTATTAGATCGAAGTCGCTGTATGTAGACAAAAGGTCAAGTAGTGGAACTTATATTTTAAATAAACATTACATGTACTACTACTTAATTCTGAGTTTTTTCACCAAATGTGCATTAACAGTTTATAATAATGATTCATGAATCACAAACAAAGGAAATTTAATACTAGGAATTCTAGCTTAACAACGACAAACACTTTACGTTGAAACCCCGCAATAAGCACTATGTTATATCTTTCCTCATACGTCTCAAAGCATTTTCTTCCCCAAGCTTATAACAGCACATTTTTCAAAGAAATAATAAATAGCCTATCCACAATTTCAAGCCATATCGTATATTTAATATATCTCAAGTTTATGCCACTTGACTGTGACCTTGCTGATCTCAAAATAGTTCTAAAATGTATGAATATAACGTATATATTTCATAATTCATTCGTTATTTCATCCGTTATATTGACCTGGACCTCATTCATACACAATTATAAAAAATCAGCTTTATAAATATTCAGGATGTCATTACATTTATGTCTTACATAAATATTCATGAGGGAAAACGGTTAATACAGGACGAATGTAGTGGATCTTTCTGTGTCTTACTTCATTGGTATTTAGAGCAGGTGGCTGCTTAAATCAAGGTGAAAGTAAAATAGAACGCTCCTATAGGAGCCTTTAACACAAAATTTATAGAGATGTTTTACTGTATATTACGTTAACCCTAACCCTTTCCCTGTTCTATGTTTATTCCAAATCCCAACTATTCATGGACAAACAAGTTATAATGAAATATAGAAGGTGGGACATTGTAGCCATTTTAGAAACTTCAGAAACAGATCTATCAAATTTCATTAGCAAACAGAACAGACCCTGATTAGACGGCCCCTACAGGAGCCGTCTGATCTTGGTCTACTCTTTTTACAGATCCGTAAATGTGTTTATATGAAGGAAAGGGTTAACCTGCTATGAAACAATATTTTGCAAATAGGAGTAAAGCTGGGGATAGCGGAGGAATGCAAACAATGCATACAGTAAAAAAACCCAACTCTAAACCGAAAAATAAGTTGATCAGAATTTAGATATTTTTACAAAGGTGGCTGATTAATGCATGCAGAAAGCTCCTAAGACTTTCACCCTGCATTAAGCTGCCAGTTGTCTCCAAAACGGATATATATACCTAATTTAACGCCCAGTTTATAGCGGTTCCAATGTATTGGGAAACTCGCACCACTGACCAACAAAACGGATGTTGAGTGTCATATCCGTTCAGATATTCAAGACTCGATGTTCTAATGCTTTATAATTAATTACGGATTTTAACAAAATATCAATTCTATTAATGCCACGTCAGTGTAATCGGACAAAATATACGTAGTTTATCGAGTAAAATACATGCGTCATCCTGTCTCGTTGACAATCGCAATATCCTGGTTATCCCTTATCACGTTAAGGTAGGCTTAACTCACATTTACAAACAGCTTGAATCCAGATGAGACGTTTAATAACTCGGCGTCTGTTAATATCTATTCCAAATGAAATAGATCTGAAGAAAACTAGAACTATCACTAAAGGTGATGAATACCCCCACACGGCAGCCTTGATTGCATATCCAAGTTTTGAACATGTAACAGGGCCAAATAACAAAAATACCCAAAGTTCAAAATAGAGAAAATTCTGTAATTTATGCCAAGTATCAAGTGAATCAGGTTGAAATTGAAGGAGGAGTTCAAATTACTAGATTTTGCCTGCCAATTTCAAGGCCAAATGTCAAGGTCACAGAGACCTGAAATTTGTGTCTTGCACATCTACTACTCCTGAGTAACATTTATGCCAAGTATCAAGTAAATCAGGTTGAAAATGAAGGAGGAGTTCGCCGTACAAAATTTTGCCTACCAATTTTAAGACTAATTTCAAGGCCAAAGGTAAAGGTCACAGAGACTTTAAATTGGTGTCTTGCATATCTACTACTCCTGAGTAACATTTATGCTAAGTATCAAGTGAATCAGGTTGAAATTGAAGGAGGAGTTCAAAGTACAAGATTTTGCCTGCCAATATCATGACCAATTTCAATGCCAAAGGTCAAGGTCAAGGTCACAGAGACCTGAAATTTGTGTCTTGCACATCTACTATTCCTGAGTTACATTTATGCCAAGTATCAAATGAATCAGGTTGAAAGTGAAGGAGGAGTTTGTCGTATAAGATTTTGCTTGCCAATTTTAAGACCAATTTCAAGGTCAATGGTCAAGGTCACAGAGACTTTAAATTCGTGTCTTGCATATCTACTACTCCTGAGTAACATTTATGACAAGTATCCAGTGAATCAGGTTGAAATTGAAGGAGGAGTTCAAAGTACAAGATTTTGCCTGCCAATTTCAAGACCAATTTCAAGATAAAAGGTCAAGCTCAAGGTCACAGAGGCCTGAAATTTGTGTCTTGCACATCTATTACTCCTGAGTAACATTTATGCCAAGTATCATTTGAATCAGGTTGAAATTGAAGGAGGAGTTCAAAGTACAAGATCTTTCCTGCAAATTTCAAGACGAATTTCAAGGCCAAAGGTCAAGGTCAAGGTCACAGAGACCTAAAGTTTGTGTCTTACACATCTACTACTCCTGAGTAACATTCATGCCAAGTATCGAGTGAATCAGGTTGAATGTGAAGGAGGAGTTCAAAGTACAAGCTTTTGCCTGCCAATTTCAAGACCAATTTCAAGGCCTAAGTTCAAGGTCAAGGTCACAGAGACCTGAAATTTGTGTCTTGCACATCTACTACTCCTGATTAACAATTATGCCAAGTGTTAAGTGAATCGGGTTGAAAGTGAAGGAGGAGTTCGCCGTACAAGATTTTGCAGACAGACCGACCGACCGACCGACCGCCCGACCGACCGACAGGCTGATTCCAGTATACCCCCTCAAACTCTGTTTGTGGGGGGTTTAAAAATATTTAAGTATTTAGACAGGAGACAAAGGAGTGGCAGATTGCATTGTATTAATTAGTCATAACGCTAACCATCAATATTCATTAACAATCACATTAATATTTTGTTGAATCAATTGTTAAATTCTTAAAATGTAAGCTAATTGATTGTAATCACATTATATAACTATTTGGGTACGCACCTGTAGCTCTCTCTTTTGTATCAATTATTTACTTCTTGTCATTTTTATTATAGATCAAAGAAAGTTACAATAGCTGTATGTAAATCCTGATATTCTTTCCTTTTTCTTCTTTTTATCATTTCACAGTAGTTATCGCCATGTTCAATATTTTACAGATATATCATCATGCGCCAGTGTTGGATGGACACTCCAACATACCGACCTAGTTTCACCTATCTACGAGTACAACTGGAACTACTTTTATCACGTGACCGGAACTATTTAGATTTGGACGACATAAATGTTCCACTGTCTACGCCAGAATCAAGTAGTGCGAGTCCTGTGGCAGACGACACGGCGTCTCTGCTGGAAGCGCAGGCCCTTCAGCATCAGAGAAAGACGTCCAAAGATGGACCCACAATTGACGTTACAATTCATGATAAATCGGTTGAACGATTACTTAAACAAAAGGGTGACTTCGATTCGCACAATGTTACAATATTGTGAGATTTTACCGTTTTATCTTTGTAAGTTTTACTGGTTACGTTTTAAGAGGATACAATACAATGTGTTGGAAAGGCGGCACTCACCAGTGGGATCAACTAGTTGAAGCTGTCCGTAAAATTTGGCTTCAAGCATCATTTCTTTTGACTTGTGCCTTGATGATTGTGATACGTGAACTTCAACTAATCCATTGCCTACATTTCAGTTTGCATTCAGCAGTTTTGCGGCTTGCCCCTTTGTAGACGGATCAATCATTCACTCACTCTGGTTGTGACGAATCACGTGTAATGTGACTGGTATGACAAAAACGTTGGCAAACAGACGTGACGTCATTGACTTTTTTCGATTCAAATAATTGCAGTATATACAGTTTAATGGCACGTGACATTTCTACAGCCATTTACGTCGATTTCGAGGGAAATGTTGATTCTTTAGATAGTTTATGAATGAATATTTTACGGGTATGTTGTTACTAGCTTGCTCGGAATACAGAAAATGGCATTAGCCCTTTACTCCATGAATATTCATGTAAGAAATAGTGAGGTCATCAATACTGAGTTACTGCATTTGTGTAATGGTACTATGAACAAGGGACTTTTATCATTACAGAAACTGCACATCTATAGTGTGTCTTAACCCATTACCTCATAGGCTATTTTTAGATCAAACCTCTTTGAATAAATCTGCCGAAAAGGAGCATAAACTAGAGAAAAGGAAAATATTAGAATTCTGTAGTTTGAAACTATTGTGATAAATAGAGCATTTGCTCCTATGGGAGCAAATTCTCTATTTATCACAATGGTTTCACAAAGTGACTTTTACGGAGTCGTCAAAAGTCGTCAATATGAGGGAATGGGTTAAGCGAACAGAGCAGACCCTGATAAGACGGCTCCAATAGGAGTCGTCTGGTCTGGGTCTACTTTATTGCAAAGGTGTAAAAAAGCATATCTATGGAGTAAATGGTTAATCACGGGCCTATTTGATACTGACTGATTTTAATTTTAGCCCGCTGAGGCTATAGATATCCTAGGGGAATTCTCTGTCATATATGTTTCTACATTAAGCTAAATATTCAACATGATACTTATTTTAACACTTTTCTCCATAAATACGCATTTCTATGCCTTTGGAAACAGTGAAGACACATATCAGACGAATCAGGAACCGTCTGATCAGGATCTGCTCTGTTTGCTTATGAATTAACATAAATCGGATTCTACAATTTCTGATTTCATATGTCACTATGAAAATTCAGCTAATAGATATTCATGGTGTCATAATCTCTTTCATGAATATTCATTGAGTAAAGGCTAAAGTGGTAGGACTTTCTGATACTACTCTCAAAACGAAAACAATATGTTCAAACTTTTGAAAAACTAAGAACTGGGTGTCAAATAGCTTAGATCCTGATGAGACACCGATTTACTCAGAGTCTTTCCTGTATCCAAGCGAATTGTAAATGACTGTCAGGTCGTGCTTATCCGGGTAAAGGGTAATATTTAACGAAATAGGCTGAACCCTTTACTCCATGAATATTCAGGTAATAATTAATGACGTCATAAATATTAATTAGATTGATTTTTATGATGGCATATGAACACAGGAAAATTTGGCCTGAGAAGATTGTAGAGCCATGTATAAAGTAGTTCATAAGAAAACAGAGCAGAAGACTCCTATAGGAGCCGACTGATCTGTGTCTACTCTGTTTGCAAATGCATATTAAAGGCGTATTAACTTCTAATTCTGAATTTCGGTTTCTTGCCTTTTATCAAGAACATGTTACTCAAGAAAAATAATGTTTCATTGATAAATGAATCGGGGAAAGGGTCGGAATTAGAGTGTGATATAGAACTATTCCGTTATACAGTTGATCTTCAATATCTCGAACTTCAAGGGACCATACGAATTACTTCGAGATAACGTAAGCTTTCAGCATTACTTTCAGTCTGCGTTAAGTTGTCACGTATGCTTCTAGATATGCATTGTGATACATTTTAGAACAGTTCTGTATTCTAAATTTTGAACGGACCGAACCGTTTCTTCGAGTTATGCCGAAAATCAAGTTATCGAGTTCGAGATATCGAAGTTCGCCTGTATTATTACTAACCCTCTACTCCATAATACGCTTTTCTATGCCTTTGCAAACAGAGTAGACCCAGATCAGACGGCTCCTATAGGAGCCGTCTGATCTTGGTCTGCTCTGTTTGCTTATAATACAGTATAGATATGATTCTACAGTTTCTGCCATTGCTAAAAATCCATGTACCCATGTGCTATTATAACAAATTAATATAATTAATATTCATAATGTCATTATTTCTTATATGAATATACATGGAGTAAATGGTTAAGTATTTCCCTGAGGAGGAGTTACTAGGAGTTACCATTATAGCAGTCCTTATCCTTACCATGCTGGGAAAAACATAGTGTCTACTCAGATCTTGATCAAACAGAATGTGGACTACTACCGATACGATCAAGCTTTTGAGGAACTATCTACAGAGTGTCAAACAGTTTGGATCCAGATGATACGCCGAGTTACTCGGCGTCTCATCTGGATCCAAACTGTTTGCAAATGCGAGTCATATTCCGACCACCGAGATAATGGTTACAATTGTGTATGCCAGACTGGGCACCGAGATAATGGTTACAATTGTGTATGCCAGGCTGGGCTCCGAGATAATGGTTACAATTGTGTATGCCAGGCTGGGCTCCGAGATAATGGTTACAATTGTGTATGCCAGACTGGGCTCCGAGATAATGGTTACAATTGTGTATGCCAGACTGGGCTCCGAGATAATGGTTACAATTGTGTATGCCAGACTTGGCTCCGAGGTTTTTGTTAAGAGTCTAATATCATTCTCAAGTATCTAACCATTCAGATACTTGAGAATGATGTTAGACTCTGACTCCGAAGTTTTATGAAATTCGGCCTAGATCTTGGTGAACTTGCTAAGAATCTGACCAACTAGATACTTGAGAATGATGTTAGACGCAGACTCAGATATTTTATAACATGGGCATAGATCTTGATGAGCTGGCTCAGAATTTGACAAATCAGATACTTGAGAATGATGTTAGACTTTATTTTTATTATTTTATAACATTTGGCCTAGATCTTGATGAGATGCCATATTTCCTGGCGTTATGTCTACGAATTACAACGAACTAATAAATACTCATGTAAGAAGAAATCGAGGGTTTGATGCAAAACTATTCTAACTCCTTCACAAAGTGAAGGAGTTATAATATTTTTGCACCAAGCCCTCGAAATGAGTAATGACATTGTGAATATTGATTAGATGCATTATTATAATGGTATATGGACACATAAGGGTTTTGGCAATTACGTAAACTGTAGCATCGTATCTATTTTATTTCATAAGCAAACAAAGCAGACCCTGACCAGAGTACTCCCGCTGGCGTTATAATGTGTATATATGGAGTAAATGGTAAACTTCCATCTGTAACAATTTGTCTATACTGTTTTCAATTTTCTTAGTTTTTGTGGCAAACAGCTTTGAGCAACTCTGGCAGTTCCTTGCTGGATCCATACTTTTTTCAAAATCGAGTCAGATTTGGATTAGCAGAAAGTATACAGTTAACGTTTCCATAACAACGAAAAGATGGAATAAGTAGCCGAAACAGCTCTTTAATACTATAAAAGAAAGCGTATGACTTGTTACCTCCTCCCCCATCAAAGGGGGTGGGTAGGTATATTGTTTTGCCCTGTCTGTTGGTTGGATGGTTTGTTGGTTTAAGTCCCACTTTAACGTTGGCGATAACTTTATAGCCAGTGTACATACATACTTCAAACTTCGCATATATGTGCAACTTATAGAGGAGACCATTTTAGGGGTGACCTGTTAAGGTCAAGGTCATACATCAAGGTCAAAGCTCAAATTACGGGTCAAATTTTGATTAGCGATAGGCTACTTTTGTCGTCATTCAACATACATACTTCAAATTTGACATTCGTTTGTAATTTATAGAGGCGAACATTTTTATGGGTGACTTATTGAGGTCAAGGTCATATATCAAGAACAATGGTCAAATTACGGGTCAAATTAAGATTGACGATATTTTGGTCGTCATTCAACATACAGCCTTCAGACTTGGCATGCATGTGCAACTTATGGAGACAAAAAATAGGGGTGACTTATTAAGGTCAAGGTCGTTCATGAAGGTTAAAGGTCATATCGTGGGCATTGTGTTTCACAAACACATCTTGTTTAATTGAGAAATGAAGTCCAGTGAGCTCTCAGCTGTGTTTACCGACCAAACAGCTGAACCCCGCTCTGTAAAATTAGTGTCTTCTCAAAATTTGATCTTGTACAGTTCTGACTACTTCCGATTCAATCAAACTTTTGAGAACTTACTGACCGAGTGTCAAACAGTTTGTACCCTAATTGCAGACCGAGTTACTCTGCGTCTTTTCCGGACCCAAACTGTTTGCAAATGCAAGCTAGATAGATACATGTAATAGAGGGAAATGGGTTACACATTCAGAGCAACAGATTAACGTGCATACTTAACCCTTCTCTTGCTGAATTTTGAAATACATTTCTCCTTCTCTACCCATGCCCTGTTGTATAATTACATATATCGTCACTGTGTACAAGTATTGCGCTGTGCAAGTACTGCTGTGGAGTGCACTGGTTGCACAATCAACTTGTAAATAGTGCAGACCCTGATGAGACAGCTCTTGCAGGAGCTGTCTCATCTGGGTCTTCACTATTTACAGGTAGGTATATTGACGCGAATAGCAAGCGAAGGGTTAAGACCTAAAATTGCCATTTCTCCATCGAACCCTATGGTGTGACCACTCCTTAGAATCGTCTCGAAGAGACGATTCTAAGGAGTGGTCATATCATAGGGTTTGGTTGAGAAAGAAAGAAGTTATTCTTGAAAACGTTTAAATTTACGCATCTTATCTGGACCTCTGATATTTATGTATAACTCGTACAAATAATGACTTATTTATGTGTTGTTATATTGATGTATTTTGTTATGAAATGTGATGTATATATCACTGTAATATTATAAATGTTTTAACAATGTTTAATCCATAACTTACCATGCTAATAATGTGTACATTTCTAACATAATATGTCTACCTATATATTTTTCGTCTTTTTTGGAAATGGATTAATCCTTATCCTTTGAAACAAAACAGTATGGACTCTTTCCCTGTTCTATGTTTATTCCAAATTCCAATACCTACTGAATATTCATGGACAAAATAGTTATAATGAAATATGGAAGATGGAACATTGTAGACATTTTGGAAAGCAAGGAAACAGATCTATCAAATTTTATTAGCAAACAGAGCAGACTCTGATCAGACGGCTCCTCTAGGAGCCGTCTGATCTGGGTCTACTCTGTTTGCAAGTGCGTGAAAACACGTTCATATGAGGGAAATGGTTAACTCTTTAAATTTGGATCTGGTACAAATTTGATCGTTGCCAATTCCATCTGGCATTTGAGAAAATATTGACCGAGTGTCAAACAGCTTGGATCCTGGTGAGACACGGAGTCACTCGGTGTCTCATCTGGACCCAGGCTGTTTACAAGTTCGAGTCAGGTCGCGAAATATGGAATAAAGGGCAAGCATTTACCTTGCTAGTTAGGATTTAGCCCTTTCCTTCATATAAAAGCATTTTTACGCATCTGCAAACAGAGAGAACCCAGATCAGACGGCTCCTATAGGAGCCGTCTGATCAGGGTCTTCTCTGTTTGCGTGTAACATGATAAAGATCCGATTCTGCAGTTTTTGTCAAAGTAAAAATTCCCTTGAAAAGTTTACATTATAAAAATTCTGCTAATGAATATTCATTATGTCATTATCTCTTACATGAATACTGAACAGGGAAAATGTTAAATAGATTTTCTCAATATAAGGGACGTAACTCGTTAGACTGTTTACTGTTTTATGTAGGCAGTTGTTACTATTGAGATGTTTTCGGAAATCCCCACTAATGCCAGGTACTTTAATCAATTATTTTTATTGAAAATAACCTACTGTCTTTTTACAAAACTAGACATTCATTTTAAAGTCAATGATAAAATAAGACACAACATTGACAGGGGAAGTTTACAAACGGTGTAAATTTCAAATCAGCCGTTTCTTTACTCCGTTGCACCTGATCTATGTCTACATAATAAGTCCAGATTATGTCAAGTCACGGCAATGTTCAAAGCAATATTCGACGATCAACAGCGAAATTTCAACATTCACCTTTAGTACGGAACCGGTAAAAATTGAGATTATTCTGCAAGCAGTTTGGATTAGGATGAGATGAAGAGTAATCTTTTGTATTATCAGCATCCAAACTGTTTGACATTGGGATTGAACGTTTTGAAGAAAAAGAACAGATATAGAGGATCTGTTGCGAGTTGTCTTTTAAGATCACATGTTCCTAAACGAGCCTTAGAAAATGTCATTAAGCGAGCCTTGGCGAGCTTAATAACATTTTCTTGGTGAGTTTAGGAACATGTGATCTTAAAAGACAACGAGCATCAGATTCTTTTTCTCACATATCAAAAAAGTGTATTTTCGCCGTTTAAATGACATGTAAACATAGGTTTCCATGGTTTGACGTCATATATGACGTCATACGTTCTAAAGTGATCTTACACGTGTTACAGATAAGGAAATCTTAACCTGTTGTTCTAACTCGGAGATAAGGGAAGGTATGTGAGAAAACTTGTTTCGTTAACCTTTTGTATACAGGAAACAAATGAATCCGTCATTTTAACCCATTTCTCCATAAATACACATTTCTACGACTTTGCAAACAGAGTAGACCTAGAAAGAAGAGTTCCTGTAGAAGTCTTTCTGTCAGGGTATGCGCTGGTTGCCATAAACAATCACATACTGCAATGTTTTATGATGGTTTGCATAGAGATACAGTATAACCTCTCTTAACCGGAATTCTACAAGATAATAATTTAGATACTTTTAGGCAGTTGGCTGCTTAATGCAGGGTGAAAGTCATGCAGAAAGCTCCTCTAGGAGCTCTCTGCATGACTTTCACCCTGCATTAAGCTGCCACCTGTCTCCAAGATCGATATTCATACTAAATTTAACGGCCAGTTAAGAGAGGTTTTACTGTATTAAAATTCAGAATACAAAGGAAACATTATTGTTGGAATCAGCAAAAAGTGAAGACCATGATCAGCCCTCTGACCTAGGTCTACGCTGTTTGCATATGCCCTTTTAATCTTGAATAGACAATCAGGGTCCATGCTTATAAAGCTTTTAGTTGAGCCTCAGATCGTTCTCAAGCTTTTGATTGGTCAGATTTGAGCCAAAGGCTCATATCTGACCAATCAAAAGCTTGAGAACTCAAATCTGACCAATCAAAAGCTTGAGAACGAAACTCAGGTTCAGCTAAAAGCTTTATAAGCATGGACCCTGAAGGCAAAAACAAACAGACTCAATAAGTATCGCGCCAGGAGTTAGTCTGGCATATTAACGTCGGGTCGGCGAATATTAATTTATGTAATACGTTTTAGCAAATATTTTCTCATGTTCCTGGATTTTTATACGATATAAGCCTATGTACACATTTATTTGGGGATTCATGCTTACTCATACATGCTTTTACTTTGTTGTTTGTATATAAAGTTGTAATCATTTCTCAAATATTACATCGATAACCATTGTTACATGGTAGTTGGAACACAAATGTGCACTCACTACAAACTATTGAAATAAAATTTTATTCATCTGTATCGATGGCTTCTATTTGTGTTTTGTTTCCGTTGTCGTTGTTGGTAATGCTTAACCCCTTCCCTTGTGTTAGCGCATTTTCACGCATCTGCAAACAGAGTAGACCTAGATCAGACTCCTGGAACAGTTTGATCCGGTATATTACTTTTAAGCTCACCAGAGCACAAAGTGCTCATGGTGAGCTTTTGTGATCGCCTGATGTCCGTCGGCGTTCGTCGTGCGTCGTTCGTCGTTCGTCGTTTGTCGTTCGTCGTCCGTCGTCAACATTTTGAACCTTTAAAAATCTTCTCCTCTGAATCTACCGGGCTCTCAGCTTTCATCTTTGGCACATAGCATCATATTCAGGTCCTCTACATAAGTTATATAAATTATGCCCATGGGTAAAAATTGGCCCCGCCCCAGGGGTGGCTAATTTTCAATAGAAACAAATAGAGAAAACTTTGAAAATCTTCTCCTCTGAAACTGGAAGGCTCTCAGCTTTCATATTTGGCACATAACATAATGTTAAGGTCCTCTACAAAACTTATATAAATTATGTCACTGGGGTTAAAATTGTCCCCTCCCCAGGGGTAGCCATTTTTCAATGGAAGTATATAGTGAAAACTTTGAAATTCTTCTCCTAAAACTGGAAGGTTCTCAGCTTTTCATATTTGGCACATAGAATCCTAATCAGGTCCTCTACAAAAATTTATATAAATTATGCCCCTGGGGTCAAAATTGGCCCTGCCCCAGGGGTGCCTTGTTTTCTATAGAAACATATAGTGAAAATCTTCTCAGAAACTGGAAGGTTCTCAGCTTTCATATTTGGCACATACATGTAGCATCATGTTCAGGTCCTCTATAAAAAGTTGTATAAATTATTCCCCTGGGGTCAAACTTGCCCCCGCACCAGGGGAAGCCAGTTTTCAATAGAAAAGTAAAAGTACCTAGTTATAGTCTACTTTCAGTCCGAATGACCGCTCAGCCGACTGTACATTTACTCCCCTGGTCATTGAGTCATTGGCCTACAATATTGAGCACTGCTAACATATGGCGCAATCATGCAGCCGCAGTACCGGCGAGTGACCCTCACAGGTACCCATTTTAACCCCTGGGTGGAGAGGATGTGCGGGTGGGAGACACGGAAAAGCGTCTCTGAAATTTCCGGGTGGGACCGGGATTTGAACCCCGGACTTCCGGACTGATAGAAAAATATAGTGAAAACTTTGAAAATCTTCTCTTCTGATTGTCTGGTGAGCGATGCCAGGGCCATTCTGGCCGTCTTGTTTTTAAATAAAGACATCATTAATATCAGTTAGCTTGATATTTATAATGGCATACGAGTACAAACAAAAGTTTGGTATTGAAAGAAAACGCAAAATCTATTATAACCTTAAGCACTTTCCGTAACCATTTTCGCCTCTAGCATTGCAAAAGTTATGGAATTATAGTCCAACCAGATTACCATGCAAAAATACAGCTTACAGTATAAGCGAAGCAACTCTTACAATTTATTTCGTTTAGTACTGTATGAGTAGTCTCTCTTTATCATTTTCAGCGAAATACATGTTTTAAACCCTTTGCTACTTTTTACGCTTTTGCAAACACAGTAGGCCCAGATCAGGGAAATCAATTGACATTCTCCATACCCATTCAACAAAGCTGTAAACAGTACCAAAACCCAACACATTCACATTCTAGTTGCCATTTTAGGGCTCGATAATCTTTAGATTTAGTCCCACCAAACTTATCACATTGATTTACCACGACTAGAGCAACTTTCTGATGAAGGAGCAACACACTAATTAGCATTTTGACAGCATTATCCCCCTTCATTGACTTAAGATACTTCAGATGAGCTTTGGCAAGAGAGAAATAAAGAGAGAAAGAGAGAGGGGAGAGAAAGAACGTTGATCTGTTACTCCAAATCTTTACTGTTACATTTTTCTCCACATTTACGTTCTTACTACTTTCTCCAACCTCCGATACATTTGTCCTATCCTTATCTCTGCCACTTTTACCTGTCACTCCCACTGCATTCTTATATTCTACTTCTTCCATTCTCCTTCCTCAACACTCTTACTATCTTTTCAATTCCAACTTAAGATTTCCTGTCTTCTGTTTCCAGTATATTCTTTCTATGTTCTCTCCCTGTGCTTTCTATTTTTGTCATCCCTTTCCACTCATGCTGTCTTCAGTCCCAAGTTCATTCTTACTCTCCTCATTCCCTTTCCCAAACTCACAGAAAATCTTGCTCTCCTCCACCCCATTAATTCTTACCCTCCTTAGTATCCACTTTATTTTTACTCTACTTATGGTCCCACTACATTTTTAGCTCGTCTGTTCCGAAGAAATCACGAGCTATTGTCGTAACTCCTGCGTCCGTCCGCGTCGTCGTTGTCGTCCGAAATCTTAACATTGACCATAACTTCTTTAATTTTTCATTTACAACCTTCATTTTTTGGTATGCATGTTCATCTTGACAATGACGACAGACGAGCGTTGGCACATGATTCACAAATGCAGCTTTCCATAACATTATCATTGAAAGACAACAATAGTGACGAAATTTGATAATGACTCATACATTATACTGGGGTTTGAATTTATCATTATGAACATTCTGCAATATGCGAAACTGAAGCGAATTTCAAACACATGTCAATGAGCACATATGGCGGCATGGTAGGGATGGCGTTTTAGAGTGAGAGTGCAAAATGGTTGAAGGCTGCTGATATTCCAGCAAAGAGATTTAGAAACAATCTGGGAACTTGGCGCTAACTGATATACCGACCAATTTAACCAAAAATACCTCAATTTTTAAGTGGAATCTTCGAGATCTGTTTAAAATCGAATCTAATTCATTTATATAGAGAAATTCTCCGGTGTTTACACTAACCCTTTACCTCATAGAGATGACATTTGCACCTTTAAAAAACAGGGTAGACCCAGATCAAAGGGAACCTGTTGGAACCGTCTGACCAGAGTTTGCTCTGTTTTCTTAAGAAACAATATATGTCTTATTCTACAGCTTCTTAACCCTTTCCTCCATAAATACGCATTTCTACGCCTTACCTGTTGAAACCATTGTGATAAATAGAGTATAGGAGCAAATGCTCTATTTATAACAATGGTTTCAAATTACAAATTCTAAAACTTTTCATATTGATTAGTTAATGCTCCTTTTTGGTAGGTTTATTCAAAGAGGTAGGATCTAAAACTAGCCTACGAGGGAATGGGTTAAATGCTAACATGATGTTGTCCATAATGCCTAAACATTTTAAAAGGTAAGCCAATTTATCATGCAACGTCACCGAATACAGTCACTTCCTACTAGTATAATATTTTCCACGTCGACGGTGTATTTTGTGAGGTACAGTGCATGTGTACTGACCCGACTGGAATGCAAGTTTGGTTCAGCCAAGAGGAGGAAAACAGAAGGACGAAAAAGGCATAATTAAACATAAACATCAAATTTACACATTTTCACCCCTTTGTCTCAACTATCTGTCCATATAAAATGATTAAATCAAGTTTGTTTATGTTGTAAAAGTCGATGACGTCGCTGCATACCAATATGACGTCACGTAATTCGTACTTACATGTATTTTCATTCAGGGGACGACACCGCTTTAGCAATCTTTTTTTTTCTTCATTTTCTCCATTTTTCTTGGAGTTGCATGATAAAAGAATTACTATGCTAGTAGTTTGGAAGTTCAGCTGTATTTTGGCTCGTCAGAAAAGTAGTTAAATGCTCGCCTTAATGTTCATAATTCATTAATTCTTATTTTAATATCCATGAGTTACGGAGTTAAATGTTAAAAAAATTGGACAAAGCTACAGATATAGGTGCGTACCCAAATACTAAAATAGTCATTTCTCAACCAAACCCTGTAATGTGACCACTCTTTAGAATCGCCTCGAAGAGACTGTGGTCACAGTTTATGATTTGGTGGAGAAATAAAGACGTTGTTCTTGAAAATGATTTAATTTACGCATCTTACCTGTACCTCTGGGTAAAACAAACAAGTTCGACCCTTATCAAGAAGAGGTCTCTGGGTTGTGCCTATGGTATTTCACATTGTACAAGTTAACACATTCCCTCATATTGACGACTTTTGACGACTCTGTAAAAGTCACTTTGTGAAACCATTGTGATAAATAGAACATTTGTTCCTATAGGAGCAAATGCTCTATTTATAACATTGGTTTCAGAATTACAAACCTTGAACAGGTTAAAATGTTTCTATCATTTAATCTGACCTATGTAAACTAGCACTTACAGTAAATCTTGTCTTAACCCTCTACTCCATGATTATTCATGTAAAAATTAATTACATTATGAATATCAACTAAATTATTTTTTATAATAGGACATGGACACATGTCTTTTTGGAGTTGGCAGAATTTATAGAATCGTATCTATACTACTACATGTATATAATAAGCAAACAAAGCAGAACCTGGCCAGACGGCTCCTAATTGGTCCTCTCTGTTTGCACGGGTGTTGATAGACTTATTTATGGAGTATAATCAGTATATGACTATGCGGCCATCAAAAAGGGATCTAAGTATGTGTCTGTAAGACAGGTAGTAGCTTAATCTATGGTAAAAGGTAATTCAGAAAACTCATATAGGAGTTTTATGTCTCGCATTAAGCAACCACCTGTTTTAAACCTCCTATGTTCAATAAATGATTGGCTGCTTAACCCTTTCCTCCACAGATACACCTTTCTACGCCTTTGCAAAAGTCACTTTTTGAAACCATTATGATTAATAGAGTAGTTGCTCCTAAGGAGCAAATGTTCTATTTATCACAATAGTTTCAGAACTACAAAATTCTAAAATGTTCCTTTTCTCTAGTTAATGCTCCTTTTCGGTAGATTTATTCAAAGAGGTTGGGTCTAAAACTAGCCTATGGAGGAATGGGTTAAGACAGGTTCTCCTGTATAGTCCGTACGACTCTGAGTCATTAATGTCATCTGTTTACGTCTTTACCTAATGCATATTTGTTCACGAATTAATGATTTCATGAATATGCATTAACTGAACTTATATAATGGCCAATGTGAACAATGAATTTCTTTGCCGTTCCAGATGCTGCAGATTCAAATTCACAGTGTCCTATAAGCAAACAGAGCAGCTCCGTAGGCTCCGTTTATTCTGGGTCTACTCTAGGAACAATGAAAATACAGTTCTCCCTCTCTACAACGACACCCTTTGGGATACGAAGATTGTAAGTGTTGTTCAGAGGAAGTTGTTATAGGGAGGAAAAATCAAACATAACTAGCTTGTTTGCAGATCCACAGATAAGGTGTATATTGAGAACTAAAACCGTTATGCCTCTATCAAACCCTGTTGTGACCACACTTTAGAATCGTCACAAAGTGACGATTCTAAAGAGTGGTCACAACATAGGGTTTGATGGAGGCATAAAGAAAATGCGATGGAAAAAAGTTGTTTCTGGAGTCTTGTTGTTTCGGAAACAGTGACATGCGTTGTTGTAAGGAGGGAATCGTTATTGAGAGGGTCGTTGTAGGGAGGGAGCACTGTAGTTAAATAGATAAACTCTCCTTGCTCAAGGACAGTTTCAACTATAGCACCTTTAGACAAAAGGGATCTCTTTTTTCATTGGCAATACTCATTTGCTCACTCTGAAAATGTATTGCACCAGAAATTCTATCCTGATAGGATTGTTGAGCAAAATCAATTGTGTAACCTGAAACTGCATTCAGAATCCAGGGGTTATTAGCAAACAGTTTCCAAACATCTAAATGATATTTAAGAGCACCTACCGGACTCTCTATTCTTGATCATTTGGGGATGTGCCACACCTCTACGTGGATGCCTAAACTTAAACCCTCTCAAACTGCTCTGAGCATCTCTCTTTCCAAACCGATCATATGGGTGGTATGTAGTCTCTCTAGACTGGAAATATCCATTGCCAGTACGCCGAGGATGAAATCCCCCACTCCTACCGCGGGGATAGAAGCCACCAAAAAAGGAAAAGAATCTTTCACAAGAAAAAACAAGGTCTCACAATTCTTAATCTCTTTGTCTATATGGTCACCAAATAATTTCTTTGTTACTTCCGTAGACATAATGATATTACACAAACCTGTATATTTCTTTTTCAAAGAAGGTCTTATCATGTATCTTCTCCTGATGGAAATATTATATTGTGTCTGAAACGGTCAAAATATCTGAAAGAACAGTTTTCACCTCTAGGTTCACATCCTGATCTCTCAGTTTCAAAACTGAACCAAAACCAGTGGCCACTAAGTTTTACGCCACAGAAAGTCACTCTACTCGTGACTTTCTATATCACATGATTCACAAGTGGAACAAAGCCACAATTTGGCCAGCACCTTATATTTAGACACAAGAGGGTCCAACTTACACTGCCTAGAACAAACCTTATTAACCCTTCGTTTGCTGAATTTAAAATACATTTCCCCTTCTTTACCCATGCCATGTTGTATAAATTAATTACATATATCTTCACTGTGTACAAGTATTTCGCTGTGCAATCACTGCTGTGGAGTGTACTGGTTGCACAATCAACTTGTAAATAGTGCAGACCCTGATGAGACAGCTCCTGCAGGAGCTGTCTCATCTGGATCTTCACTATTTACAGGTAGGTATATTGACGTGAACAGCAAGCGAAGGGTTAACAAGCTGTGCTAACAACTCAGCAACAGGAGTCCCCATATCTGGAACTTTAAGTTTAGGTAGAGACCACCCAATGTCGACACCGCCCGAAGGTACCAGGTTATTGTTCATGTCTGTCTCAAAAAGACCAGTAAAGGCTGGGGTGAGACAATAGAGTTAAACTGGGACTCTGTGTCAGACAACTGAGTGTCATTGGCACCCACTACCACTGTCATGGGAAGTTAGTCAAAATTATTCTTAGGAATGGGATTATAATCCATATCTGCGTTACCAGTCAAGTTCATGAATTCCGTTTCAGCGTCAGGCAGGCTTAATAAACCCCTAAGGGATGCTATGTTTTCCAGCGTAAGCAGTACCTGCATTCGAAGACTGTTTTCTGAAGTCTTTTTATCCCTTTTTCTCGAAGACACAGCCTTACTAGGAGTCTTCGCAGCCCTCGTGGCTTTATCCGAAGGCTTAGGTTTTGGTTTCGCGACAACAGATTTGGAACGTCGTTTCCCCGTTTCTCCTTTGTCTTCTCGGTCAGAAAAACGGGAAAAGGAGCCATCCGAAGACAGCAATGTATCAATAAATCAAGGACACAATGGCTCCTAAGAGCTAAATAAAACCTAAAAGTACAAAAATGAGTCATGCAGGAAACACCACATACAGAACAAACACTCGCCCGAAAAGCAACATAAGGAAACAGCAAATGTACATAGATAGAAAAAACAACAAGAGACGCACAAAGACAAAACAAACATACAATAGGAGGAAGATGGAAGTAAGTTCTAAGTTCAAATAGTCGGTCCGAACGATAGCATGCCAGGATGAGATATTATTGTGTGTTTCGGGGTGGAGAGCATGGGCTAGGGTACTGTATAAATAGGGGGGGGGTTGAATTGCGGTCGGACTAGTTACGTACAACATGAAATACTGTGTATACATGCGAAAGCCGGAGGCTTTATGAAATAATGCATACAGCAGACGACAAAGTTGGCGATGAAATGGTTAATGTCCATGTAAGAAATAAGGTTTACTAATAAACATCAGAATTTATTATCTTAAATTGTATACTTTTATATGAACACATGCTTTTCAGCCATGGTAAAAACTGTATTATCAGGTCTATATACTCTCATAAGTTAACAGAGTAGACCTTGCAAGGGTGTGAAAAGGGGGTTCCATCTGGTTAAGACTCCAACAATATACTATATCAATTTGATGAATTCATGTTGTCACGATTTCAACATCATGAATTCACGATTTCGACTTCATGAACTTCATGAATTCACAATTTCGTGATGTCAACGATTGCAAGATTCCACAATTTCACGAATCGTGTTCCCTAAGATGTGCGCTACTTTTTGCTAAGTACAATTTTAGGGAAAATGGCTGACAGATTTATATTTGTTTGAGTACACATGTACCTACGTACTTCGTGTTTTATTTATTCTTATTATATTAGTTGTACTAAGAAATGTTAAAACGTGAAGTTGAAGTCGTGAATCCATGAAGAGACAAATGCCTATTATCAAGAGATCAGTGAAAACGGATATATACATATACATTAAAAACCCTCTAAAGCGACCACTTAGATAATAAATATCAATGTCTTCCTAAACAGATGGTTGCTTAATACAGGACGGTGGTAACGCAGACAGGTCCTGCAAGAGTTTTCTGCATAACTTTCGTCCTATTTTAAGCTACCACCTGCCCTAAGCACCCAGAATCAGACCTCAATTTTGCGGTCGCTTTAGCGGGGTTTTACTGTATTATTACTAAAGCAATCAGAGAAGACCCTGATAAGACAGGAAATATATAGACTTTAGGTATTTTTAAAGAACAAATATGGGTTGAAATAACTAAGAAATGTAACAAATAATTATATGTTCTTATTGGGCATGGAGTTAATTCCCTTACTTCACAAACTCACCTTTGCAAAGAAAGTAGACACATATTTACATGAATCATGCAGACAGATAAGCAAACAGAAGACACACTGATCCGAGTACAGTACTCATATAGGAGCTTTCTAATCTGAATTTACACTGTGTTTCCAAAGGCGTCAAACGGTTTCTGTACGCTACATATGCTAAACATTGACACTGTAGATAAGAGTCAAACAATGTAGACCCTTGTTAGACGAGACAGTATATCTGAGTGTATAATTTGCAAACATTCAGTGGTATTATACAGTAAAATCCATCTAAACCGGACGTTAAACTTAGTATAGATATCGGTCTTGGGGACAGGTGGCAGCTTAATGCAGGGTGAAAGTCATACAGAAAGCTCCTCTAGGAGCTTTCTGTATGACTTTCACCCTGCATTAAGCAGCCACCTGCCTAAAAGTATGTACATTCTTCTATACTAGAATTACGGTTTAGAGAGCGTTTACTGTATTCCCTAACCTCTACCTTACTGTGTAAACAGTATCGAATTTGGAACAGGACCAATTTTGACAAATACCGATTTAATCAAACTTATGAGAAACAAATGACCGAGTTTAAACTGATGACCATGTGTCAAACAACTTTTAGGGAGTCAGGTCTTGAATGGTGGTACATGTGTAAGGGTTGACCCTTTAATGTGCAAAACGAGTGTAAACAGTGTAGGCACAGATCGGAAAGTTTCTCCAGAGTATGCACTGTGTTATTTTTAATTGTAGAATCCACTTTTAAGACTTTTACAGTAAAACCTCTCTATAACGACCACTAAATTACATCAAGTATCTTGTGTTAAAGGCAGGTGGATGCTTAAAGCAAGGTGAGAGTAAAACAGAACGCTCCTAGAGGAGCGTTCAGTTTTACATTCACCTTGCTTTAATCAACCACCTGTCCACAATACCAACTAATTAACACAATTTAGTGGTCGTTATAGAGAGGTTTTACTGTATACTGAATGGATTCTATCATTGAGCAGTGAGGAGCTATTCCACTCTCATTATTCAGTGACGTACCTGAAATTAAGAAAGCAGCTTTCCGTCCGACTTTCAAGCCGAATTAAGCTACCATTTGTCTCAAATATCGGTTTTGATACTACTTCTTACGTCAAGTTTAGGGGTTTAGGTCAGATTTAGGGGCTTTTACTGACTTGAGTGAGGGGTGGGTATGGTTATATAGACGCGTGCAGTAGTTGCCAACAGGAAGTAAATACGAAATGTGTAATACAATATGTAGCAGTGGTATCTATTTGTTGTAGTCATGGACGAATTTGTTATCACATTTGTAAACAGTTAAGACCCAGATCTACCATTAAGTACCACAAAGTTTAAGTGTTAAGTGATTGTTTCAACATACACAAAATAATTGTTTATAGAAAAAAATCATATTTGTCTTTGTGAACCTTTTGACAAGATGACTAATCAATGTGTGCGTGTCATATTACAGTTAATCATAGAGGGCCAGTCAATAAGATTGATGGTTTACGTTCATCTTTCATCATTTGTTCAAAAGTTCTTGAATGAAGTATTGTAATGGTACTTCAAACATAGAGTATTTATGGCATCCAATGTATAATTGGATAAAAAAACCGAGTTAGGCAAACAGGGTAGATCCAGGGTCTAGTATGTTTACAAATTTGTAAACACAGATTAATCCCTATAACGGGATCAATCGATGAATAAACATGAACCTTTTTTAAAAGTGGGTTGTTGCTTAATGTAGTACGGAAGTCAGTGATAAAAGTAAATATATAAGTCATGCAAAAAAACACGTTTTGTATCTTAGTACGCATATATATCTGATGCTCTGTGTGTTAAGATGTGAAAACAGAAATCGACTTATTTTAACCTTGCATGTTTGTCCATTATTAAGTTCATGTCTACAGTAGCTGCTGAATCCCTTTGATGATTTTATACGTCCACTCCGGAAAGGCGTGTAATGAAAGATAAAGGATGTTCGAAAATAGAACTGTGGTTAACCTTTTACCTCATAGATAGCCATTTAACACAATTTGCAAACAGGGCAGACCTTGTAGTAGCCGTCTCATCAGGGTATGTTCCGTTTGCTTATGGAATAATATAGACCTGATTTCAGTTTCTGTCACTGTCAAACGTTCACATGTTCATAAGCCATAGTAAAATCAGGACAAATATGCATGAGGTAATGCGTTAAAACCACTTGGTATATATCTGTATCGCATGCGCATGCGCTGTATACAATTATGATATTTTGTTATTTATACCAGTAACACGTTGCAGTTATACTCTGGAGTAGATATATTGTTAGGACAGACAACAGTATCGTTTCTCGTACACTGCACCTCGTGCCATTTAACCATTTCACATGTATGGAATTCCAGTCCAATGTGTTTTTTTCTCGATTGATTCAAATTATACATGAAGTGATTAAATGTTTAACCATTTACATCATAAACATTCATTTTAACGCCTTTGCAAACAGAATAAACCCAAGTCAAACAGCTCCTTCATAGTTTGTGTGTGTGAATGAGCTGGGTTTTACGACACTGCGACACTGAATAGGTCATACAGTGCCGATGAATGATGAGATAAGATGATGGGGGCTGATTTCAGGAAGGTGATTTCGGCTAATCTCATTTGCTGCAAAGCTTGTAGAATATCTTAGATTTGATGTTATACTATTTTGAAATAGCTGTATATTCAATTGTTTTATGTAACAGTACAAAACGACCAGTTCATCAATGTTCAATGACTATTCTTGGAGTAAAGGTATAAAACAATGGGTCCACGACACGGATATCCTCAGTTCAGCATGACTGTGTAGTTCTGCAAAGGTCAAGATAAGATGGGTAAATTAAATTATTATACCTCAATATATCCTTCAATACAAAACTCCCATAGACCTCAAATGTGATCTTATGATATATCACTCTCAGAATGAGCTTCCATGTGAATATATCAGGATATATCACCCTCAGAATGAGCCTCCAGGTGAATATATCCGTTTCAAAACTACAGATCTAACATCATCACTGCTATGACCACCGACTCCAAAATGTCTTATTATTGGATTCTCTCTCTCATGTCTTACATCACTCAAATATTCTTTCATTCTCTCCCGAATTTCTCTCTCGTCTTACCAACCTACATAATTATATCGCATTTATTGCATTTCATGGCATATATATACTTCAGTCGGGAGAATGCATGCATGCTAATGCATACATGACGGCGCTGTGATCATGACGTCATTTCATGACGTCATCACTTTGAAATAATGCTGCGTGATGCTGGATCAACATTGTTCTCGTTGATTTTATGGCTGAATGCATACAATACATGTATAAAAAATGTGACGTGTTTTTGACATGATTATCTTTGATAAAGGCTCGTAGTGGTCGAATATTAGATAAGAACTATTTCAGTATTTCTATATCTCAATTTCCTTTTTGGAATATTATCTTCATTGATTATTTCTTTTATTTTTTTAAAATTAATTAATATTGTACTTCTAAAGTTTTTCGGTATAATAAAATAATTAACACATAGCTGTCGGGATGATAGAGGATATTGTCAGCCTTTGAACTGGCATATTTACCCCTCGGCTACGCCTCGGAGTAAATATACCAATTCGCGGGCTGACAATATCATCTATCACCCCGACAGCTATGTGTTAATTATATAATATCACTCTCAGAATGAGCTTCCATGTGAATATATCAGGATATATCAACCTCAGAATGAGCTTCCAGCTCAATATATCCGTTTCAAAACCACAAATCTAACATCATCACTGCCATGACCACCGACTCCAAAATGTCTGTTTATTGTATTCTCTCTCTCATGTCTTACATCACTCAAATATTCTTTCATTCTCTCCCGAATTTCTCTCTCTATCTCACCAACATGCATAATTCTATCGCATTTATTGCAATTTATTGCATATATTATATTCGGGAGAATGCATGCACGCTAACGCATACATGACGTCGTTGCGCTCATGACGTCATCTGATGACGTAATTACCTTGAAAATGTTAAATGGAAATTACAACTCAATTCTCTGATTTTATGGCTGAATGCATGTACCAAAAATGTGACGTGTGTTTTGACATGATTCTTTGATAAAGGCTCATACCGGTCAAAATATTAGATAAGATCTGTTTCAGTATTGCTATATTATCTGAAATCCCTTTTTGGAATATCTTCAGTGATTATTTATTTTAAAATTAACTTATACTGTACTTCTAAAGTTTTCGGTATAATAAAATAATTAACACATAGCTGTCGGGATAATATTATGTATTGTTGTAATGTTACGAGTCTGTGCATGCGGAACAAGTTGAGCACTTTACACCAAGCCAAAATTTAAGTTTATTCGTGAAACCGAGGCTCAAGACCCTGCTAAGATTGACTCTTGTCTTATTGCCATTGTACTCAATGCAAGTAATGTGAGCCGAACGGATGGACAAGGGTTAATTTAAATGACCCAATTTCAAAAATGTGCGAGCGCGTATGTTTGTGCGTGTACATATGTGACTGTGTGTGTGTGTGTGTATGAGTGTGGAGTGTAAGGTTTTGCGCCCTTGAAACGTGTATGTGCGTGTGTGCATGCGCTCGTGCGTATTTCCGGGGGGGGGGGGGGTAAGTGTGTTTGGTTGGGTTTTTGTTGTTGTTGGTTTTTGTCATTATTATTATTATTATATTTCCTGTTGTTGTTGTTTGTCTATTTGTTTTTGTCTGGCGTTTTTGTTGTTGTTTTGTTTTTAGTTGGTTGGAGTTTTTGAGAGGGCGAACAGTTAAGAAATATAACAATATCACATATATATGTTCAAGAATAAAGTTCCGTATTTTGAACGTCATATATCTGTTAATCACTTGTCAGAGAAAAATCTCAGAATCTAATTGACCAGCTTAGCGATTTTTACGAGGCCGTATTACTGCGATACAAACTAGGTTGATAGATCACGTGAAACATGTCGTTGCACATAACTGAAGTCGGGGATATTATCCATGTTGTTTGTAACATTAAAGCGAATTATTATCAGTATTTAAAACTTTTACCCAGCAAATGAAAAATAGAAAAAAGAAGTGCCTTTACTCGTGGAGGTGGGGCCTTACATTTATTGTCGATTAATTTATAAAAATAATATCCATTCAAAACTGAATCGGTTTATGTTGTTTTGCCTTTTGATGAAGAGATTCATTCTTTCGCTGCCATTATCGCATTGAATACCTATGAATACAGTTTTGATCTATATAGATGCAAACCGTCTGATGCTATGGTTATTTGTTTTTAGGAAAGCTTCGGAAATTCACCCATGAAAATGAGTAGACGATAAATTTTGCAGACAATATTTGGCAGTGTGGGAACATTTTCATAGACCCTCACTCAATTAGCTAGTTGTATTTGGCCATGCGCAGAAAAGAAAATGCATACATAGAATCATTACCGAATCGATCGCACTATCAATAGAGAAATCGTTTATTGGCCATATACAATATTGTTTATTCACACGGTAAATGTTTTATAGTTTCTTTCATTTCATACTGCAAATATATGACTTTTGCTACTCTTTTAATTTAAAATAGCCTTAAAATGTTATATATTTTTCTTTTCCTCTTCTCTTTTTTATATATTCACAGAGGTACAGATAATATGCGTAAAATAAAATATTTTAAAAGATAACTCCTTTTTTTCTCAACCAAGTCCTATGTTGTGACCACTCTTTAGAATTGTCTGTTCGAGATGACTTGTCACAACTTAGAGTTCTTGGAGAAATGAGGACTTTAGCATCTGAGTACGTACATTTATCTGTTGCTCAAGCTGTCTGCTGAACAGTGTTAATCTTATCTTGTTTCACAAATGCTTTTTGATAAAGAATGTGTAATAGTTGTTCTTCTGTCAGCCCTTTCTATCAAATAATAAAGGTTTTATCACTTCTTATTTCTGTTCACCTCACATGACCTTTCAATATCCATTGCAAAGCAAATTTCTATTTTCTAATTTACATCTAGAACTTATCGTCATATTGTAGTGTTCGATAGTGTTAATGGATGGCTTTCATTTAATAATCTTTAAAAGATCCATACTTCAATTAATTTCATTGTTGACAGTTTCGCTTTCAAATTAACGCCATTAGCAACATCATTCTATCAGCCAATCAGGTCGCTTGTTGTAAACATAATATGCACTTTTGTTCAAAACCGGAAGTGTGCGGTAAACTACCAATAAATAGGGACTATTGTTTAATTGTATAAAAACCGCTTAATTTCAGTATGAAACTGTGAATATATAGTAGAACTTGTGTAAGAAAGGGGGTAAGTCATAAATCTACATTCAAATTCTGAACAACGCTTTGATTATTTAAATGACACGGTGGTAGTTGCGGTGGTGGTGTGGGGTGCATGCGTGCGTGCGTGCGTGTGTGTGAAAGAGAGAATGATTGAGGGATGGAAAGAATGGTGGATTGAGGGAGGGAGTGGGTATCAGTTCTACTGCAGGGCAAATACTGTATGATCAGCATCCTGTGAGCGAATTAACTATCCACATGCTATTAGCGTATCAGGAGCTGTCTCATATGGGTCTGCACTATAAACCGTTATACATCATTGGCTGTAATTGATATAACTTTCGAATGAGTCGAATAATAAACATTTCTAGTGTAACATTCTGCTTGACTGCAATTGTAAACAATCACGCCGGACAGTTTGTGATTTGGAAAGAACAGAAAAACCGTTATTCTTGACATTTAGAAGGGGAAAATAAACTAAAAGCGAGTCACGATATGAGACAACTGCTTTTATAAACTGTATATAATTAGTATGCTTAATAAGTACAGTAAAACCTCTCTATAACGGCCTCTCTATAACGGCCTCTTAATTACATCAAGTTTTTTTGTGTTAAAAGCAGATGGTTGATTAAAGCAAGGTGGAAGTAAAACAGAACGCACCTATAGGAGCGTTCTGTTTTAATTCCACCTTACTTTAAGCAGCCACCTGCCCTTAATACCAACTAATTAATACAATTTAATAGCCATTATAGCGAGGGTTTAATGTAGTAATTAACCGATATAAACCATAAAAAATGTCTCGTTCATGCTAATCTGAAGAAAAGTAGTTCAATGCCATTCTGAAGTCATTCTTAATTCCTAGTTGCAATGGACAGTTCTTTTAATAGCCTGAGTTGGGATCACAAAGAATGTTATTCATTTTAAGGTATCTGCTTTACAAAAGACCAGTGCAATACATATACAGCTGAACTTCGATATTTCTAACTCGGTTAACTCGATCACGAGACGACAATATTAAGTAAAGAAATTAATGCAGGACGAAAGCTATAACGCCGAACGTTCCTTAAAATCACAACTAGAATGTTGAGTGGCTGTTGTAGAAGGCGTTTACTGTAATAAGCAAACATCCAGTCCTGTATCAGGCGGAAAATGAGCATAAATAAAATGTAAACATATGCTTAGCATCAGTGTTGCCATCTTGTTGCGGTGCTGTTCGTGTGGCTGTCTGTTTTTAATGTTGGGTTCCTGAACGACTCATATTTGTACTAGTATAAGATTTTTCAATTGGGTCAGTGTTTAATCTTTTTTCCTCATATAAACAATTTCCATGCATTTGCAAACATAATATACAAAAATCAGACATTCCCATGAGAGCTTCTGGTCTGGGTCTGCTTTGTTTCTTTAGGAAATTATAACATATATAACGCCTTTGTTTCAACCAACACCAAAAAGTATTGCGTGCAATTGCCATTATAAACAAATCAGCTACTAAATGTTCATGATAATATTATTTCTTATATAATGTTCAACAAAGAAAGGATTAATCGTACGAGATCGCTATAAAATATATATTTAAAAAGCAAAGTTGAAAATATATATAAAAATGCAACAACTTTGTTCAGCTGCATGGTGATTTCGAATAGACATTTACACAGTCAAACAAGGCGAGTAGTATGCAAACCAAACTCCTGGTGCGTCAGAAGTGACTCATCATTGTTTATTTTATAGAGTGTTTTTGTTTTGTTTTCAGGCTGTTTATTATGGTAAAAAGTTCCAAACATTAAAAACAACATGGATAGGGGTGATGGGCAGTTTTCCTGTTTTGTGTCCGACACGCTGAACTGTTTAGGTTATAAGCCATCCTGTATAAAGGAAAGACGCCAGTCGTGGGAACATTTTGCGGGGGGGACAAATACGCTTTTCTACGCTAATTATTGTAAAACTATAGTCGTCGGTAGTAAAGGTGAAGGAACAACCGCTCTGTTTCAGAATGACATAGACACGATGATGTTGTTTACAAATGTAATCGCTGCTGACGATACAAATGAGTACAGGAACGCTGAAAAGACACTTTTCAAACTTGACATGGAGTTAACACCACCAGGTTACACAAAACTAAAGCTTGTTCGACGAGGAGACTTCGTTGGTTACTTAATGGACATCATGGAAGTGTACATTGAGACTTGCTCTGGAACATATGCTTCTAGTGAAGCGTGTTGGTCATATTCAGCTGAGTGTATTTCAAGACAAGGTCCTGCATGTACGTTTAAAGCATTCGACATGTCATTTGATTGTGTTCAAGCAATCCCATGCCAGTGTCCAACAATCATGTCTGAATGGTTAGAGAGGCATCGAAAACAAGATTGGCCTTCTCAAGACACGATACACAAGATAGTCTCACTCGATGCTCATGTCGTTCCTGTTGGTTTTAAACAGAGTCCTGACCAGTCAATGGAATGGAGAATTAGCTACACGTTGGCAGAGCTTGTCCTCGTGCATAGTTTTAACGATGGCCAGACCAAGGTTTACATACTGCTGAAACTCATGGCAAAACACGTGATGAACCCGGTAAGCGACGCGATGACGTCGTATGTTGTGAAAAACGTAATGTTCTGGTTGGCTGAGTGGACGCCTCTCCGTTCATTTAGTCAAAATACATTAATAGATAGACTTGTCCAGGCTTTTGAAATACTTCGTAAATTCATTAAATTAAACTTTCTGCCAAATTACATGATTCCTGGGAGAAATCTGCTCGCAGGAAAGTTCGATGCTGGACAAAGGAGACAGTTACTGTCTTTTCTAGACGAACTGATTGCTGATGGTGGGTGTATGCTGTTCAGATGTAAAAGACTCCGTCTTGGAATGTTGAAAATGTATCAAACACCAGAACGAGCTCGAACAGCCGGAGAAAGGAGAGATGCTATAGAGACAGCGATCATATTAGGGTCTACCACGCTTCACAATGATACGATGTTGCACAGGCACGAGGTGTTATGCAAATTGTTTCTACAGGTTAGTTTTGGTGTAGGCACGATGTCGAATTTGATCATATCAGATGCGGATAAGGAAATACTTTCTGAAATAGTTCATACGTTTACTGGTAACCTCGATTTAGATGAACACATACTTGATTCCGATCTGGATGTTGCACACTGGATTCTGATTCTGATTAAATGGGTACATAATATGCTATCCTAATTGCGCTGCAATACGAAACAAGTACGGACAAGTAAGGAACCTGGAATAGTGAAAGGGCATCCAGATTTGTAGATAAGAATCTAATTATTTAACATTTTGATATTGATCCTCCCAACTATTCTTGTTGAAAGAAATGGTTTGGAAGAGAAGTAAGAGAGTTTGATAAAACAGTATGCATCTTATCTACAGCCCTAGGCATCGTATACAGGTGTTCAATGAATATCTTAAAAATCGTATTTGTGAAGTTCTACTGTATGTACTAGCGTACATACAGTAGATTGAGCTCTATGTATCTGTTCCGATGTCGTAAATATTTGGATTGACTTTTAGGTTTTAGCTCACCTGAGTCTGTCCGGAATCCGTCCGTCTGTATGTCCTTCCGTCCGTCAACAAATGCCTTTAACGACATCTCCACTGAAATCACAAGGCAGAAGGTAACCAAACTTACAGAAATGGTAATTGTATAATGCTCATCAAAATTGTAATAAGAATCTAGATCCATATAGAACTCTGGTTACCATGGTAAACAAAGGGAAGCCCTTTAAACATTTTTTTCTCCAAAACCAGTGGTTAGAATTGAATAATATTTAATAAAATAGTCTTCTTGTAGGATTTTGCTAAAATTATTCAAATTTCATCTTTATATCTAAACAAATGGCCACCGGGACGGGGCTGGATTCCCTTGTATAACTATACAGAAAACCTTTAAAAGTCTTCTCCAAAACCTGTGGCTTTACCGGTATCACAACTGCTAAAATCATGTTTATATTTCAAAAAGAATAGCCGTCAGGGCCGAGGCTAAATACAAAAAGTACCTAGTTATAGTCTACTTTCAGCACGAATGACCGCTCAGCCGACTATACAATATCCCTTATATAAACTATATGGAATACCTTTAAATATATTCTGCTCAGAAGTTGATGGTCCAATTTTAATGGTACTGGCAGGACTAGTAACCTGGTGACCATTTATCAACATTGCTAAAACTTTGCTGAAAAAACATGGCCGTCATGGGCGGAGATAAAAATCCTTATATGACTAGGGAAAACTTTATAAATCTTCTCCAAATGTGAATTGCAGTTGGTAGGAATAGTCTCCTGGTGACTCTGTATCAAAATTGCTAAAATATGTGACGGGGCTAATTCTTTATATGACTATAGAGAAAGCTTAAAAATCTTCTTTAAAACGAGTGGTCCAATTTGAATTATATTTTGTAATAGTAATAGTCCTCTCATGCGCACATTGAGAATTGATTATGACTACCATGCATTTTGAATGAATTGAATATGAAAACTACTATGGCCCTCTTATATTCATTTTCTGGAGATGGTTGTAACTAGTCCTTTATTCATAGATGAGTTTCATAGAGCCATCATAGTTCTCTTGTTGTTAAGAACTAGCAACTCTTTACTATTTTCAAAATGTCTACATTATACTTGAGTTTGACATGTAGGTACTTATGCGTTGGGCTGCCGCCTGTCTTGGGGGTCGAGGATAATACGTATTTTCGTGTTCGAATACTCGGGGGTTTGCTGTACATTGGACCTGTGTTCTGATCAGGATTGCTCCTGATGTAGATCTACATTGTATGTGCATTTTCACTTATACTTAGTCCACATTCGTCAAATGACTGGAACTTTTGATGTAATTACACGCGGGTGAATGTGTGTAAGTTGAAACTGGTATTATATGTATATCTAGATTGCGTCCATTGTCAGTTGTTGAGGCAATATTATGTAATATAGTAAATATCACTGATTGGAAATTGCACGTGTTTTTCCCTATCCCCGATTAGGCGAACGGTGATTCTCCTAAATTGGCGTCTGCTACCTTTTAATATTTTAAAGTTATGAGTTTTGAAATAATAGGAAAAGAAGATTCGACGTGGCAATGAAATCAATTTTTTGATTGACTGCTGCCGATTACCAAACTGTATTCTGCTTTGTAAAGCCTGAGTGGAAAAGCCGTTGCAAGATGAATATGCATGTGCGACTTTTATTACCTAAACAGTCAGTTTGGATCTAAATGATACTAGGTGTATCTAGCTGTCTCAGCACGATCTAAAATGTTAGACACACATGCTATATATTTGAAATATGGATAAGGAAAAATTATGTTTCAATTATGTTTCATAAAGACGCACTCGTGCTTTTGCAAGCAGAGTAGACCCAGATCAGATGCTTCTATAGGAGCTGTCTTAACAAGGGTTTGGTACAGAAGAATGTATGTCTTTGTGAGCAGGTGGCTGCTTAATGCGGGATGGAGTTGGTGCATAGAGCTAATGTAGGAGCTTTCTGTATGCCTTCCATCCTGCATTGAGATGTCACTTGTCCAAAAGACAAATAACGGTACGTAATCGAGTGTTCAAATTTTTTCTTTTTTAAAAAAAATGAGTTTTTACTGTAATATTGAAGATGACATTATTTCTTTTGTGAATATGCAACAGGTATAGGATGAACAGCCGTTATCCTAAAGTGAAGGGAATATGTCTGCTGAAACCTCTGTTAGGTACGACATCAGCTTAATCTTGATTTGTGTACTCAGAAAAGGCATGGCCATATTCAGACGATGATTATGGCTAGGTCTATCTGGACCACTGTACATGTATCTGTTATGTTTGTCAGAGTTACGCTCAGAATGTTTATGTATCATAGTTTGATTCCGCATAATTAATCCTTGTTACATCCTGTAACATTATAATTGTAAAATAACCCTTTTTCTCACCACAGTCACACTCCTAGAACATGACACCAGTTAGTCTTTATATGAGTCTTATTATACCCCCCCCCCCCCACAACGAAGTGGACCAGACCCAATGGAAATATTGATATTGATATTATTTTTACTACCCAATGGGTAATGAATTACTAATTTGGAGATGTTCCATTGGTCTGTTCCACAGCAGAAGATATTGCTTTTAAAGAAGGACGCATGTAAGGATAAAGTTGATTAACTTCTCATTTTTGTTTAATCTATTTACATTTTATTTCTCTATTGTTAAAGACCGATTTGTTACTATGTTTTATGCTGTTTTGTTGACTATTTTGCTAATGCAAGCAGGGGATATTGAGTCTAATCCAGGACCAACTGAATTGGATACAAATCATTTATCTATTTTACATTGTAACATTAGAAGCATACGACATAAATTAGAATTCATCCGAGATAACTTTGCTGATTTTGATATATTATGTTTCACTGAAACTCATTTAGATGTAAATGTCTCTGATGAATTCTTATGTTCGTCTGAAATGTTTAGTTGTCCTTTTAGAAAAGATAGAACGAATCATGGTGGGGGAATACTTGTTTACCTTTCGTCTAATCTGATTTACGAA
This sequence comes from Azorinus chamasolen, assembly GCA_963576725.1. Lineage (NCBI taxonomy): Eukaryota > Metazoa > Mollusca > Bivalvia > Cardiida > Solecurtidae > Azorinus > Azorinus chamasolen. The sequence goes on along the minus strand of OY755235.1, from coordinate 109,029,643 downwards.
AGAGTATATGATCTTGAACAATTTTGTACTGAATCAATTTGGATAAGGGTCAAAGTTAACAAAAACTCATATTTGATTGGAACATTTTATAGTCCTAAGACACCTGATGTTGACTTCTTTATTAATTTTAATCGTAATATTGAGAAGGCATGTGAATTATCCATGAACGTCATTCTAGTTGGAGATTTTATGAAGATTTGCTAAATTATAATAGGCGAAATCTGAACAAATTCCATGATCAATACTATCAAATCGCCAACAAGACTTAGATCCTATCATTATCCCTTCTGACATGCTATATGATGACTCTGGAACATTATCAGTACCTCCTGATATGAGTGATCATTGTGCTACATATATTCATTTGCCGTTTCCATATGAGATAAAGGATAGTTTTGAAAGAAAAATATACCTATACAAAAGGGCTTATTATGATCTTTTAAATGCAAACATATCGTCCTTTGATTGGCAATGTCTTAAAGAAGACTCAGTTAACGATGCGTGTAATTTGTTTACCGAAACATTTCATCAATTTGTTAACGTATGTATTCCGTCAAAAACAATTAAAGTTCATGAAGACGATAAACCTTGGTTCGATTCTGAATTACGCAAAACATGTAGAATAAGAGATCGACCTAAGAAAATAGCACTAAGGTCAAGAAAGCAACATGATATTACTAGGTATAAGCATATTCGTAACAAAGTAAAAAACATGCAAAACAATCGTTTTTTACTCATTGGAACATAATCTAGACGAATTAAGAACAAATAATAAAAAAGGCTTCTAGAATATTATTCGGCACTTTATCGAAAACAATAGTTGCACATCAACTATACCGTCATTGTATGAAACTGAGCCCAGCGGAGAACTTCGATGGTCTATCTCAGAAAAACAAAGAGTTGATTGCTTAAATAATTTTTTTGTTTCAATACATGTATCTAATATAGATGATACAAATGCTTGTCTTCCTCCGCTGTCTCCTAAAACTGGGAATAGTTTGACAAATATCATTATTTCTGAAACTGAGATAGAGGACATAATTAATTCACTTCTTGTAGATAAAGCGTCAGGGCCAGACAGGATTTCACACAAAATGTTTAAAGGATCAGTAAAATCAATATCGAAACCACTTGCAATACGTTTCAATAGATCTCTAAATGAAGGTGTTTTCCGTATTCATGGAAAATCGCAAATGTAATTCCACTGTTCAAAAAGGGTCATAAGTCGTTACCATCAAACTACAGACCTGTTTCACTAATTAGCTGCTGTGGTAAGGTGTTCGAAAGAATTGTCTTCAAATATATGTATAACTTTTTCTTAGAAAATAACGTTATCTATAAATATCAGTCTGGTTTCCTTCCTAACCATTCAACTGTCTATCAACTGAATGATATAGTACAACATATATGCCAGTCCTTTGATAACAAACATCATTAGTGTATGGTGTTTTGTGATATCTCTAAGGCTTTTGATCGAGTGTGGCACAGATGATTCATCTTTAAATTACAAGAACATGGCATAAATGGACAACTTCTGGCATGGATTACTAATTATCTGAACAACAGATCTCAAAAAGTTGTCCTTCGATCTTCGCAGTCGAATACAAAGACTATATCAGCCGGTGTTCCTCAGGGATCTGTGTTAGGACCTCTTTTATTTTTAACTTTGAATTTCAAATTCTCTACTTAGTTTAACCAGATTATTTGCAGATGACAGTTCTTTGTACAGTTCTGCCTCTAACTTAGATGATATTGAGGGTATGCTAAACCACGATCTAAGCTTAATTTCAGCTTGGGCAAAGACATTACTTGTCAGTTTTAATCCCGACAAAACTAAGCAATGATGTTTTCTATTTGTAAAAATGATGTTGTGCATTTCAAATCTTATATTTGAGGATTCTTACATTAAATTTGTTGAATCATATAAGCACTTAGGAGTTACTTTGAGTTCAAATGGTCATTGGAACAACCATATTGACAATATATTACAATCAGCATCGAAGACGATTGGGATAATGAAAAAACTTGAATTTACTTTGAATAGACATTCTTTAAATCAAATATACATATCGTATGTTCGGCCAATACTAGAGTACGCTTCAATAGTTTGGGATGGATGTTCTTAACATTGTTCAGATTCTTTGGAAAAATTGCAAAATGAAGCCGCCTGTATTGTAACTGGACTCACCAGGTCTGTATCCCTCGAAAATCTTTATCTTGAATGTGGATGGGATTCCCTTACAAGTAGAAGCAAAATACAAAAAATATCTTTCATGTACATAACACATCATAATATGGTTCCATCATATATTACTGGCTTGTTACCGCCAAATGTAGGGGAGATAACCCAGTATGATGTGCGAAATCGAGAAAACACAGAAGTTCCTTTGACTAGGACAGCTATTTCAAAACATTCGTGTATTCCATCGTCGATAGGATTATGGAACACGGTTGACATTGACATCAGAAATTCAAGTTCGTTGAGTTCTTTTAAGAAAGGTTTACGCAATAGTTCTTATTATCCAAATAATTGTTTCGTTCCAGCTTTTTATTGTTTTGGTGATAGATATTTATCTGTTATGCACGCTAGAATAAGAAACCGCTGTAGCAATTTGAATAGTGATTTATTTAATAATCACCTTAACCCAAATCCACTGTGTAATTGTTCAAATGAAATTGAAGATGCACATCACTATTGTTTTAGATGTAGAAACTTCCAAGAACAGAGGGTAACCCTTTTCAATGCCACGCGAAAATATCACCCTCTGAACACTGATATATTGTTGTTTGGTAACTTAGAATTGAGTGTTGATGACAATTAAACACTATTCTCTGCCGTGCACTATTTCATTAAAAAAACACGGAGGTTTTAAAGTGTGTCTTTATATGCAATGCGTCTTTCTCTATCTGTATATTCATAATCAAATGCCTTAGTCATCTGATCATCTGGTTGATTCGGGGATAGTTTGTAAACTCTCTGTCTTTCTCATTCACGTGCAATTTCTTTCTCTTCCACCCCTCTTTCCCTCTTTATCTATCTGTCTGTCGTTCTTCTATTCACTCTTTCTCGATCTATTTTTTTCACATTGCTTTTGTTTCTTTGTTATATACTTACTAGCTGTATGTCATCGGAAAAATCACCATTGTATTTTTGATTGTATATAATTTTGTAGGGGGGGGGTCGAAACTAATGTTGTCAGAACTTGTGACCAAACCCCATTTCAAATGTATGTATAGAACGGAAATAAAATAAGTTTAAACTAAACTACATTGTATTCTCTTCTTGCTAGGCGTATTCATTGAGTAAAGGGCTAAGCAGTCATCAAAAGGGGGTCAGAATATGGGTCTGTTAGGCAGGTATTAAATTAATTAAGGTAAAACGCAATACCTCATTATAGGAGCTTTCTGCATTACTTTTTTCCTGCATTAAGCAACCAACTGCTTTTTAAGACTCTTGTGTTCACTAAATGAATGGCTGCTTAGGACATGTTCTCCTGTATAGTCCGTACGACTCTGAGTCATTAATGTCATCTGTTAACGTCTTTCCTAATGCATATTTATTCATGAATTAATTATTTCATGAATATGCATTAACTAATTTTTGGCCTGGGGTCGAAAGACCCCAAGGCCATTGAGTTTGTAATACGACTGCCCACCCTTACAATGCACACAGCAATGCCGCAACAATTCTGTAAATACTTTTCTATCCGATCCAAATCAGTGGTAGTTTTTTACAACATTCATTCAAACGCTTAATACGCAGTGGAATTGGATTATTGTTTTAAGAATTTGGCTTTTCGGTAAGGATTTATCAAGCAAAATCAAGCAGACTAAGGCGTCCATATACACGAATCGTCTCGTGAAAAAAGCCCGAACAACACAGTCTTCTTCTTCTTCCGGTTAACTCAACAAGTAATCCCTTGTATACGCAGAAAAACAGCTAGTTTTCAAGTTAGATCTAGGAAAGAGTGTTGTGCAAATGAACAGATGAGTTTATTCAGATTCTCTTAAAAGTTCGTGCAAGTTAAATTGAGGTAAAATATTGTCCGAAATTAATGAACGCTTGGGAAACGGCGTAGTGATTTCTTACTAAACGACCGAACGGTTCGCTGAAACACAGTTATAGGCGGAAATTCACGAGTGTGTTAGCGCTCTTGTCAGAAACTACATGTCCCAGAGCTTAGATATTTAGGGTATAGATTTACTTAGCATAACTTTTTGAGTTTTATAAGTATCATAGTTCTGGGCTTAAAATTGGCTCTGCCCTGTGTGTATATTCTTCTTTACTTCAGAAACTACATTCTAAAGGTTTCTCCTTAATATCACTCTTAGCTGAGACCAGTCACTGGGAGTTCTTATATAATCACCCTTAGCCTGATCAGTAGAGTAGAAATTGTGTTTAGACAAATAACACACACTCATTTAAGATCGAGAAAACTGTGGATAATTCTCAAAATGCAGAATACTCTTAAAGCTTTTTTCATACCTATGCCCTGCATCAAGCTACCAGCTATCAATATAGAGCATATCTGTTGTGAATTTCAGCTTAACTCTTTGCATGCTGGGTAATTTTGTGATCTGCTAAATTGTTGTCTGCAGCATATTCACAAGTTATCCTAACTACACACTTTCTTTCTGAGTTTTTCAGAAGTTCAGTCTCATTGACAAACAGTTTGGATATCAGATCAGGCACCACATTATGTTGGCCCTGATCTGGATCCAAACTGTTTGCATAGGTCATTAGTGGTGGGAGAATCCCACTACACACTTTCTTTCTAAGTTTTTCAGAAGTTCAGTCTCATTTACAAACAGTTTGGATATCAGATCAGGCACCACATTATGTTGGCCCTGATCTGGATCTAAACTGTTTGCATAGGTCATTAGTGGTGGGAGAATCCCACTACACACTTTCTTTCTAAGTTTTTCAGAAGTTCAGTCTCATTTACAAACAATTTGGATATCAGATCAGGCCCCACATTATGTGGGGCCTGATCTGGATCCAAACTGTTTGCATAGGTCATTAGTGGTGGGAGAATCCGCTTCTAGCATCCATAGATTACAAGTTCCAGTGGTCTAATGCTCTATCCATTCTTTCACTTCATTCTTTTAGCATCATGTTCAGGTCCTCTACAAAAGTTATATAAATTGTGTCCCTTGGGTCAAAGTTGGCACCGCCCCTAGGGTGTTAAGTTTTCAAAAGAAACATATAGTGAAAACTTTGAAAATCTTCTCCTCTGATTGTCTGGTGAGCGATGTCAGGGCCACTCTGGCCCTCTTGTTTAAATGTTAATATAAAAGGTATTTTTACTTTATTGTTATACTTGTTTGCTATTGAAATTTGTGTACACTGCTCTGTTGCATGTAAGAAGACTAGGCACATATTTCGGTCGTCCTTCTGCATAAAGTTAGTACTAGTTGGACAGAATAACATTTTCTCCACTTTACACAGATATGCTTATGTGCTGCCACAAGGTGGAGCCAATGTGTTATGCTATTCTCAAGTTAAAAGAACTCATTTAACTCTGATACTTCTAATAGACAGTCTCAGTTTAGAATCAAGTCTAGTCAGTTTCTTCTTATTAAGTGATGATTTCAGCAATAAATTAACAAAATGACAAACCGTGAAGACCCAGACCAGAGAGCTCCTAGAGGAACAGGAGCCCTCTGAACTGGGTTTGCACTATTAAATGAGTGTACACGACAGGTAAAAATACTCCACTGATAGTCTTCAGAATACGTTAAAAGTGCTGGGATGGGGTGTATGGAGTTGCAAAACCGTGCATACCCAGACCATAGGGCTCATGGAGGAGTAGGAGCCCTCTGATCTGGGTCTGCACTGTTTATTGAATGAGTGTAAATGACAGGTAAAAATACTCCACTGATAGTCTTCAGAATTAGTTATAAGTGCTGGGATTGGGTATGGAGTTGCAAAACCGTGCAGACCCAGACCAGAGGGCTCCTGGAGGAGTAGGAGCCCTATGATCTGGGTCTACACTGTTTGCATATTGAATGAGTGTAAACGACAGGTAAAAATACTCCACTAATAGTCTTCAGAATAAGTGCTGGGACGGGGTGTATGAAGTTGGAAAATAGCAATCACTAACATAATATTATGAAGACTATTTTAGCTGTTGTCAACTATTCACTGAAAACAAACAACATGTAGTTAAAGTTTATATGTAAAAAAGATAGTATTCATGAATTTGTGTCATTCACTTTTTATTTCCTTGTTTATAACCTTTGCATGGATTGTTGACAACAACTTAAATAGTCTTCATATGTTATGTTAGGATTTCATTCATTGTTAACACATTCTACCCTAGTAACAAGCTTTACTTGGCATTAACTAATAGTGTACCTGTGATAAGTACACCTGTCCTATGCAAACAGTATAAAGCCTGCCAACTGGTCATGTATTTATTATATGCCTTTATATACCACAGTAAAAAAATAAATAGTTCTTTAAATCATTTCCTATCCAGAAATATTTGAGGCAGAACAAGAACTCTTTCATGCCCTCAGATATAACGCTGTGCTTATACATAACATCACTCTTATTGAAAACGAGGTCTAGTATTTGGCTGATCAGATGAGACTCGGAAAGCTTGATATCACATAAAGGCATATAATATATACCCTTATCATTATATATTTCTATAAGAAGTGCTTGTGTAGTTTGTTAGATTTAAAAGGGGTGGTATGCAAAGATGGCAAGGTTCTAAAACCGAATTTCACTTTTTTCAACCTTGTTGCATCGGATATTTTATGCCTTAGTCTGAAAAAAGTGAAAGTGGTAGGTTTTGAATATGTCATTCTTGATAAAAACCATTGAGAAGTCAATAACACATTTGAAATCTGTCTATTGCCTTTCTCAGTTTATTTTTGTGAGTTTTCTAACATGTTTTCTCTTGTTTGTACAGTTTCACCCTTGTTGCTCATGCTCAGTCTTTCTCAGTTTTGTTTTTTCTTTGTGTGTGAAATCCAAATTCCTCCTCATCTTTGTTAGATTCAAAGAGGTGGTATGCAATGATGGCAATATTCAAATCCGAATTTCTTCATTTTCAACCTTGTTGCACTGGATATTTTATGCCTCTGTCTGAAAGTGGTAGGTTTTGAATATGTCATTCTTGATTTAAACCATTGAGAAGTCAATTACACATTTGATATATGTCTATTGCCTTTCTCAGTTTTAGTTTTGTCACTTTTATAACATGTTTACTCTTGTTTGTACAGTTTGACCCTTGTTGCTCATGCTCAGTCTTTCTCAGTATTGTTTTCTGTTTTTGTATAAAATCCAAATTACACCTCATCTTATGAACGTGTCTTCTGTGCACAACTTCACCTTTGTTACCCATAGTCACATTTTACCTTTTACTCATTCAATAAAATATGTCAATCTGTTGATTTATGGAAAGTCCATGGTTCTACCAAATTGCTAAATCGTACTTAACACAGTATCTAAGTGCATCTTTTGTCTTGTACTTGTAATTTGCTTGATGTCAAAAATCATTACATACTGTTACTATCAATATTATATAGTGACAAATCTAAAGTTGATTTAACTGCTAGGTATTTCTTTACTCAACATGATTTAGATTTTGGTAAGACATGTCTATAGCTTGAATGACAAATAAATAGTATTTAATTGAGTAGCTCAATTACATACATTTTCTTTTTTTGTATTTTCGTCTTGCTCGATCATACTAATGAAAGTGCCTTACAAACACAATATCATTTATTATGCTTTTCATGTTAAAAATTTATGCTTTGTGATGCTGTGATAATATTTATATTGTGCTTTTCTTTTACCGGATACTAGTTGATAACTGTTTCAAAAATTTACCATTGCCCTGTAAGGTCATTTCTTAAGCGGGCTGGCTATGTTGCTAAATGAGTAAATCCTTAACCCTATAACCTGTTTCTAGTTATGAAGACAGGTGTCCACTTTCAGCAGATTGAAAGTTCAGTAGAATGCGCCTTAAAGTGCTTTCTGCTTTATTTTCAGCCTACTTTAAGCTATCAACTGCTAGGATATAGAATCTATTTCTTATGGTATATGATCACGACTGTGAACCATAGAACTATGGAGGAAAATTTAATGTTCTTATATAAGAGAAAGACATCCCTTCAGTCTTCATGAACTACCAGCTATAGAATAGAGTAAATATATCTTATTGTGCCTATTCATTTATGTATGTCATGGATCTTTTCTCTTCAGTACAGGAGATAAAAAATGACATATCCATTGGTTTAGGCAAATTTCCGTTTGTTCTACTGTCTCTATCACAAACACAAACTTACATTGATAATTAATCATTTTGTGTTCAAGGCAGGTGGCATAAAATCAAATTGAGATCAAAACAGATAGCTCCTTCAGTAGCTTTCTGTCTTGCTTTCCTATTGTTATATGCTGTCTCCTGTCTTACAATCAATTAGCCTTTATTATGTGATAGTCGGAAGGTTTTACTGAACAAACATGGACCGACCTGTAATATGCAGCTTTGTGCCAGTATTGTCTATTAAATGCAATTTCTTTTATTCTTTCCTAATGTTGATATTGAAACTGTTGCTCTGTAGTGTAAATATTATGTGCCTTTCAGGATGTTATTCCAATAATTCCAATAAAAGCAACACATCTGAGAAAGAAATGTAGGAACATGTGTTTCTGAAGTTTGCAGTTCACTAATTGTTACTTTCCTTCTTGATTCTCTTGCTTTCATTTGAATGCATTTACTTTCTTTTACCATTTTCCACAAAATTTACCTATGTACATGATATGCGTTATACAAATACAAGTAAAAAGGTCCAAGACTGTAGTGCAGAATCCTTCGTTTTTTAGGCGTCAATTGTCCCCAAAAGCTATAGCTCTCCTTCTTGGACCTCTTTTTATTTTGTAGCTTTCGATTTAACTGTTACTTTCTTCAAATGATGCCATTCAAAATAAATATACAAATCTTTAATTTGCTATCATGTTATCTTTTGTACCTACACTAGTCAGCTTTAAGATCCCCAGGCCTTCAGCGCTTTCAGCGCTTTGATTTATAAAGGTTCTGTTTATTCAGGATCTATCCGATTTGCTAAGGTATGAAAACGAATATATATGAAGGAAAGGATAACCTCTATCTACTCAAGATAGCGGCGAATCCGTGAAAACTTATGCAAACTACAGTAAAACCTCTCTATAACGACCACTAAACTTAATCAAGTATTTTGTGTTAAATGCAGGTGGATGCTCAAAGCAAGGTGAAAGTAAAACAGAACGCTCCTATAGGAGCGTTTTGTTTTACTTTCACATTGCTTTATGCAACCACCTGCGCTAAATATCATATAGTAAACACAATTTAGTGGTCGTTATAGAGAGGTTTTATTGTAGTTGGATCGAGTTTAGATGTCATGCCTGTTGGCGGCTCATCAGGGTCTCTCTGATAGCAGTTTTAAGCATTTACTCCATACGTGGTATGTGCCTTTGTAAACAGAGTAGATCCAGATAAGACGGTTCCTATATGATCCATTTGATCAGGATCTACTCTATTTGCTTGCGATATAAGATAGATATGATTCTACAGTTTCTTCCATGGCCAAAATACCAGTACACAGGTGCTATTATTACAATCAATCTAATTAGTATTCATAATATCATTATTTTCTTGCACGCATGTGACACTGATAATTGTAGAGGACGACAATTTTTGTGTCAAACCATGACATATCTGTTTAAGTCTCTTGCTAAATACACATCAGCTTTATTTTGAACAGTCGTTTCTCCAAACTTACCTGGTTAATGTGATCTCTAGCAAACCATTGGCACTGTAATATACATTTTGTATATATTAGGTGCTTTGATCAATAGAAATGCCTTATCCCGCAATCCGCGACATGACTCTCATTTGCAAACAGTTTGGATCCAGATGAGACGCCGAGTAGGTCGACGCCGAGCAAGTCGGCGTCTCATTAGCATACAAGTTGTTTGACTGTTGGACAATATTTTCTCAAATTGGCGGTAGTCAAAATTGTATTATTCAGATTCAAATTTTAGGAGACTTTTTCACCTCGGGGTAAGGGTAAATACACTTATGTTTTTCAATTCTAAAAATAGATTGCCAAATATTCTGAAACCCGACACGACTCCGAGTTATTCGGAATAGTAAAGATACATCGCTAGTACAATCGGATTGCACTTGCAATAGTTTTGCACAGACCTTTCGAAACGAGACATGTTTATTTAGTCGCCTGTAACAAGTAGTCCAGGACGACACGCTTCAATTATTTCAAACATACAATCTTTATCCATGCTTAAAGACATTACCCAGGTCCATTCAATGATTTCCCCCCCCCCCCATTGTTCTCAATAGGCGTGAAAGTAACAGTAAAAGCATGATACAAGTGTGCAAAATATGTCAAGCCGTCTCATTCTGTCTAGAGAGGCCCTGACATACAGTTAGTCAAGGGGAACACACTCAAAAGACCATTGTTGGTCAGAACCCAATAGAAGTTCAACCCTTAGAAGCCTACCACTAACAAACAAAGGGCCATATGCAAACAGGTTGGATCCAGATGAGATGGATCAAATAGAGTAATCACCCGTTCCCACAGCATCTCTCGGTAAAGAATTGCTGAAATATGATTTTTCGTTAGTGTGGGTCATGTACTTTCAGTGAAAAAAAAGACAGATTACATAGGGCAATACTTCCAAAAGAGATGTCCCACAGAGTTATTATCCTTGGACACAGCTGCCTTTTCTCCCAACAAGGTCTATCAGAATATGTAAATACTGCTCAGAAAGTTATAATTTAACCCCTGCACCCTGCACTTGATCTCAATAAGATACATTTGTATGTGGAGTGTCATGAATGTAGGTTGAGCACTTTAGAAGACATTCACAGGCCGAACGGACAAAGCGGGGCCTATATGCTCCTTCTTATAGTTTCAGGGAGCATAATAAAAAATAAAAACATATACTGCATTAGTGACGATCTAATCATTTCCAAATCATCAAATGTAAGAGACGGGCCTCACATGGAACGCTCCAGTGGTTCTTGACAGGCAGACTGCTATAGCACTTACCATGTGTCGCATGCTTTTTCACAGGTTAGCTGTAAAGACCCAAGCCGGCCAAGGGAATGTCTTTAAACAACTTTTAGTTGAGTCTGAGCTCGTTCTCAAGTTTTTGATTGGTCAGATTTGAGCCTTTGGCACAAAAGGCTCAAATCTGACCAATGAAAAGCTTGAGAACTCAAATCTGACCAATCAAAATCTTGAGAACGAACTCAGTCTCAACTAAAAGGTTTTATAAGCATGGACCCTGGATGTCATATAAATTGGATTCCAATATCTCATCTGTGTCTAGATCTTTACTGTTTGTACATTTTACCACCACCTCTATGTCTGCATGGAAATCATTCACAATGCGCATGCTAAGTTAGGCATGACAAGCGTAAACAAACAGCTAGTCCCACGTGAGACACCGAGCAACTAGGCGACACGTTATGAATCCAAGCTGTTTGACAGTCGATCAATATTTCCACAAAAAGCATGAAAGGATGGCAAGCAAGTTAAAAGTGTAACAGGTTGAAATGTAAGCAAGCATTATTTTACAGCAGATTAAGAGTTATAAGGTTTACATTATTTAAACTTCATGAGATTTATTGAACATTTACAGTCGACACGAAATCCAAGGCGGAATAAATAAACGATAACCCTTTTAGCTTTTCACTGCCAAAGTTTGTCGTCTGCAAACTTTGTCGTCTGCTACACTTTTCTTTTTTTCTTCATTGTTTTTTATTTTTCTTAAAAAAAAGTCAAAGTAACAAACAGTTTGGATTCTGATGAGACAAACGCCATTGAAAACGTGCTGAGCATGAGAAGAGGTTAACCCATTCCCTCATAGGCTATTTTTAGATCCAACCTCTTTGAATAAATCTATTGAAAAGGAGCATTAACTAGAGAAAAGAAAAAAATAGAATTTTGTAGCTCTGACACCATTGTGATAAAAAGAGCATTTGCTTCTTAGGAAGAAATGCTCTATTTATCACAATTGTTTCAACATGTGACTTTTACAGAGGCGTAGAAAGGCGTATTTATGGAGGAAAGGGTTAAACAGCTGAAGGTTAAACCCTTTTGCTGCCAAAACGTTTTCGTCTGCAAACAATGTCATCTGTTTTAAGTTTCAAAATAGACTTTCATTCAATTTCTTCTCTGGAAAGTTAAGTAGCGTGTCAAACAGTTTGGATCTTAACTCTTTCGTTGTCACTGTCGGCTCTGTGATTACCTATGCACACAGTTTTTATCCAGATGAGACGCCTAGTAACTCGGCGTCTCATCAGGATCCAAACTGTTTGCTACTGTGACTATATTTTCGAAACAAAATGAAGAAAATTAAAAAAACAAACAAAAAACTGTAGCAGACGAGAGAATTTGGCAGCGAAAGAGTTAATACCAAGACGTCGCCTTATTTAGCCTTTCATCTGTATCAACACTATTTGCATTGATAATTACACATTCGCCAAATCACTTGGTCGTCCATTAGATAATGTTTATGTTAGATCATAGAGATATCTCGCTGCCAAACTCTGTCGTCTGCTAACTTTGTCGTCTGCTACAAATTTTCAATTTTTTTATATTCTTCATTTTTGTTTTAAAAACATACTAACACTAACAAACAGTTTGGATCCTGATGAGACGCCGAGTTACAGGGCGTCTCATCTGGATCCAAACTGTTTGCATAGGTACATGTAATCACAGATGCGGCATTGGCAGCGAAAGGGTCAACCCTTTTCTCCATAAATATGCTTTTCTACGCATCTGTAAATGTCACTTTATGAAACCATTGTGATAAATAGAGCATTGGCTCCGCTCTATTTATCACAAAAATTTAAACTACACAATTCTAAACTTTTCTTTTTCTCTAGTAAATGCTCCTTTTCGGTAGATTTATTTAAAAAGGTTGGGCCTAAAAATAGCATATGGAGGAAAGGGTTAACCATTTCGATACCTATAATATTGTCATCTAGTTAACATTTAGCATGCTGAAAAAAGTGAAGTTTGCTAAAACTATGTTTTGTTATTTAGTTCAATTTTATACAATGTATAGTAAAACTCTCTATAACGGCCACTAAATTGTGTTAATTAGTTGGTATTTACTGTAGGTGGCTGCTTAAAACGAGGTGAAAGTAAAACAGAACGCTCTTATAGGAGCGTTCTGTTTTGCTTTCAACTTACTTTAAGCAGCCACCTGGCTTTAAAACAAAATACTTGATGTAATTTAGTGGCCGTTATAGAGATGTATTACTGCACATGTAAACAGTCGTGTGATAATTTAATGTAATTTCTTGTTTGATATTTAATAAAATGATTTCTTTATGTTCCAGTGTGACTAATTATTGATGCTGTTTAATGATACTCTTGTCAGTGTAATATTTAATATTTAATGGATAGATTAGTTAGATAGATTATATCGATAGTTTGGTTTGGTTTTTATCGGATTAACAGTATTTCATCATAATTATCTCGACGTCCAGCTAATTACAGGTGGAGGAAGACGCAAGAGGTTCTTTGTGCACGGAACAAATTGCATTGTTTCGTGCACAGAAGAACATCCAAGTAAGCAGAACCACCAACCTACCACAAGCTAGCCGGAAGGTTTCCGTGCATGAAAAATCCAAATACTCAGACCGGGATTCTAGATAGATATAGATAGATGCTCGGTCAAACAAGTACCTCCGCGAATTCTGTAAAATCCTTCAAATACACAGCTCATTGTCTTGTCCAATTCGCTTCCACGGTGATCAAGCTACTCGTTTTGATTGCTCGCCTAAATTGTCGCCGAACCAACCTTTGATCGTCGCATATTGTGATAGTGATTAAACCTCTCACATATACATTATTCCGGTGTTAATATTATTCACTTAAACACTTTAAATCTAGCGTGTTTTGTTGAATCGTAGGGGTCAAGACAACTGCTGTTTGTCAGTTTTTATGCTGTTTATATTCATATATTAATACGCGATGTGTTGAGGAGCTCTTGGGAGCACTGCGGCATATAATAGCCTATAGTTCGGAACATTTCTGTCATTTTTAATTTATTTTTTACTATTTCAGGTAACAGGGATAATACGAGAAAACACACAATAAAACGATTTTCGAGCACATTTCAATATAGATATATCTCAATATTCAAGCAGAGAGTTTTTGTAACAATTTTGGGACATGGTGCTAACTAAAATACCGACCACTTTAACCAGTAAATACCCCAATTTTGAATGGAATCTTTCAGACCTGATTTAAAGCGAACCTATATTTCAATTAGATATAGAATTTCTCTGTAGCGATTGAAATTGACCAAGTTGCCTCATAGAGATGACCTTTGATAACTTTACAAAACAAGAGTAGGCCCGGGTCAGAGGAACCCTGTAGGAGCAGTCTGATCAGAGTCTGCTCTGTTTACTTAAGACATAATATATATCTTATTCTATAGCTTCTTACATGATAAAATGTCCTTGTCCATAATACTAAAACATTATAAATGGTGGGCCAATTTATGTTTATAATTAATTAATTCTTATATGAAATGTTAAAATATAATTGATAAACAGAGCTACGAGTAAAGTTGCTTACCCAAATATTAAAATCGTCATTTCTCCACAAAACCCTGTTCTGAGACAACTCTTTAGAATCGTCTCGAAGAGTATAGGGTTTGTTGGAGAAATAAAGTAGCTTTTCTTAAATATGTTTTAGTTTACATATCTTACTTGGACCTCTGGGTAAAACAAACCTAACACACTAGACCCTAATCAAGGCGGGGTCTCTGGTTTCCCTCATTGTGACCACGTGACTATTTACTGTATACTGTATAATAGATGTAAATGCTTCTTGCATAATTTAGCGAGACTTTGTATTATTTAGAATAAAATTGGAAATTGGAAATTGGGTCTCTGGTTTGTGCCTATGGTATCTGATATTGTACAGGTTAACCCTATGAGTTTATAGCTAATATAATTTCTGATTAACCCTTGATATGCGGGAACCTAGTATAGAAGATATTTGCAGTGTATACCCAGATCAAAGAACTCCAAAGGGAACCCATTGATCCGGGTTTACACTGTTTGTGATACTAATTTTCTTTAGTAATACTTTTTAAACATTTATTTTTGTTCAATTAATATTCAGAAAATGGTGAGCCAGATTTAATTTTTCAGCAGGTTAAGGGTTGTGTGTTTTTTGTTCAAACTTTAGCATATGATCAACAGTGTCATACTCTCTATTATTCGACGTTTAACCGTTTGGTAAAGTAAACATTGTAGACCCTGATCGGAAGGCTTTCCCAGTGCCCTCTAATATGGGTCTATATTACTTTCTTATGTCCCTTTTTTCAGGACAATAGATATAAACCGGTTATCGTCAATGATTTATAACAAAAGTAGTTTCTGATTTAATCGCCTTTGTTTGGAAAATATGTTTAAGCCATTACCTCATAGGCTATTTTTAGATACAACCTCTTTGAATAAATCTACCGAAAAGAAGCACTAACTGGAGAAAAGGAAACTTAGAATTTTGTAGTTTCAAACCATTGTGATAAATAGAGCATTTGCTCCTATAGGAGCAAATGCTCTATTTATCACAATGGTTTCATAAAGTGACTTTTACAGAGTCGTCAAAAGTCGTCAATATGAGGGAATGGGTTAATGTGGGCAATACTTTGGACCCTGATGAGACATCGAGATATTGAATAACTAATCTTGATGCAGAGGTTGTTATAGGAACCAGCTCATGATATGGTGGATACAATAGCTTTGAACCAAGTTCTCAGTTGTTTTCAATCAATTCATTAGTGAATGTTAATGAATAGAAAACTTAAATTTTATATTGTATATGCAACATCAAGGGACTGTTTAGTTTATATTGTTTTACATTATCAAGCGAATATTTAGCTAGGAAAAACTGTATGATCATATCTATATAACTGTAAAAGCAGAGCAGACCCTGAAGATGTGAGTCTACTCTGTTTACAATGGCGTTGAAAGGTAGCAATACTCATAAAAGGTAGCCTGCTAGGTATATTAGTCTTATGGAAAATGTCTTCCTAACAAGTTTCATACGATCCAAACAGTTTTCATATGTAATCACGGTTTCGCCCTTGAACATGCTAAAATGTTTCAGTCATTTAATCTGACCCATGTAGACTAGCTGTACCCGTACTTACAGTCAAACCTGTATTAACCCTTCACTCCATGAATATTCATGTAAAAATTATTACATTATGAATATTGATTAAGTTATATTTTATCACAAGACATTGACACGGGTCTTTTTGGCCTTGGCAGAATTTGTAAAATCGCATCTACACTATATCGTAAGCGAAAAGGGCAGACCCTAATCAGACGGCTGTTACAGGGTCTTCTCTATTTGCAAGGGCGCTAAAAGGCGTATTTATGGAGTATATGGTTAAGCGGCCAGCAAAAGGGATTTAAATATGGGTCTGTAAGACAGGTGGTGTCTTCATGCAGGTAAAAGATAATGCAGAAAGCTCATATATGAGTTGTTGCCTTGCATTAACTCATTACCTCATAGGCTATTATTAGATACAACCTCTTTGAATAAATCTACCGAAAAGGAGCATTAACTAGAGAAAAGGAAAATTTATAATTGTGTAGTTTGAAACTATTGTGATAAATAGAGAATTTGCTCCTATAGGACCAAAATGAC
This sequence comes from Azorinus chamasolen, assembly GCA_963576725.1. NCBI lineage: Eukaryota > Metazoa > Mollusca > Bivalvia > Cardiida > Solecurtidae > Azorinus > Azorinus chamasolen. The sequence continues at coordinate 109,012,942 of OY755235.1, read as the reverse complement.
TTTTACAGAGTCGTCAAAAGTCGTCAATATGATGAGTTAAGCAACCGCCTGTTTTAAGACTTCTGTGTTCTATAAATGATTGCCTGCTTAAGCCAGGCCCTCCTGTATAGTCCTTACGACTCTGATTCTGAGCTATTAATGTCACGTGTTTAACTACTTACCTAATGCATATTTAATCAATGATTTATGAATATTCATTTACTAATTTTCTTATAAAAGCTGTTTAACAAGGAATTTGTTTGCCATTCAATATACTGTAGAATCGAATTCACATTGTCGCATAAGCAAACAGAGCAGACTCCGATCAGAAAGCTCCGTCTGTTCTGGGTCTACTCTGTTTGCAAATGTATGAAAAAGAATATATATGAAGGAAAGAGTTACCTCTGTCCATTCTAGATAGCATCGAATCCGTGAAAACCTATGCAAACTGGTTGGATAGAGTTTTAATGCCATGCAAGTCGGGGGCTCATCAGTGTCACTGATAGCAGTTTTTACCATTCCTTCCATTAATGCGCCTTTCTACGCCTTTGCAAACAGAGTAGACAAGACTGATCAGGGTCTGCTCTGTTTGTTTACAATATAATATAGATATGATTATACAGTTCCTGTCCTGGTAAGATTCCTGTGTCCGTGTGCTATTTTAGCAATTTATATAATCAATATTTATAATTTTCTTACATAAATATCCACGGAGTAAATGGTTAATATAAGAGAAATGACGGGCATATAACACCGACAATTGTAGAGGACGACAGTTTTGGCACATGAAAATTAACCCATTTGCGCCCAGTGGATTATTCCATGTTTATATATTGGATTAGTCCATCGTTTATCTAAGGGGTGTCTGGCCTAAATTTTCAACTTCGTTTTGTTTTATATTGAAATTCCTATCAGCAAACAGTGTAGTGATTAGAGTCTACGCTGTTTGCCTACGTCCCATATATGGGATCGTGGGAGCAAATGGGTTAATCATATTTGCGTCAAACCATGGTATATCGGTTTAATTATCTTGTAAATACACAGCAGGTTTGTAATTGATCAAATGTTTCACTAAACTTATCTGGTTCATGTGATTTTCTCTGTTATGACAACCACTGACACTGTAAATTCCGTTTGTTATTATATATCCGCCGTTTGGGGCAATGGTTATGCCTTATCCTGCTACCCGCGACCTGACTCGTATTTGCAAACAGCTTGGATCCTGATGAGACGCCGACTAACTCGGCGTCTCACCAGGATCCAAGTTGTTTGGCACTCGGTCAATAGTTTATTAAAAGCTGGACGGAATGTGAAGTAGTCAAATTGTATCTTTAACCCTTTCGCTGCCAAACTCTGTCGTCTGCTAACTTTGTCGTTTGCTACAAAATTTCATTCTTTTGATTTTCTTCATTTTTGTTTTAAAAACATAGTAACAGTAACAAACAGTTTGGATCCTGATGAGACGCCGAGTTACTCGGCGTCTCATCTGGGTCCAAACTGTTTGCATGGATAATCACAAATCCGGCATTGGCAGCAAGAGGGTTAAGAGACACATAGGAGACTTTGTTTTCATACCGGGTAAGGGTTAGTAAAATTGTCATGTTTTCTCAATTCTAAAATAGATTGCAAAACATGCAACCCGACGCAACTCCGAGTCATTCGGGAAGTAAAGCTTTATCGTTAATTCAAATGGTTTGCACTTACAGTAGTTTTGCACATACCGATCGAAATAAGATATGTTTATTTAGTCGCTTGCAAGAAGTAGTTCAAGATACAAGATACAAGAAACTTTATTTATAGTCGGGTGTTACAGAATAACATTAAACATTAACTAGAAGCTATTTACCGACTAAAGGGCTATAATCTTCAATTATTTCAAACATACAATCTGGGTGTCAAATATTTTCGATTTCTTTGTCTCATCTGTGTCTAGATCTTTACTGTTTGTACATTTTACCACCACCTCTATATGTAGAATATATGAATGTAGACTATAAACGACTATGTACGTTTAATGTTGAATAAAAGATATGTATGTATGTATGTATATCTGCATCAAAATCATTCACAATGCGCATACTAAGTTAGGCATGACAAGCGTCTACAAACAGCTAGTCCCAGGTGAGACACCGAGCAACTAGGCGACACGTTATGAATCCAAGCTGTTTGACAGTCGATCAATATTTTCACAAAAAGCATGAAAGGATGGCAAGCAAGTTAAAAGTGTAACAGGTTGGAATGTAAGCAAGCATTATTTTACAGCAGACTAAGAGTTATAAAGTTTACATTATTTAAACTTCATGAGATTTGTTGAACATTTACAATCGACACGAGATCCAAGGCGGAAGAAATAAACGATACCCCATTTAGCTTTTCACTGCCAAAGTTTGTCGTCTGCAAACTTTGTCGTCTGCTACACTTTTCTTTTTTTCTTCATTTTTTTTTTAAAAAGTCAAAGTAACAAACAGTTTGGATTCTGATGAGACAAACGCCATTGAAAACGTGCTGAGCATGAGAAGAGGTTAACCCATTCCCTCATAGGCTATTTTTAGATCCAACCTCTTTGAATAAATCTACCGAAAAGGAGCATTAACTAGAGAAAAGAAAAAAATAGAATTTTGTAGCTCTGACACCATTGTGATAAAAAGAGCATTTGCTTCTTAGGAACAAATGCTCTATTTATCACAATGGTTTCAACATGTGACTTTTACAGAGGCGTAGAAAGGCGTATTTATGGAGGAAAGAGTTACACAGCTGAAGGTTAAACCCTTTTGCTGCCAAAACGTTTTCGTCTGCAAAGAATGTCATCTGTTTTAAGTTTCAAAATAGACTTTCATTCAATTTCTTCTCTGGAAAGTTAAGTGGCGTGTCAAACAGTTTGGATCTTAACTCTTTCGTTGTCACTGTCGGCTCTGTGCTTACCTATGCACACAGTTTATATCCAGATGATACTAGTAACTCGGCGTCTCATCAGGATCCAAACTGTTTGCTACTATGACAATATTTTCGAAACAAAATGAAGAAAATTTTTAAAAAAAATGAAAACTGTAGCAGACGACAGAATTTGGCAGCGAAAGAGTTAATACCAAGACGTCGCCTTATTTAGCCTTTCATCTGTATCAACACTATTTGCATTGATAATTACACATTCGCCAAATCATTTGGTCGTCCATTAGATAATGTTTATGTCAGATCATAGCGATATCTCGCTGCCAAACTCTGTCGTCTGCTAACTTTGTCGTCTGCTACAAATTTTCAATTTTTTTACATTCTTCATTTTTGTTTTAAAAACATAGTAACACTAACAAACAATTTGGATCCTGATGAGACGCCGAGTTACATGGCGTCTCATCTGGATCCAAACTATTTTCATAGGTACATGTAATCACAGATGCGGCATTGGCAGCGAAAGGGTCAACCCTTTTCTCAATAAATATGCTTTTCTACGCATCTGTAAATGTCACTTTATGAAACCATTGTGATAAATAGAGCATTGGCTCCGCTCTATTTATCACAAACATTTAAAACTACACAATTCTATTTTTTTCTTTTTCTCTAGTAAATGCTCCTTTTCGGTAGATTTATTTAAAAAGGTTGGGCCTAAAAATAGCATATGGAGGAAATGGTTAACCATTTCGATACCTATAATATTGTCATCTAGTTAACCCTTAGCCTGCTGAAAAAAATGATGTTTGCTAAAACTATGATTTGCTACTTAGTTCAATTTTATACAATGTACAATAAAACTCTCAATAACGGCCACTAAATTATGTTAATTAGTTGGTATTTACGGTAGGTGGCTGCTTAAAACGAGGTGAAAGTAAAACAGAACGCTCCTATAGGAGCGTTCTGTTTTGCTTTCAACTTACACATGTACTTTAAGCAGCCACATGGCTTTAAAACAAAATACTTGATGTAATTTAGTGGCCGTTTTAGAGATGTATTACTGCACATGTAAACAGTCGTGTGATAATGTAATGTAATTTCTAGTTTGATATTTAATAAGATGATTTCTTTATGTTCCAGTGTGACTAATTATGTGATGCTGTTTAATTCAGTTTTCAGTTTTATTGGCAAATCAGCAATACATATTGCCTTTGACCATTTACAACAATACATGCGAAATATGGCATATACAAACATTATTAACAAAATAACAAAGAATTACAAAGCAGCAAGAGTATCAAGGGTAGTTTTACGGAAATGCATACACTCCTTGATATATTTACCTGTATTTATTAATTTTTTCCTGTTTGTCGTTGACATAAAAGCGTTAAATTTGTTAACAGAAGGCCAATGAACGTTACCAAAATATTTTCTACGAATTTCTGTGTATTTGGGGCAACACAGTAGGAAATGATACTCACTTTCAACAAGATTATGCTTACAAAGTTTACAGAATCTGTTTTCTCTTAATGTTCCACTAAAACGTCCAGATTCAATCTCAAGAGTATGAGAGCTTAATCTAAAACGAGAAAATATTTTGCGTAGCTCATCATTCATTATTATATTTAGATATTCTTCGAAGCAAAACCCGTTTTTAAATCTACAATACGTACTTAATTTGGTCATCGAGTTAATTGATTCATTCCAATCTTGAATAAACTGGTCTCTTATACGCATCTTTATTAGTGGTACATAATTGGTATCAGCATCAAAATTTAACCGTACATTAGTAAGTCCGAGATGATCAATAATAGAATTAATTCTTTTGGCCCAGCAAGTGCTTTTTACAGTATTGCACTGATCAATAAAAACTTCGAACATCGGTGAACCAATATTACTTCTTATCTTACACCAGAACTTAAGTGCCCGTTCTTTACATAAAAGCGTCAATGGGAACCTTCCTAGTTCACCATACACGGCTGAGTTAGGTGTTTGTTTTTTAACGCCAAGTACATATTTACAGAATTTTAGGTGCAACTTATCAACTTCTTTCAAATTATAAACACCCCAAACCTCAGCCCCGTATAATAAAATTGGAACAACCAAACTATCGAACAGCGCAAATTTTATCTTGACATCAAAATGAATTTTGTCAAAAAGATATAAAAGACTTGAATAGGCCTTTAGAGCCTGATCATGCAAACACTTTACAGCATTCGTGAAAGTTCCAACGTGATTAAATGTGATGCCTAAATATGTAAATGTGTTTACTATTTCTACTTGTTCCCCATTTATGTTAAACTCAATAACATGATTACTTCTACGTTTTTCGAATATTATAACTTTTGTTTTTGAGACATTTATTGTTAGACCCCATTTAACAGAGTATTGATAAATGTTATCAATTTGTGACTGCAAACTAATAGGATCTGTAGTGAACAGAACAATATCGTCAGCAAAAAGAATCAGGTATTTTGATAATAATTCAAAATCCTTATCAGTTAATGATTGAAAATCAAGGTTATCAACAATGTCATTTAGGATAAAAAGAAATAAAATGGGTGATAACGGTTCACCTTGCTTTAAACCTATCGTGACGTCAAAGAATTCAGATATATTACAATCTGATAGTTTAACACACGACTGCACACTGCTATACATACACTTTATCCTGTTTAACATTTTACAACTAATGCCCGACTGAATTAATTTATACCATAGAGCCTCCCGATTAACAGTATCAAAGGCTCGCTGGTAGTCTATAAAAATGCACCATAATTTAGACTGTTTAGCTAAAACTTTCTGTATTATACAATGGAGAAGAAATATCGCGTCAGCTGTAGATCGATTATCACGAAATCCAAATTGGCAATCTGGAAACAAGTTATTTTTCTCACTCCGTTTATTCAGGCGGTTTCGCAGTATCAAAGAGAATATCTTAGATGTAACATTTACTAGAGTTATACCCCTATAATTTGATGGATCCAGTTTGTCACCTTTTTTATATATAGGAACAATAGCCCCTGTGGTCCAACCATCTGGATATATGCAAGAATCAAAAATATAATTGAAAATAGTGCAGAGAAACGGAGCGATAAAGGGTTTCGCATCCATAAAGAAGTCCGCTACATTTTTGTCTAAGTCACAGCTTTTGTGCCGTTTTAAAGAAGAAATTACCTTTTCTATTTCATCGAGAGTGATACGTGAATCTAAATCATTTATATGAAGATCAGTGTCAACATCGCCCTCAAAATTATCAGATATATTTGAATGAGTGGCAGATGATGACAGATTTGAAAAATGTTGAGCAAATGCATGCATTTCAATATTATTTTCAAATGTTTTAGATTTTCTGAATTCTTTAATGTATTTCCAGAATTTTCTAGGTGACGATTTTTGTAGATTGCACATCTTTACCTTTTCATTATTGTAATATCTAAATTTAGCACGACGTTTAACTTTATTGTAAGATGCTCTATTAGACAAAAATAACAGTTTATTGTCATCATTTGGGTTACTATAGAAACGTCTCTTAGAGTCACAAAATACCTTTTTTGAAAGTCTGCATTCGTCATTAAACCATTTACAATTACGTTTAACTGTACTCGTTTTACCTGTGGAGAATGTCTTTCCAAAATATTTGAATGGCATATCATAGATTAAATCAGAATATTGTGACATAAAAAGATTAATGTCTATTTCACTTGTAACAAGTTTGTCAGTGAGCTCATCAAGCAATGGTTTATTGCTGTACAAATTATTCAAAAACTCTTGGGATTTGGACGAATCCCATACTAGTTTGTCATAACAACCGTTATTTTCGGATAGTAATTGTCTATTATAAACAAGGTTGAATGATAGTGAACAATGGTCGGAGAATTCCGACATCTCAGAAACAGCAAAATTATTTACAAAGTTAAACCCAATCGGGTCACAAATCAAATAGTCTACTAAACTGCACACTGGCCTGTTTCTTAGCTTACCGTGATATGTACAACTACCACTATCATGACGTCCATTGCAAATAACTACACCATTCTCTTTACACAAATTCAACAAGTTAATACCGTAATTGTTTACCGTATTGTCTTGATTTTTACGCTCAGCAATAGAGTCATGCAGATCAGGACCAGACGGTAAATCTACGAATCGATCTAAATTGATGTCGGGGACATAATCGGGTAAATCACCCGTGCGTGAATTCAAATCACCAGTCAAATAAACAATGCCTATATCACTATAGTTTCTTATATCTGCAGACAGGCACTCGAAAAAGTCATAATCATAGAGTGGAGAGTTAATGTTTCTGTACAAGTTTGAATCTTCCGGCGGAATATATGATAAACAGAAAAACATATCTTCGTCACAGTTGTTTAAAGACTTAGATAGTTTAAACCACACTATACCATTTTCATGCAGACGAACGAGTTCAAGGTACGGACTAAAACACCTGCGGAAGTATACAATCACACCACCGCTATCACGCTTCGCTTTACTATTGTACCGTGGGCGAGGGCAGCTATAACAATCATAACCATCAATTGAGATGTTGTTTAGTTTGGAATGCCAGGTTTCAGAAAATAGTAAAATATCAAATTTTGACACATAATCTATAAAGCTGGTGTCATCTAATTTCAATTTTATACCCTGCACATTCCAAACTAAAAATGAAAGCTGCTCATAATTGCACCCCTAATTAAATCCGGAACTGGATACAGTGTCAACAGTATACCTTTTACCCTCTATGTAAAGTTTGTCATATGATACATATACATAATGATACTGTTGTCAGTGTAATATTTAATATTCAATGGATAGATTAGTGAGATAGATTATATCGATAGTTTGGTTTGGTGTTTATCGGATTAACAGTATTTCATCATAATTATCTCGACGTCCAGCTAATTACAGGTGGAGGAAGACGCCAGAGGTTCTTTTATGCACGAACAAATTGCATTGTTTCGTGCACAGAAGAACATCCAAGTAACCTACCACAAGCTAGCCGGAAGGTTTCTGTACATGAAAAATCCAAATACTCAGACCGGGATTCTAGATAGATATAGATAGATGTTCGGTCAAACAAGTACCTCCGCGAATTCTGTAAAATCCTTCAAATACACAGCTCATTGTCTTTTCCAATTCGCTTCCACGGTGATCAAGCTACTCGTTTTAATTGCTCGCCTAAATTATCGCCGAACCAACCTTTGATTGTCGCATATTGTGATAGTGATTAAACCTCTCACATATACATTATTCCGGTGTTAATATTATTCACCTCAACAATTTAAATCTAGCTTGTTTTGTTGAATCGTAGGGGTCAAGACAACTGCTGTTTGTCAGTTTTTATGCTGTTTATATTCATATATTAATACACAATGTGTTGAGGAGCTCTTGGGAGCACTGCGGCATATAATAGCCTATAGTTCGGGACATTTCTGTCATTTTTAATTTATTTTTTACTATTTCAGGTAACAGGGATAATACGAGAAAACACACAATAAAACGATTTTCGAGCACATTTCAATATAGATATATCTCAATATTCAAGCAGAGAGATTTTGTAACAATTTTGGGACATGGTGCTAACTAAAATACCGACCACTTTAACCAGTAAATACCCCAATTTTGAATGGAATCTTTCAGATCTGATTTAAAGCGAACCTATATTTCAATTAGATATAGAATTTCTCTGCAGCGATTGAAATTGACCAAGTTGCCTCATAAAGATGACCTTTGATAACTTTACAAAACAAGAGTAGACCCGGGTCAGAGGAACCCTGTAGGAGCAGTCTGATCAGAGTCTGCTCTGTTTACTTAAGAAATAATATATATCTTATTCTATAGCTTCTTACATGATAAAATGTCCTTGTCCATAATACTAAAACATTATAAATGGTAGGCCAATTTATGTTTATAATTAATTAATTCTTATATGAAATGTTAAAATATAATTGATAAACAGAGCTACGAGTAAAGTTGCTTACCCAAATATTAAAATCGTCATTTCTCCACAAAACCCTATTCTGAGACAACTCTTTAGAATCGTCTCGAAGAGTATAGGGTTTGTTGGAGAAATAAAGTAGCTTTTCTTAAATATGTTTTAGTTTACATATCTTACTTGGACCTCTGGGTAAAACAAACATAACACATTAGACCCTAATCAAGGCGGAGTCTCTGGTTTCCCTCATTGTGACCATGTGACTATTTACTGTATACTGTATAATAGATGTAAATGCTTCTTGCATAATTTTAGCGAGACTTTGTATTATTTAGAATAAAATTGGAAATTGGGTCTCTGGTGTGTGCCTATGGTATCTGATATTGTACAGGTTAACCCTATGAGTTTATAGCTAATTTACTTTCTGATTAACCCTTGATATGCGGGAACCTAGTATAGAAGATATTTGCAGTGTATACCCAGATCAAAGAACTCCAAAGGGAACCCATTGATCCGGGTGTACACTGTTTGTGATACTATTTTTCTTTAGTAATACTTTTTAAACATTTATTTTTGTTTAATTAATATTCAGAAAATGGTGAGCAAGATTTAATTTTTCAGCAGGTTAAGGGTTGGGTGTTTTTTGTTCAAACTTTGGCATATGATCAACAGTGTCAAACTCTCTATTATTCGACGTTTAACCGTTTGGTAAAGTAAAGTAAAGTAAACATTGTAGACCCTGATCGGAAGGCTTTCCCAGTGCCCTCTAATTGTGGGTCTATATTATTTTCTTATGTCCCTTTTTCAGGACAATAGATATAAACCGGTTATCGTCAATGATTTATAGCAAAAGTAGTTTCTGATTTAATCGCCTTTGTTTGGAAAATATGTTTAATGTGGGCAATATTTTGGACCCTGATGAGACATCGAGATATTGAATGACTAATATTGGTGCAGAGGTTGTTATAGGAACCGGCTCATGACATGGTGGATACAATAGCTTTGAACCAAGTTCTCGGTTGTTTTCAATCAATTCATTAGTGAATATTAATGAATAGAAAACTTTAATTTTATATTGTATATACAACATCAAGGGAGTGTTTAGTTTATATTGTTTATACATTATCAAGGGAATATTTAGCTAGGAAAAACTGTATGATCATATCTATATAACTGTAAAAGCAGAGCAGACCCTGTAGATGTGAGTCTACTCTGTTTACAATGGCGTTGAAAGGTAGCACTACTTATAAAAAGGTAGCCTGCTAGGTATATTAGTCTTATGGAAAATGTCTTCCTAACAAGTTTCATACGCTCCAAACAGTTTTCATATGTAATCACGGTTTTGCCCTTGAACATGCTAAAATGTTTCAGTCATTTAATCTGACCCATGTAGACTAGCTGTACCCGTACTTACAGTCAAACCTGTATTAACCCTTCACTCCATGAATATTCATGTAAAAATTATTACATTATGAATATTGATTAAGTTATATTTTATCACAAGACATGGACACAGGTCTTTTTGGCCTTGGTAGAATTTGTAAAATCGCATCTACACTATATCGTAAGCGAAAAGGGCAGGCCCTGATCAGACGGCTGTTACAGGGTCTTCTCTATTTGCAAGGCATGTGGTGTCTTCATGCAGGTAAAAGATAATGCAGAAAGCTCACATATGAGTTGTTGCCTTGCATTAACTCATTACCTCATAGGCTATTTTTAGATACAACCTCTTTGAAAAAATCTACCGAAAAGGAGCATTAACTAGAGAAAAGGAAAATTTTAGAATTTGTAGTTTGAAACTATTGTGACAAATATAGCATTTGCTCCTATAGGAGCAAATGCTCTATTTATCACAATGGTTTCACAAAGTGACTTCTACAGAGTCGTCAAAAGTCGTCAATATGAGGGAATGGGTTAAGCAACTACCTGTTTTAAGACTTCTGTGTTCTATAAATGATTGGCTGCTTAAGCCAGGTTCTCCTGTATAGTCCTTACGACCCTGATTCTGAGCTATTAATGTCACGTGTTTAACTACTTACCTAATGCATATTTAATTAATGATTTTATGAATATTCATTTACTGATTTTTTATAAAAGCTGTTTAACAAGGAATTTGTTTGCCATTCAATATACTGTATAATCGAATTCACATTGTCGCATAAGCAAACAGAGCAGACTCTGATCAGAAGGCTCCGTCTATTCTGGGTCTACTCTGTTTGCAAATGTATGAAAAAGAATATATATGAAGGAAAGAGTTACCTCTGTCCATTCTAGATAGCATCGAATCTGTGAAAACCTATGCAAACTGGTTCGATCGAGTTTTAACCCTTCTCTTGCTGATTTTAAAATACATTTCTCCTTCTTTACCCATGTCATGTTGTATAATTACATATATCTTCACTGTGTATACGAATTTCGCTGTGCAATCACTGCTGTGGAGTGCACTGGGTGCAATAGTGCTGACCCTGATGAGACAGCTCCTGCAGGAGCTGTCTCATCTGGGTCTTCACTATTTACAGGTACGTATATTGACGTGAATAGCAAGCGAAGGGTTAAAGCCATGCAAGTCGGCGGCTAATCGGGGTCTCTCTGATAGCAGTTTTAACCATTCGTTCCATTAATACGCCTTTCTACGCCTTTGCAAACAGAGTAGACCCAGATAAGACGGCTCCTTTAGGAGCCGTCTGATCAAGGTCTGCTCTGTTTGTTTACAATATAATATAGATATGATTATACAGTTCATTTCCTGGCAAAAGATCCCCGTGTCCATGTGCTATTATAGCAATTAATCTAATCAATATTCATGAAGAAGTTCATTATTTCTGACATGTACATAAATATCCACGGAGTAAATGGTTAATATAAGAGAAATGAAGGCCATATGACACCGACAATTGTAGAGAACGACAGTTTTTGCAGACGAAAAATAACCCATTTGCACCCAGTGGATTATTCCATGTTTATATATTGGATTAGTCCATTTTTATGTAATGGGTACCTGGCCTAAATTTTCAATTTCGTTTTGTTTAATATTGAAATTCCTATCAGCAAACAGTGTAGACTCTGATCAGATGCCGCATTATGCGGCGTCTGATCAGAGTCTACACTGTCTGCCTACGTCCCATAGATGGGATCATGGGCGAAAATGGGTTAATCATATTTGCGTCAAACCATGGTATATCGGTTTAACTATTTTGTTAAATACACAGCAGGTTTATAATTGAACAATCGTTTCGCCAAACTTATCTGGTTAATGTGATCTCTGGCAGCCATTGACATTATAATATTTTGTATACATAAGCTGCTTTGATCAATGGAAATGCCTTATCCCGCAATCCGCGACATGACTCTCATTTGCAAACAGTTTGGATCCAGATGAGACGCCGAGCAAGTCGGCATCTCATCAGGATCCAAGTTGTTTGGCTCTCGGACAACAGTTTCTCAAAAGTTGGATGGAATTGGAGGTAGTCAAAATTGTATTATTCAAATCCAAATTTTAGGAGACTTTTTTACCTCAGGATAAGGCTAAATACACTTGGTGTGTTTTACAATTATAAAAATAGATTGCCAAATATTCTGAAACCCGACACGACTCCGAGTTATTCGGAATAGTAAAGATACATAGTTTTGCACAGACATCTCGAAACGAGACATGTTTATTTAGTCGCCTGTATCAAGTAGTCCAGGACGATACTCTTCAATTATTTCAAACATACAATCTTTATCCATGCTTATAAAACTTTTAGTTGAGTCTGAGCTCATTCTCAAGTTTTTGATTGGTTAGATTTGAGCCTTTGGCTCAAATCTGACCAATGAAAAGCTTGAGAACTCAAATCTGACCAATCAAAATCTTGAGAACGAACTCAGTCTCAACTAAAAGGTTTTATAAGCATGGACCCTGGATGTCATATAAATTGGATTCCAATATCTCATCTGTGTCTAGATCTTTACTGTTTGTACATTTTACCACCACCTCTATGTCTACATGGACATCATTCACAATGCGCATGCTAAGTTAGGCATGACAGGCGTCTACAAACAGCTAGTCCCTGATGAGACACCGAGCAACTAGGCGACACGTTATGAATCCAAGCTGTTTGTCAGTCGATCAATATTTTCACAAAAAGCATGAAAGGATGGCAAGCAAGTTAAAAGTGTAACAGGTTGGAATGTAAGCAAGCATTATTTTACAGCAGACTAAGAGTTATAAAGTTTACATTATTTAAACTTCATGAGATTTATTGAACATTTATAATCGACACGAGATCCAAGGCCGAAGAATTAAACGGTACCCCCTTTAGCCTGACAACTCTTTCTCTGTCAAAGTGTTTGTTTGCAAACTTTGTCGTCTGCTACACTTTTTTTCTTCATTTTTTTAAAAAAAAAAAAACAGTCACAGTAACAAACACTTTTGGTTCTGATGACACATATGCCAGTGAAGACGTGTCGAGCATGAGAAGAGGTTAGCCAATTACCTTAGGAGCAAATGCTCTATTTATCACAATGGTTTCAAAACGTGACTGTAAAAGTCACTTTATGAAACCATTGTGATAAATAGAGCATTGGCTCCGCTCTATTTATCACAATGATTTAAAAACTACACAATTCTAAACTTTTCTTTTCCTCTAGTAAATGCTCCTTTTCGGTAGATTTATTTAAAAAGGTTGGGCCTAAAATAGCCTATGGAGGAAAAGGTTAACCATTTCGATACCTATAATATTGTCATCTAGTTAACCCTTAGCCTGCTGAAAAAAGATGTTTGCTAAAACTATGATTTGCTACTTAGTTCAATTTTATACAATGTACTGTAAAACTCTCTAAAACGGCCACTAACTTGTGTTAATTAGTTGGTATTTACGGTAGGTGGCTGTTAAAAGCGAGGTGAAAGTAAAACAAAACGCTCCTATAGGAGCGTTATGTTTTACTTTCACCTTGCTTTAAGCAGCCATCTAGCTTCAACACAAAATACTTGATGTAATTTAGTGGCTGTTATAGAGAGGTTTTACTGTACATGTAAACAGTCGTGTGATAATTTAATGTAATTTCTTGTTTGGTATTTAATAAGATGATTTCTACATGTTCCACTGTGACTAATTCTGTTACGCTGTTAAATGATACTGTTTTCATTGTACTATTTAATATTCAATTGAATTTTATATGTACTTTGTTATTGTGAAATGTGAGGAATTCTTTGATAACGTATAGCTATTTGCGTCTGGTGTTATTCAAGTTATTTTTATATTAAAAAATTTAACACAATTATTTTGAAATAACGTCTGTGATAAATACTTACTATCTTACTACACGCATGTGATAGCCATTCTGTGTTATGCAACAAATGCCAAGGACCATGATGGAAATAAGAGCTTGCTCTCTATTGTGCTATCCTTGGTCATGGGATGTATTTTATTGCTTACATGTACATTTTAAAGCATATCATAATTCTTTTTACCCGAGTCTGTATACTATGTGTAAACCGTTGTTATATGTCTTATCCTATGCCGAAATCTATCTATCTACAGATTTTACCTACGTTCGGTTCGATACAACGTTTGAGAAACTACTGAACCGGGTGTCAAGTAGCTTGGATCCTGATGAGACGCCGAGTTACTCGGCGTCTCATCTGGATCCAAGCTGTTTTTAAATACTATTCAGATCGGGCTTAGCAGGCTAAGAGTTAATGATTCACATCAGCGCCGTCTTCAATTTCGTTTTACAAACGTAGTAAAGGTTACAAACTGTTTGGATCTCAATGAGAGTTTCTCAGTGTCTCATCTGGACCAAACTGTTTGGCAAATGTCATCACGGGTTCGTCTATGGCGGCGAAACTGTTTGGCAAATGTCAGCACGGGTTCGTCTATGGCGACCAAACTGTTTGGCAAATGTCATCACGGGTTCGTCTATGGCGGCGAAATAGTTAATTGTATGCAATTATAACCATGCATTCGCCGAAAACAAGGGGACATTTTATTACTCATCGGGAAATAATCTTAGTTTCCGTTGAATGCTTTTCAAAACTGACTGCATGTCCGTGACGACGGTTATAGTGGCATCCGCATGCGACTATAGCTACAGTAAGCCCCTCCCCTTTAAGAGGAGTTTTCTGCATGACTTTCACCCTTCATTAAGCAGCTATCTGCCTAAAAGTATCCGAATTATTCTCAACTAGAATTCCGGTTCAGAGAGGATTTACTGTATTTTGTAAATAAATTTTATTTCAGAGATGTCAATAAATGTTCTGAAACACTGTTCTTATCGTTCGATCCTGCAGTCTGAATGAAACACGTGATCACATAGTTGCCCATTTGGTACCCAGTATCCCTTACAAAGATGTACATAAGCAAACAGTATAGACCCTGGCCATAAAGTTTCTGAAGTATTAGGGACTGCGGAACCCATCGACCCCAATGGCATATAGATAAAAGCAAATATTTTATTTGTTATGCCCCATCAACATGAAAAATGAATGGGTTCCAAACTAAGATGTGGATATGTTGTCTTTAACCCTTTGCTTGCTATTCACGTCAATATACCTACCTGTAAACAGTGAACACCCAGATGAGACAGCTCCTGCAGGAGCTGTCTCATCAGGGTCTGCACTATTTACAAGTTGATTGTGCAACAAGTGCACTCCACAGCAGTGATTGCATAGCGAAATACTTGTACACAGTGAAGATATATGTAATTAAACAACAGGGCATGGGTAAAGAAGGAGTAATGTGTTTTAAAATTCAGCAAGCGAAAGGTTAATTGAAATGGGAAAAGCATGCCATTTAGATACATGTATACCGGTATACGCCTTTGCAAAGAGAACAGACCCCGATCAGACGGTTCATGTAGGACCTATCTTATCAGGTTATATTTGTCTGCTCAGGGAATTATCTGATTTAACGGTTTCTACTAGAGCTATAACTGTTCTTGTTAATATTCCATTTTGAATATTAAGCTTATTGCTATCACCGGACGGGCAATAAAGAGACGGACAGACGGACGGAATGCCAGACGACGGACGAACGGACATACTCGAGCTATCCCATGGTATAAAGATATTAAATGTTAAAGGATTTCATTTGTTGCCCAATCGTGACCTTGACCTTAGACTATGTTACACCTGGCACCAAAGACATTGGACAGAATCATCTCGTAAAATATAAAGTATCAGTCTTAAGTATTGAAGTGTGACACTTTATCCCCTGTGACCTTGACCTTATATTCAATGACTCAAAGTTCTGCTTGGGTCATCTATTCAATATTACTCAAGAGTACGATCGGGAGGTAACACTAACACAAGAACTTGAAATCTCCTGAACACTATTTTGTAGAAAGGTCGCAATAAACCCCTCAAAACAACCGCTTTATGAATAAACATTTATTTATTAAAAGTGTCTAACCCTTTGCATGCTATTCACGTCAATATACCTACCGGTTAATAGTGAAGACCCAGATGAGACAGCTCCTGCAGGAGCTGTCTCATCATGGTCTGCACTATTTACAAATTGATTGTGCAACCAGTGCACTCAACAGCAGTGATTGCACAGTGACATACTTGTACACAGTGAAGATATATGTAATTATACAACAGGGCATAGGTAAAGAAGGAGAAATGCATTTTAAAATTCAGCAAGCGAAGGGTTAATATCAAGTGGTTTGTTAACCATTCCGGTGCCATATTTCTAATTGTCGTCTGCAATCCCATTTTGTTAAGTCATTCGGTAAAATAAGGAAATAAGTAAATCCAAATTTCAAAGGAATAAAGCACAGATATAGAAATGGAGTTGGGGACAAAAAGTGAAGTCCCTGATCAGACGCCGCCTTGAAAAGGGGGCGTCTGATCTGGGACTGCACTATTTGTCGAAGTGCATTTTTACATCATTGGGGCTACTGTAATGTAGAAAACTCCAGCATTCAGCTACCGCCTGACTTTAACCCTTTCAAATAAACGCTTTCCACGTCCCTGTAACAAGAGCAAATCCAGATCAGACGGCTCATGTAGGAGTCACCTGATCAGGGTCTGATCTGTTTACATTTGGAATACTAAAGATCTGATTCTGCATTCTCTAGCACGGCCACAATGCCATGTGTTCATATGCCATGATAAAAACATCAGCAGAATGATATTCATGATGTCATTATTTCCTACATTAACCTTTAACCCTTTCCATGTTCTGTGGGGTTTTTTTAAAATTTCAATACCTAACGAGTATTCATGGACAATATAGTCATAATGACATATGGAAAGTGGAACATTGTAGCTTTTTTAGAAAGTGGAGAAACATATCTATCAACGTGAATGAGCAATCAGAGTAGACCCAGATAAGACGGCTCCTATAGGAGCCGTCTGATCTGGGTCTACTCTGTTTGCAAATGCGTGAAAATGCGATTATATGAGGGAATGGGTTAAATAGGTAAAAGGTTATGTGTCCGTTATTGTTCAGATAAGTAACAAGTGCGGAAGATCACTTGATGTACAAACTAAGCAGATCGCCGTTCCAGATATACTAGTTAAGCTTCCTTTTCCTCTCCGCATTTTCCTGTTTGTATCAAGCAAAGTACAATACATTCAGTATATAACACTGCTTATGACCGTGATACGGATGGGATAACGTATGTGAAAATTTAGTGGAGGATTTAGAGAATGTACAGTAAGACCTCTTAACAACGAATAGAAACACTGGGCCTTAATGACAGGTGGTAGTTTTGCATCAGAAAATTACTGCTCGCCTAAGACGGGATGGGAACCAAACTTAAATTCGTGTTGCATGTGCCAAAGCCGGAACATTATTCAAAATTTGAAATGTTTCTGCTGACTACATTTTTACTCGTGTTTATGGACTGGCGGGAGTTTGGGAGACTTGTTGTATAAAGCTGGGTGAATAAATGAAACCCGATTCGTAACTAAACAATTTTAGATGCGTACATAACATTTTAGTATACTGGGCATATGAAACACGCGAAGATGAATTCCGGGACTGTCCCGAATGCAACGCTGGAAGAGATGAGTAGGGAGATGATGCTGTCAGTCATCCCTCTTATGGTGTTTATCTCCACAATCGCCGTGTTGGGTATATTTGGAAACTTATTTGTGATCGTCATTTATTCAAAGCGGTACCCAAAGTGCAATTTCAAATATTTTGTACTGATCTTAGCGAGTATTGATATGGTCAGCTGCTCCGTGTTAATGCCTCTAGAGACAGTCACATTTGCGTATTGGTTTAGGTTTCCCTCTGCAGTGTTGTGTAAATTCAAATCTGCACTCAACGCTTACACAGTCACGGCCTCAGCGTCTTGCCTTCTGCTCATAGCCATAGATAGATTTAGGAAAGTTTGTAAACCCCACAGTCAGCAAATATATCCAAAATTAGCTCTCAAATTGACAGCCATCGTGTTGATTTTGTCGGCTATCCCTGCTGGGAGTGACGCTATTTTCTGGGGACTACATACCTATTCAGTTACATACAAAGGATCAAACGTCACTGTGCAACTTTGTGAAAAAGACGATCTTTACAAAGATACAATGTGGCCAAAGCTACATACAACTGTGCTATATACAGGCACCAATGTTACCGTCATGGTCTCAACTTTATTCCTGTATGTTCTAATCGCAAAAAAACTCTTCTGTCAAGCGGGACCCATTCTTACACCAGAGATAATAATATCAAGCCCAGACATGGATACTCATGGTGTAGAATCAGTTTTCAAATTTGAAAAAGAAACATCCATATCAGGTACAAGAGTCACTATTCAATCTGCTTCAGACATAGAAACAGGTTTCACCGAATCTGACGCCGACAACAGATCAACAGATAATTTGTCTGACCAGGACATGCTCGACGACCATTCGGACGGCGATATACCTGTAGCCAAAGCCGATAAAACTGTTAGGTTAAAAGAGCCACAAGAAACCAAATGCCAAAAGAAAATCACGAGAATGTCTTTAGAAATAAACGACGCAGTCGGCGCGAATAACAAACCGCTTTGTTTTAAGATACCGGAAGCATCAATGAGAACAACTTTGAGTATTCCTAGTCCATCCTCTCCTTGTTCCCCATCTAGTGAGCGCTACCGAAGACGCAGGTCTACACTGCACAGTCTTAAAGGCCATACTGGCACCAAACTTCGTCGGAAAACTTTAATTATGTTTATCCTTACAATAATTTTTGTCGTTACAACCACAGCTTATTTGGCCATGATAAGTCACATGGCCGACTCTAGTCATTTTGTACAAGGATTAACAGAAATAGAACGAAGTGTGTGGCTTTTCTTTCTTCGCTTTTATTTCATTAACAGCTTCATAAATCCGCTCCTGTATGGCTTTTTGGACACTCGGTTCCGACGGAAGCTATGGGACATGGGTATCCGAGTCAGGTGGTTGGTCGGGTCAGTTAAACGAAATATTGGAGAATCTTTACGAAGAAGTGAAAGTGGGCGAACGAGACATGAAGTCGTTATGCGTCCACCAGAGGCCTTGAAGTTGAACCGTAGGTCGAAGTCTAGTATGACCGTCTCTGACTGACCAATAATTGGGCCAGTATTTTATTCAGACTAAGGCAGAGGTCCATATTAGATGAGTAAATTAAAACATTTTCAAGAGTAGCTTCTTTATTTTTCCACCAAACCCCATGTTGTGATCTCACTTTATAATCATTCTAAAGAGTGGTCACAGCATAGGGTTTGGTGGAGAAAGCACGATTTTAGTACGGTGTTTGGGTACGCCCCTTTATCTGTTGCTCTGCCAAGTGTTCAGACGCAAGTAAATATTTCCTCCTACACCACTGGTGTAAAACATGTACATGTATTTATTTGTACCGACGTTCCTATATTTCATTGAAATTGAGTTGTATATTGTTTCTCAATGTCAAATTCAGAAAGGTGTGTGAATTAATTTGAATTCTGAGACCAACATTTGTCATTGTTTTATGGCTCCGAACTATATAAATTCGCACATAAAATGTTTTAAATTATTGTTTCTTGTCCCGTTTGTAGCGCCACTACCCGTATGAACTCTTCCCGACATGTATCATGGCCCCTGCAACTTAGGTGAAGCCTAGCTCTCGCCCATCTGGCAAGCAGGTCCCGCAATTTCTTGTGTGTCCAACTCCTTATACACTCGGAGCTTTCTGCATGACATTCACTCTGCATTAAGCAGTCAACTGTCTAAAAGTATGTTAATTCTTCTCTACTAGAATTCCGATTTAGATGTACCTAATCAAAGACATATGTAAATACATGTAAGTGTTACAGTAAACAAATCATTCTGCACCATACCAGATTATTTTAAGTATGCATATTTATGTACATGTAGTTTTGCAATATTTCCAATACTTCTTGTATTAAGGGTCAAAGTTTGTGCGGGACACCTGTGCGATGAATTTGTGCCAGTAAAAAAAGTTGAAGCTTCTTGTCCGTGTGTTTTGTTTAACCCTTTCCCTGCTGAATATTCATGTAGGCAATAATCATATA
The DNA here is from genome assembly GCA_963576725.1 of Azorinus chamasolen. Lineage (NCBI taxonomy): Eukaryota > Metazoa > Mollusca > Bivalvia > Cardiida > Solecurtidae > Azorinus > Azorinus chamasolen. The sequence continues at coordinate 108,992,679 of OY755235.1, read as the reverse complement.
ATTAATTAGATTATTTTCATGATGGCATATAAACATGTGACATATTTCTCAGTCAGAAACTGCATATTCAGCTCTATACTACACCATAAACAAACAGAGCATATCCTGGTCAAACAGCTCCTATAACAGCCGTCTGATCTGAGTCTATCCTGTTAGCGAAGGCGTCAAAAGGCGTTTAAACGAGGGAAAAGATCAACATATTGTTGATATGCATGTAATTATGCATTACGTTTAAATTGTGTGTTGTGTTTGTAGCTTTGTAATCCTTAGTAACTCAAGGAATTCTAGATAACGGTATCAAATTGATTTGCAAATCATAATACATATACAGTAAAACCTCTCTTAACCCTTCGTTTGATATTCACGTCAATATACCTACCTGTAAATAGTGAAGACCCAGATGGGACAGCTCCTGCAGGAGCTGTCTCATCAGGATCTGCACTATTTACAAGTTGATTGTGCAACCAGTGCACTCCACAGCAGTGATTGCACAGTGAAATACTTGTACAAAGTGAATATATATGTAATTATACAACAGGGCATGGATAAAGAAGGAGAAATGTATTATAAAATTCAACAGAAGAAGGGTTAATCGGTCATCAAACCGATATCTAATTATACGTCTGTAAGACATGTGGTAGCTTAATGCTGGTCAAAATATTTCAGAAAGATCCTATAGCAGTTCCTATACCTTTACCCTGCAATAAGCGCAACCACCTACGTTTTAAGACTGTTATATCCAATATTTAAATGGCCAATTTTGGCGTGTTCGACTGTACATATGAAAACCCTTATAGACAATGTCAAATGGGTAGTATAAACAGAAAGTCCGTTTTCTTTCAAACGTTTATTTTTGTATACACACTCATGCATACATACAGAGCTCAGTTCAAACTATTGTAACTTCTCTCTTTGCAGCAATATTGTTTAAACAGGATGAATTCTGGCCAGACGTCGGGTAAATCGGGGACTCATTCAATGCTAATGATACTTTTACAAATAAATGAAACAGACATCTTTGAAAATGGGATAAAAACTACAGTTTTGAATATGCTGAAGAACATACACATGTAGTTACAATAACTTTACGCATATGCTTTCGTTAAATAGTTTTCAATTTGGCGGTTGTCTTATATTAGGCCTACATGTAGTCAACATGCGTCTGTGTCTCTTTAGCATTTTCCTTCATATAAACGCCTTTCGCGCATTTTCAAACAGAGTAGACCCAGATCAGACGGCTCCTATAGGAGCCGTCTGACCAGGGTCTGCTCTGTTTGCTAGTGCAATTTTAAGTATATGTTTCTTTACTCGCTAAAATGGCTACAATGTTCTTCCTTCCATATTTCATTATAAATATTTTGTCCATATATTCTGTAGGTTTTGAAATTTGAAACTATAGAACAGGAAAACAGTTAAAGTTTGCTTTATCCAAACAAGATGCTAAGTATCTTGAACGTATATAGGAAGTAAGTGAAAAATGACACAGGCCTGAGTGTAACCTTCTACTCAATAAATCCTTTTAGCGCATATGCAAATAGAAAAGACCCATTAATTATTGATTTACTACGTTTTAGAGATAAGGCACTGTTTTATGAGTAAAACTGTGTATTATCTGAAGCAGTTCAACATTACACACTGAGTTCGAAAAGATTCAATCGCTAAATAATCTAGAATATATTTATATTTTAAAAAATGTTCTGAATACATTGACCAGATCTGAAGCTACTGGTCATTTACCACCGTTGACAGTAACCCTATGTCTGCTTCTCGCAACCTCACTGACTCTGACAGTAACTCTATGTCTGCTACTCGCAGCTTCACTGACTTTGACAGTAACCCTGTGTCTGCTACTCGCAACCTCACTGACTTTGACACTAACTCTATGTCTGCTACTCGCAGCTTCACTGACTTTGACAGTAACCATGTGTTTGTTACAAGCGGCCTTACTGACTTTGACAGTAACCCTGTGTCTTCTACTCGCAACATCACTGACTTTGACAGTAACCCTGTGTCTTCTACTCGCAACATCACTGACTTTGACAGTAACCCTGTGTCTTCTACTCGCAACATCACTGACTTTGACAGTAACCCTGTGTCTTCTACTCGCAATATCACTGACTTTGACAGTAACTCTGTGTCTGCTACTCGCAAACTCACTGACTATGACAGTAACCCTATGTCTGCTTCTCGCGACCTCACTGACGTTGACAAAACAAGACGCTAAGTAACTCGATGTCTTATCAGGATACAAACTCGTTGATACTCGGAAGCACGTGAAAATTATCACAGGTTTGAGTGTAACCATTTACTCTATATATGCGCCTTTTAATTATAACGCATTTGCAAATAGAAAAGACCAGATAAGACGGCTCATACAAAAGACTCTATTTACCACAATGGTTTCACAAAGTGACTTTTTACAGAGTCGTCAAAAGTCGTCAATATGAGGGAAAGGGTTAAGGGTCTGCTCTGAATGCATATTGAATTACATATCTATTCCTACAGTTTTACGGGGACCAAAACATGTAAGAAGTTAATTAATGTCTAAACATACTCGTAAATGAATATTCAAGGAGTAAAGTATTAAGCTGACACCATTTCTACGCCAGACTAAGGGTTAATATATTTTTGTTACTGTTACAATTTTTAGTGCAGTAAAAGACACTTTCATCAAAAGAGATCTTAGCACTGGCGCCAAAAAGAAATACCATAGAAGCAGGCGCAAGCGGTTGTCATTAACACTAGATTGTCCATATTTACGTATGACATAACATACAGGCACAAGCGGTTGTCATAAACATTAGAATGTCCATATTTACGTATGACATAACATACAGGCACAAGCGGTTGTCATTAACATTAGAATGTCCATATTTACGTATGATATAACATACAGGCACAAGCGGTTATCATTAACATTAGAATGTCCATATTTACGTATGACTGTTTGTGTATCTATTATATGCCTAACACAAAAATGTGTGATGAACGAATTTAACCCTTTCCTCCATAGACTATTTTTAGACCCGACCTCTTTGAATGAATCTACTAAAAAGGAGTATGTACTAGAGTTTTAGAATTTTGTAGTTTGAAACCATTGTGATAAACCAAGCATTTGACCCTATAGGAGCAAATGCTCTATTTATCACAATGGTTTCAAGAAGTGGTTATTACAGAGGCGTAGAAAGGCGTATTTATGGAAGAAAAATCTCTTGACAATTTACATGAACCCGTCTTATGCTAGTAGCGTATATATCTGCATTTGCAAACAGTATAGTAATACCTCGTATGGGTCTGCACTATTTGCCGTGATAAACCAGTGGTTACATTTGATCCACCTTTCAAATAATTCACCATATTAATAGCCATACTGGGTTGATTCACATTTGAATATTCCGCATGAGAAGGGTTAAATCTTACATATAGTAGAACCTGTACTAAGCGGTGATTCGTGTATTGAACACAGGAGTCTTAAAACCATGTGGTTGCTTAATGCAATCCTACAAGAGCTTTCTGCATTACTTCTGATCTGCATTAAGCTACTACCCCCTTAAGGACCCATAATTAGACCTCGTTTTGATAGCCGCTTAAGAACGTTTCTACTGTACAGTAAAATATATATTCTTGTATATTTGTTAATTACGACACTAGTGCTGTTCCTTTTGGTGATATACAATAACATTTTATTAGTTCTTATTCGCAAACTTTAAGGGAAATACAGAATACCTCTAAATAGCAATCCCCTGAAAGAGGCCTTATAGTTCATGGTCTTGAAGTTAGTACTGAAGTAATACAGAAAGCTCATAAGGAGCTTTCCGTACTAATTTCATAATGCATAAAGGTACTATCAGATTTTAAATGGGCCTAATTTACATAGATTAAATTTTCGCTTTAGAGAGGTTCTGTTTTGTATACAATATACAAGATACATAGGTCACTAGAGCCGTATTCTAGGGAGCGACTTCAATCACCTACCCTGTCCTTAGTCCGACTAAACTTTGAATTGAATTTATTTTAGTTCGACCACAGTGTCGCCATTCAGTAAGTTACTTTCGTCGAACTAGTTTCCTCTGACTGGACGTTAAATTTGGTATAAATAACGGTCAATGAGACAGGTGGCAGCATAATGATCTTTATATCGCGATAGTATCAGAAAGTGACTTTTACAAAGGCATCAATATGGGGGATTTCTGTATGACTTTCACCCCACATTAACCCATTACCTCATAGGCTATTTTTAGATACAACCTCTTTGAATAAAATCTACCGAAAAGGAGCATAAACTAGAGGAAAGGAAAATTTTAGAATTTTGTAGTTTGAAACCATTATGATAAATAGAGCATTTGCTCCTATAGGAGCAAATGCTCTATTTATCACAATGGTTTCACAAAGTGGCTTTTACAGAGTCGTCAAAAGTCGTCAAGTTTCAAGTTTACTTGATACAAAGTATATAAGGCCATGGCCCATAATACACAAAATAGTAATAACATTTTAAATGACATCCCCAATTAAAATGGTACAGTGAAAATATACATGTATACATGCAATATCATGTCAACTAGCCAAATTAGATAATTATTGCATATAATATATTATATTATATACATATATATATATCAATCAATCTTGCTCAATAAGTGACGTTCTCATTGCAAATGCTTTATATATGTAAATCGATGTTTTACGAATAATCAGATCATCTCTACTTGACATAATTTGGTTAAACATTCCAACTGTTCTACACTGTATCCAACGATCAATAAATATGTTTTGTCTTAAGTCTTCAAAAGTCTGGCACTCAAAGAAAAAGTGAAATTCTGTTTCTATGGCATATACGTTTCGTATTAAACACAATGGGCAAAATCTGTATTGTCTGTCAATATTTCTATGTCGGCCCTTTTCAATCATCAAAATATGAGTTGAACATCTAAAATTAGCTAATGCACGTCTATATTGTTCTTGTGTGTCCGTATAAAGATATCTTTCAACATCAAGCATGGTTTTAAAACCTCGATAAGTGTCAGCTTTGCTCGACTCAGCTAGTTTTGAGTTCCATCGTTGTACACAACAATCTGTAAGTCTTTGTTTAAAATCTCTCAAAAACATATTTACATTGCCTACTTCTTGAGACAACCAAACAAACCCAAACCCATTTGATTCTAACAAATATCGTAACTTGCTAACCCAGTTACTACGCCCAGCAGCATCTAATCTATACAACATATTATAACAATGTCTTGGATATCTAAGCTGACCCATTGTAATCAACCGCAGCCAATAACGTACACAGTCTGTAAAATAGGTTACACATAAAGGTAAACGACCACATTCGCCAAGTACAAAAACGTCAGCTGCATTTTGAGGCAGATTTAAATAGCGTTTGCAAAAGGTTACATGCACTCTTTCTATTTTTTCAACATACTGGTAACCCCATATTTGAGAACCATAACACAAAATAGGGCGTATCATAGAGTCAAATAACTTAAATACATCATCTGGATGAAAATGTCCAAAGGATTGTTGATACTTAAAGATATTAGAGGAAACTTTCATAGCTTGTTTCGCTGCACATTCGTGTGTCTTTGTCCATATCAGTTTTGGTGTCATATACATACCTAAATACTTATAATAATTAACAACTTCAATTTGTTCCCTGTCAATAAACCACTTCTCATAGTTGCGCAGTGCACCTCCATTTCGAAAGACAATAATTTTGGTCTTATTAAGATTTAGTGTCATATTTGTAAGTTTACAAAAGTTTCCAATTATGTCTATTTGCCTTTGAAGTCTAACAGCGGTCTCACTAAAACTAGAAACATCATCAGCATACAAAAGTGCTAAAAGATCTGGAATATCATTAGACACAAACACTCCCTGGTCACATTCTTTTCTTAGATAGGTTACAAGGTCGTTTACGAAAATTGAAAATATCAGAGGACTACTAATACAACCCTGCCTGGTACCAATTGTACATTCAAAGAGATCAGTTAATCCCATTCCGGTTTTTACACAAGCCTTTAGCTTACTGTACATAGATTGAAATGTCCTCAAAATTTTACCTTCAATTCTATTTCTCACTAATGCATTCCACAGTTTTTCATGATTTATACAGTCAAACGCCTTTCTAAAGTCAATATATATACAGTAGAATCTACCTCCAGATCTAGATATGTATTTCTGGATTAACGAGCTTAATGTAAAGACGTTGTCCACGGTACAATATCCCTTACGGAAGCCTGCCTGAGACTCATCAATAATTACATTTCTGTCACAAAACCTTTGTAGTCTGGTATTTAAAACATTGATATATATTTTACCAAGTGAGTTGATCAAAGATATTCCTCTATAATTATTTGGATCTGACATACTTCCACTTTTATGTACAGGAGTAATAATACTTTCACACCACATGGCAGGAACATTTCCTGTGTCAAATATCTCATTAAATAATTTGCATAAATATGGTAAAATCAATTCTATACTACATTTATAAACCTCAGCACAAATGCCATCTGGCCCAGGAGATTTATTAGTGTGTATTAATTTAACACTATTTCTGATTTCTTCTGCAGTTATCTCTGAATTCAGATTTATATTGTCAACCTCTCTATCAATTTCACCAACAAAATCATCATTTTGTTGAGCGTTTACATCCGTTTGTTGGTTCAAAAGATCTTTAAAATAGTTAAACCAGGTAACACTTGGTATACTAGTATCGCATTTTTCATGTGTAAAATTTGTCTTTGATTGCTTGATTGTATTCCAGAACGTTTTCGGGCATTTTCTAGCTTCAATAAGTTTCTTTCTACAATTCAAATGAAATTCAGCCTTTCTAGCAGCGACGTATTTGCGAAACTCTCGTTTAGCAACATGATATTGTTCTAGATCGTAGGCGGAGTTCGTAGTTCGAAAATATCTAAGACGACTGTATTTAATGTGTTTCAATCTTGAGCATTCACTGTTCCACCACGGCGGTTGTCTCAATGCTCTCTTAGTACTTCGTTTAATGCCTGTTGTCAACATTTCACTTGCTGCGCGCTTTATCAAATCCGTGAAACTCTCTAAAGTATCAATAAACGTGTCTGAATCGCTAATGTTCTCTTGAAAGGCTTTGAGTCCTTCATCCAAATTTGTCAAGAAGTGCTCTTTACAGTTTTCTTTCCATTTAATCTTGTCATAAGTCCCTGTGTTTATGTCATCACTAAGTTCATCATTTGCCAATTCATTATCATTTATCCTGAACCTTAAGGTACAGTACAGAGGACAATGAACTGAAAATGCATGATCAGATACGCCAAAATCAATTACGTTTTCAAACAATTCTGACGAGGCAATCATATAGTCCACCACGCTGGCACCATTATTAGCAAAACAAGTAAATTCACCATTAGTGTCTTGGAACAATCTACCATTCATAATATGAACATTAAAAATACAGCAGAGTTCTATCAAAGAAAGACCAAATGTATTATGGAATTCACAATCTTTGTTATTTCTACGCATTGAAAAAGTGTCACTGGGGTATTGCGTATCATTACCAAACACATGGTCAATTTCATCGTGTGGTATGTAGTCTTGCATAGTTTTTGTTCTTGTATTTAAGTCTCCAGCGATAAATACACTTGCATTTGGGAATTCGGCGGTAATGTTCAGAAGTTTATCCTGAAGTAGTGTTATACCATCTGGGTTTAATTCTGTATATATGGTGGAATATTGTGGTGAAACGTACGTAAAAATCATAACAATATCATTTTTATAACCGACTTTCTTGCCATCTAATAACAGTATGACACACTCGCTTATCCCCCCACAAATGCGTTTTATCGTACCGTTCGATATCAAATCATTTCGTATGTAGACTGTAACACCACCCGAATTTCTATACGCGTTCCTCGGTTTCGGACGGATATAATCAAAGTGAGTATAACCTTTTAAACAGTTATCGAAATCAGAAGAATCGTTTCCCCAGGTTTCACACATTCCAAATATATCAAACTGTTGCGAATAAGCAGTAAAATGTGTGTCTTGCCGATACTTATAAAAACCTTCAATGTTTACGCAACACATTTTAAGAGTATACTCGATGGTGCTCTCAGAGTTCACAGGTGTAGCATTTCGAGGGAACTTGCGATCAAATGGGACTGGTGGGCCATGGCCCCTGTCCTACTTATCAACAGGTACAATATCGTCAGTTTCAGGATCGTAACTGTACTCCGTTCTACCAATAACAAGTTTGTCATATCGGTAGAAGGCACGTTTTTTGGCTTTAATACTTTGCATCAAGATTGGGTGTAATAAGGTACGTTCTCTTGTAACCCTTGCCGGGAAGTCTTCGGTTACTCTGATACCACTACTTGCAGTTTCTTCTTCAACATCGTCAGTAACATTTTCACTATTTTGTTTCCTAATTTCTCGGAACGCTTTTAGAACTGTTTCCCTATCTTTAAAAGATGAGAATTTGACAATTATCGATCGCGTTACACCTTCCCTTTGTCTTGGCAATCGATGCGCACGTTCGATCTTAACATCACTTTCAATCTTCAAATCATTCTTAAAATACGCCTGAACTTTATCTTCCGACTCTTCCCAGCTCTCGTTTTCACCTTCAATATGAGGGAAAGGGTTAAGCAGCCACTTGCCTAAAAGTATGTAAGTTCTCAGCTAGAATTCCGTTTTAGAGGGGTTTTACTTAGCAGATCGATGTCGCTCTATGAAAACAAAAGGTAAAATGGATTTTATATTTTAGATAAACAATACCATTTGTTGACTATCACTAAAAGAACACTTCTGTCCTGATCTGAAATGAGCTTCACATTATCTACTATTTAATGGTGAGGCTTTCACCAGGTGTGGATTAACAGTTTATAATAATAACATCAGCTATATTTATTCAGTGAATCATAAACAATTAGGAAATGTAATACTATAGCAGAAACTGTAGAATCAGGTATTTACTATTCCATAAGCAAACAGAGCCGATCCTGATCAGACGGCTCTGTGTCTACTCTGCTTGCAAAAGGCTTGAAAAAACATTCCACGGGCATCCGATTTGATCCATTACGAAGAATAATCGTCAAAGAATTCTAGCTTAAAAATGACAAAACCTTTCCGTTGAAACTCCGAAATAAGCAGTACGTTACATCTTTCCCCACCCGTCTCAAAACGTTCTCCCCCACCCAAGTTTATAACAGCACATGTTTCAAAGAAATTATAAATAGCTTACCCTCAATTTCAAGCCATATCGCATATTTATTATATATCTCAAGTTTATGCCACTTGACTTGACCATTGTGACCACAAAATAGTTCTAAAATGTATGTATATAACTCATTCCTTATTTATTCAGCTAAATCAATATTCAAGATGACATTAGGCCTACATGTATTCCTTACATAAATATTCATGTGGAAAATGGTTAATACAGGACGAATGTAATGGAGCTTTCCGTTTAACGTTTGTCCTGCATTAAAACTTTTCTCTAGGGTGTTCCTTCACCTGTAACTAACTGGACTTCGCAATATGACTGAAATACTGTTAAAGCGGCGTAAACCCCAACATAAACAAACAATCATCAAACAAGAGGGCCATGAGGCCCTGAAGCGCTCACCTGAGATAACCCCAGGGGCGGTGCCGTTTTTGACCACAAGAAATCATGTGTACAACCTTGGTAGAAAACCACAAGGCAAAGCAGTATGCCATTAATTAAAGGTATAAGCCTTATGGTTTCAGAGAAAAATAATATCTTATATTTTTCCAATGAAAAACTGATAAGCCCCGAGGCAGGGCAACGTTTCGCCGAGTGGTCAGGGTCGTAAGTTAAACATTCTTGGCAGACGACCACAAGCCACATCTACATATTTGTAGAGGACCATTAGTCATGTTACATACCAAATATCAATGGTCTAGGCCTTACAGTTTAGAGAAGAAGATTTTAAAAGATTTTCCAATGAAAAAATGATAAGCCCATGAGCGGGGCCATGTTTGGCCCGGGGGTAATAATTTGAACAATATTTGTAGAGGGCCATAAGATCATGCTACATACCATATAGCAAAGGTCTAGGCCTTACAGTTTGAGAGAAGAAGACCTATGAAAAACTGATAAGCCCTTGGGCGGGGCAATTTTTGGCCAAGGGGTCATAATTTGAACAATATTTATAGAGGACCATAAGATCATGCTACATACCAAATATCAAAGGTCTTGGCCTTACAGTTTGAGAGAAGAAGATTTTTAAAGATTTTCCTAGGAAAACTAATAAGCCCTTGGGCGGGGCCATTTTTGGCCTGGGGTCATAATTTGAATAACCTTTGTAGAAGACCATTAGTTAGATCATGCTACATACCAAATATCAAAGGTCTAGGCCTTACAGTTTCAGTGAAGAAGATTTTTAAAGATTTTCCTATGAAAAACTGATAAGCCCTTGGACGGGGCCTTATGTGGCCCGGGGGTTATAATTTGAACAGTATTTGTAGAGGACCATAAGATCATGCTACATACCAAATATCAAAGGTCTAGGCTTTTTCAGTTTCAGAGAAGAAGATTTTTAAAGCTTTTCCTATGAAAAATTCCATATAACCATATATGGAAAAAAATGACGGCCATGTTTTTTGCAAGATCAAAATTCTTCTAACAACTTTTAAAGTCTGTCAACTGAGAAACATTTTGGTGAAAACTATATTCAAATCGGACAAGTCATTCTGGAGAAGAAAATTTTTCTAGATAGTGTGTACAGTTGCCATGGCAACAAGACCGATGACCCCACCCACTATCTTTTAACAACTTTTATGTATCTGACCAAGTTTGGTTACAATTGGGCAGTCGGTTTCAGAGAAGTCGTTTGAAATTGTTGACGGACAGACAGACGGACGGGCTGACAGACGGACAGACAGACAGACGGACAGACTGACAGACGGACGCCGGACGCCGGACACAGGGGTATCACAATAGCTCACCTTGAGCACTTTGTGCTCTAGTGAGCTAAAAATTGGCATACATGTACATGACTCCATATTCTGGTTAAACTACATATGTACACTTATTTTACTTACGTGTGCCACTTTAATTCTGCCAATATATAAAATATTAAAACTGTTTATGAATACTTTACTCAATAGATAAGCATTGTAATGCTTACGCGAATAGAGTGTACTCATACATCACATTTATAATAAGTTCCAATGAGTACGAATACCAGTAATTAAGTATTTAATGTTATACAAGTAGACCGATGCTACATGCCTCATTTACCTAACCACAAGTAATCAGTGCTAATATATAAGTATACTGTGACCCAGGGTTCTAGATAAGATGCGTATATTAAACCATTTTCAAGTATAACCAAACCATATGGTGTGACCACTCTTTAGAATCGTTTGTCTTGAAATACATTTCTCTTCTATTTCATTTCAGACAGTGTTTAGTGTAACAGAGATCGGACCCTGGTGAGACGTCGATTTGCGTGGCGTCTTATCTGGATCTAAACTGTCAAAAATGAACATTACAATTCAGTCCATAGTGAAGAAAGGGTACATTAATGACAATCCCAGACAAAATTGGTAAAAAACTAGCTTTTAAACTGGGAAAAGGTGGCGCATGTTTTTGCTTGCACAAACTATTTCAATTGCCAAGTTGTCGTTTCATGTGAAATTACTGACCGCCGACTGTCAAATAGTTTGAAGCCTGGTGAGATACATAGTTACAGGGTGTCTCGTATGGATCCAAACCGTTTGCAAATGCAAGTCTGGTTGTGATAAACATTATCGATGAAATTTACGGCTGTATAAAGGTAGGAGTTTTGCTAAACACTGTTCAATAATAATCATGTAAATTTCAGAGTTAATCATATCCGATTAGCTGATACAATCTTACATTGTTACACATCTCAGGCATAGAAGGAGCACTGCCAATGTACAGCATATCGTCCTCGTCACTGTAAACAAAGGCATTAGGGCGTTGCTGCAGTCCCTGGTCCTGATCCAATAAAATCCGCATAAAGGTTCCGGTTGGGGAGAGTTGATGCACGGTATAGGTGCTACCACAACACACATACACGGATCCGTCTTCGCCTACAGTTACTCCACGTGGAGTCTTTAACATATCGTGTCTATAAACAAAGATGACGTGACCGCCGGTAGTCATACTCGTCACCGTTTTTGCCCTAATGTCAGTAACATAGATAATGTCCTTGCAACGATCTATAGCAATACCCCAAGGGGTCTTAAAAAGCTCCTTACCAGTGCTGTCAATGGTGAATGTTTTCAAAGTCCTACCTGACATGTCGATAACTTTCACTCTTGCTGACTGGTGGCATAACGCTATAAAGTTTGATCCATCATAACAAAGTAAGTAAATAGCTGCACCAGGTGCATTAATAGTGTGTCTCCATTTCAGAGTGTCTGACACGTCGATCATCTCTATTTGATCTCCATTTGAACTTACTGCAACTTTGTTCTGATTTATTTCTGTAATACCGTACGGGGTTGCTGCAAGAGATAGGCGGGATGTAATTCTATTCGTCTTCATGTCGACCAGTTTGACAGCTTTGTTTCGAAAGTCAGTAACAACCATGCGATTTCCGGGGAGTACAGCTATACTGTGGATATTACACTCCTCCTTATCGTCCCCCGACTTAACATTGACTTCGCGGACGTAATGAGCCGTAGTGGGCGTATCACCCTGGCTCATGGATAGTGACCATATGACGGACAGTGTAGATACCATCCGTTGAATTTTCTCATCCTGATGAAATCTGAATCGCGTTACGCTGTACTTGTCAGATTCTTTCATTTCTCTCTGTGTTTCTGCCATACGTTGACAAGAAAGTTTCACTTCCAGAAACAACTGATTGTTTTTACCTGTTCTTGCCATTCCATCCATGTCTGCCATCATAGATTTTACATTTGATAGTAATGTCTGGTATTTTTCCAATACTGTTTGGATAGCATTCCTGTTTTCCTGGTGAAGAATGGATACTTTTGTTTTTGTTTCTTCTTCAAGTTTATCAAGTAGCTCATTGATATGTTTTCTAAACTCCTTAATACTAACAAGTGCCCTGGAATGGTTGTTATCGTTATCTTTAAACTTATTTTCTATTCCTTTCTGTCGTTTCCTTATCTCCCCGACTAGTAAATCTAAATCCTCTGTCAGTGTTTTGTACTCCCGACTATTTGCAATGCCGTCAGAGACGTCTGGTATGTAGCTCTTGTCAGAACATGAACTATGATTCAGAGTAAGACAAACGCTGCAAATTACCTGTGTGTGGCTCTTGCAGAAATACTCCAACACTTTGTCAGGATGGGTGCGACATGTTTCCGTTAGCACGTCACT